>JAQQTO010000061.1:76357500-77557500 GCA_029884595.1 Ormosia semicastrata
CATGCTTGTATATTTCAATCCAAATAGAAAAATTTAACAAATAATTGTGTAAAACAACAAAATATCATAATTGTATTAATAGATTTAACACATTCTACAAGAAATGCATAACTAGTCCAAGTTAATTAATACAAATAGTTTAAAACATTAATCACATCATCAATAAACACAACTAATCAATACTAATTAGCTCCATCATCATCAACTTCATGATCCTCCCCAACTGCATCGCCTTGGGATGGTGTTTGCGGCATAGCACTTCCTACTTGGGAGCTAACAATCCTTAAGATAGGCTCTAACATAGACGTTAGTTGCGTCTGGACAACAGACATCAACTGCGTCTGAACAAAGGAAGTCATCGCTTCATTAACAGCTTTCTTTATGGCTTCCTGTGTCGAAGCAGCATTGGAGGAACCAGCAACCTGTGAGGATGAAGCAAAGCTAGATCCATGAATAGGCACATTTAAGCTATGACTCATGCTATGGACCCGTCCCTTCTTGTTGGGACCCGTCACCTCTAGCCACACATCCTGATCAACCATCGTAGTGTCATAAGAGTCCTGAAATGAAAAATGTAAAAAACTTTATCAAAATAATCAACAACTTAACAAATATGATTAGTTTTCATTTTAAAAACACCTACAATGTAGTTTTTTGAGTGGTGAGTGACATATTCTCCATTTTTCCTCTTATGAACACTTTCATAAAAATCTCTGAAAGGGACTGGATGGTTCAACTCTGCCTCTTCTAATCAACATATAATAGAATATAAAATTCTAAAATCTTTATTATAATTATAGTATTATTATAGTATAAGTGAGTTATATTATTGTATAATTATAGTGCTGCTATGTGAAGCCAAAGTGCACTTGAGGAAAACTTGCTGGGGTATACAAATGCTCATCAAACATAATCACAGACACAGGCACAACATTCTTGATTGTCTCAGACCAATAGATGGCAAGGTCTCAGTACTAATTACTAAATATGAGTTACAAACATGCATGAGTTTCCATCCACTTTGGTAAAAAGAGGACTAATACAAGGTAAAAGCGGCAGTTGGAACAAAAGCTATGCCCAGTTGAGGAAATTCCAAACAAAATTATATGTAGATTGAACATACATCAATATTTCAAAAACCAATAACCACTATTGTTAAATTAATCTTCAATACCACACACAGCAACATCATGGGCTTCCCAATAAACAAAAAAAAAGAAGAAAAGAGTGAAGTTCTGAGCATCAACTGAATCTCAGAAATATATAACAATAATAGCTACCAGATCAGGGTCTCTCAGTTGAACATATAAAACTTGGAACCACATTATTTTTTTCAACGGAAGGAACCCCATTATTAAGATATGTTAACCTGAGCAACTATGGATTTAAACTTAACAATCATGCTTATTAAAAGAGAATATCTAATATCAGTGCAGAACCTAACCATCAAATAACAAGCATTCTGATAAATAACATATGAATTTTGGTATGATCTCACTCATCAATAGCATGATAGATTCTCAGTCAAGTTTGTAACTTTTATCTAATTGTAATTTTGAACAGAAGAATTATTCAAAAGCACTAGTGTTACTATGACCCAAGTTTTTGTAAAATATATTTCACTTGTGAGGGATCTTACTAAACAATATAAAGTTTCTTTTATGGCTCTGCTAGAAACCCGTATAGTGGTGGGTGTGCAGACAGGTGTAACATCCCGAAAATTATTTATTTCATTATAAATAATTATTTTATAATATTTATGATTTTTAGGAATTTTTATGGATTTTTCTAGAAATGTTGAATATTTTAATATATTCCTCGTTTTGCGTGTGCACTGAACGGAGCCGGGAAAACAAAATATTTTCCCTGAGGCTGGTAAACTTTGGACTGTAGAAACGTCGATAGGAGATCTTACTAAACCCGAGGCTGGACACAGTTTACGAGGTTTACGTTTTACGAGATTTTATCTTATAAATAAAATCACTGTATCATAAAATCATCTGATGAATAATAAAATATTATTTTCATCAACTGTAACTTTTATTCATTGAGAAAATAATTCTAACAGTGTGATTAATCCTCTGTCAGATGTATTTAATTGAGGAGACAAACTTACTATGCACTTTATTGAGAATTGTGCAAAGCTTCTCAAGGAAGCTTCAAGGAAACTTCTAGGAAGCTTCCTCCCAACCATTTTTCTCTCTCCTCCCTCTCATTGTGCAGCACGATTTTGGGGGCAATATCACAATTAATCCCTCCCATTTTCTCTCATTCATGCTGGTCTCCTTCTCCCTCACGCAACTCTCATTTCTTTTCCTCTCTTCTCCATACGGCTACACCCCCACAAACACCATTGTTGATTTTCAAGCTTCCCTTGCTCAAGCCAAATTTAAACCATTGCCTTTCCCTCACCATCTTCAACTTTTCTTCTTGGTGGAGCTCTTCTTTATTCCTCCATTTTCGTATTCCATAGCCAGCACCAAAGTTTCAAGCTTTAAGGTAAAGCTCTCAACTTTCTTCTCCTTTCTCCCCATTTTCGTATTCCATGATCATATTGGTGACTATGGATTCCATTTTCACTCTTAGATTTTGATTTCTCGGATTTGAACACCAAGGTTTTTGGTGGTGGTGAAGAACCAGATTTCAAGGATAGAAGGAGCTTACTTTCTTTGTTCTTCACTAAGGTAAGAGGAAGACACTCCTCCTTAACCTCTATTAGCATTCAGGAACCTTGTTTGTGAATGATTGTGATAAACCCTATTGAGGGTTATTCTCTGTTTGTATGTTTAGTATGTTTGCATGTTATTTATAATGTGTTTATGCTATTAGAATGTTTGTCTGCGTATATTGATATATTGGATTGGATTAGAATGCCTGAAATTGGAGAAAATAACGTCGGATTGGTTCTCGGATGGCCACGGTTTTGAGCCTAGAATTTGGGGATTCCTTGTGAACAATTGTAACAATTTGAACTTCTACAATGTCAATATCCGTCGGGTTAGGATTTTTTGTCCATTAAACACTTTCATCGATTAAATAAGAGAGAAACTTCTGCAATGTCAATATCCGTCGAGTTAGGATTCTTGTCCATTAAACACTTTCATCGGTTAAACAAGAGAAACTTCTGCAATGTCAATATCCATCGGGTTAGGATTCTTGTCCATTAAACACTTTCGTCGGTTAAACAAGAGAAACTTCTGCAATGTCAATATCCGTCGGGTTAGGATTCTTGTCCATTAAACACTTTCGTCGGTTAAACAAGAGAAACTTCTGCAATGTCAATATCCATCGAGTTAGGATTTCTGTCCACTAAACACTTTCATCAGTTAAACAAGATAAACTTCTGCAATGTCAACAACGTCAATATCAATCGAGTTAGGATTTCTGTCCACTAAACACTTTCATCGGTTAAACAAGATAAACTTCTGCAATGTCAGCAACGTCAATATCCGTCGAGTTAGGATTTCTGTCCATTAAACACTTTCATCGGTTAAACAAGATAAACTTCTGCAATGTCAGTAATGTTAATATCCGTCGAGTTAGGATTCATGTCCATTTAGTGTTTTCATCGATTAAACCCTTGGAAGATTTCTCCAACGTCCACACCCATCTGTCGAATTATGAATTTATGCTGATCTTCTAGTGGATTCGACAGCTCTATACATCATTCGACAGAACCTTCGTTCGACAGAAATTTGATTTTTACCCATTCTTGTCAAAATTGTAACTCAGCCATTCCGTCACCAAAATCCCCTTTATGGCTGACATCTTTCGTCATCCTGTCATGTTATTTTTCATCGAAAAACAGCCTCAATTGTATACTAGAGACATTTCTCTGTTGAATTCAAAATTATAATTTATCCCCTAACACCTAGTGATTAAATTAAAGGTAATAGGATCCTAGAATTAGCAAATTGAAAGATTAAATTATACTTTGAGATTCATAAATTTTAAAGAACTAAGAAGGGAATTTTCATAAGACATAGGATTAATTTTAATTAAGGCAAGAACAAGAGAGTGTGAGACTTTGAGATCTTAGAATAACCTTCTAAGTGTATGTGAATAAATTACATTAAGGATTAATTAAGAGAATTCCTTCAGAGACAAACTTTGTAAGAAAAGCTAAACCTAAACAAGAATTCATAATACACTTTAAAAATGTATTAATTTATTTAATAACAATATGATGTTATTATGGGTCCATGTGAGTGGCCAATGATTTTGATCGATTCTTGCTTTGGCCAACTGTGGCATATGATGGAATAGCATGTAATAATGATCATACATGATTATGCATAGAGTCTGTATGCATTGTGAATGTCCGTTGGACTGTCATAAGGCCTAGTTGCCTAGGAGTTGAACACACCTTAGTGCGGGTGCGAATAGACAAGTGTAGGTCTTCGGTTGACCTTGGGGGCGTCAGGGTACGGGTACCTCGCAATGGACAGTTGGTAGCTCTCTGTTCGTGGGGCAGACCGATGTAAATGCACTGACGATCCGGACCGAGACACTGTCCTATATCGCGATCTAGTGTAGACTATCTGTATAATGCCATGATGTGCACGTGGGTAAATTCAGAATTATAGCACTTTGGCCTCGGCAGCCTAGTTGCAGACATGTCGCCTGATCTTTCTTTCTGACCGTTTGTGTCTAGCTCCATGGAGTAGGATTTTGATTTTGTATGCATGTGCATAATGAGTCCATGCATTTTCTAGCATTTATTCGTTATTATAACTTGGAATTGTTGCCTTACAGTTAAATATACATATGACTGCCTGGAACTGCTTATTTGTTTATCTCTGCTATTTAATGCTTATGATTATTATTTGGGAATGCTCTGTGGGTACTTTGCACCGTTTTGTTTCTTACTGCTATAATTGGTAATAATGGTAGGATGTCTTACCTCTTTCTTGTACTTTTCTTGCTCTATGTAAATTTTTGGTTAAAGACTGTAAGTGCGAACGAGGTTGGATTCCTTTGGATTTTCTTGGTTTGACCCACTGTATCCGGTGATGTCGTTGCGAAGGGAGTTCTATTGGTTTCGTTCGAAATTGTGTTCACTAGTGGTGCCAAGATTGGGCGAGTCGACTGGACCGACAAGCGTATGCGATATGTTGGAGATCTAACTTTGACCATGAAGAGGACTGCGATTGAAGACCTTATTCTGTATTTCTCACTACGCCAGTGAGCTCGGAGTTGCCTCACACATTCGGGATCCGATGGAGTGCCCAACTCCTTAGTCGTGGATATGTTGTGGGTAGTTTATACTTTCTTTTGCATTACCTGTAAAAAGTCTATTTTTGGGTATATGTATGCTTTAAGGTGATTATTTAGTCTAAAATGTTGTAAATTGAGTACATCATATAATTCATATTTTAACTGGTTGTATATGTAACTATTCATTCGTGGCTCCTATTTTCCTCATATGCACAATGATTAATATTTTGTAAAGTTTGTTATTTGACAATGATAGCACGCCGAAATTTAGTGATCATGACATAATGACGATTGTGCCGTGGTTATTAAATCGAGGGGTGTTACATTAAGGTGGTATCAGAGCTCAGTTCATCTTGTTGAGCCGGGGTATGGACTGACTATGCTTAGACATGTTAGAAGTTTTTGTATGTTATGTACTTCCTTGTCTCTTGAGTTGAGATGTTGGGAAAGGAAGGCATGGCTTGCCATAGGTTGAGTGTTGGTAGTTACTATTGCACAGTTTCGTGATATTAAGTACTGGCCTACTCAATGTGTAATGTTCTGTTTCTACGGGAAACTATGACTTCACCTAGGCGTATTAAGGTAATAGAAGTTCTTTTAGTAAGAAGCTTAACTGGTATGACTGAACTTGCTTAGGACTTGTTTGCATTCACACCCTTGTTGTGTTACCTCTAGAATTGTTTGAGCCTATGGGTTAGAAAAAAGATAGTTAAATAAGACTTGCAAGGTTGGTGGACTGAGGTGTCCAAGAGGTTTTTGAAAATCGATTCTCTTTGGAAAAGAGTATTTGGCGTAAGTTTGGTTCGAGGAGCTACATAAAAGTCAAAGACTTACAGGAGATCGCACCGCAGAAGGCAGAGTGAAGGAGCTCAAGTTAGAGTCTTTTGGGTTTGTCTTGTTAGGTTATGTGACTCTTTGTGTTTGGTTTCCGAGAGGAGACAATATTGTCTGGACTGAATGTTTTTTATTTTCCTTATAATTTGATTTATTTGTCCTTGAAGGAAGACAATGACTCGAAGTAGATGTAAGCGTGCGAATGTAGGGAATGACAATGATGGCACGATTGCGGCAGTTGAAGAAATGCAAAGAATAGTTGATGTAGCGACGCGCCATGATAAGAGGGCCGCACAACAGCAGGAATTAGAAGTTGAGGTCCAGAATTTGAAGGAAGAAAGTCGACTTTGGGGTAACTCTAGATTATCGAAGTTCCAAAGGAGGAACCATAGGAAGGCTAATCGGTTTGAACAGAAACTGTATACGCTACGACCAAGGGGACAACAACAACAACAAATGCCTGAAGGAGGTGCGAGTGGTAGTAAGTCCAATCCAACTGTGGTACCGTTATCAAGGTGTAAGAAGTGTGGAAAGGACCACTTCACGAGGGACTATAAGATCGAAGGAAGAATTTGTTTCAAATGCGGAAAGCAAGGACATGTGTGGAGGGATTATGTTTTACATAAGACAAAGCCTCCATATGCAATCAAAAGGGTAATCTACTTCAAGTGTGGAAAGGACCATTTAACAAAGGATTGTACGATCGAGGGGATAATTTGTTTCAAATGCAGAGAGCTAGGAAATGTGGCTAAGAACTGTACTTCGCAAAGGACGAAGCCTTTTGTTAGTAATGCACGCGCTTCACAATCTCATGAAGAAAGGAGAGTTAATTTCTCTAGTAGAGTAGAAACATCCAAGACTGAAGACCTGAACGAGGGAGCTTGTACTACAACTGATGACCCTGTGATTTTACTGTATAATTTCGGGGGTAACCCATTTCTTTATGACGTATGAATGTATGAATCCAGTAGGGATGTTCGTACCTTCGTTATCTTTTGACTAAGTTATTTCTATTTTGGCTCCTAAGAACTTGTTGATGGTAGCCAAGTTGTTTAAATTGTCCTATGACCTGTTAAAGACTGAATCTTTATGTTGATCTGATTTGTTTACTTCTTTTACAAATTAGATGTAATGTTACAAAAGGGATTAGTTATCTTCCAGCCATATTTTGTTGAAATGTTCCAATGAAATTCTAAGAGCTCGTTTCTGGAATTGAGTCGTCTGTGTATTTACTTCTTTTCGACTCAAATGATAGTATTCTCGTTTGTAAGCCTGCCCTTGTTACGACTAGTTTATTTAAAACTATCCTATTGTTGTTAGAAATTGGAACCCTTTTTACTAATTCAATCATCTACTTTCTTCATGAATCGGCTTGATCTCAGGAAGGAGATTGATCGTTTTCTAAACGAGTCTCCTCATTCGGTTTCAATGGAAACTTAGTGTTTCTTGAGATAGAAATTTCCTAGATGTGAATCAATGAAACTCACTCCTAAGTTTTATTGGACCATACATCATACTCTTCATTAGGCGGGTCCAGTGGTAAATCAAGTGACTTCCCTACTTTTCTTTCTAATCTTTATAACGTTTCTAGTATACTTCGGTTGAGTAATGTGTTCCTGAGTTTGAACTATAACAATGCACCAAGCGTAGTACAATTAGGTGAGAATTATCCTATGAGACATTTTGTTCAAATCAAGGAAAAACGGTTTGACAAATCAATTGAAGAACGCTGCTGTTTTCTCCAAGACCAGCTTGTGTTCTAGACTATCATCGAGTTCACTCAAAGGTAGAAAATTTCTTCAAAATAACTTTTCTGACATGTCATGGGCACTACGGGAATTTCGTAACATCGTTTCGTGTAGTGAACGCTTCGGTAATGTTCGTCGATTACTTGAATATAGTCTCTCTTCTTTGTTGACAGTCATATGTATATTTAACTGTAAGGCAACAATTCCAAGTTATAATAACGAATAAATGCTGGAAAATGCATGGACTCACTATGCACATGCATACAAAATCAAAATCCTACTCCATGGAGCTAGACACAAACGGTCGGAGAGAAAGATCAGGCGACATGTCTGCAACTAGGCTGCCGAGGCCAAAGTGCTATAATTTCGAATTTACCCACGTGCACATCATGGCATTATACAGACAGTCTACACTAGATCGCGATATAGGACAGTGTCTCGGTCCGAATCATCAGTGCGTTTGCATCGGTCTGCCCCACGAACAGAGAGCTACTAATTGTCCATTGCGAGGTACCCGCACCCTGACGCCCCCAAGGTCAACCGAAGACCTACACTTGTCTATTCGCACCCGCACTAAGGTGTGTTCAACTCCTAGGCAACTAGGCCTTACGACAGTCCAACGGACATTCACAATGCATACAGACTCTATGCATAATCATGAATGATCATTATTACATGCTATTCCATCATATGCCACAGTTGGCCAAAGCAAGAATCGATCAAAATCATTGGCCACTCACATGGACCCTGTCGCGACCGGGATCGCGGTGAAAAATAGCAACTCAAAGGATTTTAGAAAATGGAAATGGAGTCGCCACCAATTTTATTTTAACTTAGGAAAAATTGGAAAACCTTTCTTTGAAAATGATCTTTTGAACCAGATTGGATTCGGGAGTCGGTTATGGATAGGGAAGGGCGGAAACTTAATCCCACAGCACCTCTAACACACCCATTCTAAAATGGTACCTTAAGTTAATTGTGCAAATTCTTAACAATCTTTGAAAATATTTATTTTACCCCTTTTGCAAACATTGTAACTATTTATAAAAAAAAGGAAAACCACAAAATTATGAAAATTTAATTTTGGCTTGACAGACATGAAATTCTGCTCCTACGTATCCCCTGGTGCAATGGGGAGCTCAAAGTTACGTAGTTCTTCATAAAATAAGTGTGGGTTGATTGATTTTAATTAAGAGAAGAAAAAAAAACTTTTATTTGAAAACCAAATTTATTCTTGCACAGGGTTCAAGTTAGCACCAGGCTACTCAATAAACCCTTATGATCCAAATGACATTGAAGGTAGTATTCACTACTCAATCATCATCATTGGTCATTGCATTAAAAAACATTTTTATTGTATCATTCATTTTGTTATTTTTTTATTTTTTTTAATATTATTATTATTATTATTTTCTTGCATGTTCAATTTTTATCTCCCCTTTTTACTAGAGCAAACTACATGAACAGATTTGAACCTAACTAAACCTTACATGACCTGATAAAAAAGGAATAAATGAAACCAAAAGGAACCTATCCCTGATTTTTTTTTTACAGCAACGCAGATCCAAGCAAAACATGACCCAAATGAATTATTTTCTTATCCCCTTTTCTACATACCAAATCATAACACAAGCAAGGGTCAACAGTCAATTTGTTTTTTTTTAATAAATAAAATAAAAAAAGGAGTAAGTAAGCTTAGGAAAAGCATAAAAAAAAAAGAAATATATACAGCTTAAGACTTAACAAAAGCAGGGCAAATAGCTTCAGACTCACTAAGAAACGTTGTGGGAGAGAAAATGAGATGAGAAAACTGATGCTCAAACCTCGGTTGGGGCGATGCCGTGGGGGAGGAATCTGGTTTCTGAGGTCCGACGGTCAGGAGCTTCTTTCTGAGGTCCGACGGTCGAGAGCTGCTTTCTGAGGTCCGACGGTCGAACACAAGGCTACTCAAAAAAAAAAACCTTCTGGTAGTGCAGGAGGTGACTCAAAGGAGAGGGATCTGGTCGAAGGAGAGGGATCTGGTGCTGGGTCCGACGGTTGAGCACAAGGCTACTCAATAAAAACCTTCTGGTAGTGCAGGAGGTGACTCGAAGGAGAGGGATCTGGTGTTGGGTCCGATGGTCGAGCACAAGGCTACTCAATAAACCCTCTGGTAGTGCAGGAGGTGACTCGAAGGAGAGGGATCTGGTCGAAGGAGAGGGATCTGGTGCTGGGTTCGACGGTCGAGCACAAGGCTACTCAATAAACCCTCTGGTAGTGTAGGAAGTGACTCGAAGGAGAGGGATCTGGTCGAAGGAGAGGGATCTGGTGCTGGGTCTGACGGTCGAGCACAAGGCTACTCAATAAACCCTCTGGTAGTGCAGGAGGTGACTCGAAGGAGAGGGATCTGGTCAAAGGAGAGGGATCTGGTGCTGGATCCGACGGTCGGTTATGATGGGGGAAGGAAGGGGTGCTTGCTGTTTGTAGTAGTCACGTGAATGTTATTTTTTTTTTTTTATTTAGAAGGAGTTGGTAGAGATAATGAAGTTGAATGGTGGTTCGAATGGTAAGGGAGGTGAAGGTTAGTGGTTATGGTTGTTAGCTAAAGATGATGAAGGTGGTAGGGTTGGGTGGTTTTGGTGTTGCTACTTGGTTTGGAGATTGGATGCCTCTTGATGGGGGGTTGGGTTCTGTTAATGTGAAGGAGGTTGGAATAATGATGGAAGTGGATTTTACGTAAAGAAGCGTTTGGACGTGGTGTATGGGAGGGTGAAGGATGTTCTTCTTGGTTGGGTTATGGTGTGGGTGAGGTTGCTCACTTGTTTGGGTTATGGTGTGGGTGAGGTTGGAGAGTGGATGAAGATGACGATGAGGACGTGGTGGTGTTTTAAGGTTGAAAAGGTGCTGGATATAGGTAATGGTGGTCACTGTTTTGGGGAGGAAATGGTAGCTGGGATGCTTGGTAGGGAAGATGGTGAGTGTTGAAGGAGATTAGAAGGGTGGCTTCTTTTTCTTTGTTGAAGGTGGTCACCGTATTTTTAAGCTTCTGAGAATATCCCCCTCTCCTTTTTCAGCTTTTAGGTGGTTTTCTCTTTAAATCCTCCCCCCCCCCCCCGGTTAGCAATCTAACAAAATCCTCCTTTTCATCATTTCTCCCCGACATTTTCTTCTCTCCTTTTTCTTTACATGAACCTCCCTATATTGAGCCCCCCATTTCCCCCTCTATCGAACCCCTTTTTCTTCAATCCTTTCGGCCCCTCTTTTCTCCTTTCGACTTAATGCATTTAATGCATTCTACTTTACGTGTGCAGACACCAACATTAAATGCATTGCCCCTTTCAAATATATATATATATATTTATTTAAAACGAGATCAGTGTCCCTTTTTTTTAAGGAAATTAATTAATTAATTTTTAATTTTTTTTTTAAATTTTCGAGCCTAGTCAAAATTGAGTGTTCACAGTTGCCCCTCTTTACTTGTTTCTTACTAGATAATAAGAAAATTGTGGTCTTCATATTATCGTCGCAAGAAACGAGCAAAGATATGAATTTCAATTTTGTCCGGCGATGCATAAGATGTAAAACAAAAGCGAGAAATAACATGCAAAGCGCCAATACGCTCAAAAGAATGACAAGAATTTAAAATGCATGGAGCTAATGCGCTCAAAAGAATGACAAGAATTTAAAATGCATGGAGCTAATGCGCTCAAAAGAATTAACAGAATTAACAGTAATTAAAATGCATGGAGCCATGCGCTCAAAAGAATTGACAGAATTAACAGTAATTAAAATGCATGGAGCCGATGTGCTCAAAAGAATTTAAAATGCATGGACTCGATGCGCTCAAACAGAAATTAAAATGTATGGAGCCGAAGCGCTTAAATAGAAATTAAAATGCATGGAGCCGAAATGCTCAAAAGAAATAGACAGAAGTTAAAATGCACAGAGCCGATGCGCTCAACAGAAATTAAAATGCATGGAGCCAATGCACTCAAACAGAAATTAAAATGCATGGTGCCGAAGCGCTCAACAGAATTTCAAATGCATGGAGCCGATGCGCTCAAAAGAATTGACAGAAATTAAAATGCATAGAGCCGATGCGCTCAACAGAAATGACAGAAATTAAAATGCATAGAGCCGATTCGCTCAAAAGAAATGACAGAAATTAAAATGCATGGAGCTGATGCGCTCAAAAGAAACAAAAGAAAGTAAAATGCATGGAGCCAATGCGCTCAACAGAATTTAAAATGCATGGAGCCGATGCGCTCAAAAGAATTAACAGAAATTAAAATGTACAGAGCCGATGCGCTCAACAGAAATGACAGAAAATTAAAATGCACAGATGGGCAACTGAGTCCCGGAATTTAAAAGACAGGCGAGCTACTATGCTCCCGAAAAATAGATATTCAAAAAGGAAAGGTATCTTGATCCACACGGATTTTTCTTCTCTTTTTTTTGTTTCTTTTTGTTTTAGTTTTATTAAAAGACCTTCGAACCAACGACGACTTTTGGAAAACTTTAACCAATCAAAACCCTTGTTCACATGTTTTTGCTCGTTGGACTTGATAACCTCGATCTTTCCTCTCTTTCTTCTTCTTTTTTTTTCTTGATTCCCCTTTTCTCCTTAGCAACGAAATGCAATACTGCGTTGCAATCTGTACTTTGAGCCACCGAGATCTTTTAGTCCAAGTCAATCATTGAAGAATTGTTGTAGAATTGTCAAATCAAATTGTTAACCATAAATTTATCCTATTTGAAACATAACTTAATAAGTAAGCATGCATTCATGAATGGATAGAAATTCGTTGAATGAATAAACTTCTTTTTTATTGCTTTGGTGATCTGATCATACATGAACTTTTAGCAAGATACATGCTTGAAAGATGAAATCCTAGAAACTAAAGGAAGTTACAAAGGATAAGAAAAATTTGCCCCAGTATTGGTTCCTTGTTCCTTATTTAATTGATTCCCTGCAATGGCCTGATGACTCAACTATTGCCTCTGTGTGGTTACTTCCTTCAACACATCTTCTCCTCAGTCCTTCAAAAATAATTGCCCCAGTGTAGCCAATTGAAAGCGAACAAAATTGCCCCAATGTAGTCAATCAAATGTCGATAAGAATTGCCCCAGTTTGGTGAGCCCTTCGAGGAGTTTCATGCCAACTTTCTTTGAGTTCTTACCTATTTGTTTGCCCTAACTTTTACTTAGACTGTCCTTTTGGGTTTTCAGCTGAACGGGCTTTTTTTTTTAGGCATAGAATCTCTTGACAACATCAGTGTTTACAGGCCTTGGCAATTCTTCTCCATCCATATTCTGCAAAATTAATGCTCCTCCTGAAAATGCCTGCTTGACTATATATGGGCCTTCATAATTCGGAGCTCATTTTCCTCTGTCATCCTCTTGATTGGGGAGAATCTTCTTTAAAACCAAATCTCCTGAACAAAAATCTCTGGGATGAACTTTCTTGTTAAAGGCTCTGGACATTCTGCTTTGATATAATTGCCCATGGCAAATAGCTGTCAGTCTTTTCTCTTCTATCATATTCAACTGCTCATGTC
Organism: Ormosia semicastrata; assembly: GCA_029884595.1. Taxonomy (NCBI): domain Eukaryota; kingdom Viridiplantae; phylum Streptophyta; class Magnoliopsida; order Fabales; family Fabaceae; genus Ormosia; species Ormosia semicastrata. The sequence continues at coordinate 76,370,837 of JAQQTO010000061.1, forward strand.
GAGTCTTCACCCATTCGGATTCTTCCAAGTCTGCCTCCATCAAAACCCTTAGAGAAGGAATCTCAATTTCTATAGGAGAGACGGCCTCCATCCCATATACCAAAGAGAAAGGCGTTGCCCCAGTGCTCGATCGTATATTGGTGCAATACGCGTGCAAAGCATAGGGCAATATTTCATGCCAGTCTTTGTAATTCACCACCATCTTGGCAACAATTTTCTTGACATTCTTATTCACTGCTTCAACTGCACCATTCATCTGGGGCCTGTAAGGAGCTGAATTATGATGCTTGACTTTGAAGCTCTCACAAAACTTCTGAATCTCAGCACCATTGAGATTAGTGGCATTATCTGTTATTATCCTTTTTGGAATTCCATATCTGCAGACAATATCCCTTTTAAGGAATCTCAAAAACACTTTTTGAGTGATATTGGCATACGAGGAAGCTTCTACCCACTTGGTGAAATAGTCAATCACCACCAAAATGAAGCGATGACCATTGGAAGCTTTAGGATTAATGGGTCCAATGACATTTATTCCCCACATTGAGAAAGGCCATGGAGATACCAAATTGTGCAAGGGAAATGGAGGTGCATTTAATCGATCTGCATATATCTGGCACTTCTGACACTTTCGTACATATTCTATGCAGTCTGTTTCCATGGAGGACCAGTAATAGCCACTTCTGAGACTTTTTCGTGCCATCATATGACCATTAGCATGAGTTCCACAAATCCCTTCATGGACTTCAGACATGATTATGCGAGCTTCACAAGCATCCACGCATGTAAGCAAAGTGCCATCATGACTTCTTTTGTACAAAACCTCTCCATTCAAGAAAAAATGTCATTGCCAGCCGACGGATAGTCTTCTTGTTCACCTCATTTGCCCTAGTTAGGTATTCTCTATGTTGAATATACTGCTTGATATCATGATACCATGGTTTACCATCTGGCTCATCTTCCACATTAGCACAGTACGCAGGCTCACTGTGCATCTTTACTTGGATAGGTTGAACATTATTGTGAACATCCAATTTGGTCATTACAGCCAAGGTGGCCAAGGCATCTGCAAACTGATTCTTGTCTCGAGTCAAATGGGAGAAGGTTACCTCCTCAAACTTCTCGATCAGCTGGGTCAAATACTTTTGATAAGGCACCAACTTCAGGTCTTTGGTTTGCCATTCACCGTTCACCTGATAAATGATAAGTGCTGAGTCTCCAAATACATTTAGCTGTTTGATCCCCAAGTCAATTGCAACTTGTAAACCATTAGCACAGGCCTCATATTCTGCAACATTATTGGTGCATTCAAAATCAAGCTTGATAGTGACTGGATATTGCTTTCCAATTAGTGAAACAACCACGGCTCTTATGCCACTACCATGCATGTTAACTGCTCCATCAAAATACATCTTCTAAATGGGCTCATCCTCACTTTCTTCTTCTCCTTCTACTATCAAAATTTCTCTATCAGGGAACTCGGATGTTACTAGTTGTCCACCCTCAAGAGGGTTTTCAGCTAAATGATCAGCAATTGCACTTCCTTTAACGGATTTTCGAGTTATGTACTTGATGCCAAATTCTGATAGTATCACCTGCCATTTTGAAACCCTTAATGAAACATGAAGGCTTTCAAATATATACTTCAGGGGGTCCATTCGGGAGATCAACCAAGTGGTGTAATACAACATGTATTGCCTTAACCGTTTTGAGGTCCATACCAGAGCACAACAAGTCTTTTCAACAGCCATGTAACGGGCTTCACAGTCATTGAACTTCTTACTCAGGTAATAAATTGCCTACTCTCTTTTCTCTAATTCATCATGCTGCCCCAACATTGCTCCCATTGAGGTTAGCAGTACAGTTAAGTACAATATTAGAGGCCGACCAGATGTAGGTGGTACCAAAACAGGAGAATTCACTAGATAAGCTTTTATCTTACCAAAAGCTCCTTGACATTCCTCATCCCATTTTCCTGGCTGGTGTTTCTTCAGTAGCTTGAATATAGGCTCACAAGTACTGGTCAAATTGGCAATGAATCTAGCAATGTAGTTAAGTCTTCTGAGGAAACTTCTCACTTCACGCTCTTAGGGGCGGGCATCTCCTGTATTGCTTTCACTTTATCCGGATCCACCTTTATTCTTTCTCTACTAATAATGAATCCGAGTAGCTTTCCAGTGGATGCTCCAAAAACACATTTAGCAGGATTCAACCTCAGCTTGTACTTTCTGAGTCTTTCAAACAGGTTACGCAAAACTGCCACATGACTTTCTCCTTCTCTAGACTTGGTAACTATATCATCCATGTATACCTCAATTTCCTTGTGCATCATGTCATGGAACAATGCAACCATAGCGCGTTGGTAAGTAGCCCCAACATTCTTTAATCCAAACGGCAACACTGTATAGCAAAATGTCCCCCAAGGAGTGATGAAAGTGGTTTTTTCTTTGTCATTGACATCCATGGGGATTTGATTGTACCCTGAGTATTCGTTTATGAATGAAAACCTGTGATTCTTAGCAGTGTTATCAACCAAAACATCGATATGAGGGAGTGGGAAATTATCCTTCGGACTAGCCTTATTCAGATCCCTGTAGTACACACACATTCGGACTTTCCCATCCTTCTTAGGCATAGGCACAATATTAGCTACCCATTTTGGGTGTCTTGACACTTCTACAAATCCTGCTTCTAGCTGCTTAGTCACCTCTTCCTTAATCTTCAGGGACATATCAGGATGCATCCTCCTTAGCTTCTGCTTTTTTGCCTTAACATCTGGATATAGTGGGATTTTATGAGATGCTATCTCCGGATCTAATCCAGGCATATCCCGATAAGACCAAGCAAAGACATCCATATACTCTTTGAAGAGTGCAATCATTTCTTCCCGTTCAGGGTTTTCCACCATTTTTAATTCCTTTTTCTCTTCTTCTGTCCCCATGTTAATTACCTCGGCTTCCTCACCATTCAAGTCAAATTCCTTCTCTGAATACTCTAGTAATTTTTCAAAACTTTCAACGACTTCTCCCTCTTCCTCAGATCCAGGGTCTTCTTCCTCAAACATCGCATGGGAAACAATTGATGAGTTTTTAAGGTCCCTTTCGTGAGGAAAACTTTCTACGAGACTCATATCCCTAGAAAGTAATTTATGTGGAGTTGGAAAAGCCAAATAGAGTGGGAATGATAAAGAAAAAAAAATATTATACAAAAAAGGAATTTGATAAATGCAATTGGACAAGTCAGAGTGCAACGAGGAGGAATATTGAATAATCATGCAAATTCATTAAGTTAATGTCTCAAATAGCACAAGCATAAGCTCAAAACACAGCCAATCTTAAATATCAGCTTAGTACAAATATGACCAGACAATTACTTGGAAACAATCACATCAATCACTGGTTCGGACTGCCAGTTCTTCAGTGACTCCTCATCAGCAGAGGGACGGATTGCCTTGCTTTCTTCTGGGCCTTCTTCATGCAACGCATTAACAGTGGGATGGCATTGGAAGTGAATGACTTCTCCAGACATGATTACCTCGACTGGCGTTGGGAATGTTTCCCTCAGGTGGGGAATATGCTTCATCTTGCCCTTGTCATTTTTCTTTCCGAGGGTCATGCTCCTTGTTCTTTCTTCTAGGGATGCTTCATACCCTAACCCAAACTTGTCCCACTTTTCCTGGAAGGACACTGGCGACCGAGTACCTTGCAATTGTGAGCCCAAGCCTTTTCCTTCTTCGTATCCACTGCTTGCCATAATCCGGACTACCACCTGATCCACACTTTGCGTCGGAGGTTCATCCTTACCAACTCCAGTCTCAACTATTTCAAAACTATGCCACAAATTCTCTTCATCTTTCTCTGCACTCTCCACATATGGCACTAAAACTGGTTTTGACAACATAATCTCTTCCTCTCCATGTATGGTAATGACTGACCCATTTTCAACGTATTAAACCCTCTGATGCAGGGTAGAGGGAACGGCACCAGTAGCATGGATCCATGGTCTCCCCAAGAGCATTGTGTAACCAAGCTCAATATTCATAACTTGGAACAACACTCGAAAGTTACTGGGACCAATCTCGAGCGGTAATATCATCTCTCCCAAGATGCCTCTCTTGTTTCCATCAAAGGCCCGTACCACCATTTCTTGGGGTGACAATTCATCCTTACTTGTTGATAATGAAGTCATAGTCGACATAGGTAGGATGTTCAGTGCAGACCCCCCGTCTATCAAAACCTTTGTAACTATATACCCTTTGCATTTGAGGGTTATATGCAAAGCCCGTGAATTTCTCTCAGATCGAGAAATGATCTCTTCCTCAGTAAAAGTGATCATGTTGACACATTTCACCAGGTCCACCATATTGACGATACTTTTGGGGGTAACATCAGGCTTGACATAGGCTTCATTCAGAATTCTCAATAATGCCTTCTGATGTGTCTCAGATGTCAAGATGAGTGACAAAAGAGATATTCGAGCCGGTGTCTTCTTTAACTGTTCCACCACATCATACTCGCTTTGCTTTATTATCTTCAAGAACTCTTCTTCCTCTTCCTTCCTCTTCTCCTCTTCTTTTAAAGTTTCTTCCCTTCTTACTTCTTTGACAATTTCCCCATTTTCTATTTTTCCTGGGCTATAGCATTGCCCACTCCTTGTAATTCCTCCTACCCCGACTATGCGAGTCACTGAGTCTCCCTCCTGATGTACTTCTGCAACTCAGGCATTCGAAGTCCCTTCCCTGACTCCCTTTATTTCTACCCTTGTTTCATAGCTCCAGGGCACTGCGCGGGTGTCATTACAAGCAAATGGTGTTGGCTTTTTGACTGTCAATATTACTTTCCCTGGCGCTGAAGCTTGGTTGAGATATGGCACCTTAAGTACAAATCGTTCAATCACATTGACCTCTTTAGAGGGAGTTATCCCTGGTCTTGCTTGTATTACTCCCAATGTGAGCAACCTCTGGACTCGAACCTTAAAGTCCCAACAGTTCTCAATATCGTGTCCTGTTTCCCCACAATGGTAAACGCACTTGGACTCTTCATCATGCCTCTCCTCTTCCTTCACCGATGAAGCTGGTGCAGTGATAACATAACCTGCTATCTTCAGTCCCTCAAATATTCGAATCATCAGCGTATGCAGGCTCATGACTTCTTTTATTGGAGGTCCTTCCATCTCCACGGCATTTGCTTCATTCCTTCCACCATGATTAGGGATTGGGTTATTAACGATACTGGGTCCAGCCTCTTCTTGAATGTCAAGCTTCCCATAAGCAATAAGCTTCCTTACTGCAGCCTTGAAAGCCTCACAATCTTTAATTGAATGTCCTGGGATATCCATGTGGTATTTGTAAGTCAAATTCGGGTTATACCACGTTGGGAACGGTGGTTCTAAGGGACGTACAGGATTTCCCAAAATGAGGTGGGTATCGAACAACTTTTGGAATAGGTCCGCATTTAAAATGGACAGTCTTGGGAAAGGGGTAGGTTTTGAGGACGAAATCGACCTTGATTCTGGAAGTTTGGCCGAGGTTGTGGGTGATTTGGGTAGGCTTGTGGAGGTGCAGCTGGGTATAGGGTATAGGTTGGGCGAGTTGGCACATATGGTTGTGGTGTGGGAACATTATTGATTTGGAATTGTGGAGTTGGGGTAATGTTTATGGTAGGCATAACTTGGTGGGGTGGGTAATAAGGAAGTGTAGGTGTTTGGTATGGAAGGTGAGAATTAAGGTTATATGGTAGTTGGCGGCTTGAGTTTTGTGGGGAATATCGAGGTCTGAAGGTCTACTGGCGTTGGACATAATTCACCTCGGGTTCCTTCTTTTTCAGCTGGAATCCCTTCTTAAAGGCAGTATTCTCCGTATTGCTCACCGACAACTTCCCAGCTTTGGCCAAAATCTCTATCCTTTCTCCTGCCATTATCAAGTCTGCAAAATCCTTATAGGCTGCCCCGACCATTGCCCCGATAAAAGGATTTCCCAAGGTTCCCAGGAAATATGAACACATCTCAGATAGTGTTAATGGGGGCTGAACTTGAGCTGCCAAGGCTCTCCACCTCTGTGCATATTGTCTGAAAGGTTCATCATTTCCTTTCTGCATCGAGCTCAATTATTCCCGGGTCGGAGTTGCATCCAGATTAAACTTGTATTGGTCCATGAATAGGTCAGCCAATTCTGTCCAACGAGAAATCTTAGAGTGGTTTAATTGAAGATACCACTCTAAAGCAGGACCTATAAGACTCTCGTGGAAAAAGCTAATGAGGAACTTATCATCCCTGGACCAAACAGCCATCTTGGTTCCATAACTGATCAAATGAAACTGAGGGTTGCCACTTCCATCGTACTTGGAAAAATCAGGAATCTTGAAGTCTTTAGGAATGACGACATCTGTGGTAGGACACAGTTCTTCTATTCTCAGAGGTTCATAAGCACTGGGGCCCTTGATTGCCTTGATCTATTCCTCCATTTTCTCCATCCATTATTCCCTCATCCTGTCTTTCTCGGTCATGACATGGCTATTCCCAGAGTGAGGTATTGTTGCTTGCCCTGTAATGGACACATGAGGTTGTTCCCAGGTAGGGCCAGCATAACCAGGAACTTCATTATGAGCACCTTCCAAAGTGCGATACCCCTCCCCAATAAGCATGACAATAGATGTCGTTTGAGGTGGTTGTTCATGGATCCCCACAGTGATGCCTAAGGTTATAGTCGGGAATGTCAGGGCAGTCATTGATGGCACATTTACATATGCTTCAACCCCATTTGTACATCTATTTCCGCTGATTAAGTGAAGAGACTCCCTCATATCTTGCAGTATTGCTTCCAACTGTACTTGGGCCTCTGACACCTCATTTATCCTCCCTGTCATTTCATCGATTTCTCTGCTCAAGTTTCTCCCTGCCTCAGGATTATTGGCAGTCATTCTGGTCCGAGATCTAGTATTGTGAACTCGGGTTTGATTGGTATCTTCTTTCCTAGGCCGCGCAATGATTCCTGTACCAAATTGATTTATTAAAATAAAACAACATTAAACAAAGAAAAAGGAAAGAAAAGGTTAGCGCTATTGTGAGGATGCTTGGTGATTGTGGAAAGATTTGCACGGACATTCAATGGCAATACAGGATCCCAAATTCTGCACTTCCGGTTCATCATCTCTTAGGCATGAATATGGTTGACAGCGATCCCAAGGGAGTATTCTCTCCTCAATGGGTGCTATCTTCTTGGATATTCACAGGCAATGCAGTTATTCTTTCACTGAACACTAGGCTTTTTGTACTTTCGCTGAAGGACGAATTGTCTCAGGTCGAGAGCACGATTGACAACCTATTCAAGAGGGCATTCACCCTTCAATGAATAATGTCCAGGTGAAAAATAGTAAAATCAATATTTGGAACAAAACACTGCAATTGGTCATTCATATTCATTTCAAATTTCAATCAATACAAGGTCTCAGACTCCTCAAAAGGCAACATAAACAACATTACATTAACAACTTTGTTTGTTTCTTCCTAAGACCTTTAGCAAGACCTCGACAATACTTCATGAACTCGGCTATTTTTTGTGGTAGCCGTAACAATGGATTCAGTCGAATCTGAAGGTCTGCCTCTTCAAAATGATTAACCAGTTGCACAGCATGATATTGCACGCTGTCAGACATGTTCTCATATTTCTTCCATTCTTCTTTTTTAGCCCTTTGATCTTGTGCTACTGATTGCCACATTTTTGCCCATTCTTCTTTTTGCCTCACTAGCCTTTGGGCTTCGAGTCTCCACTGCTCATGGTCTCACCCCAACTCTTGAATTTTCAGTTTCAAATGCTCATTCTTTCGGTTTGCTTCCACGAGTGCATCGTGATATTGGGTAGCTAATGCTCGTCCTTGGTCAGAGCGACACTTTGCTTCAGTTAGGGCTTCTTGTAAAGCTTGCATTCTATGATCTTTTACCCTAGCGTTCACCTCTAACTTTCCTTTCTCTTGCAAAACCAATGCCATTGTCTCTTCTTGAGCGCTTATCTTTGCTCGCAATTCATGAACTTCTGTTGTGGTCTTTTCAAATTCTGTCTCCCTTCCTTTCCTTGCTCTTTTTACTTAGCTTGGGGTCTCAGCCATATCTGCACACGTGTCTTTTAAATATTCAACTTCATCAGCTAGCTTCTGGCATCGACTCTGGTGGATGACTACTTTTAACTCAGCGGCTTCCTTTCCTTGTTCCAAGACTTTCATTTGTACTTTCAGTCTTTCCATCTTGGTGGCCATTTGAGGTATGATTTGAGGATGACCTTTATCCTCTGAAACTGTCTGAGGGATACTATTTTGTACCCTTCTTACCTCTCTCCATTGCAAGTATTCAAGGGTACAGACCACCACATGCTTCCCTAATTCCTTTGTTCCTGCCATATTAATATTCTTCCAAGCATCTCTAATCTCCTTTTCTCGCTTAGCAGTGCTTCCATCTTGCTAGTATAAGAAGCTGAATCCTTCAAGTTACTTTTCATTAGGCACATATTGAGTCCATCGGAGTTGTCTAAGCACAAGGATTGGCGCGTATGATACACCACCTCTAGGGCTCATCAAAGGAACATTAGGAAAGTCACCACAGCTGAAAACTATCTCCTCTCCATGATACCACGGGCATACCCATTTGAAAGAATCTGGCCCCATCCTCACGAACTCATTCTTCCATTCATAAGCTTTTTGTTGCTTCACTGGTAGGCGACCAAAATTCCTCAACGGGTCAGGTAGGAGTCCCAGGCGATTCTGTACATCCATATGCGTCATGATCCAAATGTACGATATATATATATACAGCATCGAATCTTTCCACCACCCTTTTGATGATAGATTTCCATTGTCAAGAAAGTATCAGCAAGAATAGCGGGGACTGGATTTGCTTTATACTTCTCAAACTTGAAGAATACATCCATTGCTGCTTGATCTACCATATCTGAGGTAAATGGGAATAACACTAACCCAAAGATGGTTAAGGCCAGTGTTTTGTTAAAGAAATTCCACTTTCCTTGTTGCGCTAGGTACTGAAGATGTGCTTCGAGGTAGCTTTTCTTCAAGCCTTCTGTTCCTCCCCTTTTTTCCATGCCCAATTGATTTGTTTGGGTCCCTATCAGTTCTGCTATCTTCCTTACTGAAACATAATACCCTCCATAAAGATAAACATTCGGGTGCTTGCTCATTGGGAGTCTTAACATGATAGCGTACTCTTCAATGGTCAGTGCAATATCTAGGTCAGGCAACTCAAAACATTTCAGAGAATGGTTCCAAAATTGAGCTAGGCCACTCAAGACAGGCTCTTCAACTGTGATGTGCAATAAGTCCAGGATCTGCCCATAATTACTTGAAAACTCTGATCGAGCTTCAGGAGTCATCTGTTGAGTAATGTCTCTCACACGCTTCAGATCACTGCCATTAACTGAAATCTTCATGTTTCTCTTGAGGTCAACTGCATTGCTTGTGTTTTGCCCATGACATATTTCTTCCATTCTTTGCTATTGAAGAGTACCAATCTTTTCACTTTACCAAGCAAACTCACCCTACAGAATTAAAAAGAGAAAAGAGTGTAAGCATGCCAGAAAAGGAATGGTGCAGCCTAAGGATACCTCTTATCGAGGTAACTCTAGAGAATGTATCCTAACAACCTACATGGAGAAGCCCTTATAGGGTTGTAAACCCAAAGGATGATGCATGATATACAAATAATTTTATTTTTTTTTTTGCTAAAAAGGTTATGGCAATGCAAGATGAAATATTTTTTTATGCAATGAATGACATGAGAATGCAAGATATATATATATACTTTTTTTATGCTGTGAAAATATAAGCCATGAGTAATGCAAGATGAAGTATATATTTTTTTATGCTGATTTTTTTTGTTTTTTTTTCTTTTTTTTACAAAAAAAGGAAAAGAAAAATGCATGAGTGAATGATATGTGAAAAAAAAAATTTGCTAAGAATGGAAATGTAAGATGATGTATTTTTGATGACTTTTTTTGGAAAAAAAAAGAAATGCAAGAATGAAACACATAAAGAAGATATAGATAAAGAAGAAGTATGCCCCCTTTGTGCCCTAGTTAGGTGGAACTTAAAGGTTGGATTGCCTTAAGGTCACGACTCTAATTTTGGCAGCCATTACGTTCGATCTATCAGTGCAAGATTTTTGGGACAGATCTAAACTTCTAAAAGTTATGGTCCTCAGATTGCCCTTATCTATACAGACAAGGTCCTAATTCATGAACTAATCACAAGTAGGGATAAACCCTCTCAATATGACTAGTCCATGATATTAGTAACAATCTGAGTGGTGTCTCAACAAATGTCAAGTGAGCATAAAGCCCCTCAATAACAAAAGTCGAGACCCCTCCTATTCCTCGGCTTCGCACAGACTCGGGTATAGAGTCCAAAAAGTGTGTGAGGTAAGTGATAGTGACGTGTGTGAGGGAGCATACAAACATGTACAAAAAATTAAAAAATATAAAACTACCCCCAACCTACAAAAACACATATACAACAACCAGCCAGTAATCATCTATCCTACGGTTTCAACAATTATGCACAAAATATATACAAGTAAATTATGTCAAAAGTAACACAAAATAATGCTATCAGATATTTACAAAAAAGTACTAAATAAAATCTATGTACAAACAAATAAGAAAATTGAAAGGGTAAAATAGATAAATAGAGATCATTAATAATTTGCACGACTAACAACAACAGGCCTGACTCTCCAAATGTTCCCCAGCGGAGTCGCCATTTGTCGCGATCGGGATCGTGGTGAAAAATAGCAACTCAAAGGATTTTAGAAAATGGAAATGGAGTCGCCACCAATTTTATTTTAACTTAGGAAAAATTGGAAAACCTTTCTTTGAAAATGATCTTTTGAACCAGATTGGATTCGGGAGTCGGTAATGGATAGGGAAGGGCGGAAACTTAATCCCACAGCACCCCTAACACACCCATTCTAAAACGGTACCTTAAGTTAATTGTGCAAATTCTTAACAATCTTTGAAAATATTTATTTTACCCTTTTTGCAAACATTGTAACTATTTATAAAAAAAAAAAGAAAATCACAAAATTATGAAAATCTAATTTTGGCTTGACAGACATAAAATTCTACTCCTACGTATCCCCTGGTGCAATGGGGAACTCAAAGTTATGTAGTTCTTCATAAAATAAGTGTGGGTTGATTGATTTTAATTAAGAGAAGAAAAAAGAAACTTTTATTTGAAAACCAAATTTATTCTTGCACAAGGTTCAAGTTAGCACCAAGCTACTCAATAAACCCTTATGATCCAAATGACATTGAAGGTAGTATTCACTACTCAATCATCATCATTGGTCATTGCATTAAAAAACATTTTTATTGTATCATTCATTTTTTATTTTTTTATTTTTTTCATTATTATTATTATTATTATTTTCTTGCATGTTCAATTTTTATCTCCCCTTTTTACTAGAGCAAACTACATGAACATATTTGAACCTAACTAAACCTTACATGACCTAATAAAAAAGGAATAAATGAAACCAAAAGGAACCTATCCCTGGTTTTTTTTTTTTACAGCAACGCAGATCCAAGCAAAACATGACCCAGATGAATTATTTTCCTATCCCTTTTTCTACTTACCGAATCACAACACAAGCAAGGGTCAACAGTCAATTTGTTTTTTTTTTAATAAATAAAATAAAAAAGGGGTAAGTAAGCTTAGGAAAAGCATAAAAAAAAGAAATATATACAGCTTAAGACTTAACAAAAGCAGGGCAAATAGCTTCAGACTCACTAAGAAACGTTGTGGGAGAGAAAATGAGATGAGAAAACTGATGCTCAAACCTCGGTCGGGGCGATGCCATGGGGGAGGAATCTGGTTTCTGAGGTCCGACGGTCGGGAGCTGCTTTTTGAGGTCCGACGGTCGAGAGCTACTTTCTGAGGTCCAACGGTCGAGAGGTGCTTTCTGAGGTCCGACGGTCGAGAGGTGCTTTCTGAGGTTCGATGGTCGGGAGTAGCTTTCTGAGGTCCGAAGGTCGAACACAAGGCTACTCGAAAAAAAACCTTCTGGTAGTGCAGGAGGTGACTCGAAGGAGAGGGATCTGGTCGAAGGAGAGGGATCTGGTGCTGGGTCCGACGGTCGAACACAAGGCTACTCGAAAAAAAACCTTCTGGTAGTGCAGGAGGTGACTCGAAGGAGAGGGATCTGGTCGAAGGACAGGGATCTGGTGTTGGGTCCAACGGTCGAGCACAAGGCTACTCAATAAACCCTCTAGTAGTGCAGGAGGTGACTCGAAGGAGAGGGATCTGGTCGAAAGAGAGGGATCTGGTGCTGGGTCCGATGGTCAAGCACAAGGCTACTCAATAAACCCTCTGGTAGTGCAGGAGGTGACTCGAAGGAGAGGGATCTGGTACTGGGTCCGATGGTCGAGCACAAGGCTACTCAATAAACCCTCTGGTAGTGCAGGAGGTGACTCGAAAGAGAGGGATCTGGTCGAAGGAGAGGGATCTGGTGCTAGGTCTGACGGTCGGTTATGATGGGGGAAGGAAAGGGTGCTTGCTGTTTGTAGTAGTCACGTGAATGTTGTTTTTTTTTTTTTTTTTTTTGTTTAGAATGAGGTGGTAGAGATAATGAAGTTGAATGGTGGTTTTGAATGGTAAGGGAAGTGAAGGTTAGTGGTTATGGTTGTTAGCTAAAGATGATGAAGGTGGTGGGGTTGGGTGGTTTTGGTGTTCTTCTTGGTTTGGAGATTGGATGCCTCTTGATGGGGGTTGGGTTCTGTTAATGTGAAAGAGGTTGGAATAATGGTGGAAGTGGTTTTACGTAAAGAAGCATTTGGACGTGGTGTATAGGAGGGTGAAGGATGTTCTTCTTGGTTGGGTTATCTTTGTGGGTGAGGTTGCTCACTTGTTTGGGTTATGGTGTGGGTGAGGTTGGAGAGTGGATGAAGATGACGATGAGGATGTGGTGGTGTTTTAAGGTTGAAAAGGTGCTGGATGTAGGTAATGGTGGTCACTGTTTTGGGGAGGAAATGGTAGCTGGGATGCTTGGTAGGGAAGATGGTGAATGTTGAAGGAGATCAGAAGGGTGGCTTCTTTTTCTTTGTTGAAGGTGGTCACCGTATTTTTAAGCTTCTGAGAATATCCCCCTCTCCTTTTTCAACTTTCAGGTGGTTTTCTCTTTAAATCCTTCCCCCCCCGTTAGCAATCTAACAAAATCCTCCTTTTCATCATTTCTCCCATGACATTTTCTTCTCTCCTTTTTCTTTACGTGAACCTCCCTAAATTGAGCCCCCTCATTTCCCCCTCTATCAGAACCCCTTTTTCTTCAATCCTTTCCCCCCTTTTCTCTTCTTGCCGACTTAATGCATTCTACTTTACGTGTGCGAGACACCAACATTAAATGTATTGCCCCTTTCAAATATATATATATATATATATATATATATATATATATATTTAAATGAGATCAGTGTCCATTTTTTTTAAGGAAATTAATTAATTAATTTTTTATTTTTATTTTTAAAATTTTAATTTTTTTTTTTTTTTAATTTTCGAGCCCGGTCAAAATTGAGTGTTCACAGACCCACAATAACATCATATTGTTATTAAATAAATTAATACATTTTTAAAGTGTATTATGAATTCTTGTTTAGGTTTAGCTTTTCTTACAAAGTTTGTCTCTGAAGGAATTCTCTTAATTAATCCTTAATGTAATTTATTCACATATACTTAGAAGGTTATTCTAAGATCTCAAAGTCTCACACTCTCTTGTTCTTGCCTTAATTAAAATTAATCCTATGTCTTATGAAAATTCCCTTCTTGGTTCTTTAAAATTTATGAATCTCAAAGTATAATTTAATCTTCCAATTTGCTAATTCTAGGATCCTATTACCTTTAATTTAATCACTAGGTGTTAGGGGATAAATTATAATTTTGAATTCCACAGAGAAATGTCTCTAGTATACAATTGAGGCTGTTTTTCGATGAAAAATAACATGACAGGATGACGGAAGATGTCAGCCATAAAGGGGATTTTGGTGACGGAATGGCTGAGTTACAATTTTGACAAGAATGGGTAAAAATCAAATTTCTGTCGAACGAAGGTTCTGTCGAATGATGTATAGAGCTATCGAATCCACTAGAAGATCAGCATAAATTCCTAATTCGACGGATGGGTGTGGACGTTGGAGAAATCTTCCAAGGGTTTAATCGACGAAAACACTAAATGGACATGAATCCTAACTCGACGGATATTGACATTGCTAATATTGCAGAAGTTTATCTTGTTTAACCGACAAAAGTGTTTAATGGACAGAAATCCTAACTCGACGGATATTGACGTTGCTGACATTGTAGAAGTTTATCTTGTTTAACCGATGAAAGTGTTTAGTGGTCAAAGATGCACAACTCGACGGATATTAACGTTGCTGATATTGCAGAAGTTTATCTTGTTTAACTGACGAAAGTGTTTAGTGGACAGAAATCCTAACTCGATGGATATTAACATTGCAGAAGTTTCTCTTGTTTAACTGACGAAAGTGTTTAATGGACAAGAATCCTAACCCGACGGATATTGACATTACAGAAGTTTCTCTTGTTTAACCGACGAAAGTGTTTAATGGACAAGAATCTTAACTCGACGGATATTGACATTGCAGAATTTTCTCTCTTGTTTAACCGAAGAAAGTGTTTAATGGACAAGAATCCTAACCCGACGGATATTGACATTGCAGAAGTTCAAATTGTTACAATTGTTCACAAGGAATCCCCAAATTCTGGGCTCAAAACCATGGCCATCCGAGAACCAATCCGACGTTATTTTCTCCAATTTCAGGCATTCTAATCCAACCCATTTTTTCAATATACGCAGACAAACATTCTAATAGCATAAACACATTATAAACAATATGCAAACATACTAAACATACAAACAAAGAATAACCCTCAATAGGGTTTATCACAATCATTCACAAACAAGGTTCCTGAATGCTAATAGAGGTTGAGGAGGAGTGTCTTCCTCTTACCTTAGTGAAGAACAAAGAAAGCAAGCTCCTTCTATCCTTGAAATCTGGTTCTTCACCACCACCAAAAACCTTGGTGTTCAAATCCGAAAAATCAAAATCAAAGAGTGAAAATGGAATCCATAGTCACCAATGTGACCATGGAATACGAAAATGGGGAGAAAAGGGAAGAAAGTTGAGAGCTTTACCTTAAAGCTTGAAGCTCTGGTGCTGGCTGTGGAATACGAAAATGGAGGAATAAAGAAGATCTCCACTAAGAAGAAAACTTGAAGATGGTGAGGGAAGAGCAATGGTTTAAATTTGGCTTCAGCAAGGGAAGCTTGAAAATCACCAATGGTGTTTGTGGGGGTGTAGCCGTATGGAGAAGAGAGGAAAAGAAATGAGAGTTGCGTGAGGGAGAAGGAAACCAGCGTGAATGAGAGAAAATGGAAGGGATTAATTGTGATATTTCCCCCAAAACCGTGCTGCACAATGAGAGGGAGGAGAGAGAAAAGTGGTTGGGAGGAAGCTTCCTAGAAGTTTCCTTGAAGCTTCCTTGAGAAGCTTTGCACAATTCTCAATAAAGTACATAGTAAGTTTGTCTCCTCAATTAAATACATCTGACAGAGGATTAATCACACTGTTAGAATTATTTTCTCAGTGAATAAAAGTTACAGTTGATGAAAATAATATTTTATTATTCATCAGACGATTTTATGATACAGTGATTTTATTTATCAGATAAAATCTCGTAAAACGTAAACCTCGTAAACTGTGTCCAGCCTCGAGTTTAGTAAGATCCCTCGTCGACGTTTCCACAATCCAAAGTTTACCAGCCTCAAGGAAAATATTTCGTTTTCCCAGCTCCGTTCAGTACACACGTAAAACGAGGAATATATTAAAATATTTAACATTTCTAGAAAAATCCATAAAAATTCCTAAAAATCATAAATATTATAAAATGATTATTTATAATAAAATAAATAATTTTCGGGATATTACAACAGGCTTATATCTAAACTGGGTTTTGATATATGGTTTAAAGTGGATGTTGATGGTTTTGCCTGGTGTGCTTCAGACTCTTCGTGTTGGAAAATGAATGTGGCTTTTTCCTTTTGGGTACATGGATGAAAAAAAACAAGCAAAAGAAAGTCAATGAATAAAAGTTACACACATCAGCAAGGAGGTAGCTTAGAATTCCTGCTGGTGAATCATGCCAAACTCTGAAGGTGAAGTCACTCTCCCTTCTAAGTTTTACTAAGAAGTCTGCAGGATAGTTAGCCCCACGGTAAACATGTTATAGCCGGACGTCCCAATTACTGTGAAGAAGGGAATGAATATCTGAGATAATTGAGCCATACTTATGGAATTTAACCTCATGCAAGGGTGCATGTAAATTGAGATGAACCACTTCTGAAGAATCAGATTCACAAAGAAGGTTACGAACATCCAAAGATTTAGCTAAGCGGAGACCATTAAGGAAAGCATACAGTTAAATTGTTTAATAGGAACAGAGTAAGACAATCAGCATTAAATTTCAAGTGCTTTCCCAACCAAAATAAAAGAAATCAGGCACTATTGGTTAAGGGTCACACTCTGTTTCACAATAGACATATCAATACACTCATGCATTGCTTCCAAAATTTCAGAATATTTAGTGTAGAATATGTGTTGCACTATTCTTCCCTCAGTAGTCCATCTGCCATTTTTTAACTTTGACCATTCACCTCTTCGGTTAAGATTGAAGATAGTGGTGGTTGCTGTTTGAAAACTTAAACCTTTTAAGTTTCTAGATGCATGACTAGCACATGACTCTTTTCACGGCTTGGTTAAATATAACTGGGACTATAATCGGGATTGGAGCATTAATGTCACACATTTTACTAATGCTTCTAATCAGTAGAATTGGCAAGTGTTTGGCCACATTCAAGACTAAACTCGTGTCCCTCCCTTTATGAGACTAGCCTATCACTGCATATACATTAAAGGTTTATAAATGGTTAAAAATACAGAATATGTCATTTTCATGTCATCATGTTTAAGTTTAGGACGCGATACTAAATAGAATAAGCTTACTTGAATGCAACCATTTTAGGCCCCACTTACAAATATGATATTTCTTTTAATTATTAAAAAGCCTATCTCTCAAACTAACAAAAGAAATTAAGGAAGAAAAATAAAGTAGTAGCACATAACAAATAGATTTGATAAAAAAAAGAGAGAAAAGGAAAACATACCTCACTCCAGCATTGCCAACAATTCCAATAGCCATTCTAGCATGCAAGGCCACAAGCAAGGCCAGTGGACAAGTGGGCATAGCCATCAAAGAGATAGTAATATTTAGCCTTGGGGTTTATTCCAGTGTACTTTGGCTTCACATAGCAGCATCATTTTTTTCTTTTTTTTTAGAATTTTAACTCACTTGTACTATAATTATACAATAATATAAGCAGAACCTTAACTCACTTGTACTATAATTATACAATAATATAAGATAGAATTATTAGGATGTTGCAACAATCACATAAGAAAGTTTATATTACCATCTTCTTCTTATGTTCACCGAAGCTTATTGAGCCTGCAGTGTGCAACATAGCATCAGGATTGGCCGCTCTATTGCTTCGACCAGCAATAGACTTCTTTTGCCACTCTGGTGTCAACCAAATGTCAACTAGGTCATCCCACACTTCTGACTTCAAAGCTGGGGGCCCATGGCCCTTAAGATCAGCTATGTTTGATGACTTTAACTTTTTCATGATTGCCTTTCTATGATTTTTCAAATCATCTGAATAACGGTCCATGCATGTTCTTTCCCAAACAGTTCTTGCTATGCAATAATCATAATCTGATACAAATCGATATTTATTCTAAAACAAAGTTATGTTAGTATATTTCTCTATATAGATTGTATAATACAATGAGGCTAGAAACATAATTACTTACTATAAAATCCTAAAATAGTTCATTCTTCATGTCGATGGGATAATTTTTCTAAACTTTAGCTGGAATGGGCATCCACGTGATCACAGTGGCCATAATCTCACGGGTCACAGACTGCGGGACAAACCTCCTCCTACAAGTCCAAGATATGTTAATAATCTAAAAGTAAAAAAAATATAATAAAACATGACATTCACTATTACTCACGGTTGAGAGATGTCCTCCACAGATATAACTGGCCTTTTATCAATTTCTGTTTGGGATGCTCCAGTTGAAGGCATCGAAATTAGGTCACTAGTTAGAGACACAGTGGAGGGTGGGACAGGGACAGAGACAGTAGGGGGTGAGAGAACAGTTGATGGGTCGCTAGTGGTCAAAGGGCTAGTAGCCGAATAGCACCTAACATAATCATAAGCAATATAAATTCATAAATACATATAAATCAAAAGTTAACAATAAAAAAGATTATTATAAAAGGTATACCTGGGGAGTGCGGAGAAGATTGCAATGGTGGTGCACCAATGGGCGGTTGAGAACACTGAGGTGGATTATTGTGGCCTCTTCCTCGACCTCGTCCATTGCCCCTACCTCGAATTGCCATGATAAATGCCTACTATAATGAAACATAACATGTTAACAGATTATATACATCAATATTGTGCAAAATCTCATAAAATATGAAAATGACATTTCAATGTAAATACCATAAACAAAGTTCAATTGCTTCTACTTGAGTCTGAATCATATAAGTCCTCATCTTCATCTATGAACTCATTATTTTCATCTTCTTCGTTGTCATCAATGAATTGGTTAACAAACGGAACATCATTTGGATTATGTATTTCATTTATGGCTACTTCTTCCATTGGGGCACTTGCATCAAACAAGGAAATCACTCCATCATCTATGATGATATTGTGTGTTCTCAAGGATCCATCATCCTGGTAGTAATCGATAGTAGCTACCTCATTCGATCCATCACAATCATCATTGAATGTCTCAGCTGCAAAGAGTCTTGCTCTAACCTTACAAGCTGCCTACCATTCCCCACTAGCTCGACCCCCGCGTTGTGGGTATACTATATAGTATACTTGTTGTGCTTGTTTAGCTAATACAAATGGCTCATTTGAGTGAAGTCTCGATTTGTGCTTGACGTCAATCAATTCACATCTCTTATCAACACTGACTCCATAAATCGGGTCAAACCACTGGCACCGTAAAATGAATACTTTGTTTTGACCTAGATATGACAATTCCAATATCTCTTCAAGGATGCCATAGTACGTAGTCTAAGTCATTCCCGCCATATATACTTCCTTTAACGCAAACCCCACTATTCCTGGTAGCTTTACTTTGTTCGTACTCCTTAGTATGAAACCTATACCTATTAACTATTAAGCCATTGTAAGAAATAACAGACTTGGATGGACCATAACTCATCTGTTGAATCATTCGATCCTCAATTTGACCTATATTTACCTGTGAATCATTACAAGGAGAAAAAATAGTTGTAACATTTAGTATTGGTATAACAAACATTATTTTTTATATGATATATATGATAATGAATGAAAGGACTCACTCGATGTTTTAGCCACCTACTGAAGCCCTTATCCTGAAATTCTAATATTTGATCCTTAGAGATACTAGAATTTGTCTCCCTCAGCATATCCTCGAATTGTCTAATCAATAAAATAATTAATATTGAACATAATGTAATTGGAAATTTATTAAATAGCTAATTTAGTGAGTAGACTTACTGGAGATAGGGTTCTACTTCTCTACAATTTACAAGCACATAAGTCTTAGCAATTTGAAGCTCCACAACCGTCAAGAACCTATTACGACCTCTGCCGATAGGGCGGCATGGATGCTTAAAAATAGACAAACATTCATTAGTCATATCTTCCCCACCATCGTCGTTTCGAGGAACTTGAGTGCGCCTTGTTTGTATTTGTGGATCAAAATACATGGAAGCAAAATTGAAAATTTCTTCTAATTTATATGCTTCACAGATAGACCCTTCAATTCTTACCTTATTTTGAACTTTCCTTTTCAAGTACAACATACATCTGTCAAATGGATACATCCATCTATATTGCACGGGTCCTCTAACCTTAGCTTCATAGGGGAGATGCACAACTAGATTTTCCATCACATCAAAGAATGCTGGCAGAAAAATCTTCTCTAACTTGCAAACTGTTTCAATAATGGAAAGCTCTACATTCTCCATAATGGAAGTACGTATTTCAATTGCACAAATTTGTTTAAAGAACAAGCTAAGCTCTGTTAATGCTCCCCATATAGGTTTTGGTAACATATGATGAAACGCCAGAGGAATTAACCTTTGCATAAAAACATGACAATCGTGACTTTTCATTCCATATATCTTCCCATCATCTAAATTGATGCAACGAGCAATGTTTGACGTATACCCATCAAGAAATCTCAATTGTTTTATCCATTCACACACTGTCCTCATTTGATTGGCATTTAACACATAAGTTGCCTTCGGTTTTTTATACTTGTCATTCTCAACAATCAATTCTAGGGTGGGACGTTTACATATCATCTTCAAATCTTCTCTTGCATTTGTATTATCTTTTGTCTTGCCCTTTATGTCCATAACAATGTTGAAGATATTCTCAAACATATTCTTCTCAACATGCATAACATCCAAATTATGTCGTATTAGATTAGTGGACCAATAAGGCAATTCCCAAAATATGCTTTTCTTCACCCAGTTATGAAACTCACCAAAGCCACGTTGTTTTTGGTTATGTGAAATCAAGCCAAAAATGACTTCCTCAAGTTGAGTCACTCTACTCAAGACATTTGTTCCACTCAATTGTTGTGGTGGCAGAAAACTTTTCACTATTGAATTCTTCGTAAAAGAGTACCGATCACGAAGGAATGGATGTTTAGGTGACAGATATTGACGATGGCAATCAAACCAGTAACATTTCCTACCATGCTTTAATACAAATGACTTACTGTTCTCCATGCAGTAGGGACAAGCAAGTTTTCCATGAGTGCTCCATCCACTTAGCATTCCATAAGCTGGAAAGTCACTTATTGTCCACAACAAAGCTGCTTTTATATTAAAATTTTGCTTATTCCACACATCAAAAGTGTTCACCCGATTGTCCCACAAAATCTTTAAGTCATCAATTAAGGGTCTAAGATAGACATCTAAACTTTTACCCGGTGACTTCGGTCCAAGAATCATAAGAGTAAGGAATATGTATTCCCTTCTCATACACATACTTGGAGGAAAATTATAAGGTGTGACAAAAATAGGCCAATATGAGTATGAAGTAGTTGAACCACTAAATGGATTAAAACTGTCTGTACAAAGGCCAAGCCTAACATTTCGAGTTTCTAGCGCAAATGTCGAATGAATGGCGTCAAAATGTTTCTAAGCCTCAACGTCAGCTGGATGTATGATCACTGATTTATCTTGACGTACTCCAATCGTATGCCAGCGCATATATTGTGCAGTCTTTTTGGACATAAACAGACGTTGGAGTCTGGGAATAATAGGAAAATATTGCAACACTGAGAATGGCACATCCTTTTAATTTTTTGAACACCTTCAGTTTGAATCGCGGGTGTCCGCATACTAAGCACACTGAGTAAACACTCTTGTCCATGTACTCTCCATAATACAACACCCAATGATTAGGACAAGCATCTATCTTCTCATATCCTAATCCCAACTCATTAACCATTCTCTTCGATCTGTAATAATTTTCAGGTAACCTTTCTGACTCTGGAAGCATGCTCTTAATTATGACAATCATTCGATTATAACAACTTTCACTCATATTGAACTTTGACTTCAGATTCAAGAGTTGAGTTACAGCTGGCAATTTCGTGTGCTTTTGGCAACCATCCCATAAAGGCTCGTCAGCATCTTTCAACAAATCATAAAACTTTGAAGCAGGCAGATTCGAATCCTCTTCCAAATCTTGAAATTCTGGATTTAATATATCACCCACAGCATCCATAACCATATCAGCATATGGATTCCTAGTTTCCACTTTAACATCATGGACAATGGAAGCTGAACCACTATCCCCCCATCTGTTCTCACCATGAATGGTCCAATTTACATAACCCTCCACAAATCCATACTTATACAGATGGTTCTCTACTAAAAATGATTCCATCCAATCATGGTTCTTACATTTTGCACATGGACAAGGAATGTGACTTAATGCATCAAAAACCATCGGGTGTCCTTTGGCAACCTTAATGAAATCATTAACTCCATTCTTGAATTCTTCACTTACAAGGCCAGTCTGATCTTTTCTTCATAACATCCAACTTCGATCAGGTTTCATGATTGCTGGAGTTGATTTAACACATTAGTATTGTTATTTCCAAAATCCTCATCTCTCTTAACATGGTGTGACCCTATCCCATTCGAGAAGACACTTTTTCAGCACTTAATGAATAATACTCACAAAAATCACACATCGTATACTTGATAAAATTTTGGCAACATTTCCCATTGGTCTCCAAGTGCATGACTAAAAAGTGGTGACATCTACCACGATCAAGTGTGCACCCAGAGAACAAAAGAAAATGTTACACAATAAAATTTCATCAAGTATATGATATGAGATTTAAGGAGTAACTATAATTAAGTGAAAGAAAAGTTTCTTCCCAAACTGTCCAACTTGGACAATTCAAGATTCAATACAATGAGCAGTACCTTCAAAAAGTACATGTGCTCAGTAATATTGAATCTCAAACGGGAAACTAAGGCTTCGCTCACCAAAACGATTATATATGACAAAGAATGCTATAAAAAAAACTAAATTCTCAACAGTGTACAATAAGGTGACTAAAGTTCCAGAGTTGAAGACCTTAAGACAAGTATTTAGGAGCACCAAACCAAAAAACAACAATATGCTACATTCCTTTCTCGACAATCTCTCAGTAATCATCTCTTTGTCTGCATTTCTAGCTATTTTCTATGCATTATTCAGTTTCCCATAAGCTATTTACTTTTCTACTTAGTTGTTCAAATCTATATTTATATATGTATTCTATGCATTATTCGGTTTCCCATGCATATACCTTTTTTTGTTATTTGAATAATTATATTTAGTAAACATTATTGGTTGTTCTGGCATTGCCATTGGAATCAGACATGGTTATAGATTCTGATGTTTCAAGTCTATATGTAACAGCAGTAGTTGGCTGCCACGTGGAACTGACTTGGATAGTTAATTTGTTGTACAACTTGTATAGGTTTTATTCAAGTGTATAGTATATGTGTTACACTCCATAGAGTGTTGTAATCTCTATATAAGATAATTATGTTAATATTCAAGGCTAAGCATCTGATTGCTTGGGTTCATGGAGACATTAAAGTAGCCAACTACATCTTGCATCAGTATTGAAATATCATTTACTCTAAGGTTGTCACATCTGCACACTAACATTGTTTTTAATAACTACTTCAGCATGTAATCTATGGTTAGTTTCCTTGTTCTAGAAGTGGAGGGATTATCATTCAATTTGTAATATTAGTTTTAGGATTATTTGTTGCACCTGTGATGAAAGAAGTTTTGAAGGACGTTTTACAATGGTTTTTTCATTTGTGCTTCATTACTTGATTTTCAGGACATGCTTTAGAATTATGTTTCTGTCTCTTTTCCCTTCCCTCTATTTGCATTATTATACTTACTCAACTTGAAAATCTACATTATACAAAATATTATGAACTATTCTAAGCTCCTCTCCCTTCTGGGCTAAGTATTATGGTAGAAAAAATATTAGCATAATATTCTATGAGAAATAAAAAAAAACTAAAATAAAATATTAGCATAATAGAGATGGGCTCAACAAACCTGTAATGAAGTTACACTTCGCTCAAGCTCTGATATGTATTGCAACTTTCTCACTCTTGATCTTTGAGCAGATTGTCTATTTGCCAAGATTCTGATGTAAAAACGAGAATTAGCAGTAGATGAAAGAAAAAAAAATCTTACTTAGCACCATTCATGTTTCACTTGCAGCAAAATCAGATAAAGGAAACCAAAAACCAAGATCAAAAAAAGATAAATATCAGAAGCTTTGTAATTTTAGTACTAAGCATAATTTTAGTAAAATAATATTAACCACTCTTAACAAGAGGCCCCTATAGCTCAGTGGTAGAGCATTATTCTTGTAAACTGAAGGCCTATAGTTCGATCCTGCATGGGTGCATATTACTCTTTCATTTTTAACGTAGTTAAAATTTTAAGGTTTGCATTGAGCATCAGCATATAAACTACAAAGAGCTCATGGTTTGCCAAGAAATAGACCCTCATAGATTCACAGCCTTAACTTATCCTTGGCCTTCATTTCCTCTTCCTATTTAAGTTCACATTTCACTCAACCACTTTATTTTAGGCGGTTGTAAACATCATAGTGTATTCTTTGCACATTTATTGTTTATATATACCGTTGGTTGACAGGGATATAGGAAGATATGCTGGCTTTAAAGTCCTTGATCTCTTTTTATATATATCACTGTATATAATGCTTGTTCACAGTAACACTAATCGTTGACTACTATCTAATAATTATAAGGCAATCATTATATCCATATGAAATGAAACTTTTTCACCTTCCAAACATAATCATCCCCAGATCATAATCAACCCATATAAAGTCAATCCTTCTTGCTGGCACCTACCCAATCCTTTCTGTCATCTTTTATTTCATTAGAGTTGCACATATATACTCAAGATCTTCTTCTGCTTTCAAACTGAAAATACTACAAAGGACAATGATATATATAATAATAGATTTATTCTGGAGAACATAAAGGCATGTCTATGAGGTTTAGGGGCTATGAACTAGACTAAATCTCTTGCTTGTGTACCCAAAATATTTTAGTAGTCCTGTGATATAATGTGATGCTGTATAAAGTTGTGACAAGCAGTTCAAAAGCGCAGCAGCATCAATCTGGTGACAGGATATGGGACAAGAGTAGAGTATATATTTTTAATATCATTAGGTCTTAAATAAAGTGATAAAGAGGAGGTAGCGATAAATGAATAATGGAGGACTTAAAACTGTAGCCAACATTGGCTTAGTGTAGTAGTGTCACTGTATGTTTTGTAGGTGAAACAATGGACAAATGAGGGAACTTGAAGCTGAACGAAAATTAGTACTGACATTTAATTTCGAGTTACAAGTGAGGTCTATCACTAGAGAGATTCTTATTAGTGAGGAGAAGAACGGCCTGGCTGATTGGTGCCATTAGAGCTTTCGGTCAAAGACACAATGAGTAATTCTTGGTTAGTTACTGTCTTTTATACTCAAATCGCTATTTTTGACATGTATAAAATTATGCGGTCATGATAAAATTAAATTAATTTTTAAAAATGTTTTTATTCATATTAAATAATAATTTAAGTATTTAAAAAAAATAATGTGGTGAAATAAGTCTTACTAAAAATTTCTCTCTAACAAAATCAAATTACCTCTTGAAAGGAGGTTTACCAAACAGGCTTTCAAAAGTAATTTCTAAAGTTGTTATTTTCTTGCTAAGGTTAAGTATTTGAATAGAATACTTTTCTAACGAATATGGATAATATTATTGTTTATACTTATCTCTTAGTAGTTAACCATACTTATGGTAATCTGAGACAAATTTAAACTTAGCAATTATAAATTTGGAGAACAATGTATCTAATATTTAACATTCCAATGCCTTATGATTCCAGAAGCAAATATGTTCAAATCTTACTAAAATTAGTATCTAGGGGAGAATTTTAACCAAAATTAGTAGAAACAAATTGTAACCCTTCTATATTACTCATGCACTGAGACCTAAGAAAACTTGACAATTACTAAATCAAATACGTTCATAATGTTGCTACAATGTACAGAAGCTGCAACTCCTAACATATCACACAAGCTAATAAAAAATTCAAACTGTTAGCAGTTTGGGTTTTAGGGTAATTTGCTTCTAGTTTTATTTTCTATGTTGCTTCAACCTCTAAGATTTCTTTTTTCCTTAGCATGCCATTGACATCAGGTCAATTTCTAAGTCAGCCCCCTATAATTCCATTGGAAATGGATCAAATAGCTAAAGCAGTGCGTAAGTTTAAGCCTTGTGTAAAGCATCATAAGACAGGAATAACATAATTATTTTCTAAGCTTAAACAAAACATATCAGAGACACATAAGTAAATTAACTCTGTTTCACACATAATCAATTTTTCTTAGTTACTGTAACACCCCAAATTTTAGACTATGTTACAGAACTGACAGAATTACATTGTTTTGTGTTTTCTGTGCAATATAAAAATAATTTGATTATTTCAATACTGTTTTTAATTGTTTTGTGTGATTTGCTCCGGGTCAGGAAAATAATAATTTTTGGGCCGAGAAAATTCTTATTTTAATTAATTGGAGTTTAGGGATCTTACTAAACCCAATTCTGATTGATATATATATTAATATTATAATTTTTTGGATTTAATCGTATAATAAAATAATTTTATATTATTATAATATTATTTTATTCAACAATACCTACTGTCTTAAAAACAGTAGAAAATTTGCTAGTGGACCCGAAAAAGTTCATGGGCTCACGTTTAGTGTAACAGTCAATGATTCTGACTGGACAGAATTCTAAACCAATGAGAATCAGTCAAAGAAAGTGGCTGGACTATTTTAAACCAATAAGAATGAGTCAACGAAAGAAGCATAGACTTCTTTGTGGACCATTAGATTGTAAAGCTTGTTTTAGAAGCTTTGATCTTAACCGTTGATCCGATCAATGGTGTAAAACGAATCCTGATAAAACCACTAAGTAATATCCACCGTAGATGAGATCAATGGATAAGAAACCAAGTTGAATTCAATGGCTAAGATGAAGTCAACAATAGTGGCTTGAATTTAATTAGTAACTAATTAAACCTAATTTGATTAATCTAATGGCCTAATTAACAAGCTAAGTAAACTAAATTAATTTTTAATTAGTTATAATTTAATTCTTAATTAGATATCCTAATTTTAATTAGAGGTTATAATATATGAAATAATATGTTTAATTAATTAGTTATATAGTTAGAATGTTAATTAAGATTGATTAAGAAATTTAACCTAACTAATTACCTAATTAATTAGCATGCAATTAGGTGTAAATTGAAAACAATTAATTCCCTAAACACTCAAGGAGTCCCACGGTTTTGGCAGCAGCTTGGGGAGGCTTCTACATGAATCTTGAACAATCCAAATAGCCATGCAAAGTCAAGTTGATGACATATGCCATGTGCACATCCATGTGCATCCAATTGGTGATATTTTGAGTCAAGTATATCACTTAAATCTCCATGACTCTCACTATAGCAGCAGCCCCATTTACTCTCTCAATATTCATTTTTCTATTTCACCAAAAAGCTTTCATCTTTTCTTCTAAAAAATTCCAAGAACACCAAAGCATATTTTTCCTTCCTTTTCTCACCACATGGTTCGGCCCTAGCACCCTTGAGCACCCTCACTCACCTATAATTTTCACTCTTATCATTTCCTAAAACTTAACAACATTCTAAACACTTTCCATTTAGAAAGTTTTCCCAAAATCCCACTCTAAGTGCTTCAAAATCCCACTTCTATCTTACTTCCCTAGAGGTAAACTTTGATTTCTATGGTTTAAATTCATGTTTATGATTTTTTAAACCATGTTTGTTCCATGGTTTGTTATTAAAAAGCTTTGTATGTGATTTTACTAATTGTTTTAGAATTGTTAGGAATTGTTTGTGGCTTGTACGAAAACAAGGAGAAGGAGAGGAGTTTAAAAAGCTTATCTTCAAGAGGTAAGAGGGAGATTTTACCTCACCAACCATGTTTTGGTGGTGTGGGGATGGTTGTGTATAGTGAAAAAAAACCATAAGGGTTTATTCACTTATTATTTGATGTCTCTTTGTTTGTGATTTTGGTGTTTATGATTTTATATTTTTTATTGCATGTGTGATAATATGTTTAAAGCTTTGATAATATGCTTGTATAGATAATTTTGAATGCATGCAAGTGTATGAGTAATTTAGGATGTGAATAATATGATGAACCGATTTTATGAGAGCTCCAAAGAGCTTGAGGCTTACGGCCTTACTAGGGTCAAGAGGACCAAAGTCCTGAAAAATGATGGATTTAAATGAGAATTAAAGATTGAAATGAAAAGGGATTGAATTTGGAAAAGTTTGAGTATAGTAAAGAAAAAGGATTTTGAAAAAACAATTTGATTTAATAAATGAGTTATGAAATTAATTCGGGTGTCAATACTTGAAGTTTATTGACGTATGGCTCACCCTACGCGTTTAGAGGTGCATCTGTAAAATTTGAGCTGTGATATGTGGAGTAAATGAAAGAAATAACATTTTTGGGGAAACAATGCAAATTATGATTTTTAAAGGGGCAATATTATAATTTTCGTTTTCAAAAAGGGGTCATATTATAATTATGATTTTTAAAGGGGCAATATTATAATTTTCATTTTTTAAAAAGGGCCATATTGTAATTATGATTTTTAGAGGGGCAATATTATAATTTTCATTTTTAATGGGGTCATATTGTAATTATTGATTTTAAAGGGACTATATTGTAAATATGTTATAAAAGAAGGACGATGTCATAAAATATGAATTTTATGAGGGACGATTTCGTAAATATGAATTTTATAATGGACTATTTCGTAAATATGAATTTTATGAGGGACTGTTGTGAAAATATTATTTAAGTGAGGACTAAAATGTAAATATTATGTTTTGAGAGGTTATTATGCAAATATGAAAAATAAAGTCAAATTTTGGTGTTAAATGAGAAAAATAATATTTTTGATTTAAAACGTGTGAAAAATATTTTACGCGATTGAGAAAATGCGAAAATATGGTTTCGCAATAAAATTACAATAATGATACTGTTTGGCCTATATGAGGACCCCGAATATGAGATAAAGAAATTGAATTAAAAATATGAGATAAAGAAATTGAATTGAGAATATGAAATAATGAATTAGAACTGTGAATGGTGCATAGTACATGCATTGGAAAAGTCCGATGGACTGAATAAGGCTGATTGCCTAAGAAAGAATACACCTCCTGAGTGGGTGTGATATGCGTAGTGTAGGTCACTCGTTGACCTTTGGGGGCATCGGGGTGCGGGTTGCCTACAATGGACAGTTAACAGAGCTTCTGTATCGTAGGTTAGACCGATGCAACACACCGATGATCCGAACCGAGACACTATCCCTAATCAAGATTTGATAAAGACTGTGGTGCATATGCTAGATGTGTAAAAAAATTGAGCACGTGGTCTGAGGCATATTAGTGCAAACAGATCTTTTCGATCACTCTTTTCGATATGAGTTTTAGCTCCATGGAGTAGGAAATTGAGTCTGTATGCATACATGTAGATAGTGAGGGCATTATCGTAATAATGATTTATGATAATTGATTTATTGAATATTTGATTATTGATAATGGCATGATTGTAATTATTGCTTATTACATGAGTTATGATAAATGATGTTGGTGGCATAATTGTAAATATGTATGATGTGCTGGTATGAAATATTGTATGTGTTTATCTTCATTGCTACCATACTGGTATTGGCGTAGGTGATCTCACCTCTTCCTATGTCTATTCTATATTGTATTTATAATTTTAAAGACGTTGAGCGAGAACTTGAGCAAGAAGCTGAGGAAGAGTAGATTTCGGTAAAGGATGCTGAGTTCTAGAAAATAGAGGTGCCTTGTTTCCTTGGGTATACGAGATTGACGTTTCGTGGAGGATTAGAGGCGTGGCTCGTCGACCTGGAAAGAAAACGTATTTATTACGTAGGGGACTTAAACATTATTTTAAGTAGGCTATATCTTGACTATTAGGGTGAATATTAATGTACACCTAGAGTTCCCATTGTCAATTAGACAGTATTGGGGAGTATACTATCGTACTCCGAGTGCGATTAGTATAGTGTCGTCTGTGCAGACACCTATTCGTAGGACTTCACGTCAAGTCGGACTTCTATCTTCTGAGGAGTCTAAGAAGGACCCGTCTGAGGGTTCTGCTGTGTAGTAATACTTGGGCAGTATGTTAGTTTAAATTAAAGTTTAAATATTTTGAGAGTCTAGTTTGTAAATATTAAAATATGACAATACTATGACTTGTGTATATACGATGTAAATAATTTGTGACAATATCGTTATGTTTTTATTTTCTGCTAAGTTTATCTTACTATCATCAAGAAATTTTATAACTCGTATTTACATCACAAAGCATGATTTTCCAATGAAGGGGTAATTTGGTAATTGAGTAACATGAAGTGTGACGCTTAAGGAGGGTGTTACAGTTACAGTTTCTTACATTTTTAATTTATTTATTTGTCAAAGCCTGCTAAACATGTGTCATGAGAGGATTATAAACAAAGTGCTCCGAACTTGTCCACATAAAGTTTGATATAACAAGAGAGGGAAAGGGTGAAGAGAGAAACAGAGAAAGAAGCAAGAACCAAATCAATTATAGGAATATATATCTAAAGAGTTCAAAGAAATGTGGTGGTTCGTGCATTATATTGAACACAGGGTAGACCTCAAGAAAATCAAATGTAAATAATGATGAAAATAGAAAAATTAGACTATGCTTCTCTCAAACTCGAATGTATAAATAAATAAATAAAAATACCTAGGTAAAACGAGAACTAACCCTTGCAGCAAAACGCTGAGCGTGCGTGAGCAAAAGCGTGGAGCCAAAAGTCTAAAACTCCTTTCCGTAGTTATTGCGCGTGAGGCGAAGAGAGAGAGGGGGGCGAAGAGTTGTGCGTGGGATTACAGAATGAGAGCGAATCGAGCAACACGGATTTGGGAGGGTGAGGAGGGAGGGATTTGAGAGTGACGGGCGTAAGAGATTTGGGGAGAGAGGGAGGGAGGGAGGGAGGGGTTTGAGACCGGTAGACGTAAGAGATTTGGGGGGTGATGAAGGAGGGATTTGAGAGTGACGGATGTAAGAAAGATTTGGGAGGGTCGGAGGGAGGGATTTGAGAGTGGCGGAGGTAAGAGATTTGGAAGGGTGAGGAGGGAGGGATTTGAGAGTGACGGATGTGAGGGATTTGGGGGGTGGGAGGGAAGGATTTGAGATTTGGGAAATTTTGGTTTGGGCGCTGATTAAAAGTTTTTGTGCAATAGCTACGGAAAAATTTGGTAGCTAATCCGTAGCTAATTAACTACGGATTAGCTATGACATAAATTTTCTTACTTACCTTCCGTAGCTAAATTGTTTAATAATTTTCTTTTTTTTGTGATTCAAATTTTCGCTACAGAATTTTATCTAGTAGCTAATCCCTAGCTAATTAGCTACGGATCAGCTATCAAAGTGTTTAGTAGCTAAATTCTGTAGCTAAATAGTAGCTAATCTGTAGCTATTTGGTTGATAAAATTATTGACTTCTGTAATCCAAATTTAGCTACGACAATTAAATCCATAGCTAATCCGTAGCTAATTAGCTACGGATTAGCTACGAAAATTTTTCGTAGCTAAATTTGGTAGCTCTCATATAATATATCCAATAATGGTTTATCTGAGTTATAAATGAATTAATATTAGATTTGACTCTGTTTAAATGAAAATATGTAAAGTATTCTTTGTTGCATCCTATATAGAGCATATCCATTAGTAATTCATAAATATCTTATTTGGATGTGTCTATGAAAGTCTTATATGCATGTTAGACTAATTACAATTATACATTTATGAATCATGCATATGAAGATATTGACTTATGAATTTGGACTAACTATATTTGTTTTTAAGTGAGTAATACTTTGTAGGATAGTCCAAGTACCAAAAGTGAGCATTGCTACAAGAAAGCAAAAGATCACAACTATGCTCAACTCAAGAAGAATGAGAATGAAAAGATGTTCCAAGCATTTGTAAGATTTGAAGAGAAGAAGCTTTTGGAAGCTTGGATTACATTAAGAAGCCTAAGGACTAGAATTGATGATGGCAAGATGAAGTCCAAGTTCTTCAAGAATAGCTTATAGGACTTAGATCTATGTAAAGGTAAATAGGAATCACACAAAGCTCAAATATGTTTCAACATCTTTAAACGTGTTTCTTACATTCTAAAATACCCAACAAATATGTTTTGAAAAGTTAGTCTTGGTGGTAATTCAAATCTATGAAAAATAGCCAAGTTTGTCTTTCGTAAAACTAACCTTTGGTTACTCTTTTGATCATAATTTTAAAATATTTTTATTTTTGTTCTGAAACTTCTTTCATATGAAAATAGACTCAAAGATCTTTCTAATGAGTGGTCATTTGCTTTAAACGGATAAGAAACGAAGAAGTTATGACCATTTAAAGTCAATTTTTAAAATCAGAGTACAATAACCGATTATGAATTTTTCATAACCGATTATTCACCATGTCAAGAGCGTTTTTCATGTTCTAAAAGCTCTTAATCGATTAGACAATTCACCTAACTGGTTATTGTGAAAGATAGGAGCATTTTTCATGTTTTAAAAGCTCTTAACCGATTAGGTAATTCACCTAATCGGTTAGTGTAAAAGTTAGGAGCGTTTTCATGCTTTTATAAAAGCTCCTAACCGATTATTGTGAAAGCCAGGAGCCAACTTTTGAGGCTCCTAATCGATTAGAACAATTTCCTAACTGGTTATTTGGGTAGCAGAAACATATTTCCAACGGTTCTATTTTGAGCATTTAATGCTCTTAACCACCACCAACGACTCTAAAAAGCTTTGGGCTATGAATGAAAGTGTTTGGGCATCAAAGAAATATTGGAGAACAATTTGAAAATCATACTTGAACATTTAAATTTGTGTTTCATTATCTCTTTCTCCAATCCTCTATTTTTTAGCTTAAAAATGTGAATCCTTGATACCTATAAAGCTTCAATTTGTATTATTCACTCTTGAGAGAGTTTCAATTCATCTACACTATGTAAACTGTAAAAGAGGGTGAGGTATCGCTCAAAGTTGTAAGGGTGAGGTATCCCTTCAATTTGAGGCTCAAGCACAAAGGATGAGGCATCCCAAGGTGTGTTGAGTGCTTCACTTTGTAAAGATTTTCAAGCACTTATTCAAGCTTAAAGGTTTAGTAGAAAATCTTGAGTGGTTCACTTGAGGACTAGACGTAGGTCACAAGTGGTTGGTGGCTGAACCATGATAAATCTTTGTATTTGCTTCTCTCAACTCTATCTCCTTTACATTTGTGCCTTAATTATATATGCTTGAATTGAATTTGATATTTAGCATGTTTGCTTAATTTATCCGATAGCCTAAGTTGTATTTAAGTAATCTACAATAATTGTATCTTGTTAAACTTATTCTACTGCATGTGTTAATTGAAAATATCAAAATGCACAATTTCTCAAGGCTATTTTAAAAAATTTGTAATCACCCAATTCACCCCCCCTCTTGGGTGATAGTTGCCATGGCTAACAATCATGATTTTGCAAAGCCATTTAAGTTGGGTAAAAGCAAAGAAATGAGCTTAGTGTGATTCATAGAATACCTTTACACAAGATCTAAGTCCTATATGTTAATCTTGAAGAGTCTTGGGACTTGATCTTTGCATTACCATTCATTTTTTGTTTGTTATCATCAAAATCATTATTTTAGTCAATGTCAATTACAGTCAAAATCTCTCATAAAAAGCTACCCTTATAAAATCATTTCCTATTAAGACTTAGGAGTACACTTTTAAAGCATAGCTTCAAAAAATGTGGGCATAGACCAATTTTGTTGTAGTGTATATGTTATGAGACGTCTACTTAAAAATTTTAAATTTAATATCATTCACAATTGAAAACAATTAATTACATGCTCAGTTTAATATAGTAGTTAATATTTTATGTTTAATTGACAATCAATTAATACGTAAATGTATATATATATGTATGTAATTTTTATGTACGTATAACTATATAATATATAAATAGAATATACATGTGATCAGTTCATGACATTTGTCATTCTAACATGATAGTACATATATAAAATGTTGTCATGTAACAAATACACACTCGTAAAAGGAACAAAATGTATTTTTAAAAACTAACAAAATAAAATTGTTGACTTCATTTTATTGTCATTTTTCTGAAATGAAAAGTATTCTGAATATTCCATTGCGACAAGCCCATTATGTAATCAGAAATTTTATATTTATACTTATTAAAAAATAGAAATTTAATATTTGATATTATGCATTTCCAAAAGAGAATAAAGCACCCGGACAGCAAAGGAAAATTAAAAATTGTTGCAAATATAATGAAATACCTCTACAAATGTGGTAATGTCAAATGAAAGCCCATTCCAAACTTTAAACGACAACAACCAATTCAGTAAAAAATTATGGGCCTATCATTGGTACCTATATTTTATAGTATCGTGAGAGGTAAAATAATAGTTATGGGCCTATCGTTGGTACCCAAATTTTATTATTGACCAATTATTTATTTCCAAATAAATATTACAAGAAAATAGTATAGTGAGAGACCAAGCAATAGAGAAGGTTCATTTATTAGGAAGAGGGATACACCTCAACTTCAAATACATTCACCTCGAACTGAACCCTATACATATACAACTAGTCCAGTTCTTTCCATTTGAGATCATTGGCCATCTGCTCTCATCCATCACCCCCAATGTATACAAGCTTCCAATCCTCCAAAAAATTCAGTTGACACTTGTGTTGACACCTGTTGCCCCGGACCCTAAGCCAAGCATACGACCATGGTTTTAAATTGCGGTTGTGGTTGCGGTCGCGGTTGCGGAGATCCCTAATAACGCAATATTGCGGCCAATTGCGGGAAAATGCGGCCGATGCGGCCGCAATTGCGATTGCGATGCGGTTACGGAGATCACGAAAACTGTAATATTACGGTTGGAATTGCGGTTGCGGACCGCATTTTAAAACCATGCATACGACACATCTGGGTAAATGCAGTTCTCAATGAAATCCAGCAGCAACGGCTTCAGAACATTACAAGCCAAAAAAGAATCATTTCTATCAGTTATTATACCCTTGAATAGGATGATTTAGACGCTTTCAACATAAACGCAAAAAAATATTGTCAAGAAATTATCAACATTCATCTTACCATTGGGAAACCTCGAGCACCGAAATTATTAACCAAAAATTGCACTTGTTTGCAGCGCTCTTCTTCTACCAGGAATTGTAACTTGTCTTCGTTGTAGTTTGGTTTATAGTGAGAATAGTTTGATGAAGCATCAGATACATCCATGGTTGGAGTGAATGGGCAGGTAAGAGGACAAGTTTTAACGGGAAAGTAAATCAGGTTTTGTGATGGTATGAAAAACCAACGTCTCCTTTGATACTCTTATAGTTAATGAATAGAGATGTTGTTTCACTTCATCAGTTGTCATCATTTAATTAATGTTTTTTTATAACTTTAGTCCCTCTAAACGACATCCTACATGTGCACACAGTTAAGGAAAATAATCAAATAAGGAAAAATTGGAAATTTTACATAAATTAACTTATTTGAATATGCTTTTTGCATGGAAATCTAATTGACTATAATAGTTTTTCCACTTATATCGCACGAATATCTAATATCATTTAATGATAAACTGATAGAATGATTGAATATGCTTTCTATGTTCATATACCAGCTAATTATATGTTTCATATACTAGGGTTGTTATTTGTCTCCACTCTGCAGGCATATGAATGCAAATTGGGTAACTCCCATAGAAAAGCACCACATAAGTGTTCTGTCATACTAGAAGATGTTCAATTATATTATAGTGCTTTCTTTGATACCCTTTGTTGTGGACTTTCCGCAAGTGCACGAATCGTACAAGTAGTGAAATAAAGATCGTTCCCATGAGGATCGATTGATTACCAACTCTTACGACGACTTTGATTATTTAAGCGATTAAAATCAATAGTGAAAATCAATTAAGATTAAAACGAAAATCAAAGCAAATAAAGTAAACAAATAAATCAAGAAAAGAAAAGATTCAATCAAGATTAAAAGGCTTAAGACTAAGAATTCACTACACTACCTCATATGCTAAATTGTAATCCTATCTTTATTAATGTTCAATTATGTTCTTAAAGGCGATTTGTCTTAAATTATTTAAAGTCTAATTTCTTAACACTAAAAACGTGCTAAAACTCCATCAATCTCATTCTCATGGCAATTAATCTAAGTTCCAACCCATTAAGTTTTATGACAATCGTTTGATCCTCGAAGGATTTAAGTCTATGTCTTGATCTCAATTTTTAAGTTCAATTCTTGGATTATCAAACAATTAGATTTTATCTTTCGATCCTTCATGTGAACACCTAGTTTTGTCCAGGTCATTAAAATAAAAAAATAAAAACTTAATTACACTAATAAGTGTTCTTTTTTTTTTTGGACCATTTCCTTCATTTTTAACCCAAAAACCATAACCCACGCACTTCCATACATAAGCTACCATCTCATCGTACTAGTTTGCTCTCCAAACACTCTACAACACCAACTAGGTTATTTGGCATTTTACTCTAGACACATGGCTCAATGCCCTTTCTGTAGCACCTTGGATGAAACGCAAAAAAATAAAAAGAAGAAAGCAACAGGAAATGGAAAAGAGTGAAGATCGTGGGGTAGAGAAGCAAAGCATGGAAAAGGGAATTTGAAGAAGACCCAACCTTGTCAACGCTTTCTTGCTACACGTAGAGGATTGAGAAAGATTAAGGCCACGAGACAGAGAAAATAGAGCACGAGAAAGGAAGGCAGAAAGGGACCCAACATAATCAACTCCTGCAACATGGGGAAGACCTTTCAACTCCAATCTTCTCTATAAACACAGAGGTTGAGCACAAAAACAAGGGGGATTGGAGAAGGAAAACAGAAGGGGGATGAACAAAAGAGAAGGGGGAAGCAACGCAGAGAGCAAGAGACATTGAAAGGGAGTTCGGATAAACCAAGAAATGAGGAGAAAGAGAAAGAACAAAGATAATTGAAAAAAGAATGGAGATTAGTGAGGTTCAACACGAAGAAAACACTCCTAAGGCCTTACTATCTTCACTCACAAAAATCTCAACACAACAACCATCCTTTCTCATCCTCTTCAACCAAACACACCACAAAAATCAGAGAAAGCAAAATGTCCAAACACCTTGAGTCCATACAGAAACCCCCACTGGGTTCACCCTCATCTCCATAATCATAACCTTCCAACATCACCACTGTTCAAGCATCCCACCATAGCCTCCGTTCCACCCCACAAATCACCAACCATGAGTCACCCCAACCATCAAACCTTCACTCTGTTTTCACCATAACTATTCTTCCTTGCAAATCCTAAACCAAAACACACCAAACTCACCTTCATCCTCACCTCTAAACCAACCATCATTGTCCCCCACTTCACTGCCACCAATTCACCTTCGTCATCTTCCATCTCCAAAACAACACTCACCTTCAACAACCATCACGACCTGACCACCCACCCACCATATCAGAATCAAAAGCGAGCCACCAGTCCCCTGCTCAGTAGTCACAACTCCACCCACGTGCAGTCGCGCGCCACCTACAACGCCATAGCCACACGACCCAGCATCCACCCAGCCGCGTCTTCCAAGCCATCGTCGCCTAACACCGTGATTTCTCACCACCCCACCTCGTGCCATCCACCAAAAACCCAAATCCGTGAAACTTCCCCCTAACCATCATCCTCTGTTTCAGCCAGATCCACGCGTCTGTATCACAGCCAACCAGATCAACCATGCACTCGCGACCCGGAACAACCATGAAGCCGCCTCTCACCGTGTGCCATCAACCACCGCGACCTAGCACCCGTGAGCCGTGATCCGCGCAACAGAGCCGCTCCGACTCGGTCAACACATGCACCAGATCTGGGAGTCTTATGCCGTCCACCAACCAGCAAGCCACCGCGCTCCATCGTTCCCAAGTGGCCTTCGTCCAGATCTAGCTACCCCTCTTCCAGCTGCGCCATCAACGCAGAGCTGTGCAACGGCCATAGCTACCAAATCGTACGACTTCTCCATTTGTGCGTGTGATGTAACAAAGTCTTTCTCTGTTCTTTTTAACTTCTTTATTTGTTTTGTTTTGTTTTTATTTATTTATTTATTTATTCTTTTGGGTTTGGGCTTTAAAGAGTTTTAGTTAGTAAGTTAATCAGTTTGGGTGTAACTAAATAAATAAGTATAAGCAGTAAGTTAGTAAAAAAAGCTGAATAAAAAATAATAAAAAAGGCTTAAAATGATCAAGCACAAATTTTTTTTAAATGATAAAAACTACCAAAAATATGAAAAAAGATAAAAAATAAAATATAAAAAATGCCTAAAAAAGGTTTGAAAAAATGAAATTTGATTTCTTGGAGTTAGTTTGATTTGAGTTTAATTTACTTGTTTGCTTTATTGATGTGCTTATTTGTTGACATGTTGCTTGATCATAATTGAACCTCACTGAGAAGAATAAAATGAGTTTAACTGAACTATGACAGTTTGTTAATATCATTTTTTAAAATTATTTAAGTTGTAACAGCTTGATGATTTGAACTTTTTTCTAAACATAAAAAAAATTCAAATCAATTTTTAAAATAAAAATCTTTTCAAAATTAAAAATAACTAACCCACAATCGTTTTTATAAAGAACGACGTGATTTTGAATTCTTCATTGCACCTGAGGATACGTAAGAGCAGAATCTCTATTCTGTCAAGCCAAAAATTAAACTTTCATAATTTATTTGTCTATTTTGTTTGTCTTTTAACAAAATGGATAAAATAAATATTTTCAAGAGTTATAAAAAATTTGCACAACTGATTTAGGGTAACCGTCTTAGGACGGATGTATTAGGGGTGCTGTGGGGTTAAGTCTCCACCATTCCTTATGCATAATCGACTCTCGAATCTAATCTGGTTTCAAAGACCATTTTTCTTAGGTTTTCTAATTTTTCCTATTTCAAACAAAATTAATGGCTACTCTATTTCTTTTCGTAACTATTATTTATTTTTTGCCACGCTGTAATCACGGTCGCGACACTTCACGTAAAATCTAAGATCATGTAAATATGGCACGTAACATACCACAAGCAATAAACATACCAAGAATGAATCAAGAATAATAATTTACCATTTACAAAGAATCAAATTAACAATTCAACATAGAAAAGTAGAGAGTTACATCCTAATCCTAGAAAAAGAAATTTAGCCACTCATGGCCAATGTAGCATAAACAATGACAAAAGTTAAAGAAACAACCATGATTCTATCTCAAGAAAATAGAAAAAAGAAAATAAAAAAAGAAGATGGAGAAGATGGAGAATGAGAAGATGTCTTCAATGGTTGATCTTCAGAACTCTTGCACTTGTCTTCAAAACCCTATCCTCTACCTCTTGAAATCCGCCATCGCAAAAGTCTCCTTCAGGTTTGGGGGTTTGCTTCTATTTATAATGATGAGGGGAAAAATTGGTCATTTTTACATTCAGGAGACTTCACACGGCCGTGTCTCATCTTGACACGGTCGTGTGAGCTAATATTGTGTAACTCACACCATAAGGGAAACATGATCATGTGACCAAGAGACACGGTCATGTCTCTTAAAAATAGTCACACAGAAGCTTTTCCCAAGTTAGGCACGGTCGTGTGAGCTTGACAGAAGTGTTTCTCAAAATAGACACAGTCGTATCTAACTTCTCAATCACTCATAAGACCTGTCTAAGCCAAAATGGTCTTCCTTTACTCTCAAATCGCAGTGTCTTCGCTTGCTTTCACTCCAAATGTGTTAAATCTCTCTAAATATGCAGAAATGAAGACAATGATAAGGATCCATCTATCATTCACCAATAAATTTAAGAAAATCACCACAATTTATCTAGTATAAGATTATAAAATATAGGCTTATCAAATTCCCCCACACTTGAGCTTTGCTTGTCCTTAACCAAAGAATAAGAATTAAAAACAAGATTAAACTCAATATGAAGAAACATGAATCAAGGGAATTCCACAATTTAAAAATTCAATTAAGCCCGACAATCAAATCCAATCAAGCAAGATAGTTTAGCACTTAATACAATTAGAGGCTTGAGTCTAACTTGCATCTTTTCTCTTCATCAACCATATGAGATCACTCATCTTTCCATCGCTCAAGTGTTTTAAGGACAAAGAAATCACTCAAATTTTTCTTGAAAAATGCAATATCATAGGCTTACTTATTAATCTTATCTCCACTTCCAAATTCACATACATCACAATAATCAAAAGGTCTTCCTTTAGTTGTAACGGGGTCAAGGGGAATAATGAAAAGTAAAAAAAAGGTAAACAAGAGTAAAGAATGTTCACAGATAAATTGATACAAAACAGAATCAAGTTGAAAATATAATGCACAAGAATATAATAAATTTTCACTTTCAACCCAACTTTCTCATTATTCTTCATCAACAATCTTTTTTTTTTCTTTTTTTTCTTTTTCATTATTTTTTTTCTTTTTTTCATCTTTTATTTCTTTTTTATTTTCTTTCTTTCAACCCTTGAAGACCAAAGCAACCTTTCAAGACTTTTCAATTAACACATTAGTTGCTCCAAAGAATCTAACTTGATTACTTAATTGGGTATTCAAAGAAATCAATTTCAAGCTCAAATGGGACAATTGAGAGATTATTTTCTCAATGCAACTCTGGAAGTCAAGAAAGAATTAAACCAAATTGTCTTAATCATGTTCAAGTCTACATGTGAATCAATAAAGTCTCAACAAGATGTCAAAGCAAGTTCTAGCACACATCAATCAAGTGAAATCTCACTCTAGAAGAAAAAAATAGGATTTTATTTATGAAAAATCCAATCAATAAAGCTCAAAACTCACTTTCTGACTAATGTTAATAAAGAGAACAAATACAAGCAGACATGACTAATCTCCAAATAAGATGCTAAATGTTTCAATACTCAATTGAATAAGACTGCCTTGCACAAAAATAGCTCATGAGTAGTGGATTCCCTTTTAAAACAAATCTCTATCAGCTCAGAAATAATCAAGAAATTAACACACAATTCCAGCTTGATTACTAACAATACTCAAGTGTTCATTGATTTCACAAAAAATTTCACCAAAGTTAAAAGTACTCCCCCCACACTTAGAATAAAAATTGTCCTCAATGTTTAAATAAGAAAAATAACATAACAAAGGATAACGAAACTTCCCTGAAAAATGAAAATGCAAGATCACAAAGGTGGTGGGGGAGGTGGAGTCAGGGGAAGATGTGTAGCATGAAACATCAAGTCTAACTGAGCGATGACATGTTGGCTAAAATTGCACAAGAAAAATAAAAAGGATCAAGACATATTTTTTTTTCTTTTTTTTATTAGGGAAAACAAAGTAAAAACTAAAAAACCAAATGCAAAAACTAAAAGAAAATATGAGAAAGGATAGAAACTTGAGTTGCCTCCCAAGAAGCACTAG
The DNA here is from genome assembly GCA_029884595.1 of Ormosia semicastrata. NCBI lineage: Eukaryota > Viridiplantae > Streptophyta > Magnoliopsida > Fabales > Fabaceae > Ormosia > Ormosia semicastrata. The sequence goes on from JAQQTO010000061.1 coordinate 76,412,232, forward strand.
TTTAAAGTCCATAGCTTGACCATGGGTTGATGCCATGCTTAGGCGATGCCGATAAAGTGGTGCTCAGTCCCCACTCCTTCTTCATAGTGTTTTACTCTCTGACCATTTATCAAGAATGTCTTTTGGCCTTCTTTCTTTACCTCAAGTACTCCGTACAATAAGACTACCACAATCTCATATGGTTCAAACCACTTTGACCACAACTTACTAGGACATAAATGTAGAAGTGAGTTATTGACAACAACTTTATCTCCAGGCTTAAACTCACGCTGCTTATTACCCATGGGTTGCCACTTCTTTTGTCTCTTCTTGTAGAGCTTGACATTCTCAAAGTTGGTGGCAGCCTTGGGCAAAATCTTTTCTGGCTGACCATCAATTATAGATTCTTGCATATGTGAAAACACAGAATTATCTACAACATCAGTAGCATCTATGCGATTACATGAATCATAGGAACTAAGATTTTTGACAGAATCAAAAACATGAAAAACCACTTCCTCATCATTTAATCGCAAGGTCAACTTCCCTTGATAGACATCAATCATGACTTTTCCAGTGGCGAGGAATGGACGCCCAAGTATGATCGAAATCTGAATATCTACTTCCATCTCAAGCACAACAAAGTCAATCGGTATGTAAAATTTTCCTACATTCAATTGTACATTCTCTAATATGCCAACAAGATGCTTGATTGACCTATCCGCCAATTGAAGAGAGATGGTGGTTAGTTTGAGCTCCCCAATATCAAGTTCCTCATAAATAGAAAGGGGCATCAAACTCACACTCGCCCCAAGATCACACAAAGCCTTATCAATATTCATATTCCCAATTGAGCACAGAATAGAAAAGCTACACAGATCCTTAAGCTTAGGTGAAAGCTTATTTTGAATGACTGCACTACATTCTTCAGTCAAGGTAACAGTTTCATAGTCCTCAAACTTCCTCTTATTAGAGAGAATCTTTTTCAAGAACTTAGCATAAGAGGAAATTTGGGAGAGAACTTCCGTAAAAGGAACATTAATGTAAAGCTTTTTAAGTACCTCCAAATTTTTTCTAAATTGATGATTAAGTTTTGACCTTTGATACCTTTGAGGAAAGGGCAACGGTGAAATATATGCTTCTGGAAGAACATACTTTTTAGTGCTTTCTTCATATCTTGCTTTATCTTTGCTCTTCTCTTGCTTCTCCTCCTTTTCATGAGTTTCTTTATCTTCAATCTTTTCTTCCCTTATGGGCCCTTCAAGTTGCTTACCACTTCTCAATGAAAAAATTGCTTGAACTTGCTCCCTTAGATTAGTTTCCGGTTGACTTAGTATTTGCCCTTGAACCATGCTGAACAAGCTTGCTTGTTGGGTTATTTGAGTTTCAAGCATCATGGAGTGAGTAGCAATTTGATTTAGGTGGGTATGGATTTGCTTGATAGACTCCCCATGTTGCTGCACTTGTACTCGAATGGCTTGATTTTGTGATTGAATGGCTCCACTCTACTCCATGAGGGCTTCTAAATTGGACTTCACTCCTTGAGAAGATTGTTGAGGCTGTTGGAATCCGGGTGAAGGTTGATTGTTGGATGGAGCCCCTCTATTTTGTTGGTTGGCATATGAGAAATTCAAGTGGCTTCTCCATCCGGGATTATATGAATTGGAGAAGGGATTTCCTTGAGCCTTGTAATTGCCATTTTGCACATAATTCATTTGCTCCAAGTCTTGAGAATACATCTCTATTGCATTGCATTACGAAGCAAGATGCCTTCCTCCACATATTTCACAAGTTATGTTAGGAGTAGCGATAGCACTGACATTCAGCTTCTCAAGTGACTTAGTCAAGGCATCAAACTTGGCATTCAACATAGTAATAGCATTAAGCTTTATCATTCTGGCTTGCTTCTTTGAAGATGATCTCTTGCTTGGCCTAAAAGCCCTTACCTTTATTGGAGTCTTTGCTATCAAAGCACCGCTAGCTACGACATCAAGAATTGCCTTTGTAGAAAATGTTAACCCAGCATAGAATGTCTGTATAACAACAAAATCTTGCAAGCCATGATGTGGACACTGACGAATGAGATCATTTGTACCTTTCCCATGCATCATAAAGTGATTCATCTTCCTTTTGGGAGAATGTAGTGATGTCTTGACAAAGCTTGATTGTTTTTCCAATTGGATAGTACTTGTCCAAGAAAAGTTGCTCCATCGAGTCCTATGCGGTAAGTGAATTTGGGGCTTCTGAGTGAATCCATTTCTTCGCCTTCCCCCTAAGAGAAAAAGGAAAAAGTCTGACCCGTATAGCATTAGTTGACACCCCATTTATCTTTACTGTATCACACAGCTCCAAGAATTCATCCAAATGCTTATTTGGGTCCTCAGTTGATGACCCACTAAATTGTAATTGTTAGACCATCTGGATTAATAACGTTTTGATCTCAAAACTGTTGGCCTCTACCCGGGGCCTTACAATGGAAGACAGACGAGCGTTAGCCTTGGGGGTTCCATAATCCCTCAACCTTCGCTCTTGATTGATGACTTAGTTATTGTTGTTCGCCATGTGGTCTTCCTCAACTCTTAATGTTCTTCTTTCCCTTCTAATATGACAAAGTGTCCTCTCGATCTCAAGATCAATGGGGATAGTAAGATCGTCTTGACTCCTTGTTCTATGTATAAGGAAGAAATAAAAATGAAATAAAATAAGATGAAAATAAAATAAAATAAAAATGCTTAAATCAACCAAATTGCCGCTTGTGCTAATATCAACACGATCCCCGGCAATGGCGTCAAAAACTTGTTGTAGACTTTTTGCAAGTGCACGGATTATACAAGTAGTAAAATAAAGATCTTTCCCATGAGGATCCATTGATTACCAACTCTTATGGCGACTTTGATTATTTAAGCAATTAAAATCAATAGTGAAACTCATTCAAGATTAAAACGAAAAATAAAATCAAATAAAGTAAACAAATAAATCAAGATTAAAAGGCCTAGGACTAAGAATTCACTACACTACTCCTATGCTAAATTGTAATCCTATCTTTTCTAATGTTCAATTATGTTCTTGAAAGTAATTTGTCCTAAATTATTTAAAGTCCAATTTCTTGACACTAAAAATGTGCTAAAACTCCATTAATCTAATTCTCATGGCAATTAATCTAAGTTCCAACCCATTAAGTTTTATACAATCATTTGATCCTTGAAGGATTTAAGTCTATGTCTAGGTCTCAATTCCTAAGTTCAATTCTTGGATTACCAAGCAATGAGATTTTATCTTTCGATCATTCACCAAAAGCCTAAGATCATGTAAATATGGCACGCAACATATCACAAGCATTAAGTATACTAAGAATGAATCAAGAAAAATAATTTACCATTAACAAAGAATCAAATTAACAATTCAACATAGAAAAGCAGAGAATTACATTCTAATCATAGAGAAAGGAATTTAGCTACTCATGGCCAATGTAGTATAAACAAAGACAAAAGTTAAAGAAACAATCATGATTCTATCTCAAGAAAATAGGAAAAAGAAAATAAAAAAAGAAGATGGAGAAGATGAAGAAGGAGAAGATGTCTTCAATGGTTGATCTTCAGAACTCTTGCACTTGTCTTCAAAACCCTAGCCTTTGCCTCTTGAAATCTGTCGTCGCAAAATTCTCCTTCAAGTTTGGGTGTTTGTTTATATTTATAATGATGAGGGGAAAAATTGTCGTTTTTACATTCAGGAGACCTCACATTGTCGTATCTCATCTCGACACGGCCGCGGTGCCAAGATTGCGTAACTCACACCGTAAGGGAGATACGACCGTGTGACCTAGAGACACGGTCGTGTCTCTTAAGAATAGTCACACAGAAGCTTTTCTCAAGTTAGGCACGGCAGTATGAGCTTGGCGGAACGTTTCCCAAGTTAGACACGGCCGTGTCTAACTCCTTAATTGCTACAAGACCTGTTTGAGCCAAAATGATCCTTCTTTACTCTAAAGTCGCAGTGTCTTCGCTTGCTTTCACTCCAAATGTGTTAAATCTTTCTAAATCTGTAAAAACAAAGACAATGATAAAGATCCATCTAAAATTCATCAATAAATATAAACAAATCACCACAATTTATCTAGTATAAAACTATAAAATATAGGCTTATCACCCTGAAATTTAGAAAGGTTTAGAACCCTTCCTAGTTTGACCAAATAAATTTAAAGTGCTTTTTGTGGTACCCATTAACTTGGAAGGATTTATAACTGTTTATATTTAGTCCAGCTAAAATTAAGGTGTTTTCTATGGTACTCATTAAGTGTCTTTAGCCAAATGTATTTTTTAACTTTATATTTAAAAAAATTATAATTAAATTTAAATTTTAAAAGATACAAATAAAACAAATTGTATTTTGGATAAAACTATTTTGAATATAAACTTATTATCACTTTTTGTAAAGTTATTGATATTTTAAAAAAGTAAAAAGACACTAAAAAATGTTTAAAAATTAAAAATGGACAAATTCACGGGTAAAAGTTGACAAGTATCGCGATTAGATTAATGAATCTTCATCAACATGTCTTCTTATTTTAGTATTAATAGCGTATTGACATGCACTATGCGGATGTGAATTTGCAACTATATTATTGTTAAAATAAAAACAAACAATGATGACAATTATTTGGATTCCGTTTTTGCATTTGTCTTTAAGAAGGTTAGTGTGTAATTAGATATATTTATAATCTTATCTTCTTTGTATTTATCTTTAAATCTAGTATCACCTATACTTCACAATGCTTGTTGTGTACGCATCCGATACGTATCGTGTTGAATACTTATAAACTTTTTGTGTATATATATTTGAATTATTTTTAAGTTTGTGTCATATCAACATATGTGTAAGGCATATTCATGTATCGTATTTGTAGTGATGCTTCCTAACTTTAAAATTTCATATTAGGATTTATTGAAAAAAAAAGTAATATGTCAACCGTATACTTACTCAATGTACACAAGTTTATACTATGTTCATACAATAATCTCTACATTCCTAAATGCATATTTGGTACGAAAAGGTTCTTATACGTATAAAAAGGATTGGACACTAAATATATATATAAAAAAAAAATACGTGATTTATCTACCCACCTTGTAGTGTACCGTGATTTATGTAAAAAGACGTATTACGAATCATTAAATGTAATGTAAATTGTTATAGAAAAGATTTATCACTATAGTGTCCAATCTTTAACTTTCAAACATTATTATTTTTAATTTTTCATTTCAGAGTTTTAAATAAACATTATACATATAATATTAATCTGTGCATCACCACGCAAAACATGTATGCCTTCGAAATGCTTATTTATGTATGGCTTCTTGAAAGGAATCCACCCAGATCCGTTGGTAACCAAAAAGAAAATTGATGCATATTCAACTGATTGTGGTAACCAGATTTTGAATCTACCAGATTCTCCTAATTAATCGACTAACTCATCAATTATTGGAATGGGCTATTTAAGTTATAGTAATCCACGTGGTTTTTTAACAAGCAATGACAGACATGGAATAAGGGCAAATTGTCGGAGCAAAGATAGCAGAAGTAAGTATCACACACTAACAGAATATAGCCTGTAATATAACTAATGACAAATGCAGCTTGCATTAATGAAAAACGATTGCATTATTATAACGTTGTTCATGAACAGAAATTACAAATATTTAAACGAATAACGTAAAACACATTCACCAATCCTAACATACATATATATAATACCAAAATAAGTAGGAGTGGTCATCTTCTTCACACTCAAGGTTTAGGGCCTGGTAACTTCACGAGGCAGTCTGGGAGGATTTCAACATTAAAAACGTTCACCTCCCCCTCTATCTTGTCCTGTATCAAAAAGTCTCATTCCTTTAATTTGAATTCCCTACAAATCTGGTGCCAGCCTTCACCACCCACAACAATGGACTTCCCATCATCTTTGTTGATCAACTCTACCTTGTAGGTTTTCCTATTATTGTCCACCGTAAAAATGGCACGAGGGACATCAGGATTCACAGTGTCCCGTACGAAATGATCAGGTAGAGGCTAAAAAGAAAAAATAACGTATCAGAATCGTTAAATTTAAACCCAACTTAAAGTAATACACTTTTGAATCATGACAAATACCTCATGCAATTTACCTTGCCCGAGTGCATGCATGCGAATGTAACAATGTGTAACCAAGGTCACAGCCTCCTCCTCTTCCTCCCCATATTCATCCTCATGCTCCTAATCCATAGGACTGTCATCCAACATCTCAGAGTCCTCCATCTCATAACCCTCACTCTTCTCACATCCATCGTTCATCTCATCGGCTTCCTCCATCTCAGTATCAGGTTCAGGGCATGAACCCTCATCTCATAGTCCCACACCAGTCCATCCTGGTGTGCTTGATGGTGTTGGCTGGTTGTCGTCTCCCATTGAAAAATTATGACAAGTTTGAGAGAAGACTGATTGAGAAGAGTCGGAAAAGGGTCAGGTTTACATAAGAAACGACAGGAGTATAATGAGTAGTTTGTAGTTGATGTGATTATGAGAGATGCATGCCCGATATTTATAGCGAACACACCTACCCACACAATGATTCGTGAAAGTTGTTCACCATTTATAGGGGACACTATGGACAGAACAAATCCTCATAACCATTGTGTTTGTGTATCCCAAACAACACATCTCTCCCAGTCTCACTTAACACAAGTTTATCTGCATGGAAAAGTACAGCACATGCATAATGTTGTATGAAATCCAATCCAACCTGTTAAATATTTAAACTTTTTTAACAATATACATTTTTTTTAATTTTTAATTTTGAAAAAGTGTAGCATTTCACAAGGCCGGACCTGACATGGGCTTGGTCATTTGCACCCCTCGGTATCCATTCCACATTGCTAAGAGTGAGACAGGAGTGCACTTAAAACCAAAAAATGATCTGACTTGTAATATACCTAAAGATAAGATTGATAATATATTTTTTATATATCAATGAAATAACTTAGAAAAGAACGTCATATTTACAATCGTTACAGCACATATATAGCATATATGTCATGAGACGGGAGTGAGACAGGAGTGCACTTAAAACCAAAAAATGATCTGACTTGTAATATACCTAAAGATAAGATTGATATTATATATTTTATATATCGATGAAATAACTTAGAAAAGAACGTGATATTTACAATCGTTACAGCACATATATAGCATATATGTCACGAGACGTGGTCAGCTCAATATACTAGATAAATTTTCAGTTTAATTTAATATTAATTAATATGTAAAGGTGTATGTTAAGAATCTCACATCGTCTGCCTCAATTTTTCAAGTGCGATTTATATATCTTGTGGGTCACTTCATTTAATGCCAATTAATTTTAAATTGGAATCTAACATGGCATCAGAGTCCATCTTTGTTTCTGCCTACTTCACTAGGCTTGTTTGTTTCTGTCTGTTCCGTCTAAACATTTGTGGAAGAGATGTTAAGAGTCTCACATCGTCTACTTTAATTTTTTAAGTACAATTTATATATCTGTTAGACCACTTCATTTAATACCAATTAATTTTAGATTAGAATCTAACAATATATATATCAGAATAATTATTATGTAAGGATATTTTTCTATGTTTGTATGCATGGGTAATAAATTAAGAAGAACCTACCGGCTCAAGTACACCTCCTTTAATTTTGCAACATAAGACGACTCATAACAATCATTGGAATCAATTATTTGTTGTAGGGAATATTTTAAATATGTTATTTCATGTTTAATTGACATGTGTCATAATATGCAGACGTATACATTCTAATTTAATTTTATATGATTTTTTGTAACAAACAGCCATTACTGTGTGTCAATATTTTGTGGTTTCACTTTCATTTGTGACAGTATTAGTTTATTGATTAAATATAATCCTTAATATATTTTGTTGCGATAATTTATAATTCTTGAAAGAAAATTATGTCATTTAAACTGTTCACATTTAAATTATAATTCATATATACATATTATTCGATTTTTGGTGTATTTAAGTAAATTTTGAAATAACTTCACAATTATCTTAGCACTTGTGGTACTCCCCATGAACAATTGAGTATCGGGCAAATTCTTACTTAAATCCTGAATATTCAAGTTAAGTGCATCAGGTCAATTAAGACAATATTTTTATGGATTTTTGTGAAATTAATTATGTAAAATAAAAATTTATAAAAATATTAAGTCTTAATTGATCTGGTATATCCATCTGGATACTCAGAGTTTAGGCTAAAATTTCTCAGAGTATCAAATGACTTGAAACTAACTTCTACGGTGCATAGCCCGTTAACTATATTTTTTTTAAGCACGTATGACATCTTAATTTTTTGTTTGTGGGTGCTGGGTGCCAAGTGCAGGATGGTTTAAGTATTCAATCAACATCTCCCACATCAAGCATTGAAAGATGCACCCTCCCACTTTTCCGTCTTTTTGAGTTCCCCGCACCACAAGCATAGCGGAATTGAATGCCTATTCATCTTTTTAATGTTTGTTCAATGTACAAATGAAAATCAAGCTTGGTGTTAGGGTTAAGTATACGGTGTATGAACATTAAAATTTTGACTGTTTTTGCCATATTTGGCAAACGACGTTGTGTGTATGCGTTTATATTTTGCTATTTGGTGTAATAGTGTCAAATGTTATGTCTTTCTGCGGAGCAAATGAGTCCCGAATTGCATTAAACAAAATACAAGTATACAATACTTAATTTAAGGAACTATGCAACTTCATTTACGTACTTAATTTTTCTGGGTTTTGGTAAATGTTCCCCAAGAAAAAAATGAGAACATAGTATATTCAATAAAAGTAAGGAACCCCATTTACACGTACTACAGGTTTAATTTGTGGTTAATTTTAAACTTAACAAAACTGAATAAAGTTTAGGTGACAACAGGTGAGGTTAAAAATAAAATAATACTGAACAAAATTATTTTTTGCAAATTAAAATATGAAGCACAAAGTAGAGTCGGATATCAAACAAAAGAAAAGGTTGGTTTATTACGAAGAAGGAAACACTTCAACTTTGAATACATTCACCTCAAATTGAACCATATACATATAGATATGGTCTAGTTCCTTCAGTCTGAGATCCTTCGCCATCTGCTCCCATCCATCACCCCTAACGTATACAATTCTCCAATCATCCACGAATGTCAATTGACACTTGTATTGACGCCTATTGCCCCGGACCCTAAGCCAAGCATATGGAACATCAGGGTAAACGTAGTTCTTGGCGAAATCTCGCGACAACATCTTCAGAACATTACGAGCCAAAAAGAACAAGCTGTGTTAGTTATTGTACCCCTGAATGGGATGATTCAGATGCTTTCAACATAAACGCGAGTAAATATTTTCAAGAAAATGTTAACATTAATCTTACCATTGGGAAACCCCGGAAACTATTGACCAGAAAGTTACACTTGTTGCATCGTTCTTCTTCCTCCAAAAATCACAACCAGTCTTCGTCGTATTCTGAGTCTGAGTCAGAATGTGGTGATGTGTAAGGTACATTCATGGTTGGAATGAATGGGCTAGTATGTGGACAGGTTTTAACAGGAAGCAAAATGATGTTTTGGGATGATAGGAAAAATGTGTGTCTCCTTTGATACTCTTATAATAAACGAATAGAGGCGATGTTATGCTTCATCAGTTATGATGGTTTTTTTAATGTTTATTTTATCTTTTAAATAGCTTTAAATATAGTAATTTTTTTGTGTTACGGTCCCATTAAATTTTTTTACATCATTTTAGTCAGTTAAAAATTTAATACAGGTGAAATTAGTAACCTCATTTTATAGATTAACTTCACATATATTAAAATTTAAAGAGATTAAAATAAGGTCAAAAATACTAGAGGGACGAAGAATAAAAATGACTATAGTCAAAGCAACTACATAGATAATTAATCCATTAAACGAATTTTGAAAAGATGAGCAATTGTATGACTGATACTGGCCTCGGTAGTTAAACCTACTAAAAATGTCATTATTGGCATTGGTTGTGAGTTGAGATTTGGACTAATAGTGGATTTGTAATTATAAGTGAATTATAAATTTACAATAATTACAAAATCCTCAAGTACTTGGTTTATATGAGCATAATTTGTCATTCAATTAACGCCACCCCATTTTGTAATATAAGGTTGGTACAATGCAAATGCACTATGTTCTGTAATTTGCCAAAAGTAAACCAATTCCAAAATTATATGGTTATTTTTTATATTAAACTTATTATTATTATTATTAAATGACATACCATTAAACGAATATAAAAGCACCTTGCCTTAGCTTTGTCCAATCACAAAATGGATAATCTAAAGTTGAGCCAATGTAGTTAAGGAATTGAAGCCCACACACTTGGAGGTTAGCATCGATGGCCCATAATGGAAGCACATGTATGAAAGCATGTTACTTGGATCAATTAGTTGTATTACAACTAGAGTGTCTGTGGATTGGGTTGAGTGAGTTCAACAGTATTTTTGGATTCGATCCACTCACTAAAGCAGTGGATTGAGTTGGGTTGGGTTGGGTCGAAAATTTTTTTTCGTTCAACCCAATCCAATCCGACTCGCTCAAGAATGGGTTGGGTTGGGTCGAATCCGTAAGTTTGATGTATTTTTTTATAAAAAAATTGAAAAAAAAATTAAAAATATAAAATCTAACCAATTAATATCATAAGTCTCAATCTCAAATAAATTAAACATCATAAATCAATAAGTGTATAACAAACTAACAACTAACAAGTCTTACTAAGTCTGAAATAAATTAAACAAATTTAGTCATAACTCAAATAACAAATTAGTTACAAACATATACAATTGCATAACATCTCTACCAGCAGTTTGTTTAGAATGGACTTGGAATTAAGGTTACATAACTTGAGTAAAATTTTTAAAGCCTTCATTTTCAACAAATTTAAATGGAAGTTCATCAATGATAATCATTTTAGCAAGTGCAATCCTACACTCCAAGCTTGCTCTTCTTCTTCTCCAATGATACTATATTCATCACCTACCCACTCTACTCTTACCCATAGCTCTGCTGCCCGCTTTGCCCTTGTAGCTTCCTCGCCCGTACGGTACAACTACATTGTACCCAGTTGCACTCTTTCTTATGTTCCAGATTTACATGAAAAAAGCAGAGGAAGAAGGCTTACTTACTGGGGCTGCGTGGTGCCGAAAACTAAAAAAGCTACAAGAGGGAATAGGGACGCGTGGCTATGTGGTGGCATGACTAGTTGCAGAGAACGACTGGAAGATCAGGTGGGAGAAAAAGGAATGGTCACGGACTCACAACGATAGCGTAATCGCAAGGACTGGGAGATCGGGTGAGAGAAGAAACAATGGTCACTGACTCAAGGCACAAATGCTGAGAGCTTGGGAGAATAGCTGCACTGTGAAGAACTAGTTGCAGAGAAGAGAGAACTACTAGTTGCGCTGGGGCCAGTGGAGAGGGAGTAGATAAATAGGATTTTGATGTCTTTTTCTCTTCCCACTTTGACCTCTATTTGTTAGCGTATTTACATAGTGTAACACTATTCCTAAATATATCAGAGATGATATTTACGAAACTTAAAGACATTTTTCAAAGAAAACGCACACTCTGTCAGTACCACTTTGTTTTTTAAAAGGTGGGTGGGTTAGGCTGGATTGGGTTGGAAGTGTTCCAACCCGCTACTCGACCCACACACTATAAGTTGAAACATTTTTCAACCTGACCTAATCTACGAACCCAACTCAATTCGCATTTTATGAGTTGAATTAAGTCAAAACCCACAAATTCATAGGTCAACCCGACTTACTGGACACCCCTAATTACCCTAATTATAGCATCATTATTCGTCCAACTAAAATACTCTAACTTTCATCCAATCCTATCATAAACTTATTCTGTATCTCACAGAAAAACTACAGTAATATACAGTTTAATTTGATATCTCTCTTATATAAATTTATAATATAAATATAATATACATATTTTAATTGTACGAGAAACATTATCCCTAATTATAACTACAACAAAGGTTTCGGGCCCACTTCTTATTTACAATACAAGTTTAGATAATTTGGAACTAACTCTACATTTATGTAAGTGAACGAATATCAAAGCGGGTTAAGTATCACGTGGCTCGACGAGGGTAGAAGGCAACTACATGTTTGAAATTTTATGCTTCATACATATAAATCTTAAATGGCGCTTCAGAATACATACCGAAGGGCAGCAGGGGGTTGGAAAATGAAAGAAAATAATGAATACGAGCGCCGCACGTGTCACGATGAGCACAGTGGCATAAAGGCAGTATGGATCAATGTAAAAAAAATGGTTACAATCCAAGCCATTGATTTACCAAACAGATACAAGGCTAAGCGTGCAGGGCGTCTGATGTTGTCCTGTTTGATGTTCAATCACGTCAGGCTAGTGTTAGCTGAGGTGCAGGGGAAGCAGCCTATTGCCAATTCACGTCCATCTTGAATTGTTACAATTAAAGCATCGGTGTTATATATTTTCAAGATTTTTGTCTAACAAAATTGCTTACGAATTAATAGTGGCAGAAAGTTAAGGCAATTATGTTGTTGTATTTCAGTTAATGGCGATTTCTAATATACTTTATCGTTTTTAAGGTGTACAATACACCTGGTAATAATAGCGGTAGATATGTGAATAAAATAATTCAACGGTGAAGATGGACGACTGACAACCTATAAACTACTTCTTCAATGAGAGTTTTTAAAATAGTGATTTAGTTAGTAATTGAATAGTAAAGATGATGTTCTTTATTCTAATGGCATCGGCCTAGTTCCATTTCTTCTATGTCTTCAGATTTCACTCATATGATAAATCCTAGAACCTGCTACTTGGTGTTAGTGGAGCCCTCCAAGGCTCTTCATTCAATCCACAAGATCATGCTCTGAAACTGCTCCTAATCTATCGCTGCGTGAGCGACAATACTAGTTCATCGAATTTGCGAAGGTTGAAAGTTTCGATAGAGTGTTTTTATTTTCAAGATGTGGAACAACGGCCAGATTGCGCCACCAGGAACTACTGTTCCTTCGATTCCTCCACCTACGATGGCACAACCGTCGTACTCGGTGCTTCAGCCACCGCCCCTGCCCCCGGCCACTGCGGAGACCGAGATCGATGCAGAGGCGTTGTTCGAGGAGAAGGCTATAAAATGGTAGCAGCTGAATTCGAATGAGGTTATTGTAAACTGTGGATGAAATTACATGGTGGATAATTAGATATACCCTCTGATGCACACTACTTGTTTGATGAAGGATTTGTATGATAATGCTAGTGTGACCGAGCTGGTTTTCCTTCTCAGAATAGTCAAAGATTATTCTCTCTTGCAAACTAAATCTTGATGTCACCTATTGTTTTCCGATTTACTAAAGCTTAATGGAATTAGTCCTTTACCATCTCACATACTAAATCTTAATGTCTAGTTGAGGTTTTTTTATGGATCATTATTCTTTAGAATGAAATGGCATGTGGGTTACAAAAGGCATTGGAATGCAACTAGTTTAGGGAAATCCATGACTAAGTGAAGCAATGAGGTTTTAATGTTATGTTACCTTTCTCCCTAACCCAGTTGATGTATCGTTGTGGGCCTGAAATTATTTTTTTTTGGATTTGCATGAGGCTCCGAAATTCTGGATGGTTTATGATGCCTTACTATGACTTGAAATGTTTCTATGTGTGTCTCTGGTATGGGGAATGAGTAGATTATTGCAGTTGCTAAAAATCAATTCCTCAAGAGCCCTAGGAAACTGAAATACTGAGGATCAAGGAATTCACACACACTTGTTGGCTATGCTTTAAGAAAAGCAGTACTGTTTGGAATATTTTCATGAAAAAGAAATGATGGAATCTTTGATAGAGATTATTAATTTTAGGTTTGGAATCTCCACCTTTTCCTCCTCATTCCTCAACCTCTTTTTTCCCTCTTACGTATAATTTTTCCAGATAACTATTCATCCAGCTCTAGAGTGGAGTTGATATTACAACCCACTATGTTAAGGCTTCAGGTACTCAATTATTGATTTAATGAGCAATGTGCGACTGAAACCCTTTCTGTTATAGATAATCATTATCAGGTTGTTTGTGTAAGCAAAGAGCTTTTCCAACCAGCTTGTGATGTGATCAAGTTCCCAGATAAAGTTGTGGTATGTTTGTTGTTTTAGTTAACATTTTCAATACTGTTGCATTTTATGTATGAAATAAGTGTATGTAATAAAAGTTGAATTTTGTCATCTAGTGACCTACATGCTGTTATGCCTCTTGCTGCTTTAATGAATTGGTGATATATGTTGTAGGTTGGAAACTGCTGTGTTGTTGCGGGCATTCTTATTGCAAATATTTTGTCTGACGTTGACAATTATGCTTGTGAGATATTACGGGGTAAAACATCTATCGCCCCACTCCTATGGTTTTGAAAAGAAAAATAATGAAACAATCTTGGCATTTGATGTAACGCCCCTCTTCCAAGGGAACGCCACATGGTCGATTACAATGCGGAAATAGAATTAGGTGAGTTGAGACCCGGTTCGTTTTAATAAGACGCGTATATTCCCTAGGTTATAGTCGGGTATTCTAATTGGCGGTTATATCATATATATACTTTTTTTTTCCATAATTAATAACCATGTTGACGAGACATCAATGGGAATAAAAGATCAAACAGAAGTAAAACATGCATAGGGATTAACATCTGCATCATCATATATATATATATAGGTTTATCAAAACATTTAGTTACAAGCCTGGTACATCAAAAAGCAAAGCTATACCGCCCTGCAGTATTACATACACATCCCCACGGTATCAAAATTTACAGCCCATTACAAACAAAACATCGGGCCCCCAAAATAAAATACTGGTAGCCTTCAGTAGCTACGAGTAACATCAATCCCTCAAGTGAGGAGGAATCGTGTCAGGATCCTCTTCAGGGTCCTCTTCGGGGTCGTCCTCAGGGACTTCCTCGGGATCTTCCTCGGGATCTTCCTCATCATCGAGGAAATCACCATAGGAATAGCAGAGACACGGGACGGGCCCGAGCCGTAGAACGAAAAGAGTCCTCTCGGAGTGAAGTAACGATCGCCCCACATCTCACGTATCGGTGGCTGAAACTCCAAACGTAGGCTAATACAAACAGGTGAAGACAGGTGGTTCGTGGCGCCTCCAGGCTAGTGATATCGAGACATCTCCCGTGTAGACACGGCGTTCGCTCGAACTATAGTTGATATACCAAAGACTGGCCCTCCTAAGAAAGTCGACGTACATCTCCCAAAAATGCGGGCGTACGGGGCTCCATAGTCTTCGTAGTCGTCACCAAGATAAGGCCAAAAACCGGGGAAGTTGGGAGCTTAGGTTCCTCACGGTTGTCTTCGATGAGACGCAATGTACAGATAAACAGGAATGGAGAGACAGGAAGGAAAAAGAGGTAAGACATCATTCCGTCATTACCAATTATAGCATCAAGAAACCAAACGGCGCAAAGCGCCCACATAGCATTTACAACAATAGTAATAGTAATAGACATTCAAGAGCAGTTATGATCAAGCAAACAGTTCCAGGCAGTCATAGGTATATCAACAATATATCAATGCCAAACCATGATAATGATAAATGCAAATAATGCACGGACTCTATACACACGAGCCCTCAATAATCAAGATCCTACTCCATGGAGCTAGACACAAAACACTCGGAGTGAATGATCAGGGAGACATGCCAAGTATCTCGTCACCATAAAAACAAGTGCTTTCCAGAAAATAATCAGTCATTTTGCGCAACAAGGCTTTATACAAAGAAAGATTCTCACAAGATCTCGATATAGGACCGTGGCCGGCCAGATCGTCGGTGCGTTTGCATCGGTTTGTCTCACGGCCAGAGGGGCTACCACTGCCCTTTGTGAAACACCCGCGCCCCAACGCCTTCAAGGCCAACTACAGGACCCCACTTGTCTATTTGCACCCGCACTAAGGTGTGTTCAACTCCTAGGCAACTAGGCCTTACGACAGTCCAACGGACAAATCACAATGCATACAGACTCTATGCATAATCATGTATGATCATTATCACATACTATTCCATCATATGTCACAATTTGCCAAAGTAAGAATTAATACAGTCAATGGTCTCCCACATGGACCCACAATAGCATAATATTGTTGTTAAATAAATTAATACCTTTTAAAGCGTATTATGGATTCTTGCTTAGGTTTAGCTTTACTTACAGAGTTTGTCTCTAAAGGAATTCTCTTAGTTAACTTAAGTCCTCTTAGGTAATTTATTCATATGTCCTTAGAAGGTTATTTTAAGATCTCACAATCTCACACTCTCATGTTCTTCCCTGTTTATGCATTCCTAAGTAATTTCTAGTCATCCCATTTATTTATAATCAATATTCCTCTATTAGTCCCAAGGTTTTGGGTCCAGGAAACTACATGGTCGGAATCACAAACTGAGTCACAGATTTCAATTACTAGGTGTTGTGTGATAGGTATACTTTTGAATTTGACAAGGACAATACGTTTTATGAATAATTGAAGCTGCCATTCGACGAATAATAATATAACAGGAGGAGGAAAGAATGGGGAAAACATTTTATAATAGGATTGGCAAGAAGTCATTTTCTGTCGGATGGGGGTTCTGTCGGACGAAGAAATCATTTTCTGTCGGATGGGGGTTCTGTCGGACGAAGATCAAAACTGTCGAACCCTCCAGATGGTCAGCAAAAGCCTCAATTCGACGGGTATTGGTGTCGACGTTGGAGAAAATCTCCCAAGTGTCGAACCGACGAACACTGGTCGAAATCTCTAATTTTGACGGGTCTGGAGAAATTCATCTACTCGACAGTATGGTCTCTCAAATTCGACGATTATTGACTTTGGGGCATTTTCTTGTAAGTGTCCGGGGACTCTATTCGACGGGTTTTGGTCGGAAGATCAATCTCGACGGGCATGATCGGGGTTCTTAATCGACGGATTTTGACATTGTGTCTAGTGGCCAAAGATCTAAACTCGACGGATTTTCACTTTGTGTTTGGTGGTCAGAAATCTAAACTCGACGGGTTTTGACATTCGACAAAAATGGTCGAAGTCTAAACTCGATTTGATTTTAACATTTTATTAAGTGATTAGGTTATCACGTTCGATGAGTTTGGCCATGAGTCCTTACTCGATGGATTTTAACATTTTATTAAGTGATTAGGTTATCACGTTCGATGTGTTTGGCCATGAGTCCTTACTCGACGGATTTTAACATTTTATTAAGTGATTAGGTTATCACGTTCGATGGTTTGGCTATGGGTCCTTACTCGACGGATTTTATCATTCGACGAAAATGGTCGAAATCTTCATTCGACGGATTTTGACATATCACCAAAAGATCAAGGTATTATATTCGACGAGTTTGGCCAAATTTCATACTATTACTAGTTTCCACATTAAGTTTCCAAATTCGGGCTTAACACCGTAACTATCCGAAAATCACTCGGAACTCATTCCCTTCAATATTACACATTCCAATACATCCAGTTATATTTATATATATATATACATTCAAAACTCAAACAATCAAATAGCACATATACCATACAAACAACATACAAAATCAGAAAGACCCTCAACACAATCACAGACGTTCCTAAATGCTAAGAGAGGTTGAGGAGGAGTGTCTTCCTCTTACCTTAGAGAAGCACAAAGAAAGGCTGCTCCTTTTGGTCAGAAATTATATTTTCAGCTCCCAAGAGATCCTTGAATATTCAAGCTCACCAAAATCAGAATCAAGTGTTGAAATGGATACCCATGGTCATCAAAATGACAGTGGGTTACGAAAATGAAGAGAGATGAGGAAAAAGCTAAGGACTTTACCTTAAAGTTCCAACCTTTAAGCTTCAACCATGGAGGAAAAAGAATATGAAGAAAACGTAGAACTTTGAAGATGATTCCCTCAGGTATGGTGTTTCTCCAAACACGAAATGGTGCTAGGAGTGTGACGGTATTGGAGGATGAAAATATGAAGGTGGGTGGATGGTCTTCTTTGTAAGGAGAAATGGAAAGAGAGAAAGATGAGTGAATAGTGAGTGCTACGTACGGAGGAGGAAAATGTGTGGATTGAAGAATGAATTAAGTCCCTTAATTCAAATGTGCAAAGACACAAAAATGGGAGGAGAGAGAAATAATAAAAAATGATTCAAAGAAGCTTCCTTGAGAAGCTTCGCACGCTCTTCTCTACGAAGTGCATAGTAAGCTTGTCTCCTTGATTAAATACCTCGACAGATGATTTATTACACTAATGAGATAAAACCTCAAAAATGTAGACCTCGAACTGTGTCTGGACTCGGGTTTAGTAAGATCCCCCGTTGACACGTTGACAGTCCAAGGTTTACCAGCTTCAGGGAAAATATTCTATTCTCCCGGCTCCACTCAGCACACACACATAAAACGAAGAATATATTAAAATATTCGTCATCTCCAGAAAATTCCACAAAAATTCTTAAAAATTGCAAATATTATAAAATGATCGTTTTTAACAAAATAATAAATTTTCGGGATGTTACAACACTCCCCTTCTAAAAAGAAATTTCGTCCTCGAAATTTGCATACCTTAGAATAGCTGTGGGTATTGCTCTCTCATCTTGTCTTCCAACTCCCAGGTTGCATCTCCAGTCACCTCGTTCCAGATCACTTTCACCAATGCGATCTCCTTGCCTCTTAATTGCTTTATCCTACTATCCTCGATTCTTATAGGAGACGTCTCATAAGTTAAGTTTTCTTTTAGTTGTACTGTATCCGGTGCTATGATATGACTTGGGTCAGGAAGGTATTTCCGAAGTTGTGACACATGGAAAACATTATGAACGTTTGAAAGAAAAGGAGGTAAGGATATTTGGTATGCTACAGACCTACACGACCAATGATTTGGTATGGTCCAAGGAATTTAGGAGTGAGTTTTCTAGATTTTAAAGCCCGGCCACACTCCGGTCGTAGGTGTGACTTTCAGAATACATGCTCACCTTCCTCAAACTCAAGAGGTTTTCTCCTTCGGTCTCGCATAACTCCTTTGTCGACTCGAGCCGTCCTCATCTTTTCCGAATCATTTTAACCTTCTCGGTTGTCCGTTGTATAATCTCGGGTCCAATAGTAAGGCGCTCGCCGTCTTGGTACCAACACATAGGTGTTCGACATCGTTGTCCATACGAGCTTCATAGGGTGCCATCCCTATGCTCGAATGATAATCGTTGTTGTAGGTGAATTCTATCAAGGGTAGAATGTCATCCCAACTCCCGCTTGCTCTATGGTGCAAGCTCTAAGCAAATCTTCCAAAGATTGGATTGTTCTCTCCGACCGACCGTCGGTCTCATGCGGATGATAAGCGTAACTAAGTCGTAATTTGTCCCCAATGCTTCTTGCAAACTCTCCCGTAAATTTGAAGTAAACCTCGGATCTCTATCTCGAAACAATACTTGTAGGCACACCGTGCGATCGACAATCTCTCCAATATAGATCCGAGTCAATCTCTCTAGCTTGTACTTGATGTCGATCGGAAGAAAATGTGCTTGATTTCGTGAGTCGGTCCACAATTACCCAAATTGAATTATGACCTTTTCTTGTCCTTGGTAATCCGACTACAAAGTCCATTGCACATCTTGTCCCACTTCCATTCCGGAATAGATAACGGTTGCAGCAATCCCGCTGGTCTCTCGATGTTCCACTTTAGCTTTTTGACAAACCGGACAAGTAGATACACGTCTAGTAACGTCACTCTTCATTCCGTGCCACCGAACAATTTCTTCAAGTCTTGATACATCTTCGTCATGCCCGGTGCATACTCGGTTGGCTTGTGTGAGCATGATTAATGATGTATTCTCTAAGTTCTTGATTCCGAGGGACACAAACTCTCCCATGGAATCTCAAAATTCCATCCGTTCCCTCGCAAACTCGTTTCATTTCCTTGCTTCATCTCGTTCCCTCACTTCTTGCAAGAATTTGTCCTTCTTCTCGCTCTTTTCTTATCTTTGTCCATCAACTCGCTCGAGATGGTAACCATATTCATGCAAATCTTTCCAGGTTCTAACTTCACAAAAGACCATACATCTCTCGAATTGCTCTATTAGATCCTTTTCCTTGATCATCGTAAGAGACACCGATCATCTTCCTACTTAGAGCGTCGCACAACATTTGCCCCGCCAGATGATACGAAGTTGGAAATCGTAATCCTTCAGAATTCTAACCACCTCCGTTGCCTCATGTTCAACTCCTTTCGATCATACAAATACTTGAGACTCTTGTGATCACCGAAAATGTTGAACGTTGCTCCGTAGAGAAAATGCCTCCATATTTTCGAGCAAAAACTACAGCCGCTAGCTCCGTGTCGTGCGTCGGATAATTCTTCTCGTGCACTCGCAACCGCCCGGAAGCATAAGCCACCACTCTTCCATGTTGCATAAGTACAGATCCTAGCCCTTGGTATGAAGCGTCACAAGACACTTCAAACTGTTCATTCGGATCGGGTGGCACTAACACCGGTGAGGTAGTCGGTCGATTCTTCAACTCTTGGAAACTTCGCTCACATTGTCGGTCCACTCAAAAGTTTAGTTTTTCCTTGTGAGTTGTGTAAGTGGTCCAAAGCAATCTTGGAGAATCCTCAATGAACCTCCGGTAATATCCGCTAAACCCACGAAGCTTCGAATCTCTGTTGCTGACTTCGGCCTTTCCCATCGTAGTACTGCCTCCACTTTCGATGGATCCACAGCAATCCCACTCTTTGAGATCACGTGACCTAGAAACTTGACTTCTTCCAGCCAAAACTCACATTTTGACAGTTTGGCATACAATTCCTTCTCCTTCGAATCTGAAGAACTATACTGAGGTGTTCAGCATGGTCCTCCCGATTTTGAGAGTATACCAGAATGTCATCAATGAAGACCACAACGAACTTATCCAAGTAAGGTCGAAAGATTCGGTTCATGTAGTCCATGAAGATAGCTGGTGCATTCGTCACACCAAACGGCATCACCAAATACTCGTAGTGACCGTATCGGGTGCGAAAAGCAGTCTTGGGCACATCCTCTGTCTTCACTCGTATCTGATGATACCCAGATCGCAGATCAATCTTGGAAAACACTGCCGCTCCCTTCAGTTGGTCCATCAAGTCGTCAATCCTCGGGAGTGGATATTTGTTCTTAATCGTCACTTTGTTCAGCTGCCGATAGTCCACACATAACCTTGAGGTCCATCCTTCTTGCGAACTAACAGCACTGGTGCTCCCCATGGTGACACACTTGGCCTGACAAATTGCTTTTCCAAAAGCTCTTCTAGTTGTTTCTTTAGCTCGGCTAACTCTGTTGGTGCCATCCGGTACGGTGTTATAGACACAGGACCAGCTCCCGGTACTAAGTCGATAGCAAACTCTATCTCTCGAGCCGGTGGTAAACCAGGCACACTCTCAGGAAAGACTTCGGGAAACTCATTCACCACAGGAATTGTGTCCACATCAACCTCGTTCTCGATTTTCAAAGAAGACAGTAGCATGTATCCGTGAGCTCCTTCTTTCAAGAGAGCTTGAACTCGGTTGGCCGTCAAAAATCTAGAATTCTCATTTATGGGAAAAACTATGGTCTTTCTGGAACAGTCTAACAGAACATGGTTAGAAGACAACCAGTCCATCCCTAGGATAATATCTAATTGGGAAAGAGGTAAACAAATCAGATCGACCAAAAGGATCGACCTTCAACAATCAATGGACAGTTTAGACAAACTTTGGTAGTAACTACCGGTTTATCAGTGGGGGTAGAAACAGTTAAGTCAAAAGGTAAGGACGACACAGGTAGACTCAGTTTTTGCACACAGTCATACGATATAAAAGAATGGGTTGCCCCAGAGTCATACAGTACAGTTAAAAGATTACCTTCTATGATGCCTTCTCCCTGTATCAAATCTTCGGATTCGGAGGCTTCAGCTCCGCTCATAGTGTAAACTCGCCCTCCAGCTTGCGGTTTCTTGGCTTTCGCAACATTCATTGAAGGCTCGACCTTCGCTTGATTGCAGTCTCTGTAGATGTGTCCAGGTTTCCCACATCGAAAACAGATAATTCCTTTGATAGGACAATCCCTTGTCAGATGATCTTTTCCACACTTCCGGCATTTGGAGGGATATGCCAAGTTTTGGCCAGTCCGGTTCCCACTAGAACCTCCACTTGAACTTCCACCCATGGCTTGTTGGTGACTTCCCATTGGTCGAGAGTATGGCTTCTTCTGGAAGCGGTTAGCACTGTTATTGCCACCTCTCTGGAATCTCGCAGGCCCAAAGTTTCTATTCCTCATATCTCTAGATTGCTCCAGAGCCTCTACATCACAGCAAGTATCCAGCAGTTGTGAGAATTCATTGATCCTCAAGGTGATCACAGCTTTCCTCGCCCGTACCTCAATCCTTCCGTGAATCTTCGGCACTTCCAAGCCTCATCCGGTTGGTTCTCGAAAGTAGGTCGAAAAGCGTGACAAGTTTTCGAATCTCGCCGCGTACTCGCTAACAGTCATATTCCCCCTGTCGCAGGTTGAGGAATTCGACTCCTTCGCATGCCTTGCACTCGCAGGAAAATACTTGTCCAAGAACTTTTCTTTGAACAACTCCCAAGTAATCTCTCGGTTCGCAGCCTTCTAGCATCCTCCGCACTCCGTTCCACCGTTCTCGGCGTTGCCTACCAAAGATAAAAAAGTAGCATAATCCACCTTCTTACCCTCGGCGCAATTCATTCCTCGAAATACCTTCTCCAACTCCTTGATCCACAGACTAGCTTTGTCCGAATCAAATTCTCCTTTAAATTGAGGAGGATTATGGCGTCGAAACTCGCTAAATTTCGAGCATCGCAGTAGCCTCTAACCGTTGAGTACTCGCTCTTGTTGTTGCGTAACTCTCTCTTCTTTGTTGTGCGGCTTGCTCGTTTTGCCGTGCGATGACCTCACCATCCTTTGCATCGCCTGTAATAGCTTTGCCATGTCTTCCCTTCGTGCCATCTCACTTTCTCAGATTCAGATTATCTGAAAACACAGAAAAGTCAGTTGCATTCACTAAGAATACCAAACACTACTCCTTTACGAATACCATTCAGAGAACACACAGCACAAACAAGACAGACTCAACCACAAGACCCAAAGAAACATAAACCGGGGCTCTGATACCAAAAATGTAACGCCCCTCTTCCAAGGGAACGCCACATGGTCGATTACAATGCGGAAATAGAATTAGGTGAGTTGAGACCCGGTTCGTTTTAATAAGACGCGTATATTCCCTAGGTTATAGTCGGGTATTCTAATTGGCGGTTATATCATATATATACTTTTTTTTCCATAATTAATAACCATGTTGACGAGACATCAATGGGAATAAAAGATCAAACAGAAGTAAAACATGCATAGGGATTAACATCTGCATCATCATATATATATATATATAGGTTTATCAAAACATTTAGTTACAAGCCTGGTACATCAAAAAGCAAAGCTATACCTGCCCCCAGAGTATTACATACACATCCCCACGATATCAAAATTCTGACCCATTACAAACAAAACATCGGGCCCCCAAAATAAAATATTGGTAGCCTTCGGTAGCTACGAGTAACATCAATCCCTCAAGTGAGGAGGAATCGTGTCGATCCTCTTCGGGTCCTCTTCGTGGTCGTCCTCGGGGACTTCCTCGGGATCTTCCTCGGGATCTTCTCCTCATCATCGAGGAAATCACCATAGGAATAGCAGAGACACGGGACGGGGCCCGAGCCGTAGAACGAAAAGAGTCCTCTCTCGGAGTGAAGTAACGATCGCCCCACATCTCACGTATCGGTAGTGAAACTCCAAACGTAGGCTAATACAAACGGTGAAGACAGTGGTTCGTGGCGCCTCCAGGCTAGTGATATCGAGACATCTCCCGTGTAGACACGGCGTTCGAACTATAGTTGATATACCAGACTCGGCCCTCCTAAGAAAGTCAGACGTACATCTCCCAAAAATCTGTGCGTACGGGGCTCCATAGTCTTCTGTAGTCGCTCAGTCAAGATAAGGCCAAAAACCAGGGAAGTTGGGAGCTTCCGGTTCCTCAAGGTTGTCTTCGATGAGACGCAATGTACAGATAAACAGGAATGGAGAGACAGGAAGGAAAAAGAGGTAAGACATCCTTCCGTCATTACCAATTATAGCATCAAGAAACCAAATGGTGCAAAGCGCCCACATAGCATTTACAACAACAGTAATAGTAATAGACATTCAAGAGCAGTTATGATCAAGCAAACATTCCAGGCAGTCATAGGTATATCAACAATATATCAATGCCAAACCATGATAATGATAAATGCAAATAATGCACGGACTCTATACACACGAGCCCTCAATAATCAAGATCCTACTCCATGGAGCTAGACACAAAACACTCGGAGTGAATGATCAGGGAGACATGCCAAGTATCTCGTCACCATAAAAACAAGTGCTTTCCGAGAAAATAATCGGTCATTTTGCGCAACAAGGCTTTATACAAAGAAAGATTCTCACAAGATCTCGATATAGGATCTGTGGCCGGTCAGATCGTCGGTGCGTTTGCATCGGTTTGTCTCACGGGCCCGAGGGGCTACCACCGCCCTTTGTGAAACACCCGCGCCCCAACGCCCTCAAGGCCAACTACGGGACCCCACTTGTCTATTCGCACCCGCACTAAGGTGTGTTCAACTCCTAGGCAACTAGGCCTTACGACAAATTCAACAGACAAATCACAATGCATACAGACTCTATGCATAATCATGTATGATCATTATCACATACTATTCCATCATATGTCACAATTTGCCAAAGTAAGAATTAATACAGTCAATGGTCTCCCACATGGACCCACAATAGCATAATATTGTTGTTAAATAAATTAATACCTTTTAAAGCGTATTATGGATTCTTGTTTAGGTTTAGCTTTACTTACAGAGTTTGTCTCTAAAGGAATTCTCTTAGTTAACTTAAGTCCTCTTAGGTAATTTATTCATATGTCCTTAGAAGGTTATTTTAAGATCTCACAATCTCACACTCTCATGTTCTTCCCTGTTTATGCATTCCTAAGTAATTTCTAGTCATCCCATTTATTTATAATCAATATTCCTCTATTAGTCCCAAGGTTTTGGGTCCAGGAAACTACATGGTCGGAATCACAAACTGAGTCACAGATTTCAATTACTAGGTGTTGTGTGATAGGTATACTTTTGAATTTGACAAGGACAATACGTTTTATGAATAATTGAAGCTGCCATTCGACGAATAATAATATAACAGGAGGAGGAAAGAATGGGGAAAACATTTTATAATAGGATTGGCAAGAAGTCATTTTTTGTCGGATGGGGTTCGTCGGACGAAGAAATCATTTTCTGTCGGATGGGGGTTCGTGGGACGAAGATCAAAACCGTCGAACCCTCCGGATGGTCAAGAAAAGCCTCAATTCGACGGGTATTGGTGTCGACGTTGGAGAAAATCTCCCAAGTGTCGAACCGACGAACACCGGTCGAAATCTCTAATTTCGACGGTCCGGAGAAATTCATCTACTCGACAGCATGGTCTCTCAAATTCGACGATTATTGACTTTGGGGCATTTTCTTGTAAGTGTCCGGGGACTCTATTCGACGGGTTTTGGTCGGAAGATCAATCTCGACGGGCATGATCGGGGTTCTTAATCGACGGATTTTGACATGTGTCTAGTGGCCAAAGATCTAAACTCGACGGATTTTCACTTTGTGTTTGGTGGTCGAAATCTAAACTCGACGGGTTTTGACATTCGACGGAAATGGTCAGAAGTCTAAACTCGACGGATTTTAACATTTTATTAAGTGATTAGGTTATCACGTTCGACAGGTTTGGCCATGAGTCCTTACTCGACGGATTTTAACATTTTATTAAGTGATTAGGTTATCACGTTCGACAGGTTTGGCCATGAGTCCTTACTCGACGGATTTTAACATTTTATTAAGTGATTAGGTTATCACGTTCGACAGGTTTGGCTATGGGTCCTTACTCGATGGATTTTATCATTCGACGAAAATGGTCAGAAATCTTCATTCGACGGATTTTGACATATCACCAAAAGATCAAGGTATTATATTCGACGAGTTTGGCCAAATTTCATACTATTACTAGTTTCCACATTAAGTTTCCAAATTCTGGGCTCAACACCGTAACTATCCGAAAATCACTCGGAACTCATTCCCTTCAATATTACACATTCCAATACATCCAGTTATATTTTATATATATATATACATTCAAAACTCAAACAATCAAATAGTACATATACCATACAAACAACATACAAAAGCAGAAAGACCCTCAACACAATCACAGACGTTCCTAAATGCTAAGAGAGGTTGAGGAGGAGTGTCTTCCTCTTACCTTAGAGAAGCACAAAGAAAGGTGCTCCTTTTGGTCGAAATTATATTTTCGGCTCCCAAGAGATCCTTGAATATTCAAGCTCACCAAAATCAGAATCAAGTGTTGAAATGGATACCCATGGTCATCAAAATGACTGTGGGTTACGAAAATGAGGAGAGATGAGGAAAAAGCTAAGGACTTTACCTTAAAGTTCCAACCTTTAAGCTTCAACCGTGGAGGAAAAAGAATATGAAGAAAACGTAGAACTTTGAAGATGATTCCCTCAGGTATGGTGTTTCTCCAAACACGAAATGGTGCTAGGAGTGTGACGATTGGAGGATGAAAATATGAAGGTGGGTGGATGGTGTCTTTGTAAGGAGAAATGGAAAGAGAGAAAGATGAGTGAATAGTGAGTGCTACGTACGGAGGAGGAAAATGTGTGGATTGAAGAATGAATTAAGTCCCTTAATTCAAATGTGCAAAGACAAAAATGGGAGGAGAGAGAAATAATAAAAAATGATTCAAAGAAGCTTCCTTGAGAAGCTTTCGCACGCTTCTCTACGAAGTGCATAGTAAGCTTGTCTCCTTGATTAAATACCTCGACGCAGATGATTTATTACACTAACAGATAAAACCTCAAAAATGTAGACCTCAGAACCGTGTGTCTGGGACTCGGGTTTAGTAAGATCCCCCGTTGACACGTTGACAGTCCAAGGTTTACCAGCTTCAGGGAAAATATTCTATTCTCCCGGCTCCACTCAGCACACACACATAAAACGAAGAATATATTAAAATATTCGTCATCTCCAGAAAATTTCACAAAAATTCTTAAAAATTGCAAATATTATAAAATGATCGTTTTTAACAAAATAATAAATTTTCGGGATGTTACATTTGACCTTGGAGGTGGTACTTTTGATGTCTCGGGAATCAGAAGCCACTGCATTTTCCCTTAATTTATCTTTTAATTGCAGATTCTTGTATTCAGGCATATAGACTAATTTGTATTTAACTTCATTGCAGTACTTGAGGTTGGTGATGGTGTCTTTGAAGTACTATCTACTTCTGGAGTTACACACTTGGGTGGTGATGACTTTGATAAGGTTGGAATTCCTTCTTATTTTAGTATTATAAGTTGGTTTATGTTGTGATTAAGATATTTTTGCTAACTGTTTCCTATTATCATTTGTTGGCTGTAGAGAATTATTGATTGGCTGGCTTCAAACTTCAAGACAGATGAAGGTATAGATCTTTTGAAAGACAAACAAGCTCTTCAACGCCTCACTGAGGCAGGTGAGAAAGCAAAAATGGAGCTGTCATCATTGACTCAAACTAACATCAGGTATTTACTTTGCCATTCATAACTGAGCAATCTTAAGGTATTTACTAAGCAATCTACACTCAATCCAGTAGTTTTTGAGAGTGCCTCTTAAGCTTTGTGTAAACCACTGAGCTATTGATGCGTATGTTTCTAGTTTGCCATTCATAACTGCTACAACAGATGGCCCCAAGCATATTGAGACCACCCTTGCAAGGGCTAAATTCGAGGAATTATGTTCAAATCTTCTTGATAGGTAATGATAATTGAATCTATTTTTTTACCCCATAATATTTTAGTGCACTTGAGTTTAAATAAGTGACAATGTGGTTTTCAAGCTGACAAGATTTTATTGATTCCTTGAGGCTCCTACCAGAGCTAAACAAAATTGTATGAATTGTGTTTCAAGCTCAAGACACCAGTTGAAAATTCATTGAGGGATGCAAAACTCTCGTTTAAGGATATTGATGAGGTGATACTTGTGGGTAGTATATTATGTTCGTTGACTAATACTTTTGTAATTTTTGAATTAATTTTAGGCTGGTGTCTTGGCTGGAGCTGTCAGTGACATTGTGCTGTTGGATGTTACTCCATTATCTTTGGGTTTGGAAACTCTAGGTCCTCATATGACAAAAATTATACCTCAAAACAATACTCTTCCAACCTCAAAATCAGTGGTTTTCTCAACTATTGTTGATGGACAGACTAGTGTAGAGATCAATGTCCTTCAGGGAGAGAGAGAATTTGTTAGGGACAATAAATCTCTTGGTAGCTTCCGCTTGGACGGTATCCCTCCTGCACCTCGTGGGGTTCCTCAGATTGAGGTGAAATTTGACATTGATGCCAATGGCATCCTCTCAGTCACTACTGTAGACAAGGGCATAGGGAAGAAGCAAGATATTACCATTACTGGTGCTAGCACCTTGCCTACTGATGAGGTATGCTCAATGACTGTGAATCAATTACTTATATTGACTATCTATAGTATAGTATTTATCTATTTTCATTCCCAGTTACTTTTTTTGGGATTTTTTTATTAAAGAATGTCCTATATTATAGGATATTTGAAGTAGGAAGCTTGAATGATGCTTACAATGATCTCTTGAATGCAATGCCAGGTAGAGAGGATGGTAAAGGAGACTGAGAGATTTGCGAAGGAGGACAAAGAGAATAGGGATGCCATTGACACGAAGAACCAGGCGGATTCTGTTGTCTACCAGATTGAGAAGCAATTGAAAGAGCTTTGGGACAAGGTTTCTTAGCCCTGTGAAAGAGAAGGTTGAAGCAAAAGTGGGAGAGCTTAAAGATGTAAATTCTGGTGGTTCAACCCAAGCCATTCTGGCGACCTTATATAGAGATTATTATTATTATTTTTTGTGTCAGGGAGGGTTTCTTATTTTTTTCTTTATCATTAGGGTCTGCATTGTTGGACTTGGTTTGCAAAACTATCATATTTGTTTTCTTTTATGTAGATCATTTGATGTGAATGGCCCATGGTATATTGGGTATAGAAGTCCAAGGGCCAGAATAATGGTAAAAGTATTATTTTTGATTAAAAAAAGAATGATATCAAAACGAAATTCCTATGTCTAGGCATGTATCTCTCTCTGGATTAGTTAATATAATGGTAAATGGCATTATGCCTTCCAGATTTGTGCCTCTTAGCTAGTGTGGTTGATATATTCCCTTTTGCTTCGGATTATTTGGTAGCAAGAAATGCCTCTGGAATGTAATTGTTAGAACAACGATTAGAATTCGGGAAATTGAGATCAGTCCATCAAGTGTATATTACTATGTTTTGGTTCTTGTCAGCAAAATTGATTTGATTGAAGATGAGCTTCTCAACTAACAAATAGTTTACTCTAGTCATGAACAAGAAAGTATGTCTTATTCCAGGCTCAACAGCAAATGGTAGAGACACATATGTATCTTTCTCTTTTAGGTAGTTGAATTTGTTGTTTGTGATTCTGAGTCCCCCCTTTGAATGACAGGAATTAAAATGAAGGATGAACCATAATTGTAGGAATGAAATTTTGATTTGTCAGAATTAAGAATGTTGGATACTTGGATTTATTAAGCTCATTCCTTTGTTTATATTACTTTAATTAAATAAGTTAAACTAATTTTAATATAGATAAATGAACTAATTTTAATATAGATAAGTTAGATAGATTAAAAATTAATAAATTTTATGACAGACGTAGCGTACATATAATGCAAGAGAATGTCTTGGATAATAAATGAACTTGGAACCGAGCAGTGTTACTTTTCCACCTATCACAAGGGTAGCCTATTCCTCCAAAAATCAAAATTGATATCATAAACTCAAGTGACTTGAGTGAGAACATTCAAATGGCATTTCTGATTAAAAATACAAGTTTGATTCATTAAATACAATAGACATACTTTCAAATCTAGCTGAATATATACAAGGATGATAAGCAAAATCACCAACTCTCTATACAGGACATTCTCGTGGTGATCACCAAAAAATTTAGAAGACACTCAGACCCAACCGCCTTATATTACAAAAGAACATGCTCTTTACATACCAAACCTTCTCAAGAACACAAGGTTTGCTTTTACTGCATTTCCATTGAACTACTCAAAAGATATTCTTTCTAGTTAAGTCATTTTTATGAGTGGTCACACTTAGCTCGTATGTACACTTCTCTGAATGGAGTTTAAGCAACAACAGGGATGCTAGAATTCTGGCAATCCCTGTTGAGGCAATCAAATCCTTCTACTCTAACTGCAGCTGGTTTAAGTCTAAAACTCATCCTAACACATCCTCCTTTATGAGATGCTGAAGATGGAGATGGTAAACTTGATAGTGATGAAATTGCTGATATTGGAGTGTACTTTTCATCTCCAAATCGAGCATCTTGGATCAAGGGATTAGCAGCCCAAACAAGAGGAGATCCACAAAAATATGGAGGAGATGAGGTTACCTGATGTGCAAATTCTTCCCCATGACTCCTATTGAAATCAAGATACCAATTCACAAATCAAAAAGTCAGAGAACATCCATTACATCAAAATCACAGCCTATGCCATTTGTCAGAAAGATCCCAACCACCAAAAATTTATGGAAAGACTACATCTTTTTCAACCCAAAACCATTCTAAGAAGTTGAGATATATCGAAAACTGTCTTCTCAAGCAAACAAAGCATTTATCATATTAAAAATTCATACATTACTAGGATAACAAATAATGATGATCTAATAAAGTTATCCTACTTGAAAATCATTTATCCTCCTAGATTTAAATATAAACTAGAGAATTTGTAATGAAGTCATAACTTACCTTCTTGAACATAATGTTCAGAAGCTCTGCCCCAGCTTTTGAATCAGACTTACAAAAAATTGAAACACATAAAAAATTAGACCCTCAAACGAATTTAAAACACAACAATGTCATCAAAACTCAAAAACCAAGCAATTGATTCTAAAGGATACTTCAAATGCCATCTTAAGGGCTTCATAAGCATGTTAGATAAAACCCCTAACTCGGCATGGCTTAGGGCAAACACTACGTGCACCACTACGTGTACGTGCTAAACAAATGACAATTACACGGTTTGAGTTTAAGTTAAAATCATATTCTAAACCAAATTCAGCTAAGACAGGAAGAATAAGAAAAAAAAACACAAAAAAAGAAAAGAAAATAAATACTGACCAGAAAACACAAAAAAATTCAATGAATGGAATTTGCTAAAGCGCTAAAAAAAAGAACTCTAGAATAAACAACACCCAGAGAGTTATTTATTGAGAAGTAAGTACATTCGAACAATGAAAAGCTCAAACAAAAATTTAAAAAGGCAAAAAAAATTCTGAAGAAGGAATAAGGAATACCCAAATGATGATGATGAAACGCAGTGCTTGAATGGATTAGCCTCACCGCTACGAGTTTCAACAGTGTGGCTTTTAAGGTCAAACGCCCAAATGAAACACAGGCGAACTGTATGGATAGAAAGAGAAAGAGAGACTGATGAACTGTATGCGAACTGTAAAATACCGCTTACAAACGCAACCTAATTTCCCAAATACACCTTTGCCTTACCATTTTCACTTCCCCTATTCTGTAAACCCTAAATTCATCTTACACACAAGTAATGGAAATAATGACATACCAATCTCAGCTACAAGCAGAATGACGCACAGCAAAAGCCTTCACCACTACTATTGTCTATTTCGTTTGATTGGCCAAGCCTTCGCTAGAAACATTCATGCACAGGTTCCTCCGTTCGAGCTTCGAATGGTAAAAGAGAGAAAGAGAGACTTGCCCTGTTCTGATAATCTTTTTCTTCAATTAATTTTTTAACCACAAATGGAGTTTACCTTCAAAGTAACTTTTGTTACAAAAAATAATAATGACCAGCCACAAAATAAATTTCATGCTGATCGTAGGTCAAGTCAAATGTGTACTATACACCATAACTTAATCGGGTGTATAGTAGCAACGCCCTTAGTTAATAAGCAATTTAAAAAGCAAGTGTAAAAAATCTTTCAATCATGTGCATTCATTCCACGAAGAAGTTTTCGTGTCAGCTGCATCCTTACTCTTACAATTATCACTGAGTTTTCTATATGCTACAATTATGGATATTTTGTTCTTTAATATATTTGGTTTTTATGGTATATTGTATTGAAAAATAACTTTAATTTTTTTTTCATACTTTTTTTTTCACTTTCTTTTCACTATTTTTTTATTTAATCACAATTATTAAAAAATAAAATAAAAAATATTATAAAAAAATAATGTAAAATTATCATTTTTTATTAAAAAAATATGATGGATGATTGAGATAAGTTGAGAATGACAAGCCATTATTTTCATTTTATTATAAATACACATTTACACCGCATACATGATAATACCACCATTACTCTATACTTACGAACTTACATTAATGTCCTCAAAGTTACGTTAACCCATCAACCCTTCACTTCACATATATTAATAAAAACCATATCCTTGGTATAAAGGTACGCTGCCACTGCAGAATTACACGTGAATGTTAAACACCAAAAAAATTGCGGCCATCCTCCCACCAGTTTACGCTACGGATCCCAAGCAGAGCAAAAAAGTGTATGTTGTCTTCTCCAGTCGATGACCTGGTATTTACCACAGCTGGCCACAATGTTATAAACAGGTGCATGGGTTTCGGGGTGCTCGTTATAAATCATACACCACAATGGAGAAAGTAATGGCTGCCTGGGCGCAGTTCTGTGGAGAAGAAGAAAAGGCGAGTAATGATTTTGGCCAAAGTTCCCAACCGTCTCAAATGTCAGCCGAATGCGGTCTGCACTCTGATGTTGGTATTGGTCTGCACTCAAATCTTTGGATCCAACGTATGAAAATAATAACGGTAGAAGAACCATGTAACACATATAGCTGCCTAGACGCCAATAGAGTTGTTAAGCTCAGTTTAAAGTCATCCAATAATTAATGACAAACTCTCACACTTAATGAAGCCATGCATTGTGATAGACACGATAACTGTTTATTTATTTTATATTTTTTTTCCACATGAATGCGTGTACGAGTTGAGGGTAAAGGATAAGTGAATGAAATAAGCAGGCTATATATATACCAGAGCGCAGGGTCGAAGATCACAGGAAAAGGCGGAAGAGCAAGATGGAAGAAAATAAGAGAGCAGACAAATTGTTTTACATGATATTCAGATGCAGTGCAGAAAAGTAAACAAAGAAAAGAAAAGAAAAAATCAGAGAAGTGGCAAGCTACTTTTTTGCTCTAGTGAAAAAGAAGAGATGGAAGAAAATATTGATTTGTTAGAGATTGAAAAAAAGATTACAAAGAGAACAAGAGAGTTTCTCACACTAACCTCTCTATAAGAAAAGACTAAAAATTTTTTGAATGCCTAACATCATGGACAGACACTCCTTAAATAAACTAGAAAATTACTATTACAACAGTAGACGCTACAATGTATTGCTATAGTAAATAGTAATCATTCGCAGACCGCTACAGTGAACAGTAGTAAACAGTAGACTTTCACAGGTTGATACAGTATTTTGAACAGTAACTTGACTATTCATCATCTCCAAGATTGATTCTGTAGCAATCATCTTCATTCTAATCAAGAGATGCCAGGGCTATAGACGGAGAAAGAGAGTCAGGAGCTTCAGAAGAGGAAGCCACGGGAACCCTATAAAGATTGAGATTGTCTTCCAAATTTTTTAAAAGACTTTCTTTACTGGTTGATGCAGTAATTGCAGCAGCTACATGAGCCTTTTGATTGAGGAATTGGCAGGTCTCAGGTTCAGCCACCTTAAGAAATTTGGGATTTTTCTGAAACCAAAGCCTGATGTTATTAATAGTTGCTCTAGAGGCATCAAACTCAGCCCACCATTTAGCATAGGCTTGTCTTTCCAGAGCAGGAAACAGACTAGGAAAACCGTCATAGGTCTTGTATTTGTACTTCCACGAGAATATCCAGGCAATAGAAAGTTTGGAGAAGAAGTGTAGATCTACTGGGAAAGGATCATCATAAAGATCAAGCTTATTCTGAAAATATTGAAATGCTTCCATGACCTCGATCGAAAAGATCTGCTGGATTGGTCCAAAATAATGCCACCACTGGAGAAACTAATGAGAGAACTTGTATTGTACATTCTATTTAAAGTAGATGAGCCATGAGTGGCGATTAGATGAGTTCTGAAGCCAAAACATGTTGCTCCAAGCTTGGATGTAGTCCTAATAGTTATAACTAATTGGGTCAAAATGTTGAGAAAATTTCCTCAACGAGTTTGGATTTTTGCCAAATTCTGTCTATGTCATGACCTTCAAAATCTGGATAGTTGAATGAGTTATATATGACTTATCTATGAGATCCCTCTAATGTTTAATAGAGACAAAGTCAGAGTCAATAAGTATAAACTCATAAAATTGTTGTGTTTTGTTGGGAGATAATGGTTTGAAGTGAAAGTTGTTTGGGAAGATTTTGGGAGGAACTTTGTTTGGGTTAGAATCCCAGAATTCTGGTTCCATTTGGATCATAAGCCAAAAGTTTTCTTTTGGTCTGTAATGCAGTTTATGAGGATTTTTGGAAGAAATAGGTTGAGGTTGCACGACTATTTCCTTTTGTGGAGAGTTTATTACAATGACTTTGCCTTTGAGGTTTTGAATCATTGTTTGGATGTCAAATTCTTCATTCAATTCTTTAGTGAAGATTTGTTTCCAGGATTTATCTGGGAGTTTGGTTAGGCCTTGATCTTATAGGGCTAAAAGGGTTGTAATAGGCATGACATAGTCTACTTTCATTGTTTTCTCTGAGTGGATGACTCAGCTTTAACTTAGATGGATGACCTAGATGGAAGGGTAGAATACCTAGTTTGTTTTTGTGATGATTCAGCTGGCTGTGTCAAGATTTGATTAGTTTTTCCCCTTCCTATAGAAGAGGATGATTTTGTTGATCTAGGCATGTAGTTATTTTCCCTGTAAATATTCATGGGTAAGGTAGTCAGGTAAGATGTTTGAGGTGTCTTTGATATATTCAATTTCAAAATACAAAACACTTAAGATTGCTTGCCATCGGGAAAAAATCTGTTTTGATGCAAGATTATTTACATCCTTTTGTAAAATGTCTTTTGCAGATTTGCAATCAACGCTGACAAATTTTTTTTTTACTTAATAAATCAGATTGAAATTTAGAAACACAAAGAACAATTGCTAAAATTTCTTTTTTCACAGTTGAATAATTTTGCTGTGCAGGATTCCAATGTTTTGATGCATATGTAATGACATGCTCTTTGTCTGCGACACATTGTTTAAGAATGCCACTATAACCAATGTCAGAGGCATCAGTTTCAACTATTTTGAACGATTGAGGATTAGGAAGAAAAAGGCATGGAAGATCCTTTACCTAGGATTTTACCTGTTTGACAATGTTTGTATAAGTGTCTGACCAAGGAGGAGGACACTTTTTTAGATGATCATGTAGTGGTTTGATGAGATTACTTAGCTGAGGGAAGAAATCAGTGACATAATTTAAACAGCCAAGAAATCTTTGTAATTGATTTTTGTCAATAATTTGATTCAGAAATTTGTTTGCACATTCAATGACTCGATTAATAGGATTGATAGTTCCTTGGTAAATGTTATGTCCAAGAAATCTAATCTTGGTTTAGAATAGATTAATCTTTGATTTGGAGACCGCAAGACCATTTCTTTTAATGACTCCAATGAAGATATTAATATTTTTGAAGTGTTGGTCTATGGATTGAGAAAAGACTAACACATCATCAATATAGACGATGGTAAATCTTAAGTATGGATTGAAGATTTCGTTCATGATCCTCTGGAATTCCGAAGGAGCATTTTTTAAACCAAAGGTGTAACGCCCCCTTTTTCAAGAAGAGGATGTCACACCAAACATACGGAAATCAAAAGAAACTATTAAGACCTGATTTATTTTATCTATAGGTATTAACCTGTTCATCAATAAAGTATCTTAACTTAGCAATTCTTTCTTTCTTTTTAAGCGAAAAATGTGAACTTAGCGAAACTCAACATGAAGATCAAACTATACATTTATACAAAATATACATACTACATATATTTAGGTACATAACATAAGTCATTAAATACATCAACAGTTTTAGCAAAAGAAAGCAGAAGCTTTACATGCTCAAAAGGTTATACAGACAGCCACTAAGACTACAAAAAGTATCATGCCCCCAACAGCTACTGAGAAGGAGCCTCAGCTGGATCCTCCTCAGGCTCCTCCATAAGATCCTCCTCAGAAGAGGAAATCCTCACAGGAGCAACAGATTCACGAGCAAGAGCTCGTGCAGAAGATAGGAATGAATCCTCGTGTGGAGTATACTCACAGTCACCCCACACCTCACACATCGGCATGTAGAACTCCATCCATACAGAAATGTCAAAAGAGAAGACAAGTGGATCATAACGACCCCAAGCCAAAGATACAGTCACATCTCCCACGTAGACGAAACACTCGGTGATCAAGTCAATGTGCCAACAGTTAATGCCTCCGTGGAACCTCAGTCTGGCATATCCTAAAAAACCTCACCGGGATGCCATAGCTAAGCAGGAGACTAACTCGCCCCAAAACCAGAAAACTCAAGCTCTTCCTTGCCTCGATCTTTTAAGAAGCATAGATATAAACAAAATAGCATAATATAGAAAAGAGGTGAGATATCCAACATCAATACCAATTATGGCAGTAAAGGACCAGAAACGGCGCAGGACGCCTTACAGCATGGCAACATAATAAACAACATCAAGATTCAAATGATAAGCAATTTAATAATACAGATAGTCATAACATCATTAAAAGAAACAGTTCCATAATCACATATATTTATGCCAGATAAATATGTTGACAGACTATGCACATGCACAAGGTGCCAAAATCCTACTTCATAGAGCTAGACACAACATCGGAGAGAATGATCAAGGAGACATGCCTGTATCTTATCAGCATCAAATCAAGTGCTTTCAATATCAACAAATTGCGCAACATGACTTATACAATACATTATTCACAAGATCACGATATAGGACAGTGTCTCAGTCCAGATCGTCGATGCGTTTGCATCGGTCTGTCCTACG
Source organism: Ormosia semicastrata (assembly GCA_029884595.1). Taxonomy (NCBI): domain Eukaryota; kingdom Viridiplantae; phylum Streptophyta; class Magnoliopsida; order Fabales; family Fabaceae; genus Ormosia; species Ormosia semicastrata. The sequence goes on from JAQQTO010000061.1 coordinate 76,449,571, forward strand.
GCACAGAGGAGCCACCAACTTTTCATTGTGAGATACCCATACTCCGACACCCCCAAAGTCAACACGTGACCTACACTAGTCTATTCACACTTGCACGTAGGTGTGATTCATCTCCTAGGCATACAACCTTACAAACAGAGTCCAACAGACTTTCACAATGCATGATGAATCGATGCACACACACACACACACACACACACACACACACACCACACACACACATATATATATATATATTCAAGAATAGTATGACTTGTCCATGATTACACGCCACATTAGGCCCAATTAATTATCAACAATCCTTGGTCCCACTTATGGACCCACAACAAGTCATTGTCCAAATCTCAAGGATGAAAACATACTTTTCCTATTAAACTCCTCTAGGGAAATTCTCTAGTATTTTTCATTCAAACTTTATTACTCTTAATTAGATAAGTTATTTCCTTTGTTTTAGTTCAAACTCACTTAAGGTAATTATTTTAAGCTCCTCACTACCTCACCCATACTCATATTCTTTCTTTGTCCAAAAATCACTCTAGGCTATAGGATAAAGTTTTGGTCTTTATTATTTCCATATTATGAATTCCTAATTAATTATCTAATCACCTAATTACCTAAGTTTTAACTAATACAAAAATTTTGTCAATGGGTGCCCTAGATGGCCGTGACCTCCTAAGGGCTAGGGACCTAAAATTCTCATCACATTATTAATTACTTATTACTTGATTTCTTAAGTCCCAAAGTAGCACAAAAATTCTATCATGGACCCATCAATGGTCTCATGGCCATGAACCTCCAAGCAAAAAGGGTAAGAATCCATTGCTTTCCGTATACACATCCAAGCATTCAAAGCATTCCAATCTATCAAGTTACACAATAGCAAGTATTAAAGTCATACAACATAACCAATTACAACATTACCAAAAATCACACAATAAAGTGAGCAACCCACACATGGATTCCTCACCATCAATACAAAAACATGTTCCTCACCACCATGATAGGTTGAAGAGGATGATCTCCCTCTTACTTAAAGAGACAACAAAAGAAAGCGAGCTCCTTGATGCTTCCTTGTAATTTTCGTCCACCACCACCAATGAAACCCTAGGATAGTCAAACCCACATAATCAATAACCAAAGCTTGAAAAGAGGAGTCCTTGATCATAAAGGTGACCAAGGATCACGAAAATGTGAAGAGAAAAGATGAAAGTCAAGAACTTTACCTCAAAGCTTCAAGTTTTAGGACTTGGTAGAAAGTGATGAAGATGGAAGAATCAAGAAATGATCACTAAAGAGAAAAGCTTCAAGATGATGAAAGGATTCAAGAATCTAGATTGGCTTGAGCAAGCAACTTGGGTGGCCAACAATGGTGTTGAGGCCGTGAGAGTGGAGAGAAAATGGAGATGAGAGAAAAAGTGAGAGAAAGGAAAAAGTGAGAGAATGAAAAGTGAAATTTTGTTTGAAATGAAAAAGTGGTAGGTAAGTGAAAAAGATGACAATTTTTTGTCATCTTTTTCCTCCAATAGCCATGGGGTTCACCAAGGGAGGAGAGAGAGAAGTGGCTTCCTTGAGAAGCTTGATACAAAGCTTCCTTGAGAAGCTTCCTTGAGAAGCTTCACACACTTTTTGAAAAAGTCAAGGGTGATGTCATGGTGATGATGTCATCTTGGTGATATCATTAAAGTGCTCTTTAGAAAAGATGACTAATACTCTACTAAAGCTATTATCCATTGGACAAAAGTTACAGTTAGCAAATGTAGTATTTATCGTCCAACGGATAATAAAACGTACCGTAATTTTATTTATTAGATAAAATCATAAAAAAATAAAAATTTCATAAACTGTGTCCAATTTCGGCCTCGGGGAAAGGGCCCTACTTAGTGCGTGCGCAAATTGAGGATATATATTAAATAATCAAACAATTTAAATAATTCCAAAAAAATTTATAAAAATCACAGATATTATAAATTGAATATATATCATAAAACAAGTAATTTTTGAGATGTTGCAACTCTCTCATTCTAAAAAGAAATTTCGTCCTCAAAATTTTTCATACTTTAGAATAGATGTGGATGTTATTCCTTCATCTTGTCCTCTAACTCCCACGTCGCATCTCCAGTTATGTCATTCCAAATCACTTTCACCAATGGAATCTCCTTTCGTCTGAGTTGTTTCGCTCTCTTATCCTCAATCTTTACAGGAAGCGTCTCATAGGTCAAATTCTTTTTTAATTGTACTGTATCCGGTGCTATGACATAGTTTGGATAAGGAATGTATTTTCACAATTGCGACACATGGAAAACATTGTGAAGGTTAGAAAGAAAAGGTGGTAAAGCTATTTTGTAGGCTACTGGACCTACCCGTCGAAGAATTTGGTAAGGTCCGATGAACTTTGGAGTAAGTTTTCTAGATTTAAGAATTCAGCCGACCCCAGTCGTGAGTGTGACTTTCAAAAATACATGCTCGCCTTCTTCAAACTCAAGAGGCTTCCTTCTTTTATCCGCATAGCTTTTCTGTCGACTCTGAGCCGACCGCATCCTTTCTTGAATCATCTTAACCTTCTCTGTTGTTTGCTGCACAAGATCAGGTCCGATCATAAGGTGCTCCTTATATTAGTACTAACACAAAAGTGTTCTGCACTGTCATTTGTATAGAGCCTCATAGGATACCATCCCTATGCTCGAGTGAAAACTGTTGTTGTAGGTGAACTCTATCAAAGGCAAAACCTCATCCCAACTTCCAGTCTGTTCTAGAGTACAAGCTCTCAGTAGATCTTCCAACGATTGAATTGTCCTTTCTGATTGACCATCGGTTTGAGGATGATAAGCAGAACTTAAACGAAGTTTCATTTCCATTGCTTCTTGAAGACTCTGCCAAAACCTTGATGTAAACCTCAGATCTCTATCGGAGATAATACTGGAAGGCACACCACGAAGTCTAACAATCTCACTAATATACAGTGTTAGGTTAACTTCTCCATTGAATACCTCATGTTAATCGATAAGAAGTGCGCAGATTTTGTAAGCCGATCCACAATTATTCATATCGAGGCATAACCTTTTCGGGTCTTTGGTAATCCAACCACAAAATCCATCGTGATGCTATCCTATTTCCATTCGGGAATAGCTAGAGGTTGCAACATTCCTGAAGGTCTTTGATGTTCAACCTTGGCTTTCTAACAAACCAGGCAAGACGACACGTACTTGGCAACGTCCCTTTTCATTCCATGCCACAGAATAACCGCTTCAGATCTTGGTACATTTTGGTAATTCTTGGGTGTATACTTAACTGGCTCGTGTGAGCTTCATCAAGAATTAATTTCCTCAGCTCCAGATCACTAGGCACACAAACCCTGCCTTTGAACCTTAGAATACCGTCATGTCCTTCCTAAACTGTTGACACAATGTCTCGCTTCATCAGCTCCCTCTCATTTTGCAGGAACTCGTCATTTTTTATTTTTCTCGGATTTCTTCCATCAAATCACTTGAGATAGTAACCATATTCAAATAAATCTTCCTCAGTGTCAACTCACGAACGTCCACATATTCTAAAATTGTTCTATTAATTTCTTTTCCTTGATCATCATAGCAGAGATACTAAGCATCTTTCTACTTAAAGCATCTGCCACCACGTTTGCCTTTCCAGGATGATATTGGAGTTGAAAATCATAGTCTTTCAAAAATTCTAACCACCTCCTTTGCCTCATGTTCAGCTCCTTTTAGTCGAACAGGTACTTCAGACTCTTATGATCGTCGTAGATGTTAAACGTTGCTCCATACAGAAAATGTCTCCATATTTTCAAAGCAAACACCACAGCTGCTAACTCCAAGTCATGCGTAGGATAATTCTTTTCATGTACTCTCGGCTGCCTTGAAGCATAAGCCACCACTTTCCTATTTTGCATGAGCACGCCTCCTAATCCTTGATGTGAAACATCACAATACACTTCAAAGGGTTCATTAGGATCAGGTAGAACCAAAACTGGTGAAGTAGTCAGTCGTCTCTTCAATTCTTGAAAACTCTCTTCACAATCATCGGTCCATACAAAGGCTTGGTTCTTTCTCGTAAGTTGAGTGAGAGGTCCTGCTATATTAGAAAATTCTTCAATGAATCTTCGGTAATAACCAGCTAATCCCATGAAGTTATGAATCTCTGTCACAGTCTTCGGCCTTTCCCAATGCAGAACTGCTTCAACTTTTGACGGATCCACTGCAATTCCATCCTTCGAGATTACATGACCCAAAAACTTAACTCTTCTAACTAGAATTCACACTTTGACAACTTGGCATACAACTTCTTCTCCTTCAGAATCTGGAGAACTATATTGAGATGTTTAGCATATTTCTCCTAATTTCGAGAATAGATCAGAATGTCATCGATGAATATGATGACAAATCTGTCTAGGTAAGGACAAAAAATCCTATTAATGTAATACATGAATATGGCAGGTGCATTCGTCACTCCAAATGGCATCACAAGATACTCATAATGTCTAACGTGTATGAAAAGTCGTTTTAGGAATATCCTCTACCTTCACTCGGATCTGATGACAGCCCAAACATAGATGAATCTTAGAGAAAACAGAAGCCCCTTTTAGCTAATCCATCAAATCATCTATCCTCGAAAGTGGATACTTGTTCTTGATCGTGACCTTGTTCAGCTGACAATAATCTACATATAAGCGTGAAGTTCCATCCTTTTTCTTGACCAACAACACTGGCACTCCCAAGGGCGACACACTAGGCCTGACAAACTGCTTTTCCAGGAGCTCCACAAACTGCTTCTTGAGTTCAACTAATTCTGACGGCGACATCCTATAAGGTGCTATGGATATGGGACTAGATCCAGGCACAAGATCAATAGTAAACTCTATCTCCCGCTCAAGCAGTAAACCATGTACCTCATCAGGAAAGATTTTAGGAAATTCATTGACTACCAGAATAGTCTTCACATCCATCTCGCTCTCGACTTTTAAGGAAGACAATAGCATATATCCCAGAGCTCTTTCTTTCAAGAAAGCTTGAACTTGATTGACCGTCAAAAATCTAGAAACTTCAGCCATAGGGAAAACTATGGTTTTATTGGAACAGTCTAACAGGATATGGTTAGAAGATAATCAATCCATTCCTAAAATTATATCTATTTGAGAAAGAGGTAAATAGATCAAATCAACAGAAAAGACTCGACCTTCAACAGATAAAGGACAATCCAAACAAACTTAGGTGGTAACAATAGGTTTAGCAGTAAGGGTAGAAACACTCAAATCAAAAGGTAAAGAAGACACATGTAAACCTAATCGACACACACAGTCATAAGCAATAAAAGAATGGGTCGCTCCCGAATCATACAGTACAGATAAAAGATTACCTCCAATTATACCATCTCCCTTTATCAGATTGTCAGATTGGGAGGCTTTCGCTCTACTCATCATGTAAACTCTGCCTCCTACCTGAGATTTTGTAACTTGTGCATTGTTGACAGAAGGCTCCACCTTGGGTTAGTTGCAATCTCAGGAGAGATGTCCAGGCTTTCCACATCTGAAGCAAATAATCCCTTTGATTGTACAGTCCCTTGTCAGGTGGTCCTTTCCACATTTCATACACTTTGGTGAAGACGCCACTGTTTGACCAACTCGATGGCCACCAATATTTCCACTAGAGCCTCCACCAGGTGATTGTTGTTGACTTCCCGGTGGTCGGGAATAGGGCTTCCTTTGAAACCGGTTGTTGTTGTTTCCTCCCCTTTGGAACCTTAATGGTCCAAAGTTACGGTTCCTTGCCTCTCGAGATAGTTCTAATGCTTCAAGTCTGCAGCATATATCCATTAAGGTTGAGAACTGATTCTGTAACACCCTAAACTTTCTATTTATTAAATAGTAATTTTGACAGTTAACAGAATTCTACTGTTTAGTGATTTCTGTGTACTGTAAAATTATTTTGAATATTCCATCTGTATATTTGATCGTTTTGAGTAATTTGTTCCGTGTCAGAAAAATAATAATTTTTGGGCCAAAAAAATTTACGTAATTTAATTTTTACTGTTTAGTCTTAATTAATTTACGTAATCTGATTTGATATTTGTGAATTTTCTAATTTTTGTGATTTTATGTGTGCTTTTGAAATTTTTACTATTTGTGAGCCCACGAGGTGTATGTGGGCCCAAGTGGCCATACATGGGCCCAGGTGGGTCCCGCAAAGTGAAAATTTTTCTACGTATAGAAAAATTTGTACTGTTTAGACGGAGACAGGGGATCTTACTAAACCTGAATTCGGAAACAGTTTTAGAAAAATTTTCTTTACTGTATTTTGTACTGTATTTAATTATCGAATGATAAAAATACAGTAAATATATTCTTTCATGAGGTTATAACTGATAAAAATAAAATTCTATATTGTTAAGTTAATATTGGTGGTTTGGATATCCACCATCGATTTAATTACCATTGGAGATTTAATCTTGATTTAATCAATGGTGGAGATTTGATCTTAAAAGTAAATAGGATCAATTATAACCGTTGGATGGAAATTAAATCAATGGTAGAGATTTAGTCTTATAAATGACTATGACCATTATCAACCCTTGGATGTAAAATTAATCAATGGTGGAGATGGATCATTAATGACCATTGGATTTAGATTTAGATCAATGGTGGAGAATTGGTCATAAAAAAAATGACTACAACCATTTTGGACCCTTGGATGTAAAGTTTGAAGGTGTAATCTTGACCCATCATTTTGGAGACACATTCAATGATTAGGATTGCAAGCCAAAAATAATCCAATGGCTCAAATAAAGTCTTCTATCTATAACCTAAACCTAGTAACTATTTTTAATCCAAACCATTCTTTTAATCAATGGTTAGGATGGCTTAAAGTGATGGTTATGAAATTTGTCACATTTGGAGTGCATGAAGAGGGGGGGACGGTTTGGAGAAGCAAGGAAGAAATGAGACAATTTTGTATAGGCTTTTTAGGCCAAAGAAAAGGATGAAGACAATAGCCAAGTGTCAAGACCATTTCCTATTGATCATTAATGATCATGTTTTTCAAACTTCACTTTACACTTCTATCCAATGCATGCTACGGCAATATCACTTTGGAAGACCAAGAAAATTCATTTCTACACTTCATATTATCACTTCTTCACCTTTTCCACTTAAGCTTCAAGAACAAACCAAAGAAAACTCCATTCTCCCTCCCAAAAGAAGATCATTCAGCCAAGCACTCTAATTCTCTCCTCCATCACTCTTTAATTTCATACAACTTAGTTTCTTGAATCCTTACCTTATTCTAAACAACTTTCATGTTGAAGACTTTCTCTAAATCTTTCATCTTGAAGGACTTTTACTAAGATCAAGTTCTAGAGTTTTTATTGGTGAAGTGTAAGGAAACTTCATTTATTCTTTTCTTTTTCATGTTCTAAACCATGTTTGACCCATGGTTCTTCTTATTCAAGCTTAATATACTAATTTTCTTGTATTTGTTTCATGTTTAAGAACTTGTGTTGGTGGAGATCTTGTTCAAAACACAAAGCAACAAGCTTTTTGGCAGTTCTTCAAGAGGTAAGAGGGAGATCCATCTCACTAACCAAGCATGGTGGTGAGAGATAGTTTTATATTTGGTGGATGGTGAATCCATGTGAGGATTCATATCCATGGTCATGTAATAAGTTATGTGTGTTATGTGCTTTGATTATTTTTACTTATGCTTGATATGCTTTGTATGATTTACTTGTGTATGCATGCTTAGTATGATTTTTATTTGTTTATATGGTATGCTTATAAAATGCATGATGATATATGTTGAATATATTATGATGGATGTATATTGAAATAAGCAAAATTTTGGCTCCAAAGGCCATGGAGGAGGTCACGGTTTTGAACTTCCAAGACTAAAGTTATTATTGAAATTTTTCAAGAACTATGAAGTTCATTTTTAGTCCTTGAACTAAAGTAAATTTCGGATAAGACATCAACCAATTTGGTTTTCACAAAATTATATTTTCATAAATAATAAAATTGAATGATTTGAGAAGTAAAGAAAATAAACAAAAGAGTTTGTTTTGTAAAGAGAATGCACACGATTTTTGGAGTTGAGTTTTCATGAATTTATTTTGTGTAGAAACAAGAATGAAATTTATTTAAGTTAGAAGAAAAATATTTCATGGTTCCAATGGCCATCTATAAGGTTTTGATAATTTAGAAAAATGTTTTGATGTTATAAAATATAAGAATTTTTCAATAAGGATTTTTTAAAAGGGAATTAAAGTGTTATCAAGTGAAATTTTCATAAATAAAAGAAAAAGGGAGATTGAAGGGGTTGAACTTCAAATTATTTTAAAGAGAATTAATTTTTAGAAGTGATTTAGAAATATAAAAGAAAATGTTTGTAACTTAAATTTACTAATGTAGAAATTATTTATTGGGTTTTGGAAAATGTTAGGAAATTTAAAATTAGAAACAATAATTAAATCAACTAAATGTGATTTTGTAAAATTAAATCAATAAAAAGTGATTTTGAGGAAATATATTACGGAAAAGAATTTTTTTAATAAGAATAGGAAGAAAATAAAGTAAGAAATTATATTATTGTAAGAAAAGTCCAAAATAATATTTTAAAGTTAAGAAATATTTTACGAAGGGTAAAAACGGTGAAAAATGATTTACGTAACTAAAAAACGTAATTTTTAAATTACAAGATTTGAAAAATGTTAAAATATTTCTACACAATTTTTAAAGCGCTTAAATATTTTACCCGATCGAAATGTTGTAGAAAAATCGCTATGCGATTTAAAAATGAAAGAATATTTTTACGCATTTTAGAATACAGTAGAAAATTGTCACACGATTTTTAAACGTAATAGAAATGTTACAAATCGTTGTTTACATAATAAAATATTACGTGACCGTAAAAACGTGACAAAAATATTTTTTGAATGAGAAAAATGCAATAATATAAGGTTGTTGTTAATTATACAGTAAACTTTACAGCTTAAAAATCAATATGTGAATATGTACAAGAAATTGAGCAATTTGCCTATAATTGACATAAATCCATTTTACGAACGTAAAATAGTATTTGAACTTTGTATGAGAAATTATGTGATTTACCTTTGGTTGGTAATTGGTGCATTACATATACATTGAAAAAGGTCCGATGGACTGTATATGGCTAATTGCCTAGGAGAAACGTACACCTCTTGAGTGGGTGCGATACGCGTAGTGTAGGTCACTTGTTGACCTTGGGGGCATCGGGGTGCGGGTTGCTCGCAATGGGCAGTTGGTAGCTCTTCTGTACCGTGAGTTAGACCGATGCAACACACCGATGATCCGGACCGAGACACTATTCTTAATTGAGATCTGACAAAGACTGTCGTGTATGTGCTAGATGTGCAAGATATAATTATAGCACTTGGTCTGAAGCACGTGGTACCAACAGATCTTTTCGATCAATTTCTCTGACTTGAGTATTAGCTCCATGGAGTAGGACATTGAGTCTATGTGCGCATGCATGAAACTGAGCATCTATATCTATATAATGGTGTTACTGTAATTATTTTGTGATTTAAACAGTGATAGTGGCATGATGGTAATTATTATTTTACACTATGATGATGGCATAATTATGATCATGATATGATATTTTTGCATGATATGTTGTTTGTATTATCTCTGTGCTATCATTCGGTATTGGCGTAGGTGATCTCACCTCTTTGTATGTATATCTGTATATTGTATTTATAATTGGGTGAAGACGTTGAGAAAGAAACGGTACAAGAAGGAGAAGAGGAACTACTTCTCACATAAGGGAATGCAGAATTCTGACAGTATGACGTCAAGAGCCAGTTTCTTCGGATATGTATGTCTACAATTTCACAGAGGAGCTGGAGAATGGAGGACAAGTCCCGATGAGCGAGAACTTATTTACGAGGGGTACCTGACTGTTAGTATTAGTAGACTGTTTCATGGAGATCCATTTTTCTGTGTGACTATCTTTGTTCATGTTGAATTTCCTTTGCATATCAAGCGACATTGGGATACTAGAAATTATGTCCCAACGGAAATCAGCATAGTATCGTCAGCCCGGACACCTGTCCGTAGGGCTACTCGTCATAACGGATTCCTACCTGCTGAGGAACCCGAGGAGGACCCGTCTGAGGGGTCTTCTACTTAGTTAAACTTTGGCAAGCTTGAATTCTGATATAAACTATGTGTGTAATTATTTAAGTGTGTTTATTGTTCCGAGACATGGTCTGTAATAAATAAGCTTGACAGCACTTGTGTAATATGTATATGATGTAAATTATGTGTGAGGTTATTGTATAATAATTTTATTTTTCGCTAACTCTATTTTATTGTTATCCATGAAGAAAGAAAAAAAAAATTTTACAACTCGTATTTTTATCAAAACATCCCATTTTATGACTATTGAGGGTATTTTGGGTAATAAAGTAACATAAATGTGACACCCTACGGTGGGTGTTACATTAGTTGGTATCAGAGCCCAACTTAGAGTCTTTTGGGGTTGTGGTTAGGTCTGTCTTGTTTGTGTTGTGTGATTCTCTGTTATTATTTTCTGAAAAGAAACAATATTGTTTGAAGATTGACCTTACTTTCTTTGTATTGAAGTTTGAGTAGAGAAAGTAATGACTGGATGAGGACGTGGATGTGGAAATAATAGCACAGATATGGAACTTAATGGGAATGATAATTTGAACATGGCTGCAGCTGTAGCAGCAATGCAGAGAATGGCAGAAGTGGTTGCACAACAAAATCAATGGGCTAATGAAAATGTGCACAGTTTGTCAAAGTTTTGAAGGAATAATCCACCAAAATTTCGTGGAGAGTTTGATCCGGAGAAAGCTGAACTTTGGATCCAAAAACTTGAAAAGATATTTGATGGTATGGGATGTGCTGATGAACGGAAGCTTACGTTGGCAACCTTTATGCTGGTAGGAGATGGTGAACGATGGTGGGCAGGAGCTAGAAGACTGTTGGAAGCCGAAGGAAGGATGATGACATGGTAACTTTTTAAGCAAAAATTTCTGGAGAAATATTTTTCAGCAAGTGTGAAGCATATGAAGGAAATGGAATTTCTGAGCTTACGACAAGGATTGATGTCCGTAAGTGAGTATGCGGCAAAATTTGAAAGTCTGTCTCAGTTTTTGAGATATTTACAGATGAATCCAGATGAGGGCTGGAAATGCAGGAAATTTGAAGAAGGATTAAAGCGGATATTAAGAGAGTTGTATCGATGTTGGAGATTAATCAATTTCCAACTTTGATTGAAAAATGTGGTAAAGTTGAAGAGATTGATCATCAATGTGCGGCAAGAAATAAGAATTTTGGACCTGCAAGGTTCCAAAAAGGGAAGAATAATCAAGTAAATCGCTCTCAGCAAATGCCGTATGTGAAACTGATAGGAAGTCAGACCAAGAAGCAATTTGTGGGAGGAAGTTCTAGCAGTAATAAGGCAAGTCAAGCTGGGACTCCTATTCGATGTTTCAAATGTGGGAAGGATCATCTCACGAAGGATTGTCAACATAAGGAGGTTATTTGTTTTAAGTGTGGACAGCATGGATATTTCTCCAAAGACTGTGATCAGATAAAGAAGGAATCCTCTGTGGGAAATGTTCGAACTGCAAGGCCACAGGCAGGTGGTTGTGTCTATACAATGAGCGGAGAAGAAGCTACTAAATCTGAGGACTTGATAATGGAGGAGGGTACTATTGAAGGTAATCCTTTAACCATACTTTATGTTTCAGGAGCAACACATTCTTTCATTGCATGTGATTGTGTTGAGCGTTTGGGATTGACTGTGATTGCATTGCCATATGATCTGAGTGTTGCTACTCCTACTGATAAGTCTGTAGTTACATCAATAGTATGCCTGAATTGTCCTGTCTGTGTTAGGGATAGAATCTTTTATGTGGACTTGATCTGTTTGCCTCTTTCCAAGATTAATGTAATCTTGGGAATGGATTGGTTTCTTCTAACCATATCCTAATTGATTGTTCGAATAAGACATTAGTATTTCCTGAGGCTAAGGATTCTAGATTCCTAACAGCTATTCAAGTGGAAGCTTGTCTGAAAGAAGGAGATCGTGGTTATCTTTTTTGGAAGGGCAAAGTGATGATGTCTTGAAGGATATTTTCGTGGTTAACGAATTTCCTGAAGTGTTTCCTGAAGATATACCAGGACTACCACCGGTAAGGGAAATCGAGTTTGCCATTGATCTTGTACCTGGAGCTGGACCGATATCTATGGCACCCTATCGGATGTTGTAACACCCCAAATTTTCCATCTCTTAAACAGTAATTTTGACAATTAATAGAATTTTACTGTTTAGTAATTTCTGGATACTGTAAAATTATTTTGTTTGTTCCGTCAGCGTATTTGATCGTTTTGAGTGATTTACTCTGTGTCAGGAAAATAATAATTTTTGAAGTAGGAAAAATCTTTCGTATTTATTTCTCTCATTTGTTAATTATTTTTAACAATCTGACTTGATTTTCATACATTTTCTAATATTTGTGATTTTGTGGATGATTATGAATTTTTTTGACTGTATGTGAGCCCAGGTGGTCCTAGGTGGGCCCAGGTGACCTTACGTGGGCCTAGGTGGGTCCCACAAAGTGAAAAAATTTTCTACGCATAGAAAAATTTGTACTGTTTAGACAGAGACAGGGGATCTTACTAAACCTGAATCCGGAAACAGTTTTAGAAAATTTGTTTTGTTCTGTATTTATTTATCAGAAGATAAAAATACAGTAAATATATTCTTTCGTGGAATTTTTAGTAGATAAAAATAGAAATTATATTGCTTAAGTCAACATTGGTGGTTTGGATATCTACTATTGATTCAATTAACGGTTAAGAAATAAATTTAATAAAGAAACATAAGATAATCATCATTGATTTAATCAATGGTGTGAGAATAAACTTAATTAGGCAAGCTTCAATATCAACCGTAAATTTAATCAACGGTGTAAAATTAATTATATAAAGTGACCATTTACAACCATTGGATTTAGAGTTGATCAAGGGTGGAGATTTGGTCTTAAAAAGTGACAAAGACCATTTATGACCATTGTATGAAGAATTAATTAAGGGTGGAGATTTGGTCTTAAAAAGTAGCAAAGACTAATTATGACCATTGGATTAAAAGTAAGAAGAAGCAATCTTGACCCTTTATTTTGGAGACACATCTAATGGCTAGAATTTAAAGGAAAAGGATCCAATGACTTAGATTTAGTCTTCTAAAAATTAAAAGTCTACCTAAATCCTAACCATTGAATTAATCAATGGCTAGAAATGCTTCAAATAATGGCCTAATTAACAAGCCAAGTAAACTAAATTAAATGTTAAATTGTTATAATCTAATTCTTAATTAGATATCCTAATTTTAATTAATTAGAGATTATAATATATGAAATAATATGTCTAATTAATTAGTTATGTAATTAGAAAATTAGTTAAGATTGATTAGGAAACTTAATCTAATGAATTAACTAATCAATTTGCAAGTAATTATGACAACTTTGGAGTGCATGATGAAGGGGGGACGGTTGGAGAAGCAAGAAAGAAGAAGAGACATGTTGAGACATGTTGGAGTAGCCTTTTTACGCCAAAGAAAAAGATGACAAAGTGGAAGACTTTTGCATGCATGTGATAGCCTTCAATTATGCTAAACAAATTTCTATCTCTCCATTCTTTCAATCCTACGGTTACCCACTTCAATTCAGCCCTCTATTTTGATTTTCTATCACACTTAGTAACACAAAGACCATTCTCTCTCTTCTCTCTCTTCCAATTGTTCAAGAATACCAAGAACAAATACAAAGAACACCATTTTCTCTATTCTTTGAGCTATTTGGTCATCACCCATAGAACCACTTCCAATCTTTCATAATTTTATCTAGTTACATATATTGAATCCTTTCATCAATTCAAAACACTTTCATGTTGGAGACTTTCTCTAAATCATTCATCTTCATGGACTTTCTTCAAGAACAAAGTTATGGGGTTTTTGAGGTGAAGTATAAGAAGACTTCATTTCTTCTCTTCTTTTTCATGATCTAAACCATGTTTGATCCATGGTTCCTCTTAATCAAGCTTAGTATACCAATTTCTATGTATTTTATTTTGAATTTGAGAAGCCCTTGGTGTTGAAGGACTTGGAAAGAGAAGTAAAATCAAGAAGCTTTGAGGATCTTCAAGAGGTAAGAAGGAGATCCATCTCCCCAAACAATTATGGTGGTGGGAGATGGTCTTATATTTGATGAATTGTGAATTCATGTGAGGATTCCAATCCATGGTCATGTAATAATTAATTGTATGTTTATGAGCTTTGATTTATTTTCTTATACTTTGATTATTTTTATCTATGCTTAATATGCTTTGCATGATTTTATGACTTTGATAGTATACTTATAATATGCATGACGAGTATATGGCATGTTTGTGATATTTATGATGAAATATATATATGTATGCCATGATGTGTGGATGGAAAGAAAATTGATCTTGGTTCCAATGGCCAAGGAAGAGCTACGGTTTTGATGCCCTTGATGAGGGTCAATGTTGAAAATTTTCAAGAACAAGAAAATTAAATTTTGATCCCTAGAACAATGAGAATTTCGGCCAAGACACCTCAAAATAGGTGTTTACAAATTAATATGTTTATGGAAGAATAAAATTGGATTGATTTGAGGAGTATGGAAAATGAACTAAAGGTTTGTTTTTTTAAAGAAAACATGAACACAAATTTTAGAATGAAATTTTATTGATTTATTTTGTGTAGAAACAAGAATGGAATTTATTTAAGTTAGAAGAAAAATATTTCATGGTTCCAATGGCCATTTATAAGATTTTGATAAATTTAGAACAAATGTTTTACGTATCTTTAAATTAATATTTTCATGAAGAATGATAATGGATAATTTGAAGAGTATGAAAAATAAACAAAGGGTTTGTTTTTTTTAAGAGAACAAAAATACGATTTTAGAGGAATTTTTATTGATTTATTTTGTGTAAAAAGATCCTAAGTATTTTTCTAAATATGAGTTTTGAATGAAATGGGCAAACATTGATTTTAAGGATTTGCAAAGAAAGTGAAAAAGGAATTGTAAAGAAAGTAAAAATGAATTTGAACAAATGGGTTTAGTTTTTATAACCATTGGTACTTCGGTTTTGAAAATAAAATTTTAACGATTTTGTTTGTGTAAAATCATATCAATTTAAAAGGAAAAATATTTGATGATTTCAATAGTCATGTCCACATTTTTGAAGGCTTGTAATGCTTTGATTTTTATGAACAAAGTGATTTTCAAAGTGGAAACGTAACTTGAGTTAATACAAGAATTTGGAAATGGAATTAGAGCATTTATCACTTGAGAATTAAATTTTTGTAAACAAGAATGTTTTCAAACTTTAATTTATTTTGAAGAAGGTTGTGTTTGGAAATGCTTTGAGAAAAATGGAGAATATAATGGTGATTTAAGAATTTACTAAAGTATAACTTATTTTCAAGTTTTGAAATATGTGTGGAAATTTTAAGATTTGAAACATTAATTTATATCAATGGAAAGGTAATTTTGTAGATTATATTTGAAAAAGAATTTCGTGAGTAAAGAAACGTGGAAAAAGATTTTCTTGAGTAAGAAAATGTGAAAAATGAAATACAAAGTCATAATATTTTGAGAAAAGATGAAATGAAATTTTTGAAGGTTGAGAAATATTTTTTTATGGTGAAAAATTATTTACGTATCTTAAAAATGTGTTGAAAATGATATTGACTTATTTGAAAGTCCAAAATAATGTTTGGAATATTAAGGAATATTTTACATGATTGTAAAATGGTGAAAAATGATTTACGTAACTTAAAAATGATTTAAAATATAGTAAAATATTTCTACGCAATTTGAAATATGTTAAAATATTTCTACGTGATTTGAATTACGTTTAAATATTTTATGTAAGCTTAAATATTTTACATGATTTGAAATATTGTTGAAAAATCACTACGTGATTGAACAAACGATAAAACATTTTTACGCGATTATGAAAAATGGTAAAAAATTGGTGGAAAATTGTTATGAGATTTGGAAAGCATTTAAATATTTTACACTATTGAAAATATTATTGAAAAATATACGCAATTTTGAAATAGTGGAAAAATAATATGCGATTTGAGAAACGTATATTTTTACGCGATTGAGAACGACATTGAAAAATTAATACGTGATTTAAAAGTGCAACAGAAGAGCTGCGACATTTTGAAAACGTAACAAAAGTGTTACAATATTGTGAAAATATAACAGAAACATTTCAGAAATTTGAAAATGTAACAGAAACATTTTGGAATTGTGAAAACATAATGGAAATATTACGCAATTTTGTGAAAACACGACAAAAGTGTTTTATAACTATGAAAACATGATAACATGATTTCGTGTTGAAAATATAGTATAATTACTGTTGAACCAGTGTATGGACACTGTATGAGAAAATGACGTGTTTTACCTATGATTGGTATTTGGTGCATTTTATATGCATTGGAAAGAGATGCCCGTATTTGGATTTGGTGCATTATACATGCATTGAAAAGATTTGGCCCGTTGGGGTTGGACTTGCACTGATATACTTGTGCATTGTACAAATGAAATTGAAAAGATTTGGCCCGTTGGAGTTGGACTTGCACTGATAAATTCGTGCATTGTATAAAAGATAGCTAATAACTATTATGGCCCTTGTGGTTGAAGAGGGAATGAGAATTGATAGTGAGGTCTATGATGGATCTTGGGGGCGTCAAGGCACGGCGGTCGACCAGTGGACAGTTGGCGAGTACCTTGTACCACTTGGCGATGCAGTCCATTGCAACGCATTGACGATACCCGACAAGAACACGATTCTTTTCAACAACTGGGAGATTGTCTTTGGGCTAAGGCTGACAATTGACCAGAGCATTCTTCTCGAAATTGTGAAAACCTCCATGGAGTTGTTTTTGAAAAATTGAGTCTTTAAACATATGCATAAATCTGAGCATTTATATCTGTGTGATATATTAATTGAGGAATATTGGTTATTGGTTATGATAATTGAATTGATAAATGATTGGATGATGATTGAACTGATAAATGATTAGATGATGATAGTTGATTAATGCTGATAGCATGATTATGACATGATCTGTCTGTATGATATTGTTGGCTGTGTGTTATCTCTGTGCTGCCATGTTGGTATTGGTGTAGGTGATCTCACCTCTTTGTTATGTTGTTTTGCTGTGTTTGTATTGTTAAAATCAAATAATAGAAGGATCGAGTTGTCTTAGACATAACAGGCGATAAATACTCGAGATTGGTGACAACAATAAGGAGTGGACATTCAGGACTCGAAGGTGTTCAGTGTTGACAAAGGAACGGATGTCGATGCATCAAGATGAACAGAAAAAGGAATAAGTATGTTAAAGTTTCTTGTTAGTGTTGTACCGTGCTATTAAGTAGGACCCGTCATGGGGTTTGCTACTGTAAAAAAAAAATAAGTCTGTTAATTTTATATTTCTCTTTAAATTGTGTTATTAATTGGTGTCAATATTGCATAATGAATAGTTAAAATATGATTTTCAATATTACCTAATATTTTCAGTAAATTTACATTTTAGTAAAGAAGAAAATTTGAAACCCATTTTTTATAACTCAAACTTTGTGCGAACTTATTTTCAGATTATGAGTCGGAAGTCAGAAATGTGATGCCCTAGCTAGGGTGTTACATTAGTTGGTGTCAGAGCTAGGGTGTTACATTAGTTGGTATCAGAGCACGGTTTGAGTCTTTTGAGGTTTGTGGTTAGGTCTATTTTGCTTGTGTTGTGTTCTCTATGTGTTTGTTTCCCTAAGGGAAATAATGTTGTTTATAATGGATATTAGATCCATTGTATTTCGATCCGCACGCCTCGAGAAAAAAAAAGGGAGAATGGCTCGGGATAGTTATACTTGTGTGGAAGTGAAACATGTTACTAGTAATGCAGTTGCAGCTACGGGAGTACCGTGAGCAATGTGGAAAGTCGACTGCACGAACAAAGGATCGCTGTTCAATAGAATTTGGAAGTTGAAGTTTAGGATCTAATGGAAGAGGATCAGTCTTGGAATATAAGATTTCGTAATTTTGGAACCTGGTATTTTTTTTAGGATATTGAGAAAGTAATTGATTTCAATGGAAGATGAATTTACAACCATTGAGGAAACCAAAAGCAGTAAGTGATATGAAAGAAAGTACTTAAATGAAGCAATGTACGTCAAGAAAACAATTTACGGAAAAGTTGGACACATTTTCTAAGAGTATAATCTCTGATGTGTTCTTTGAAAACAGAGTTTTCTATTGGTAAAAAAATTTTAGATAGTAAGGGAAGTTATTACTCTGAATGGAACGGGAGTGTTCTGAGCGGAAGATTTAATCAATGGAGATTGCGTCATTGGAGCTAATCCTATAAACCATACTGAATATTTCTGTGAGTGACCTATTCCTTATGACATATGATTGAGTAGATCAATTATATGCTAGAGTTATTCGTTATCCTCTGATTTGTTTACTTCTGTTTCTATTCTTAGCTAATCAAGCTATTCAAGTTATTCAAATTGTTGTTATAGATCAAAACTTTGTGTTAATTTGATCTGTTGTTCAAAATTTTTGTGTTAGTTTGATCTGTTTCATAAACAGACGTGGTCTTTGAAAATGGATTGGTTATTTTCCAACCATATCCAATGAGATTATTTTAACATACTGTGAGTAATCCAAAGAAAATTCATTCTTGAAAATCGGGTTACATCCAATTCTTTGCTGGATATGTTCGATAACAGGTTCGATTCGTTTTGTTAATCTTCCATGATGTTTTCTTTCATCTCCTGCAATTAAAGGAATATCATGCAAGAAAGGATATTTCTATATTTGTATCCGTGTTAACGTATTTGAGTAACGCAGTAGAAGCGTGGTGAATTCTTCAAAAGATTGGAACGATTCTTCTACGGGAAAATTTAAGATGGTAATGGAAAATTGTAGAAAAAAATTTACGGAAGTATCTGGTATCGTGCTGTGGAAAGGAGAACTCGGTTAGTGAGACATTTCTTGTTAAAAGCAAAAATCTAGAATATGTAGTGATACGAGGATAAGGAAATTTTAAGTAATACATTACATTAGCTGAACATTATATTACATTAGTTGGAAGTTATCTGAGAAAAACTACTCTAGGCATGATTGAAGATTGGTTGTCGTTATGTTGATATCAGAGATATGGAAATTCTTTCTTTCTGGAGTAACATTCAACATCTTCAGTAATAACCAACAAAATCTCTATGATAGGAGTCTGAGATATCTGTTTGATCAGGAGAAGTTGAACATCAAAGAAAGAGATTTTGTGGGATTAGAATAGTATAGCAAGATGTAAGAGAGGAAGCTTCATGGGAATTGAAAAATAAGATAAATGAGGAATAATGTCATTATTTATTCCAAGGGTGTGAAATCATGGTCATGAAATTTCGAGGACGAAATTTCTTTTTAGAGGGGGAGTATTGTAACACCCCAAATTTTCCATCTCTTAAACAATAATTTTTGATTAATAAAATTTTCTTGTTTAGTAATTTCGGATATTGTAAAATTATTTTGTTTATTCCGTCAAGTGTATTTGATCGTTTTGAGTGATTTACTCCGTGTCGGAAAATAATAATTCCGAAGTGAGAAAAATCTTTTCGTATTTATTTCTCTTGATTGTTAATTATTTTTAACAATCGACTTGATTTTCATACATTTTCTAATATTTGTGATTTTGTGGATGATTATGAATTTTTTTGATGACTGTATGTGGGCCTGGTGGTCCTAGGTGGGCCTGGTGACCTTACGTGGGCCCAGGTGAGTCCCACAAAGTGAAAAATTTTTCTACACTTAGAAAAATTTGCACTGTTTAGACGGAGACAGTGGATCTTACTAAACCTGAATCCGAAAACAGTTTTAGAAAATTTGTTTTGTTCTGTATTTATTTATCGGAAGATAAAAATACAGTAAATATATTCTTTCGTGGAATTTTTAGTAGATAAAAATAGAAATTATATTGCTTAAATCAACATTGGTGGTTTGGATATCCACTATTGATTCAATTAACGGTTAAGAAATAAATTTAATAAAGAAACATAAGATAATCATCATTGATTTAATCAATGGTGTGAGAATAAACTTAATTAGGCAAGCTTCAATATCAACCATAGATTTAATCAACGGTGTAAAATTAATTATATAAAGTGACCATTTACAACATTTAGAGTTGATCAAGGGTGGAGATTTGGTCTTAAAAAGTGACAAAGACCATTTATGACCATTGGATGAAGAATTAATCAAGGGTGGAGATTTGGTCTTAAAAAGTAGCAAAGACTAATTATGACCATTGAATTAAAAGTAAGAAGAAGCAATCTTGACCCTTTATTTTGGAGACACATCTAATGGCTAGAATTTAAAGGAAAAGGATCCAATGGCTTAGATTTAGTCTTCTAAAAATTAAAAGTCTACCTAAATCCTAACCATTGAATTAATCAATGGCTAGAAATGCTTCAAATAATGGCCTAATTAACAAGCCAAGTAAACTAAATTAAATGTTAAATTGTTATAATTTAATTCTTAATTAGATATCCTAATTTTAATTAAAGATTATAATATATGAAATAATATGTCTAATTAATTAGTTATGTAATTAGAAAATTAGTTAAGATTGATTAGGAAACTTAATCTAATGAATTAACTAATCAATTTGCAAGTAATTATGATAACTTTGGAGTGCATGATGAAGGGGGGGACGGTTGGAGAAGCAAGAAAGAAGAAGAGACTTGTTGAGACATGTTGGAGTAGCCTTTTTAGGCCAAAGAAAAAGATGATAAAGTGGAAGACTTTTGCATGCATGTGATAGCCTTCAATTATGCTAACCAAATTTCTATCTCTCCATTCTTTCACTCCTACGGTTACCCACTTCAATTCAGTCTTCTATTTTGATTTTCTATCACACTTAGTAACACAAAGACCATTCTCTCTCTTCTCTCTCTTCCAATTGTTCAAGAATACCAAGAACAAATACAAAGAACACCATTTTCTCTATTCTTTGAGCTATTTGGTCACCACCCACAGAACCACTTCCAATCTTTTATAATTTTATCTAGCTACATATCTTGAATTCTTTCATCAATTCAAAACACTTTCATGTTGGAGACTTTCTCTAAATCATTCATCTTCATGGACTTTCTTCAAGAACAAAGTTATGGGGTTTTTGAGGTGAAGTATAAGAAGACTTCATTTCTTCTCTTCTTTTTCATGATCTAAATCATGTTTGATCCATGGTTCCTCTTAATCAAGCTTAGTATACTAATTTCTATGTATTTTGTTTTGAATTTGAGAAGCCCTTGGTGTTGAAGGACTTGGAAAAAGAAGCAAAATCAAGAAGCTTTAAGGATCTTCAAGAGGTAAGAGGGAGATCCATCTCACCAAACAATTATGGTGGTGGGAGATGGTCTTATATTTGATGAATTGTGAATTCATGTGAGGATTCTAATCCATGGTCATGTAATAATTAATTGTATGTTTATAAGCTTTAATTTATTTTCTTATGCTTTGATTATTTTTATCTATGCTTAATATGCTTTGCATGATTTTATGGCTTTGATAGTATACTTATAATATGCATGATGAGTATATGGCATGTTTGTGATATTTATGATGAAATATATATATGTATGCCATGATGTGTGGATGGAAAGAAAATTGATCTTGGTTCCAATGGCCAAGGAAGAGCTACGGTTTTGATGCCCTTGATGAGGGTCAATGTTGAAATTTTTTAAGAACAAGAAAATTAAATTTTGATCTCTAGAACAATGAGAATTTTGGCCAAGACACCTCAAAATAGGTGTTTACAAATTAATATGTTTATGAAAGAATAAAATTGGATTGATTTGAGGAGTATGAAAAATGAACTAAAGGTTTGTTTTTTTTAAGAAAACATGAACACAAATTTTAGAATGAAATTTTATTGATTTATTTTGTGTAGAAACAAGAATGGAATTTATTTAAGTTAGAAGAAAAATATTTCATGATTCCAATGGCCATTTATAAGATTTTGATAAATTTAGAACAAATGTTTTACGTATCTTTAAATTAATATTTTCATGAAGAATGATAATGGATGATTTGAAGAGTATGAAAAATAAACAAAGGGTTTGTTTTTTTAAGAGAACAAAAATACGTTTTTAGAGGAATTTTTATTGATTTATTTTGTGTAAAAAGATCCTAAGTATTTTTCTAAATATGAGTTTTGAATGAAATGGGCAAACATTGATTTTAAGGATTTGCAAAGAAAGTGAAAAAGGAATTGTAAAGAAAGTAAAAATGAATTTGAACCAATGGGTTTAGTTTTTATAACCATCGGTACTTCGGTTTTGAAAATAAAATTTTAACGATTTTGTTTGTGTAAAACCATATCAATTTAAAAAGAAAAATATTTGATGATTTCAATAGTCATGTCCACATTTTTGAAGGCTTGTAATGCTTTGATTTTTATGAACAAAGTAATTTTCAAAGTGGAAACGTAACTTGAGTTAATACAAGAATTTGGAAATGGAATTAGAGCATTTATCACTTGAGAATTAAATTTTTGTAAACAAAAATGTTTTTGAACTTCAATTTATTTTGAAGAAGGTTGTGTTCGGAAATGCTTTGAGAAAAATGGAGAATATAAATGGAGTTTTGAAATATATGAAAATTTTAAGATTTGAAATATTAATTTATATCAATAAAAAAGTAATTTTGTGGATTATATTTGAAAAAGAATTTCTTGAGTAAAGAAACGTGGAAAAAGATTTTCTTAAGTAAGAAAATGTGAAAAATAAAATACAAAGTCATAATATTTTGAGAAAAGATGAAATGAAATTTTTGAAGGTTGAGAAATATTTTTTAATGGTGAAAAATTATTTACGTATCTTAAAAATGTGTTGAAAATGATATTGACTTATTTGAAAGTCCAAAATAATGTTTGGAATATTAAGGAATATTTTACATGATTGTAAAATGGTGAAAAATGATTTACGTATCTTAAAAATGATTTAAAATATAGTAAAATATTTCTATGCAATTTGAAATATGTTAAAATATTTCTACGTGATTTGAATTACGTTTAAATATTTTATGTAAGCTTAAATATTTTACATGATTTGAA
The DNA here is from genome assembly GCA_029884595.1 of Ormosia semicastrata. Lineage (NCBI taxonomy): Eukaryota > Viridiplantae > Streptophyta > Magnoliopsida > Fabales > Fabaceae > Ormosia > Ormosia semicastrata. The sequence continues at coordinate 76,472,805 of JAQQTO010000061.1, forward strand.
ATATTGTTGAAAAATCACTACGTGATTGAACAAACGATAAAATATTTTTACGCGATTATGAAAAATGGTAGAAAATTGGTGGAAAATTGTTATGAGATTTGGAAAGCATTTAAATATTTTACACTATTGAAAATATTTTTGAAAAATATACGCAATTTTGAAACAGTGGAAAAATAATATGCGATTTGAGAAACGTATATTTTTACGCGATTGAGAAAGACATTGAAAAATTAATACGTGATTTAAAAGTGCAACAGAAGAGCTGCGGTATTTTGAAAACGTAACAAAAGTGTTACAGTATTGTGAAAATATAACAGAAACGTTTCAGAATTTTGAAAATGTAACAGAAATATTTTGGAATTGTGAAAACATAATGGAAATGTTACGCAATTTTGTGAAAACACGGCGAAAGTGTTTTATAACTATGAAATCATGTTATCATGTTTTCGTGTTGAAAATATAGTATAATTACTGTTGAACCAGTGTATGGACACTGTATGAGAAAATGACGTGTTTTGCCTATGATTGGTATTTGGTGCATTTTATATACATTGGAAAGAGATGCCCGTATTTGGAATTGGTGCATTATACATGCATTGAAAAGATTTGGCCCGTTGGGGTTGGACTTGCACTGATATACTCGTGCATTGTACAAATGAAATTGAAAAGATTTGGCCCGTTAGGGTTGGACTTGCACTGATAAATTCGTGCATTGTATAAAAGATAGCTAATAGCTATTATGGCCCTTGTGGTTGAAGAGGGAATGAGAATTGATAGTGAGGTCTATGATGGATCTTGGGGGCGTCGAGGCGCGGCGGTCGACCAGTGGACAGTTGGCGAGTACCCTGTGCCACTTGGCGATGCAGTCCGTTGCAACGCATTGACGATACCCGACAAGAACACGATTCTTTTCAACAACTGGGAGATTGTCTTTGGGCTAAGGCTGACAATTGACTAGAGCATTCTTCTCGAAATTGTGAAAACCTCCATGGAGTTGTTTTTGAAAAATTGAGTCTTTGTACATATGCATAAATCTGAGCATTTATATCTGTGTGATATATTAATTGAGGAATATTGGTTATTGGTTATGATAATTGAATTGATAAATGATTGGATGATGATTGAACTAATAAATGATTAGATGATGATAGTTGATTAGTGCTGATAGCATGATTATGACATGATCTGTCTGTATGATATTGTTGGCTGTGTGTTATCTCTGTGCTGCCATGTTGGTATTGGTGTAAGTGATCTCACCTCTTTGTTATGTTGTTTTGCTGTGTTTGTATTGTTAAAATCAAACAATAGAAGGATCGAGTTGTCTTAGACATAATGGGCGATAAATACTCTGAGATTGGTGACAACAATAAGGAGTGGACATTCAGGACTCGAAGGTGTGCAGTGTTGACAAAGGAACAGATGTCTGGTGCATCAAGATGAACAGAAAAAGGAATAAGTATGTTAAAGTATCTTGTTAGTGTTGTACCGTGCTACTAAGTAGGACCCGTCATGGGGTTTGCTACTGTAAAAAAAAAATAAGTCTGTTAATTTTATATGTCTCTTTCAATTGTGTTATTAATTGGTGTCAATATTGCATAATGAATAGTTGAAATATGATTTTCAATATTACCTAATATTTTCAGTAAATTTACGTTTCATTAAAGAAGAAATTTTGAAACCCATCTTTTATAACTCAAACTTTGTGCGAACTTATTTTCAGATTATGAGTCAGAAGTCAGAAATGTGATGCCCTAACTAGGGTGTTACATTAGTTGGTGTCAGAGCTAGGGTGTTACAGATGTCACCGGTAGAATTAGTCGAACTGAAGAAACAGCTAGAGGATTTATTGGAAAAACAATTTGTGAGACCAAGTGTGTCACTTTGGGGAGCTCTAGTTTTATTAGTTAAGAAGAAAGATGGGACTTCACGTCTATGTGTAGATTATCGGCAATTAAACAAAATCACGATTAAGAATAAATATCCACTTCCAAGGATAGATGATCTAATGGATCAGTTGTGAGGAGCCGCAATATTTCTAAGATTAATCTATGTTTTGGGTATCACCAAATACGTGTGAAAGTGGAGGATATTCCCAAGACTGCATTCCAGACGCGCTATGGGCATTACGAATATCTTGTGATGCCATTCGGTGTAACAAATGCACCAGCTATATTCATGGACTTCATGAATAGAATTTTTCGTTCATACTTGGATAAGTTTATTGTCGTCTTTATCGATGACATTTTGATCTATTCTTGAAGTCAGGAGGAACATGCTGAACATCTCAGGGTGGTTCTTCAAATTTTGAAGGAGAATAAGTTATATGCCAAGTTATTCAAATGTGAATTTTGGTTGAATGAAGTTCAATTTTTGGGACACGTGATATCAAAAGAAGGAATTAAAGTCGATGCTTCCAAGGTGGAGACCGTTTTGGAATGGGAAAGACCAAAAACTGTAACAGAAATCCGTAGTTTTATCGGATCAGCTGGTTATTATAGACGGTTCATTGAGGGGTTTTCGAAGATTGCAAGACCTCTTACCCAACTTACACGAAAGAATCAGCCGTTCGTGTGGACTGACGTATGCGAAGAAAGTTTCCAGGAGTTGAAAAGACGATTACCTACTTCACCAGTATTGATTCTACCTGATCCAAACGAACCTTTCAAAGTATATTGTGATGCTTTGTACCAAGGATTGGGTTGTGTACTTATGCAGAATTGTAAGGTGGTGGCTTATGCTTCAAGGCAGTTGAAAAATCATGAGAGGAATTATCCGACTCATGACTTGGAGTTAGCAGCTGTGGTATTTGCGTTGAAGGTGTGGAGACATTTTCTCTATGGAGCATCATTCACTATTTTTAGTGATCATAAAAGTTTAAAATATCTGTTTGACCAGAAAGAGTTAAACATGAGACAAAGGCGTTGGTTAGAGTTTCTGAAGGATTATGATTTTCAATTGCAGTATCATTCCGGAAAGGCGAATGCCGTAGAGGATGCGTTGAGTAGAAAAATACTTAGTGCTTCTGTTATGATGATCAAAGAGAAGGAGTTGATAGAAGAATTTCGGGATATGCGATTATCAGTGAAATTGACGTCGGGCAAGATGCGTTTAAACATGATCACCATTTCAAATAATTTGATGGATAGAATCCATGAAGGACAAAACAGTGATCAGTATTTGCAAGAAGCAAAAGAAGCAAAGAGCCAAGGAGCAGTGTTGGAGTTTAGCGAAGGTGCTATGGGAATTTTGAAGTTTCAAGGAAGAGTTTGTGTGCCTAATGATCTAGATCTTAGGAGATTGATTTTGGATGAAGCTCACAGGAGTAAACTGAGTATGCATCCAAGAGCCACAAAGATGTACCAGGATTTAAAACAATTATATTGGTGGCAAGGAATGAAGAAAGATGTTGCAGAGTATGTATCATCCTGTTTAGTCTGTCAGAAGGCTAAGGTGGAACATCAAAGACCTTCGGGAATGTTGCAACCTTTGCCTATTCCCGAATGGAAATGGGATGACATAACAATGGATTTTGTGACGGGACTACCAAAGACTCAGAAGGGTCATGATGCCATTTGGGTAATTATTGATCGGCTTACTAAGTCAGTGCACTTTTTGCCAATTAATATTAAATACTCAATGGAAAAATTGGCTCAAGTGCACATCAGTGAAATTGTTAGACTTCATGGTATACCATCCAGTATTATTTCGGATTGAGATCCAAGGTTTACGTCGAGATTTTGGAATAGTTTGCAAGAAGCGATGGGAACAAAGCTACGTCTAAGTTCTGCTTACCATCCACAAACAGATGGTCAGTCAGAAAGAACAATTCAGTCTCTAGAAGATTTATTGAGAGCTTGTGTACTGGAGCAAACTGGAGGCTGAGATGAATTCTTACCATTGATAGAATTCACATACAATAATAGTTTCCATTCAAGTATAGGGATGGCACCCTATGAGGCATTATATGGGAGGCGATGCAGAACACCATTGTATTGGTATCATGACGATAAGAGTGCTATGTTAGGACCAGAGATTGTTCAACAGACAACTGAGAAAGTGAAGATGATTCAAGATAAAATGAGAATGAGTCAAAATTGGCAAAAGAACTATGCTGATAAAAGGAGAAAATCTCTTGAGTTTGAAGAATGTGACCATATATTTTTGCGAGTGACGCCTATGACGGGTGTTGGACGAGTGCTTAAGTCTAAGAAGCTCACTCCAAAGTTTATCGGACCATATCAGATTTTACGTCGGGTAGGTCCGGTGGCATATCAGATTGCATTACCACCTTTTCTGTCAAATCTTCACAATGTATTTCATGTATCACAACTACGAAAATATATTTCTGATCCTACTCATGTTATCAAGCCAGACACAATACAGCTGAAGAAAATTTAACCTATGAAACTTTTCCAGTAAAGATTGAGGATCGAAAGACAAAGCAACTTCGAGGTAAGGAAATTTCATTGTTTAAAATTAATATGGGATGATATAAGCGGGAAAGCTACATGGGAACTAGAAGAAAAGATAAAAGAACAGTATCCCTATTTATTCTGAGGATGTGAAATCAAGTTCATCAAGTTTCGAGGACGAAACTTTTGTTAGAGGGGGAGAGTTGTAACACCCCAAACTTTCTATTTATTAAATAGTAATTTTGACAATTAACAGAATTTTACTATTTAGTGATTTCTGTGTACTGTAAAATTATTTTGAATATTCTATCTATATATTTGATCGTTTTGAGTAATTTGTTCTGTGTCAGAAAAATAATAATTTTTGGGCCGAAAAAATTTACGTAATTTAATTTTTACTGTTTAGTCTTAATTAATTGATGTAATCTGATTTGATATTTGTGAATTTTCTAATTTTTGTGATTTTATGTGTGATTTTGAAATTTTTACTGTTTGTGGGCCCATGAGGTGTATGTGGGCCCAGTTGGGTCCCGCAAAGTGAAAATTTTTCTACATATAGAAAAATTTGTACTGTTTAAATGGAGACAGGGGATCTTACTAAACCTGAATTCAGAAATAGTTTTAGAAAAATTTCCTTTACTATATTTTGTACTGTATTTAATTATCGAATGATAAAAATACAGTAAATATATTCTTTCATGAGGTTATAACAGATAAAAATAAAATTCTATACTGTTAAGTCAATATTGGAGGTTTGGATATCCACCATCGATTTAATTACCATTGGAGATTTAATCTTGATTTAATCAACGGTGGAGATTTGATCTTAAAAGTAAATAGGATCAATTATAACCGTTGGATGGAAATTAAATCAAGGGTAGAGATTTAGTCTTATAAATGACTATGACCATTATCAACCCTTGGATGTAAAATTAATCAATGGTGGAGATGGATCATTAATGACCATTGGATTTGGATTTAGATCAATGGTAGAGAATTGGTCATAAAAAAAAATGACTACAACCATTTTGGACCCTTGGATGTAAAGTTTGAAGGTGTAATCTTGACCCTTCATTTTGGAGACACATTCAATGATTAGGATTGCAAGTCAAAAATGATCCAATGGCTCAAATAAAGTCTTCTATCTATAACCTAAACCTAGTAACTATTTTTAATCCAAACCATTCTTTTAATCAATGGTTAGGATGGCTTAAAGTGATGGTTATGAAATTTGTCACATTTGGAGTGCATGAAGAGGGGGGGACAGTTTGGAGAAGCAAGGAAGAAGGGAGACAATTTTGTATAGGCTTTTTAGGCCAAAGAAAAGGATGAAGACAATAGCCAAGTGTCAAGACCATTTCCTATTGATCATTAATGATCATATTTTTCAAACTTCACTTTACACTTCTATCCAATGCATGCTACGGCAATATCACTTTGGAAGACCAAGAATATTCATTTCTACACTTCATATTATCACTTCTTCACCTTTTCCACTTAAGCTTCAAGAATAAACCAAAGAAAACTCCATTCTCCCTCCCAAAAGAAGACCATTCGGCCAAGCACTCTAATTCTCTCCTCCATCACTCTTTAATTTCATACAACCTAGTTTCTTGAATCCTTACCTTATTCTAAACAACTTTCATGTTGAAGATTTTCTCTAAATCTTCCATCTTGAAGGACTTTTACTAAGATCAAGTTCTAGAGTTTTTGTTAGTGAAATGTAAGGAAACTTCATTTATTCTTTTCTTTTTCATGTTCTAAACCATGTTTGACCCATGGTTCTTCTTATTCAAGCTTGATATACTAATTTTCTTGTATTTGTTTCATGTTTAAGAACTTGTGTTGGTGGAGATCTTGTTCAAAACACAAAGCAACAAGCTTTTTGGCAGTTCTTCAAGAGGTAAGAGGGAGATCCATCTCACCAACCAGGCATGGTGGTGAGAGATAGTTTTATATTTAGTGGATGGTGAATCCATGTGAGGATTCATATCCATGGTCATGTAATAAGTTATGTGTGTTATGTGCTTTGATTATTTTTGCCTATGCTTGATATGCTTTGTATGATTTACTTGTGTATGCATGTTTAGTATGATTTTTATCTGTTTATATGGTATGCTTATAATATGCATGATGATATATGTTGAATATATTATGATGAATGTATGTTGAAATAAGCAAAATTTTGGCTCCAAAGGCCATGGAGGAGGTCACGGTTTTGAACTTCCAAGACTAAAGTTATTATTGAAAATTTTCAAGAACTATGGAGTTCATTTTTAGTCCTTGAACTAAAGTAAATTTCGGATAAGACATCAACCAATTTGGTGTTCACAAAATTATATTTTCATAAATAATAAAATTGAATGATTTGAGAAGTAAAGAAAATAAACAAAAGAGTTTGTTTTGTAAAGAGAATGCACACGATTTTTGGAGTTGAGTTTTCATGAATTTATTTTGTGTAGAAACAAGAATGGAATTTATTTAAGTTAGAAGAAAAATATTTCATGGTTCCAATGGCCATCTATAAGGTTTTGATAATTTAGAAAAATATTTTGATGTTATAAAATATAAGAATTTTCCAATAAGGATTTTTAAAAAAGGAATTAAAGTGTTATCAAGTGGAATTTTCATAAATAAAAGAAAAAGGGAGATTGAAGGGGTTGAACTTCAAATTATTTTAAAGAGAATTAATTTTTAGAAGTGATTTAGAAATATAAAAGAAAATGTTTGTAACTTAAATTTACTAATGTAGAATTTATTTATTGGGTTTTGGAAAATGTTAGGAAATTTAAAATTAAAAACAGTAATTAAATCAACTAAATGTGATTTTGTAAAATTAAATCAATAAAAAGTGATTTTGAGGAAAAATATTACGGAAAAGAATTTTTTTTGAATAAGAATAGGAAGAAAATAAAGTAAGAAATTATATTATTGTAAGAAAAGTCCAAAATAATATTTTAAAGTTAAGAAATATTTTACAAAGGGTAAAAACAGTGAAAATGATTTACGTAACTCAAAAACATAATTTTTAAATTACGCAATTTGAAAAATATTAAAATATTTCTACGCAATTTTTAAAGCGTTTAAATATTTTAACCGATCGAAATGTTGTAGAAAATCGCTATGCGATTTAAAAATGAAAGAATATTTTTACACATTTTAGAATGCAGTAGAAAATTGTCACACGATTTTTAAACGTAATAGAAATGTTACAAATCATTGTTTACATAATAAAATATTACGTGACCGTAAAAACGTGACAAAAATATTTTTTGAATGAGAAAAATGCAATAATATAAGGTTGTTGTTAATTATACAGTAAACTTTACAGTTAAAAATCAATATGTGAATACTGTACAAGAAATTGAGCAATTTGCCTATAATTGGCATAAATCCATTTTACGAACGTAAAATAGTATTTGAACTTTGTATGAGAAATTATGTGATTTACCTTTGGTTGGTAATTGGTGCATTACACATACATTGAAAAAGGTCCGATGGACTGTATATGGCTAATTGCCTAGGAGAAACGTACACCTCTTGAGTGGGTGCGATACGCGTAGTGTAGGTCACTTGTTGACCTTGGGGGCATCGGGGTGCGGGTTGCTCGCAATGGGCAGTTGGTAGCTCTTCTGTACCGTGAGTTAGACCGATGCAACACACCGATGATCCGGACCGAGACACTATTCTTAATCGAGATCTGACAAAGACTGTCGTGTATGTGCTAGATGTGCAAGATATAATTATAGCACTTGGTCTGAAGCACGTGGTACCAGCAGATCTTTTCGATCAATTTCTCTGACTTGAGTATTAGCTCCATGGAGTAGGACATTGAGTCTATGTGCGCATGCATGAAACTGAGCATCTATATCTATATAATGGTGTTACTGTAATTATTTTATAATTTAAACAGTGATAGTGGCATGATGGTAATTATTATTTTACACTATGATGATGGCATAATTGTGATCATGATATGATATTTTTGCATGATATGTTGTTTGTATTATCTCTGTGCTATCATGCTGGTATTGGCGTAGGTGATCTTATCTCTTTGTATGTATATCTGTATATTGTATTTATAATTGGGTGAAGTCGTTGAGAAAGAAACGGTACAAGAAGGAGAAGAGGAACTACTTCTCACATAAGGGAACGCAGAATTCTGACAGTATGACGTCAAGAGCCAGTTTCTTCGGATATGTACGTCTACAATTTCATGGAAGAGCTGGAGAATGGAGGACAAGTCCCGATGAGCGAGGACTTATTTACGAGGGGTACCTGACTGTTAGTATTAGTAGACTATTTCGTGAAGATCCATTTTCTGTGTGACTATCTTTGTTCATGTTGAATTTCCTTTGCATATCAGGCGACATTGGGATACTAGAAATTACGTCCCAATGAAAATCAACATAGTATCGTCAGCCCGGACACCTGTCCGTAGGGCTACTTGTCATAACGGATTCCTACCTACTGAGGAACCCGAGGAGGACCCGTCTGAGGGGTCTTCTACTTAGTTAAACTTGGGCAAGTTTGAATTTTGATATAAACTATGTGTGTAATTATTTAAGTGTGTTTATTGTTCCGAGACATGGTCTGTAATAAATAAGCCTGACAGCACTTGTGTAATATGTATATGATGTAAATTATGTGTGAGGTTGTTGTATAATAGTTTTATTTTCCGCTAAGTCTATTTTATTGTTATCCATGAAGAAAGAAAAAAAAATTTACAACTTGTATTTTTATCAAAACATCCCATTTTATGACTATTGAGGGTATTTTGGGTAATAAAGTAACATAAATGTGACACCCTACAGTGGGTGTTACAGATTCATTCTCATTGGCAGTACTCCTTTCTTCAATTCAACCCTTAGACCTTCTTCAAACTTACGGCATTTCCATACCTCATCAGCCTGGATTTGAAGATACCGTGAGAACTTTGACAAGCTCTCAAACTTTGCAGCATACTCGTTAACTGTCATCCCACCTTGTCGTAACCTAAGGAATTCCATTTCTTTGGCATGCCTTGCACTATCTGGAAAATACTTTTCCAGAAATGCATTACAGAATACTTCCCATGTAATTTCCTGTCCTTCTGCTTGTAGCAATCTCTGAGTTCCTTTCCACAAATTTTCACCGTCTCCCACCAGCATAAATGCGGCATAAGTTACCTTGCAGTCGTCGGTACATCCCATTCCTTCAAAAATCTTTTCTAGCTCTTGAATCCACAAACTTGCCTTTTTCGGATCAAACTTGCCTCTGAACTGTGGAAGATTGTTTCAACGGAATTCAGACAAATTCTAGGCATCAATATTCGCCTCTTACTATTGTGCTACTCATTGATTCTATTGCACAATAACTTCTAGCATTCACTGCATAACTTCAGCAGCTGCAGCCATCGCCTTGTTGTCGCATTCCACGTTAATGCGTCCTCCTCTACCACGTACCATTACTTTTCTCCAGAGTTAACTAAACAAAACACAAGGAAAGTTTAGATGTAACATTTCGAAAACCAAACACAGAGAATCACACAGTACAAACAAGATAGACCTAACCATAAAACCCAAAAGAAAACTCAAACCGGGGCTATGATACCAAACTAGTGTAACGCCCCCTTTTTCAGGAGGAGGACGTCACACCAAACATACGAAACTGAAAGAAACTATTAAGACCCGATTTATTTTATCTATAGGTATTAACCTATTCATTAATAAAGTATCCTAACTTAGCAATTCTCTTTTTTTTTAAGCAAAAAATATGAACTTAGCGGAACTCAACATGAAGATCAAACCATACATTTATACAAAAGATACATACTATATATATTTAGGTACATAACATAAGTCATTAAATACATCAACAGTTGTAGCAAAAGAAAGCAGGAGCTTTACATGCCCAAAAGGTTATACAGACAGCACCAAGACTACAAAAAGTATCATGCCCCCAACAACTACTGAGAAGGAGCCTCAGCTGGATCTTCCTCAGGCTCCTCCATAAGATCCTCCTCAGAAGAGGAAATCCTCACAGGAGAAATAGATTCACGAGTAGGAGCTCGTGTAGAAGATAGGAACGAATCCTCGTGTGGAGTATACTCACGGTCACCCCACACCTCATGCATCAGCATGTAGAATTCCAGCCATGCAGAAACGTCAAAAGAGAAGTCAGGTGGATCATAATGACCCCAAGCTAAAGATACAGTCACATCTCCTACGTAGACGAAATGCTCGGTGATCAAGTCAACGTGCCAACAGTCAATGCCTTTGTGGAAACTCAATCTGGCATACCCTAGAAAACCTCATCGGGATACTATAGCCAAACAGGAGACTAACTCGCCCCAAAACTATGAAACTCAGACTCTTCCTCGCCTCAGTCTTTTAAGAAGCATAGATATAAACAGAATAGCATAATACAGAAAAGAGGTACGATATCCAACATCAATACCAGTTATGGCAGTAAAGGACCAGAAACGGCACAGGACGCCTTACAACATGGCAACATAATAAACAACATCAAGATTCAGATGATAAGCAATTTAATAATACAGATAGTCATAACACCATTAAAAGAAATAGTTCCATAATCATATATATTTATGCTAGATAAATATGTTGATAGACTATGCACATGCACAAGGAGCCAAAATCCTACTCCATAGAGCTAGACACAACATCGGAGAGAATGATCAGGGAGACATGCTTGTATCTCATTAGCCTCAAATCAAGTGCTTTCAATATCAACAAATTGTGCAACATGGATTATATAAGGCATTCTTTACAAGATCGCGATATAGAACAGTGTCTCAGCCCGGATCATCGGTGCGTTTGCATCGGTCTGTCCCACAGCATAGAGGAGCTACCAACTGTCCATTGTGAGATACCCGCACCCTAACGGCCCCAAGGTCAACAAGTGACCTACATTAGTCTATTCGCACCTGCATGTAGGTGTGATTCATCTCCTAGGCATACAGCCTTACAAACAGAGTCCAACGGACTTTCACAATGTATGATGACTCGATGAACATATATATACAGATATTTAATAATAATATGACTTGTCCATGATTACCCGCCACATTAGGCCCAATCAATTATCAACAATCCTTGGTCCCACTTATGGACCCACAACAAGTCATTATCCAAATCTCAAGGATGAAAACATACATTTCCTATTAAACCCCTCTAGGGAAATTCTCTAGTATTTTTCATTCAACATTTATTACTCTTAATTAGATAAGTCCTTTTCTTTGTTTTAGTTCAAACTCACTTAAGGTAATTATTTTAAGTACCTTAAAACCTCACCTACACTCATGTTCTTTCTTTGTCCAAAAATCACTTTAGGTTATAGGATAAAGTTTTGTTCTTTATTCTTTTCATATTATGAATTCCTAATTAATTATCTAATCACCTAATTACCTAAGTTTTAATTGATACAAAAATTTTGTCAATGGGTACCCTAGATGGCCGTGACCTCCCAAGGATAGGAACTTAAAATTCTCATCACATTATTAATAACTTATTACTTGATTTCTTAAGTCCCAAAGTAGTACAAAAATTCCATTATGGACCCATCAATGGCCTCATGGCGGTGAACCTCCAAGCAAAAGGGGTAAGAATCCCTTGTTTTCCGTATTCAAAGCATTCAAAGTATTCCAATCCATCAAGTTACACAATAGCAAGTATTAAAGTCATACAACACAACCAATTACAACATTACTAAAAATCACAACAAAGTGAGCAACCCACATATGGATTCATCACCATCAATACAAAAACGTGTTCCTCACCACTATGATAGGTTGAAGAGGATGATCTCCCTCTTACCTAAAGAGACAACAAAAGAAAGCAAGCTCCTTGATGCTTCCTTGCAATTTTCGTCCACCACCACCAATGAAACCCTAGGATAGTCAAACCCACACAATCAACAACCAAAGCTTGAAAAGAGGAGTCCTTGATCACAAAGGTGACCAAGGATCATGAAAATGAGAAGAGAAAAGATGAAAGTCAAGAACTTTACCTCAAAGCTTCAAGTTTTAGGGCCTGGTAGAAAGTGATGAAGATAGAAGAATCAAGAGATGATCACCAAAGAGAAAAGCTTCAAGATGATGAGAGGATTCAAGAATATAGATTGGCTTGAGCAAGCAAGCTTGGGTGGCCAACAATGGTGTTGAGGTCGTGAGAGTGGAGAGAAAATGGAGATGAGAGAAAAAGTGAGAGAAAGGAAAAAGTGAGAGAATGAAAAGTGAAACTTTGTTTGAAATGAAAAGGTGATGGGTAAGTGAAAAAGATGATAATTTTTGGTCATCTTTCCCCCCAATAGCCGTGGGGTTCACCAAGGGAGGAGAGAGAGAAATGGCTTCCTTGAGAAGCTTGATACAAAGCTTCCACATTTTATGAAAAAGTCAAGGGTGATGTTATGGTGATGATGTAATCTTGGTGATGTCGTTAAAGTGCTCTCTAGAAAAGATGACTAACACTCTACTAACGCTATTATCCATTAGACAAAAGTAATAGTTAGCAAAAATAGTATTTATCATCCAACAGATACTAAAACGTACCGCGATTTTATTTATCAGATAAAATATCGAAAAATAAAACTTCGTAACCTGTGTTCGGCCTCGGGTTTAGTAAGATCCCCAGTCGACGTTTTCACAATCGAAAGTTTTCTGACCTCGGGAGAAATATTTTATTTTTTCGGCCCCACTCAGTGCGCACGTAAATCGAAGAATATATTAAAATAATTAAATAATTTAAATAATTCTAAAAAAATCATAAAAATCACAAATATTATAAAATAAATATATATAATGAAACAATCAATTTTTGGGGTATTACAAAAGGGCATTACATTCTATTCGTACAGCCCAAAAGGTATAGTGAAAGTCATCTTGTAGTGATCACTTTCTTTGATTTGGATCTGCCAAAATCTAGATTTCATATAAATTTTGAAAATATTTTGGCTGAATGCAGCCATTTGAGAAGATCCTTTTTATTTGGAATTGGATACCGAATCCACTGGAGTGCTTGATTGAGGGGTTTGTTGTTTATGACCAATCGAGGAGTACCTCTTTCAATCTCAGCTTGTTTGTTGACATAAAAGGTAGAACAAGACTAAGGACTTTTAATTTTCCTAATAAGTTTTTTTTTCCAGAAGATCTTTGATTTCTTGCTAACAGTATTGTAGGAGTTCTTGGCTCATCTGAATTAGTCTAGCTTTTGTGCAGATTTGTCTTTTGTTGAAATCTTTTTCGTAAGGAAGATCCACCATATGTTTCTTCCTTTCCCAGAAAGCATTGGGAAGATCTTGAATCCTTTTCTGGATTTGAGGTTGGCTAAGATGGAAATCAACATTCTTAAGAGAAATTTCTTCTTTAAGATAATTAATTTGATTTTGTTTATATTAGATTAAATTGATGTTTCTTAGAATTGGCTTCCTAAGAAATTTGAAAATAATTGTTTGTCTTAGATGTTGGGTGGTAATCCCTTCATCTGTGATTTGCAAAGGGAAGAGCAATCTGATGAACAGTGTTCCTAAGATCACTTCATTTTTTAGATTTTTAACTAATAAGAAGGAAGTTTCAACGTGGAAACTTTGATTTTCTATTATTACCGAAGAAAGTTTGAATTTAATTTTTAACTTTGAACCACTAGCTATGCTAAGTTGTTCGAAAGTTTTCTCAAAATATTTTGTTGGAAGTAATCCTTCTAAGATGTAGTTTGAATCTGCCCCTGTGTCGAATAATGCGATAATATTAAGGACAAAATCATCAATTTTGATGTTTATGTTAATAAAGAACTTTTGAATTTTCATTTGATTGATTATTTGTGCAAAAAATTCTTCATCTTCTTGATTTTTTGTCTTCTGACTCTTTTGACTTTGTTTATCTAGAACTTTATCCTTTTCAAGGTCTGAAGAATCAGTTTGAATATCCTGAAGTTGGGATATTATGATTTGATGCAAGCTTTGTTGTTATTTGAGTTGTTTATCTTCTATTTTGAGATTATTAATTTCATATTGGAGGTCTTGGATTGTTACCATTTTCTTAGAAGCCTTTTTTTCAAGTTTTCTAAATGTTTCTGTAAGATTATATTTATTTTGAAGATTTAGAAGAATTTGCTTCCATTAAAGATTTTATTTTTTTCTAAATAGATATTTGTATCTTGAGGATCTTCAATTGAGTTAAGAACTTCGAACAAAAGATCTTGCTCTTTTGTTAAAACATTGATTCAGGAGAATCTGATTCTCCTTCAGATGATATATCATCATTCTGGATTTGGTTTAAGTCTTCAAAAAATTCCTTTTTAGATTCTTCTTTAGATGAATCCACTAACAAATTATTAATCTTTTCTTCAATAGATGGTTCAAGATTTAAAGATTTTATCTTCTTTTTTAACCTACAATATTTACTAATGTGGCCAAGTTTGCCACAATTATAGCAAATTATAGGTTTCTTTGGGACTTTGATGTTATCGATCAGAGGTTTGGACTTAAATTCTTGTTTAAGTCTCCTTGGTTTGGTGCTACCTTTATGTTTGTAATATTAGGTTTTCTAGACTCGATCAGATCTTAGTTGTGGTTTTGTTTTCTTCCTAGCACAAGGAAGATCAAATTGTTTGTAGAATGTTCCTAAGTCCCGCCTAGTTTGAGCCTTTTCTCTAGCAAGTTAGGCTTGAATCTTGTCATTTTGATAGATTTTTAGGGCGACCTTTTGGATTAAGGCAATGAGTTGTCCATAACTCAATTGCTCATATGGAATTTCTCCATCTGGAGATTGGCTTCTGATCTTATCACGGACCTTATCTCCTAAGGACTTCGGAAGACCAACTAGAAATTTTTCTTTCCAGAAAGGTTGTTGATTGTCCTTTCTAGTATAAACCCTAGTCAAGGTGTCTCTATACCACCTAAAATTAGCTAAGGTTTTACATTTTAAGTTTGAAAGAAGTTCAACAGGCCTATCTTTCCATAAAGATGGATCTCCTATAAAGTGTTGCATAATTGTAAAGATTAGGGTGTTGACAGCATTGGGGATTGGCTTCCCATCGCTGAGAATTAAATTACCATCACCATTTGTTTTGACTGCTTCCGTAATCTCAATCTTTTGGTCAGCAGACATATAATTATCCCACTAACCTTTGAGTTGGCCCAAAAATCTTGATACAAGGATTCTAACAATGACTTCTTTTGGACAATCATAGGAAGTTTGACAAGCAGTTGACACCATGGTCATGTGTTAAATAATGTTAAGGATGACATATTCAGTCATACCATCTATGTTCCACTCATAGATATTGTTTGCACTAAAGCTTCTAAAGATTGGATTCCTTTCTTCAAGTAACAGATCTGGAGCTGTCGCTCTTTGATAATAAAGTTTTGATGGATTTTTCTAGTTAAGTATTTGACTGATTACAAGATTTACCTTGATGATAGAACTTGTTTCGGTTTCAGTTTCTGGGCAATCAGAACTCAACTGTGAATTTGATTGTTTAATTGTATTTATAATCAAATTTTTATCTTTGGTTTTAGTTGTTGTTTTTGATTCTTGGGTTTGTAGTGTATATGAGGCAACTAAGTTTAAACTTTCAATGAATTCATTAATAAGTTCATGGTTAGATGGTTTCAGATTGTTTAAAAGTTTTATGTTTTCTTTAAGCTGTTTGCTTATTTTGAATGGTTTAAAGAGAGGTTTCTCTATTGATTTGGAAGGTTTTGATTCATCAGTTTTAGTTCTTGAAGTTGAAGATTTATCTAAAGGTTTATTAATTAATTTTTCACCTAAAACTTGAAGGTATTTGTTTGTATAATTATTTTGCTCCATAAGACTTTTAATATATTTGGAATTGAATGGTTCATCTTCTACTTTTGTCTTAAAAGGAGAAGCTAAGACTAGATTGTTATCTTTGTCTTTTAAGTTTAGAATATAATACTGACTGGAGGGAGGTAACTCAGATTTGATTAACTCACTATCTTTATGACACTAGACAGTAAGAACATTAGCTGATTTATTTTCAATTAAACCAATACTCCAAGGATATTCGATTTCATTCTTAATCATGTAAGCATGCAACCAATTGAAGAATGGAATGTATTATTTGACTTTGTTGAGAAATTCATAAAACTTCTCTAGGATTTCTTTTCTGTTTGACCTTTTATAATTCTTGAGAAACCATTCCCTTTGTAGAGTCCATTCCACGAAATAAAAGTCTTTCCTGAGGGTTTCCTTTTCAATGATGAACACAGATAACAAGGACATCATCATTAAGGGAGGAATAGGTTGGAGATTGAATAAATTTTTGTTCATCTTCGTCTTCACGTTGGTACGTAGGTCTTGGGAGAGTTGACGACGTATCCAACCCTCGAAGATTAATTATTGATGGAGTAGATTGGATGGTAGAGAAAGATCTTTTATAGACAATAAATCTAAACTCTTCAGATCTGGAGGAACTAGCCCTAAAAGATCTAGAGGAACTAAAGGAATTTCTATTATTGAAGATTAATTCCATTCTACCTTATTGATATTGTGTGATCTCCTAAATTTCAGGCGAATCTCTGGGTAAAGCTGGTGTAGCTTCATCCATTATCTATTTTGCAGGGAGGAGTACATCTTCCTAGCAAATTAGTTTAGGGACAACTATGTTTTCCTTAGTTATGTTTGTAAGGAACAACATAGTTGTTGCTCCTTTATCTTTGGGTTTTAAAGCTTTAACCCTGTGCTCTGATACCCATATGATACCAGGGAGTGCTCTAGAATCAAAGCCTGATAGGGAAGTAAAAATGTATGGCTGGATCTAAGTTATTTGTTATCTTATTGAATTAGATATTAATGTCATAATATTGTTACTTTGCTTTGATCTTTATCTAAATTATTTATTATCTTATTGAGCTGTATAATAATATGTTAATATTGCTATTACCTGGATCTGGATAGTATGCATCTATATGTTACTTTTTCTTAACTGGAAGATACATAATGCCTGATGTTGAATCTATTCTATGGGGCTATAGCAGTAAGTCCTGGGGAGGCAATAAGTCTAATTTGACGATGTTGCCACAGGTAGTGAAGGATAAGGCACAGTGGTGACCATGGTTAAGAACTGGTAAATAAACGCGGTGGCTAAAGATCAATATATGATATAATGATATTAAAATCTAAATATATAGTTCAGAAGATAAAACTTGAATTAGGCATAAATCAAAGTGTGATACATAATGAATAATTTTAAGATCTAGTTTAAAAGATAAAATTCAACTTAGATTTTCTTTACAAGTCTATGGAACCAGATGAGGGTAATAATATCAGAGGTTAAGATCATAAGTGTTATCTACTATTTATTTTCTGTTTAATTTTCTTATTTATTTAAATATGTTGCGCTTTCTATCTTCCAAGCTTTCTTTTAAATCTTCTCAATCATCATCATCGTCGTTCTCTGAGCAACAAATTAATCCATCTTCAACAAAAACCTTTAATGAAGAAATTTGTTTTGAAGATATAAATCAAGAAATAGATGACTGGGAGATCCCCAAAATCCCAGCCAATGAACTTTTCAAACCTGAAGGACAATTCTTCAAAAGTTTTGATTACATTATCAGAACTGTAGAAAAACAAATCACAATCGAAGGTGATGACGAAGAATTCCATCTTCTTTGTCAAGAGACCTTAAAAGGTCAACCCAGAAAATACAATTATCTGCATCTTGGATGTGTGCAAGTAGATATCAAACCTTTAATCAGAGAAGGACTAAATGCATCTGCTCTTCTTTGTCTAAGAGACATAAGACACAATCAATTCCACGACTCTCTGCTCGGAACTATAGAAACCAGCTTGGGTCATGGTCCAATTTACTTCAACTGCTATCCTAACTGGGCAGCTAGTTTAAAAGATAAAAACATATTGGATACTTTATCCTTAAACATCAAAGTCTGTGCCTTAGACATGAAGCCCGAATCAACCCCGTTAGCCTTGATCTATAGGATTCAATACAAGGTAATGAATTCTTTTCACTCCAAAGCTTTAAAACCCAAATATAAGGGAGTAACTATGTTATTCCCTACATACATAACTAAGACCAATGTAGTTGTCCCCAAACCAATATGCTGGGAAGATGTAGTCCTCCCTTTAAAGTGGATAATGGATGAAGCTGCACCAGTTTTACCCAGAGATTCACCTGAAATTCAGGAGATCACACAACATTAATCAAGTAGAATGGAATTAACCTTCAGTAGGAGAAATTCCTTTAGTTCCTTTAGATATTTTAGGACTAGTTCCTCCAAATCTAAAGAGTTTAGATCTGCTGCCTCTAGAAGATCTTTCTCTACCATCCAATCTACTCCATCAACAATTAATCTTTGAGGGCTAGATACATCGTCAACTCTCCTAAGACCTACGTACCAACGTGAAGATGAAGATGAACGAAAATCTATTCAATCTCTAACCTATTCCTTCGTTAATGATGATTTCCATGTTATCTGAGTTCATCATTGATAAGGAAACCCTTAGGAATGACTTTTATTTCGCAGAATGGACTCTACAAAGGGAATGATTTTTCAAGAATTATAAAGGGTCAAACAGAAAAGAAATCCAAGAAAAATTCTACGAATTTATCAAAAAAGTCAAACATTATGTTTTATTCTTCAATAGGTTTCATGCTTACATGATTAAGAATGAAATCGAATATCCTTGGAGCATTGGTCTGATTGAAGATAAATCAACTAATGTTCTTACTATCTGGCATCGTAAAAATGGTGAGTTAATCAAATCTGAGTTACCTCTCTCCAGTCAGTATTATATTCCAAACTTAAAAGACAAAGATAAAAATTTAGTCTTAGCTTCTCCTTTTAAGACGAAAGTAGAAGATGAACCAGTCAATTCCAAAGATATTAAAAGTCTTACGGAACAAAATAATTATACAAACAAATAACTTCAAGTTTTAGGTGAAAAATTAATTAATAAACCTTTAGATAAACCTTCAACTTCAGGAACTAAAACTAATTAATCAAAACCTCCCAAATTAATAGAGAAACCTCTCTTTAAACCATTCAGAGTAAGTAAACAGCTTAAAGAAAGCATAAAAGCTTTAAACAATTCGAAACCATCTAACCATGAACTTATCAATGAATTCATTGAAATATTAAACTTAGCTGCCCCAGATACACCACAAACCAAAGAATAAAAAATAATAACTAAAACCAAAGATAAAAATCTGACTATAAATACAATTAAACAATCAAATTCACAATCAGGTTCTGATTGCCCAGAAACTAAAACCGAAACAAGTTCTGTCATCAAGGTAAATCCTATAATCAGTCAAACACTTAACTGAAAAAATCCATCAAAACTTTATTATCAAAGAGCAGCAACTCCAGATCTATTGCTTGAAGAAAGGAATCCAAACTTTAGAATCTTTAGTGCAAACAATATCTATGAGTGGAACATAGATGGTATGACTGAATATGCCATCCTCAACACTATTCAACATATGACCATGGTGTTAACTGCTTATCAAACTTCCTATGATTGTCCAAAAGAAGTCATTATCGGAATCCTTGTATCAGGATTTTTGGGCCAACTTAAAGGTTGGTGGGATAATTATATTTCTGCTGACCAAAAGATTAAGATTGTTGAAGCAGTCAAAACAGATGGTGATGGCAATTTAATTCTCAGTGATGGGAAGCCAATCCTCGATGCTGTCAACAACCTAATCTTTACAATCGCACAACACTTTATACGAGATCCATCTTTATGGAAAGATAGGTCTGCAAAACTTCTTTTAAACTTAAAATGCAAAACCTTAGCTGATTTTAGGTGGTATAGAGACACCTTCTTGACTAGGGTTTATACCAGAATGGACAGTCAACAACCTTTCTGGAAAGAAAGATTTCTCGCTAGTCTTCTGAAGTCCTTAGGAGATAAGGTCCATGATAAGATCAGAAGCCAATCTCCAAATGGAGAAATTCTGTATGAGCAATTGAGTTATGGATAACTCATTGCCTTCATCCAAAAGTTAGCCCTAAAATCTATCAAGATGACAAGATTCAAGCCCAACTTGCCAGAGAAAAGGCTCAAACTAGGCAAAACTTAAGAACATTCTTCGAACAATTTGGTCTTCCTTGTGCTAGGAAGAAAACAAAACCAAAACCAAGATCTGATCGAGTCCAAAAAACTATATACTACATACATAAAGCTAGCACCAAACCAAGGAGACTTAAACAAGAATTTAAGTCCAAACCTTTGATCGATAACATCAAAGTCCCAAAGAAACCTATAATTTGCTATAATTGTGGCAAACCTGGTCACATTAGTAAATATTGTAAGTTAAAAAAGAAGATAAATCTTTAAATCTTGAACCATCTATCGAAGAACAAATTAATAATTTGTTAGTCGATTCATCTGAAGAAGAATTTGAAAAGGAATTTTCTGAAGACTTAAACTAAATCCAGAATGATTGTTACACCCTTGTGGGGATGTCACATTTATGATGCAGTAAAATAAAATTAAATAAAATTCTTACCCAAGTTATAAAACTTTTGGTACATAAATAATATTAGTAGTAAAATTTTTCCTTTTATATTTATAATGTTAAATAAAATAACACGGAACACGCAATAAGGCAAAATATAATCACACCATAATATACATATGATTCTTGTCTGAAGTACACAATGAATTTACAACTATTAATATTTAATAGAAACAGTAAAAGATAGCATACTACTGAAACATAATGCCTAAGACATGAGCCCTTGTCAGAAGACAAATTCCCTAGTTGGGAATGCCTTGACCAATAGAAATTCGACCCAAAAGTATATCGAAGTTCTCTCTAGGAGTATGGTGAAATTCATTCCACAACTCCATAATAGGTAAAATAATCTCTATGAAAGCAACCGTGTAACGTGTAGTAACGAACCCATGTCGAGTCCTACTTATTGATAAAGTCACGTTACCACTGTACTCTATGTGCCCTGTGTCCCAGTGGACATACCAAGCCTCCGCGCCTTCGAGAAACTGTAGTCTAAAGAAACCTAATTGACCTCCTCTTGCCGCCATTGTAGTCTTTGATGATATAAACATAAAGTAGAAACAGGAAGAACAATACAATAAAGAGGTGAGACAATCTACATCACTACCAGCATGGCAATAAAGAAAATGACAATACAAAATAATTATCACCATAGTACATGCCAGCATATCATGCATAATATAGCAAAGTAATACATACCATTATATCACATACAGTATAGCAAATTAATACATCATGCATTTTATCACAGATTATAATAAGCATTTAAAATGCAAATAATGCATGAACACACACTGACTCGTTCCTACTCCATGGAGCTAAACACGGATATCTGATAGAATGATCTGAATAGAACTAATAATACTTTAGGCTGCCCAACCAAACTATTACACTGTCTAACGTTGTGTCTATAGCCCACAGTCCAAACATCGTGTAGTAGTACACAGTCAATACATCGTGCACTACAGGCATAGTACGTAGTAGTCCCTTAAGATCTCGATTAAGAATAGTGCTTGTCGAGATCATTAGTGTGTTTCCCGTTACCACGGCCCAGAGGCGCTACCAACTGTCCACATACGGGATTCTCCGCACACTAATGCCTCCAAGTTCATATAATGAACCACACTACGCCTATCACACCACAACCCGGTGTAATTCGTCTCGTCAATCAATCACCAATTATCAACTAAATTGGCACAACACTCTAAGCATGATCTAAAATTACAAAAATACCCTTAATATCTATATTTTACCGTATTTACGAAAATACCCTTAGTAACAATATTCCAAAATATAGCCTGTCCCACCTGACAGTACTATCTCACAACATGTCCGGGTCCACCACTTTGGCCCGACAGTAAAACTCACTGTTCCATTTAGTCACATAGGAATTTTATCGCGTTTTCACAATCTCATCATTTTCACAAATGTTTTTAAATCGCGTAAGTATATTTTGACATTTTTGAACATCGCATAATGTTTTAAAACCATTTTCTCAATCGCGTAAGATTTTTAAATTATTTTCTTGACCGATAAGCTTAAAATCATCATTTTAAATATGTGTAGACTATATCTAATACTTTTAAAGAGTATTTTCCTTGTGTTATAAATATAGTATGGAATCTTTTCATTTTATTCGTCTGATTTTAGTAAATTTCGGCAGCATTTTGCCTATAAAATCAGTATAAGGTATTTTTAACGTTTTCCTCTAAATTATTTTTATTTTAATTTTACCCATCAGTTACACATTGAAACTTGCTAACGCGCTTCAAAACTTAGAG
The DNA here is from genome assembly GCA_029884595.1 of Ormosia semicastrata. Taxonomy (NCBI): domain Eukaryota; kingdom Viridiplantae; phylum Streptophyta; class Magnoliopsida; order Fabales; family Fabaceae; genus Ormosia; species Ormosia semicastrata. The sequence goes on from JAQQTO010000061.1 coordinate 76,495,506, forward strand.
AGTGAGCTCTACGTTAGTATTTTTCAAGCGTTGGCTTTAATTCTTACTTAAAATAAATTATGCTAATTTAGAATTCTAGAACTAAATTCATTTCTTTTATTTTCTTAAAGATTCGTTGGAATCCAATTCTTTTGTAAATTAATTACCTAACCCTATCTTAGAAAATAAAATGGCATTCAATTATACATTAAATGGCATTCAATTATACATTAAATGGCATTCAGTTATACAGTAAATGGCATGTTGGCCATAATTAATAAAAAATCATTCTTAAATTTATTTATTTACCTAGATTCTTTAAATCATTGATTTAGAAAATGGTTGAGAACATTTTAGTTCTCTGTTTAATGGTAAGGCCGTGAACCTCTTTGTATTCTTTGGAACACTCATGCAACTCGTTACATGTTATTCACATCCTACTTTAATAATTATACAATTATAAACACATACAACTATAAACACATACAATATACATACAATATATTTTAAAGCTATAAACATACATAGCAATCGAAATCAATAATAAAAACTATAAACATGCATAGCAATTAAATCAATCACATTTAGGAAAGCATTTAAACAATCACATAAATAATAAAAATAATAAACAACCACACAAATGAATCCTTATGGATTCTTCACACACATACAAATCCATTTTCTCATCACCATACAAGGTTGATGAGATTAAATCTCCCTCTTACCTTTTGAAGACAAAAATTGGCTAGTCTCCTCCTTCTCCTTGTTTTCTTGAAAATCAACACAAAATCCTAATAATTCTTAAATAATTAGTAAAAACACATACAAGGATTAAGATTGAAAAACCATGGAACAATCATGGTTTAGATAATCAAAAATCAAAATTTAAACCATAGAATCAAAACTTACCCTTAGGAAAGTGAACAAAAGGTTGGATTTTGAACTAGATAGAGTAGGTTTTTGACAAAACCTTGTGAAGGAAAAGTGTTTAGAATATGATCTTGGTTTAGGAAATATGAAGAGATAAAATTATAGAAGATTGGTAGTGGTATTTGGGTGCTTGGCCGAAATTGAGAGAGAAAAAGAAAGGAAAAGTTACTTGGTGTTCTTGGTGTTTTTGGAGAGAATAGATAGCTTTGATTAGGATAAGTGTAAAATGAATATTGAGAGTGAAAAGGGAAGGGGGCTGCCGTGGAGTGTGATGGGTGAGGTTGAGTGCTTAATTTGGATAGCAAATATCTAATTGTGTTCACACTTTGGTACACATGGCTTATGTCATTTGGATGGTTCATGAACCATGTAGAACTTGTGAAGACTTGGCTATTTTAGCCTTCATGGCCGTGGGGTTCAAGGGTTTAGGGGGCTTGGATTGATTTTAATTACAAGCTAATTAGATGCTTAATTAAACAGGAATTTAACTAGGTTAAGTCTACTAATAATATTTAATCAACATTCTAATTATAAAACTAATTAGTTTAATATATATTAGCATATATTATATCTCCTAAACAATATTAAGATATCTAATTAGTATTTAGATTATAACTAATTAATAACTAAGTTAGTTTACTTAGTTTGTTAATTAAGTAATTAGATTAACCAAATTAAGTTTAATTAACTACTAATCAAATTCAAGCCACTATGTTTGACTTAATCCTAACCATTGATTTCAACTTTAATTCCTAGCCCTAGATATAATCTAAGGTGGATATTGATTAGTCATAAAACTTGAATTCTAATCTCCCCATTGGTTTGATCAACGGTTAAAATCAAAAGCTTCCTAACTAAGTCTTCATCCAACGGTCCATATTAAAGTCCATGCTCCTTTTGTTGACCTATTCCTATTGGTTCAACATAGTCAAGTCACTTTCGTTGACTCGCTCCCATTGGTTTAGAATTTGTCCAGTCAGAATCGTTGACTGCTTTTCCTAAACGCGAGTCCCACAGACTTTTAAGGATCCGTGGTCATTTTGAAGCAGATTTCTACTGTTTTTGAGACAAGAGTGAGAATCTTGTAATATAAAAATAATATTATAATAATATAAAATTATTTTATTACACAGTTAAATCCTAAAAATTAAAAGATTAATATATATATCAATCAGAATTGGGTTTAGTAAGATCTCCCAGCTCTAATTAATTAAAATAAGTTTTTTTCGGCCAAAAAATTATTATTTTCTTGACTCGGAGCAAATCACACACAACAGTCAAATACACTCACAAAACAGTCAAATTCATTTTACTACTCACAGAAATTACAAAACAGTACATTTCAGGATGATATTGTAATTAACCTAAAAGTTGGGGTGTTACAATGATGATATATCATCTGAAGGAGAATCGGATTCTTCTGAAGTCAATGTTTTAACAAAAGAGCAAGATCTCTTGTTTCGAAGTTCTTAACTCAATTGAAAATCCTTGAGATAGAAAAATCTATTTTGAAAAAATAAAATCTTTAATGGAAGCAAGTTCTTCTAAACCTTTTAAAGAACTAATTATTCAAAATAAATATAATCTTATAGAAACACTTAGAAAACTTGAAAAGAAGGCTTCTAAAAAAATTGTAACAATCCAAGACCTGCAATATGAAATTAATTATCTTAAAATAGAAGTTAAGCAACTCAAAGAACAACAAAGCTTGCATCAAATCATAGTATCCCAACTTTACGATATTCAAACTAATTCTTCAGACCTTGAAAAAGGATAAAGTTCTAGATAAACAAAGTCAAAAGAGTCAAAAGACAAAAAATCAAGAAGATGAAGAATTTTTCGCACAAATAATCAATCAAATGAAAATCCAAATTTTTTTTATTAACATAAACATCAAAATTAATGATTTTGTCCTTAATACTGTCACATTATTTGACACAGGGGCAAATTCAAACTGCATCTTAGAAGGATTAATTCCAATAAAATATTTTGAGAAAACTTCTGAACAACTTAGCATAGCTAGTGGTTCAAAGTTAAAAATCAAATTCAAACTTTCTTTAGCAATCATAGAAAATCAAGGTTTCCAAGTTGAAAATTCCTTCTTATTAGTCAAAAATCTCAAAAATGAAGTGATCTTAGGAACACTATTCATCAGATCGCTCTTCCCTTTGCAAATCACAGAGGAAGAGATTACCACCCAACATCTAGGACAAACAATTATTTTCAAATTTCTTAGGAAGCCGATTCTATGAAACATCAATTTAATCTAATATAAACAAAATCAAATTAATTATCTTAAAGAAGAAATTTATTTTAAGAATATTGATTTCCATCTTAGCCAACCTCAAATCCAGAAAAGGATTTAATCTCTTCTTGAACAAATTCAACATTCAATTTGTTCGGATCTTCCCAATGCTTTCTGGGAAAGGAAGAAACATATGGTGTATTTTCCTTATGAAAAAGATTTCAATGAAAGACAAATCCCCACAAAAGCTAGACCAATTCAGATGAGCCAAGAACTCCTACAATACTGTCAGCAAGAAATCAAAGAACTCCTGGCAAAAAGACTTATTAGGAAAAGCAAAAGTCCTTGGTCTTGTTCTGCCTTTTATGTCAACAAACAAGCCGAGATTGAAAGAGGTACTCCTCAATTTGTCATAAACTACAAACCCCTCAATTAAGCACTCGAGTGGATTCGATATCCAATTCCAAATAAAAAAGATCTTCTTAAACGACTGCATTCAACCAATATATTTTCAAAATTTGATATGAAACTTGGATCTTGGCAGATCCAGATCAAAGAAAGTGATCACTACAAGATGACTTTCACTATACCTTTTGGGTAGTACGAATGGAATGAAATGCCCTTTGGTTTAAAATATGCTCCTTCGGAATTCCAGAGGATCTTGAAAGAAATCTTTAATCCATACTCAAGCTTTACCTTCGTCTATATTGATGATGTGTTAGTCTGTTCTCAATCCATAGACCAACACTTCAAACATATTAATATCTTCATTGGAGTCATTAAAAGAAATAGTCTTGTAGTCTCCAAATCAAAGATTAATCTATTCTAATCTAAGATTAGATTTCTTGGACATAACATTTACCAAGGAACTACCAATCCTATTAATTGAGTCATTGAATTTGCGGACAAATTTCCAAATCAAATTATTGACAAAAATCAATTACAAATATTTCTTGGTTGTTTAAATTTTGTCGCTAATTTCTTCCCTCGGTTAAGTAATCTCATCAAACCACTACATGAACGTCTAAAAAAGTGTCCTCCTCCTTGGTCAAACACTCATACAAACATTGTCAAACAGGTGAAATCCCAAGTAAAGGATCTTCCATGTCTTTATCTTCCTAATCCTCATTTGTTCAAAATAGTTGAAACTGATGCCTCTGACATTGGTTATGGTGGCATTCTTAAACACCGTGTCGTAGACAAAGAGCATGTCATTGCATATGCATCAAAACATTGGAATCCTGCACAGCAAAATTATTCAACTTTGAAAAAAGAAATTTTAGTAATCATTCTTTGTATTTCTAAATTTCAATCTGATTTATTAAATCAAAATTTTTAATTAGAGTTGATTGAAAATCTGTAAACGATAATTTACAAAAGGATGTAAAAAATCTTGCATCAAAACATATTTTTGCTCGATGGCAAGCAATCTTAAGTGTTTTTTATTTTGACATTGAATATATCAAAGGCACTTCAAACACCTTACCTGACTACCTTATCCATGAATATTTATAGGGAAAATAATTGCATGCTCAGATCAACAAAATAATCCTCTTCTAGAGGAAAGGGAAAAGCTAATCAAAACTTGGCACAACCAGCTAAATCATCACAAAAACAAATTGGTCTTCTACCCTTCCATTTGGGTCATCCATCCAAGTTAAAGTTGAGTCATCCACTCAGAGAAAACAATCGAAAGCAGACTATGCCATGCCTATTACAACCCTTTTAGCCCTACAAGGTCAAGCGTAACCAAACTCCCAGATAAATCCTAGAAACAAATCTTCACTGAAGAATTGAATGATGAAGTTGACATCCAAACAATGATTCAAAACCTCAAAGGCAAAGCCATTGTAATAAACTCTCCACAAAAGGAAATAGTTGTGCAATCTCAACCTATTTCTTCCAAAAATCCTCATAAACCACATTATATACGAAAAGAAAGCTTTTGCCCTATGATCCAAATGGAACCAGAATTTTGGGATTCTAACTCAAACGAAGTTCCTCCCAAAATATTCCCAAACAACTTTCACTTCAAACCATTATCTCCCAATAAAACACAATAATTTTATGAGTTTATACTTGTTGACTCTGACTCTGTCTCTATTAAACATTATAGCGACCCCAAAGATGAGTCATATATAACTTATTCAACCATCCAGATTTTAAAGGTCATGGCACCGACAGAATTTCGCAAAAATCCAAACTCGTTGAGGAAATTTTCTCAGCATTTTGCCCTAATTGGTTATAACTATTGGGACTACATCCAATCTTGAAGCAACACGTTTTGGCTTTAGAACCTATCCAATCACCACTCATGGCTCATCTACTTCAAACAGAATGTACAATACAAGTTCCCTCATTAGTTTCTCCAGTGGTGGCATTATTTTGGACCAATCCAACAGATCTTTTCGACTGAGGTCATGGAAGGATTTCAATATTTTCAAAAGAAGCTTGATCTTTTTGATGATCCTTTCCTAGTAGATCTGCACTTCTTCTCCAAACTTTCTCTTGCCTGGATATTCTCGTGGCAATACAAATACAAGACCCATAATGGTTTTCCTAGTCTAATGCCTGCTCTGAAAAGACAAGCCTATGCTAAATGGTGGGCTGAGTTTGATGCCTCTAGAGTAACTATTGATAACATCAGGCTTTAATTTCATAAAAATCCTAAATTTTTTAAGGCGGCTGAACCTGAGAGCTGCTAATTCCTCAATCAAAAGGCTCATGTAGTTGCTGCAATTGCTACATCAACTAGTAAAGAAAGTCTTTTAAAAAATTTGGAAGATATTCTCAATCTTTACGGGGTTCCCATGGCTTCCTCTTCTGAAGCTCCTGGCTCTCCTTCTCTGTCCATAGCCCTATCATCTCCTGATCCGAATGAAGATGACTACTACGGAATCAATCTTGGAGATGATGAATAGTTAAGTTATTGTTCAAAACACTATATCAACTTGTGAAAGTCTATTGTTTACAGTACTTCACAATAGCGGTCTACGAATGATTACTATTCACTAAGCGGTACACTGTAGCATCTACTATTGTAATAGTAATTTTCTAGTCTATTTAAGGAGTGTCTGCCCATGATATTAGGCATTCAAAAAATTTTTAGTCTTTTCTTAGAGAGAGGTTTGTGTGAAATTCTCCTGTCTCCCTCTGTAATCTTTTCTTCAATCTTTAATAAATCAATATTTTCTTCCATCTCTTCTCCTTCACCGGAGCAGAAAAACAGTTTACCGCTTCTCTGGTTTTCTCTTTTCTTTTCTTTATTTACTTTTTTGCACTGCATCTACATATCATGTAAAGCAGTTCTTTTGTAAATGAGTGTTTATTGTAAGAGGTGAGAGGAGTGTATCTGGTGAGATGAGTGAATCTTGACTATTGAATCTTACATGAATGGCCAAGATTAGAACACAAATACATGTGACTTTTTTTTACCTTTAAGTAACTTTTAATCTTGATCATCCATGTATGGTTGTATGGTCAAGATTTACTCTTCTCACCCTCTTACAATAAAAATTCCTCTCATTACATATGTCCCTTATATATATATATATATAATTTCACAAAATAACACTAACCTACCGTCGTAGTGGGCTACATGTTACATTATTGTATAATGTATATCATTACTTGTGTTATGATATAAAGAATCACATATTTATAGTGGTCGTTTTGGTTTAATATTATGCTTCAACTATTTGTTGTTTGGTACCATATTTGTTAGCTACTGCTTACAATTATCAAGAGCTTTCACTCAAATCTAGGTTGCATTTGCAGCATTTATGGGGGTTTCTACTATTGCTAGCTTAGGTAATCAAACCACATCCATGGAAAGCACATGTGAGACTAATCTAGAGTTTTTTCCACAACAAAATTTGGATCAATTTTATTTTTGATAACTCTTAACATGCAATCAACCCTCCGATAAGCATGTCTGATGCTCCGGATTCAACCACCAACTTATACTCCGCATCAATATACATTTTCTAATGAAAAAAGATGATCTTACACCTCTTTTAAAAGTGTAGATACTATACACACCTTTTTTAAAAGTGTGTGAATATGAGAGAAAAAGTGATAAAAAAAATATAATTAATGATATTAGATGGTATGTAAAAATAAGTGTATATACTATTTGTGATAAAAATATCAAAATTATTTCCTAATGGCCAACCGTACTATAAGTAGGGGTGGGCATGATTTGGTTCGGCATGAAAAATCGAACCGAACCGAACTAAACTAGTAAAACGGTTCAGTTTGAAAACCGAACCAGGTTTCTTTTAGGGCCGAATCAGTTTTGATTCAGTAAACCAGTTTTGAACCGGTTCCGAACCGGTTTAGATTTGGAACTGGTTCAAAAATGGTTTGGTTTTAGAATCGGTTCTGAACCAGTTTAAAACTGGTTTTGAACCGGTTTGGGTTTCTAAACCAGTTTGGGTTTCTGAACTAGTTCAAAACTAGTTCAAAAACCAGTTCAGAACTAGTTTTTCATGTAACTAGTTCAGAAAACTGATTTTTCTATGAAACCAGTTCAGAAAATTGGTTCAAAAACTAATTTTTCTATGTAACCAGTTCAGAAAACTGGTTCAAAAACCAGTTTAGAAAACTAGTTTTTGTTTCCTCTTCCTACTATATATATAATACAGTTTAGAAATAGAGCCCAAAAAAAAGTTATCAATAATTTCCTTGTTATAAAAAAAAAGTTATCAAGAAACCTTGTTAGCATATCAGGGTCAACATCCTGCCATTTGACTTCTTCAATAATTTCCACGATATACCTAGTCCTCTGCTTAAACTCTATCGATTCAAGAAGATGCAGATCAGCACTCAAAAATGTGCTTTCATCAATAGGATAAGTTACCTATATAACATAAATGTTAAGGTTAAATCAGGAAGAATGACACAGATTTTATCATTGATGAAAAACTAATCAAATAAGAAGGGAATATATATATATATATATATATATATATATATATAATGAAATGAAAATTAAGGCTAGTAAGTATTCAACAGAGACCGAATATACTATGAAAAATAGCCTAAGAGACTAAGACAGTCTTACCCTTCCATTAGTGAAGACAGCATTGACACCAGATTCAAACCCAAGTACCCTTATTCAAAAACTTTTCCACCTAATAACAAGAAGCCTCATTTAATACAAACTTTCATGATTACCAAACAAAAAAGGGAAAAAAATGTTAGTGAAAGGCTCTGAGATTGAGTCTAGAACTGTGCAGACCTACACTCAATAAATAAATGAAGGGAAGAAGCAAAGAGGGAAAGCAAGAGAAGTAGACAATAATTTCTATCAGGTACTAGGATCAAATGAAAAAAAAAAGTAAAAGTGGACCAAAATGTAATTGTTTAAATAGCAAGGCAACCAGAAGTACCTTACTCAAATGCTTTCTCACTTCTTCAGCGGAAAATTCGAGAGAGCAGACCTATAGCCCTTAGATAGTAACCCATTAGCCACAAGAAGCTCGCAGACCATATCGATAAAAGCTTGAGTGCTATCAACTTTCACAGCTGATGTAAGGATGTATTTCTGCTGATAGAGTAAGCATGCTGATTCAAGAAGTCTAATACGTTCTTCTTGTGGATGCATAAAACCACACATTCACACAATTGACATGAAAACCGTATTTCAATTTCATAATGTGCAAATAAAAAAAACATCAAATATATATAAAGCATTGCATAAGTACGTCCAACTCATGAAAGGCATTAGGCAATATATATATATATATATATATATATATATGTAGAAAGAACAAGAAAATTCAAAAGAAGTGCAAATCAATATTAACCAAGTAATTTAAGCCTTGGCGAAGTAATTTCATCCCACTCCTTGAAGTGATATCAACAACAAGATGTGTCACAGGCTTCAAATCATCCATTGCTAGGTTAGGTAAAAATAATCCATGTGTTAATACAAAAGAACCAGAATGTAAGAATGAACCTATTGATTCTAACATGTCAACAACTTACTTCCAGAAGAATGCAAGTAGTCAATGTCATTCAGTACAGATCCCTCTCCAAAAATAATCATAGACAGAGATATGAATCTTGGCTTGCTATCAGAAATACTTGCTCCTGTATTCTTTGAGGCTCATCATTCAAGGGCCAAGGCACATAATAGAGCCTCCTGGTAAAATCAATTGCAGATATAAGTAGAAGAAAAGCTTATCCTATAAGACTGACTGGGTATATATATACCTCAATGTATTTGATCTCAATTTTGAGGCATTCATTATTACTTTATATTATGTTTGTGGGTGAGTTTTAGATGATTGGGCCTCATTGAGCTTAGTTGTAAAAGCTTTATTAATTTTTAGAATTTAGCTCATATTGACCTTTCTGTCTTTTACAAGAAATATCTTGGGCTATAAATGTCACATTTGGATGATCTTGGTGTCCCCTGAAAGCTGAGACGAAGATACACAATTTTGCGTCTAATGTAGTTTTTCTATTTCAACTGGATTCAGGGCAAAATTGAGCCTCAAAGTTAGGATGCTGTTGTTGCCATAAAGCTTGGACCTTCCCTCACTGATTTAGGCTTAACTCTCTCAATTTAAGCCCAAATAAGGCAAATTATATGTCTCTGAAAAGCTTATTCAAAGGGCTACAATTTGGGCTAGGGGTAGATTAGGAATTACAGAATAATTTTTTGTTACAAATAGGTTAAGGCAGAATACGAAAAGTACCTTTTTGAATCTTTTTCAGTTTTACAGATTGAATCAATAATTCTTTTCTCTCTTTTCGTCTTCTCTATTTTTTGTTTTCTCTCTTCTTTGAAGGTTTTGTATCTTTCCAATGGTGATGGCCATGGAAGGCTAAAGATCCAATCAATCTAAGGAATTCAATGATTGTGGTTAGAGTTTTGAGTTTTTTTGTTTACTTGTGATTTCTGATTGTGTTCTTCTCTCTTCTCCTTCTTCAATTGATTTATGATTATGTTTTCAAAATTGAAGATAGATTTGGATTGATTAATCTAAATTTAATGGAGAATAGATCATCGATTGGTAATCTATGTTAATTTGAAATTGTGTTTAATTCAATCTTAATCAAGAATTGCGATTGTGATTCTATTTTAGTTGATCAAATTCTAGGTGATTATCTAGTTGAATTCGAATTAACAGAGGTAAATGCATAAAGAATTTTACTCTCTTTGAACTATGATTAACTCTGCTACTTGAATTGAAGACATTGGATTAGTGTTTCCAGTTTCGAATTTATTTCTAATTACTGTTGAATTTGTACTCTGTCACTTGATGAACAAAACCTCCTACCTATTGATAACTTCCAATATGCTTGAGAAATCTGAATTGATCCTTAGGAGATGACCTAGGTTATGCACTATGCTATATTTCATTTAAATCCTAGTCTATTTTAAAGTGAGTACGACATCGCTCATCAAAATTTGGCGCCGTTGCCGGGGATCTATTTTCTGTTTCTTAGGTTTTTTAGGAGTTCCTAATAGTTTTTAATTTCTCTGTACTCGTGATCAACTTTGCTGGAAGTCCTTAAGTGCATTTTGCTATTTTTTCTGCTACAGATTCTGCATTCTGCATTCTGTTGCACTATTACATTGGATTACTGTTGCATTGGATTTGTGTGACTTCATTGCATAATTCACATTTTGCTGCCTTGCATAATTCACATTTTGCTGCTTTGTCCTACCTGCTGCTACCTTGCACGTTGCTGCACTAGTCACTGTTCCATTGGCTTAGCTTCACTTGCTACAAATTTTGTGCCACTGTTACATTGGATTTTACTGCATTCCATGATTCCTGTTATTGTGCATTGCATCACACAACACAATTGGTATTTCTGTTGCACAAGTAACACGTTCCTCTACTCTGCTGCATAACTTGCTGTGCTGCATAACCTGATGCAGTTACTATTCCATTGGACTCAGCTACATTGCATTCTGTTATTGTACATTGCATGATTGCCTCATACTCGTATTGCATTACCTAGCATACCACACAGCTCATTCTGCTGCAATTAACACAATTACTCATATACTTGCAATTCTGCTACATAATTACTATTCCATTGACTTTTACTGCTGTTGACCATCCTTTTGTTGATCTTATTACCAATTGCATTGCAAGACCTCATTATGAGTGTTATGCATTCATTTTGGGCATGTTCCTAGCTTCATACCACTGTTTCATACACTGCTAGCACTCTTTCCCTAGTTTTTGGGGCAGGGGAGAACAAAGTGCAATCTGGCCAACTCTGATTGAGCTGAAATTTGGTCTCCAAGGGTAAAACATCATTTGGAGCAAATTTTAGCCAATTTTCATCATTTGGTAAGGTTTTTGGGCAGTTTTGTAATTTCTGGAAAAATGACCTAATTTTAGATTGAGCTGAGACTTGTTCCCTTGAAGGAAAATGACATTTTAAGCAAGGCTTCAATAATGGAAGGTTACTCATTTTTAAGCCAAATTCCATCGTTTAAACCACTTTTTCAATTTTTGAAGATTTTTTATTGCATTTTTAAGTTCCATTTTTGTGTAGTTTTTAGAGTGTGGTGGTCCCATATTTTTTAAAAATCATTTGATAGGTCAATTAGATTTATTTTAGTGCATTTTTTTATGTTTGATAGTCAATTTTGCTTGATTTTGTGTTTTTGAGTTTTCCATGTTACATGACTAGGTCTAACCCTAGTATACTGCATCCTTTTGATCCTGAGATAGATAGGACTTTTCATTCCTTGCATAGGACTCATAGGATTGATTCTACACTTGATGAGCATATAGGAAGTAGTTTACATCTTGCTGTTTCTAGTGATTCTACACATAGTCATCATAATAGTGATTCTGCATCTGAATTTTCTGATTCTGTGCATTCTGTCATTGATCAATCTTTCCATTCTGATTCTACTGAGAACATTGATATTATGGATGAAAGAACTTTGAAAGAGCTTGCTGCACCTGATGTTACATATCAGTTTTTATGCATTCAGTATTCTGATGTTGATGCTCCTTTTGAACTTAAATCTGGATTGATTCATTTGTTGCCTAAGTTCAGTGGTCATGCAGGTGAGGACCCTCATAAGCATCTTCAGGAGTTCCACATTGTGTGTTCGACCATAAAGCCTCAAGGCATTCCAGAAGATCACATTAAACTTCGAGCATTTCCTTTCTCCTTACAGGATGCTGCTAAGGACTAGCTGTACTATTTGCATCCAAGTTCTGTCACTTGCTGGAATGATCTTAAGAGGTTATTTTTGGAGAAATTCTTTCCTGCATCAAGAGCTGCCTCAATCAGAAAAGAAATATGTGGCATTAGGCAATTCGACAGAGAGACATTATATGAATACTGGAAGAGGTTTAAGAAGATGTGTGCAAGTTGTCCTCACCATCAGATCAGTGACCAGTTACTCATCCAGAATTTTTATGAAGGTCTGCTTCCTATGGATAGGAGTATGGTTGATGCTGCTAGTGGGGGGACATTGGTAGACAAGACTCCTATGGCTGCAAGGAATCTATTTGAGAATATGGCCACTAATTCCCAACAGTTTGGCACTAGAAGTAACTCAGTGGTATTGACTAGAGGTGTTCACGAAATTGAGGCTTCCTATGCTGTAGATCACAGGAAATTGGAAAGCAAAATTGATGATCTCACATCCTTGTGAGACAATTAGCTGTAAATAAACACCAGCAGCCTGCTGCAGTAGTCCCTGCCAGAGTATGTGGCATCTGCACCTCTACTGATCATCCCACAGATTCTTGTCCTACACTACAAGAGGGTGACACTGATGGTACTCCACAGGCCTATGCAGCAAATATCTATAACAACAGGCCTCAGCAACAATAGCAGAGCTATGATTTGTCCTCCAACAGATATAACTCAGGCTGGAGAAATCATCCCAATCTGAGGTGGGGGAATAACTCTACACAGCCTGCCCCTACTCAATTTAGGCAGCAGCAGCAGCAGCAAATACCCTTCCCATCCACTGTAGGTTCCAGTAGACTATATCAGCCACCTTTCATGCAGTAGCAGAATATGCAACAGCCTACTATAACACCTCCTAAATTTGAGCCAACCTTGGAGGAATTCATGAAGCAAATGGCAGTGAACAACTTGCAGTTCCAGCAGAGGATAGAAGCTACCATTCAGAATCTGGAGAAACCAGATTGGACAACTTGCTAGTACGATGAACCAATTACAGTCACAAGATTCTGACAAGTTGCCTGCACAAACTGTGGTGAATCCAAGAAATGTGAGTGCCATCACTCTCAGATCTAGTAAGACTGTTGATGCACCAGATTGTAACATGGATTAGATAAGGAGAGTAAGGAGCAACAAGCCATACCAGAAATTCCATGTAGCAGCAAAATAAAGAAAACAGATTCTGTCCCCACTCCTAGTGTAGTTACTGATGAGCAGGAGCAATCTGTCTCACTACCATTCCCTCTGAGGGTTGTGTAGCTTAAAAAGACTTTTGAGATTGACATAGATAAGGAGATCTTGGAGACATTTAGGAAGGTTGAGGTGAACATTCCTCTCATTGAAGCAATCAAACAAATTCCAAGATATGCCAAGTTTCTTAAGGACTTGTGCACTCACAGAAGGAGACTAAAGGAAATGAGAAGATCAGTATGGGGAGAAATGTGTCTACACTTATTCAGCCTACAATGCCCTTAAAATGCAAGGATCCAGGGATTTTTACTATTCCATGCACCATAGGCAATAGCAAATTCGAGAATGCCATGTTGGATTTAGGTACTTCAATTAATATTATGCCTATGTTTATGTTTAACTTTCTTGCCCTTGGACCCTTACAGAATACAGGAGTTGTCATTCAGTTGGCAAACAGGAGTAATGCATACCCTGCTGGACTCATTGAAGATGTCCTTGTTCAAGTTAATGATTTGATCTTTCCTGCAGACTTCTATATTTTGGATATGACTGGAGAATCTGAATCCAGCAAGGCTCCCATCATTCTTGGCAGACCTTTCCTCAAAACTGCTAGAACCAAGATTGATGTCCATGCAGGCACTCTTTCCATGGAGTTTGAAGATAGTGTGGTTAGATTTAACATCTTGGATGCCATGAAGCATCCCGTGGAAGAACATTCTATTTTCCATATAGATTTGCTGGCTAATGTAGTTGATGATAACCTGTCTGAGCTCTTTGCTGTTGATTTTCCATTCTTTTCTGATTTTGTTGACATATACACATGTACTACTTGTACTGGTTCAGAAATGTGTAGTGTTTGTACTGAGATTGCATCCTATTTACATGGTGATTTTGATACAAATTGTATGGGTTCTGAACAGTTAAATGGTGGTGCAGCTGTGAATTTAATGGATTCAGAATGCAATAATTTGATTGTAGTAAGTACATATGAATCTGATCTTGTTGGATTATAGGTTGTAGACACAGTTCCTACCACCAGGATATTTCCATCTGTAGTACAGCCACCTACACTAGAGCTTAAGTAACTTCCACAGCACCTTAAGTATGCATACTTAGAGGATGATAAGAAGCTGCCAGTGATCATTTCTACTAACCTCCAAGCTGAGTAGGAGGATAGGTTGTTGCAAATACTGAAGAAGCATAAGAGAGCTATCAGATGGACCTTGGCTAACATTCTTGGCATTAGTCCTTCCATGTGTATTGGTGTGGTGTGGAATGTGATTAAAAATAAATATAAAAAATAGTTGCCAAGTTCCACTAAAAATATAAAAACCTTGTAACCAGTTGTAGTAAGTAAGGGTCGATCCACAGAGAACTAATTCAATTAACACTATTAATCTAATTCCTAAATTAAACTCTGATAGAAAATAAACAGTAAAATTAAAAGGGGGGTTTTGTTAATTAAAACTAACAAAAGAAATTAAACTTAAATCAAAGCAGTAAACATAAATTGAATTATCAAGTTAAAGATATTGGTTAAGAGATGGAATCCACCACTAGATTTATGTGATTATGCTAACTTACATACTCTTTATACTAACATGATTAATTATGTTCTTATGTGATTGTGAGATAAATTCCCTGTTTTCCTTAAGTGTTGGCCAATTTAGCAACCGCTCAAATCAACTCCTAATCATCGATTAGTTATAAAGTAACCGCTCTTACAACTATCCAACAATTGCATTAAGATTTAGAAAACCAAACACACTAAGATCTAATCACACACCGGGATTAAATTACTTAGAACATGTATTTCACTAGATCTATTACCGCAACCGCGCATAATATATCCAGATCTACCACTTTTATAACTGGCAAATAGCACAAAGATAATTATATCTACATGAACATCATACATTCCGCTAGATTTACTACCGCAACCACGCATAATAAACCTAGATCTACCACTTTGAAAGTGGGAACAAGTATAAAAACCTTCATACCAACAATAGATTCAGAAATATATGAATAAAAATATAACTGTATTGATATAAAGAAATATGCAAGATTCACATAATCAAAACTAGGGTTTCATCTTCCCTTAACCAAATAAGAAAACTAGCCACACATGGCAAATTCAAAAATAGAAGAAAAACATAGTTCAAAATGAAAGTGCAAAAGAAAACTGAAGATCAAACTAGTTTCCAAAGGTTGGGGATAATCGATCTCCGATTGCTCGAACCCGAGACTACAATCTTCGATCCAATCTTCCTCTCTCTTGTTCTTTGAATCCTCTTCAGTCCCTTGGCTGCTCCCAGCCCAGACCTCCTTTAAGGGCTCTAAGCAACCCTATTTATAGGTTTGGATACCTAATTTAACATCAAAATACGAATTTAACTTTCTGGTGCAACAACACGGGCCGTGTCATGTTACACGGCCCAACCCGTGTCTGATTCTGATGTCAAATTTCTAGCTATTCCAAAGTCAGAGAAGAACACGGCCCATCCCATGTCATATCACACGGCCCGTGTTATCGGTCAAGGCTAAAAACTGAATTCCCTTGTGAAGTCAGAGAAGTACACGGCCTACCCCGTGTCATTGGACACGGGCCGTGTTCTTCAAAATCTTCTAGTCTTCAAACTCAGAATAATACACGGCCTACCCCGTGTCATATCACACGGGCCGTGTTGATCATTTTCTTTTAATCCAACCTTGATTCTTCACAAATGCTTTTCTTTCATTGCTTCAAGAGGTGATATTGATCTCCTTAAGCATTCATCTCTTTCCTTAAATGGTCATCAAGCTCGGTTCAATGCTAATGGACTCAAACACTCAAAGATATCCTGAAAAGCATAATTCATTTATGAGTGTTTATAACCACATTTAAGCATAGTTTCACAATAAACATCCAATTAAGCTCTAAAGCAGAAACTTAGCTAAATATCAATAATTAAGCACATATGGAGTCCAATTAAATCAATCATAAGGCAATTAAAATATGGAAATAATTGACAGATCAAATACCCCCACACTTAGCCTTTTGCACTCCTGGGCAAAACATAAGACCAAACCAAGGAACAAGGAAAACAAAACAAATTCAAAAACCTAACAATTTAAAGAACTCAATTTCTAATGATATTCAAGAGAGGCAAAAAGAGCAAGAAAAGATTCAAGGGATCACAATATTCAAGAGATAACAATTCTTCACATCTCAAACCAACATGCAAAGTATCTTCAAATTGAAAAGCATGAATTAAGAATGATAGATCCTCACAAGATACACTCTCAATCTCTCAAGTGTTTACCAGGTAAGTATTTCACTCAATTCAACCCATGAAAAATGCACTACCATAAGCTTGCTTATCTTCTACTTCTCCACTACTCAAACACATGCACACACAAATCAAGAGGACTTTATTTAAGGTTGTAATGGGGCTAAGGTAAGGGAAGAAAATAATATGGATATGGTAAGATGAGCACCCAAGAGAATAAAAGAACATTGGGGAGAAACTCAATTGACAAACATGAAATTTTTATCCCCTCAAATCTATATAATGCACATTCTCTTTACATATTCCTTTCCTTTTTCTTTCTTTTCTTTTACAATCTTTCTTGAATTTTTTCTTTCTTTGCTCTTTTTTTTTTCAATACCTTGCATATTACACATCAACTTACACAACCCCCACACTTGTCCTATTAAACACTTGCAAGCAAAAGAGCTCCTCCAATGAAAATGAACCAATGTTCTCCCATTCCCTAAGGTAAGGTAAAATCATGGTTTTTCACATAAGGCATATAATGGGGTAAGACAAAGAATAGGCAAATAGGCTCAAGGGGTTAATCAAAGGGAAATAATGCAAGGTTGGCTATTTAGCCAAAGTAGTTAATCACAAAAAAATGCCTCAATCAAGTTCATGTATGCAAGTGAAAATGTAGCCTCAAAAAGAGTCAAAGCAAGTTCTAGAGTGATCAATATGACATGAGTGAAAATCACACAAGAAAGAAAAGAATGGTGTAAATGTTAAATCCATCCATCAAAAGGCTCAAAAATCTCACCAGGTATGCATCTATCAAACTCAGTTCATCAATCAAACATTCAAAACCAAGCATGCCAAATTCAAGATGAAAGAAGAAATTTATAAATCATAACCTTGAATTTCAATTGCTTCAAACTCATAAACTTCACAAATCTCAAAACATTATTAGAAATTAAATAAAAACACATTTTTTTTTCAAAAATAGAAAATAGAAATAAAAATAAAAATAAAAATAAAACAGAAAACAAAACGTCAATTCCTCCCCTATACTTAAATTTTACATTGTCCTCAATGTAAACCTCAACAATAAATAATCATTAATAAATCTAGGACAAGTAAGATAAAAGAGAGGAAAGAAACATCCTTATCAACTGAAGTAACGGAGGAAGATGAAGAGATTTCCACCAGGATCCCATTGGCGAAAGCATAATAACCAATTTATGCTTGAAATAACATGAAAGCTTCCACCGGGGTCCCATTGGCTGAAGTGTAATGACCAAGTTAAGCTTGAGGCATGAGGGCTTCCACCGGGATCCCATTGGCCTTCCTTAATTTCCTTGGCTTCACCACTGAAAAGTAATATATGCACTTCATCAACTTCATATGCATTGTTTCTATTAGACCATGGCCCAAAAACAAAATCCACTTCGGCAGTGTCCGTCATCTGGTGCTTTTCTCCCTTCACTGAAAACTCTTCAGTAGCCTGCAATTCTACCTCTCCTTGTATCTTAGATCCTGTAACTGCATCAAAAGCATTGTTGATAGATCCTTTAACAACATTAGCTTCTGCACAAACAGAATCATCAGCTCTCAAGAATGCAAAAATTTCAGCACAAACAGCACATATCATGTCCTCATCACAATCAATACATGAGTTATAGTGAGTATAATTATTGAAACCAATAAAATCAGGAAATTCATCACACAACTCATCATACTGGCTCTCCACTACCTTAGGAAGGGGTTCAAGAATACTTACCTTGGGGGCCTTAGAGTTTTCCCCCTCCTCACTTACCTCTTCAAGCTCTGTTTCTTTCTCTTCAATGGTTTGTGAAGGAGAGGTGGGTTCATCTAATGTCTTCCCACTTCGTAGTGTGACAGCACTAGGATCTTCCTTCATATCCTCTTCGGGTTGTGAGGGAAGTCTCCCAGAAATTAGGCTCGACATTTTGCTGAATTCTGTGGCTAACTGTCCCAAAGAGTTTTGCAGGTCATCGCTCATGGCCTTTGTTTCTTGCTGAAACTGAATGTTATTAGTGACCATTTGTCTTATTAGCTCCTCCAATGAAGGTTCAGGTTGCCTAGGAGCTTGGACTTGCTGTTGCCCATAACTCAAGTTAGGAGGATCCCACCACCCTGGATAATATGTATTGGAGTAGGAGTTGTAGTTGTCAGACGGTTCAGAATATCCCCATACTACCTCTACCTCCTCATTTGTGTCTACTAGGAAAGTGGGACACAAATCAGTGGGATGTCCAGATGATAAGCAAATCTCACAAGCTTCCATGATCAATGGACATCAACACCTATAAACACTCAGAAAGAAAGAATCAAAAATTAAAATTAAAAACAAAAACAGAGCAAAAATAGGAAACAAATCAATAGCGCAATTGGAAAATTGGTTCCCCGGCAACGGCGCCAAAATTTGGTGTGATGTGGAATGTGATTAAAAATAAATATAAAAAATAGTTGCCAAGTTCCACCAAAAATATAAAAACCTTGCAACCAGTTGTAGTAAGCAAGGGTCGATCCACAGAGAACCAATTCAATTAACACTATTAATCTAATTCCTAAATTAAACTCTGATAGAAAATAAACAGTAAAATTAAAAGGGGGGTTTTGTTAATTAAAACTAACAAAAGAAATTAAACTTAAATCAAAGCAGTAAACACAAATTGAATTATCAAGTTAAAGATATTGGTTAAGAGATGGAATCCACCACTAGATTTATGTGATTATGCTAACTTACATACTCTTTATACCAACATGATTAATTATGTTCTTATGTGATTGTGAGATGAATTCCCTGTTTTCCTTAAGTGTTGGCCAATTTAGCAACCGCTCAAATCAACTCCTAATCATCGATTAGTTATAAAGCAACCGCTCTTACAACTATCCAACAATTGCATTAAGATTTAGAAAACCAAACACACTAAGATCTAATCACACACCGGGATTAAATTACTTAGAACATATATTTCACTAGATCTATTATCGCAACCGCGCATAATATATCCAGATCTACCACTTTTATAACTGGCAAATAGCACAAAGATAATTATACCCATATGAACATCATGCATTCCGCTAGATTTACTACCGCAACCGCGCATAATAAACCTAGATCTACCACTTTGAAAGTGGGAACAAGTATAAAAACCTTCATACCAACAATAGATTCAGAAATATATGAATAAAAACATAAGCGTATTGATATATAAAGAAATATGCAAGATTCACATAATCAAAACTAGGGTTTCATCTTCCCTTAACCAAATAAGAAAACTAGCCACACATGGCAAATTCAAAAATAGAAGAAAAACAGAAGAAAAACATAGTTCAGAATGAAAGTGCAAAAGAAAACTGAAGATCAAACTAGTTTCCAAAGGTTGGGGATGATCGATCTCCGATTGCTCGAACCCGAGACTACAATCTTCGATCCAATCTTCCTCTCTCTTGTTCTTTGAATCCTCTTCAGCCCCTTGGCTGCTCCCAGCCCAGACCTCCTTTAAGGGCTCTAAGCAACCCTATTTATAGGTTTGGATACCTAATTTAACATTAAAATATGAATTTAACTTTCTGGTGCGACGACACGGGCCGTGTTACACGGCCCAACCCGTGTCTGATTTTGATGTCAAATTTCCAGCTATTCCAAAGTCAGAGAAGAACACGGCCCATCCCGTGTCATATCACACGGCCCGTGTTATCGGTCAAGGCTAAAAACTGAATTCCCTTGTGAAGTCAGAGAAGTACACGGCCTACCCCGTGTCATTGGACACGGGCCGTGTTCTTCAAAATCTTCTAGTCTTCAAACTCAGAATAATACACGGCCTACCCCTGTCATATCACACGGGCTGTGTTGATCATTTTCTTCTAATCCAGCCTTGATTCTTCATAAATGCTTTCCTTTCATTGCTTCAAGAGGAGATATTGATCTCCTTAAGCATTCATCTCTTTCCTTAAATGGTCATCGAGCTTGGTTCAATGCTAATGGACTCAAACACTCAAAGATATCCTGAAAAGCATAATTCATTTATGGGTGTTTATAACCACATTTAAGCATAGTTTCACAATAAACATCCAATTAAGCTCTAAAGCAGAAACTTAGCTAAATATCAACAATTAAGCACATATGGAGTCCAATTAAATCAATCATAAGGCAATTAAAATATGGAAATAATTGACAGATCATGTATGCACAGGATACTGCTTGAAGATTGAGCTAAGCCAGTGAGACAACCACAGAGGCGTGTCAACCCTTTGATCCTGGATGTGGTAAAGAAAGAGGTGACCAAGCTTCTGCAAGCTGGAATCATTTATCCTATATCAGATAGTGCTTGGGTGAGTCCAATTCAAGTGGTTCCAAAGAAGTCAGGAATCACAGTAGTGAAAAATGATCACAATGAGCTGATTCCTACTAGAGTACAGAGTAGCTGGAGAGTTTGTATTGATTACAGGCGGCTCAACCAGGCGACCAGAAAGGATCATTTTCCTTTGCCCTTTATTGATCAGATGCTTGAGCGCTTGGCTGGAAAATCTTACTACTATTTTCTTGATGGCTTTTAAGGTTATTTCCAGATCTACATAGCACAAGAGGACCAGGAGAAGACCACATTCACCTGCCCCTTTAGCACTTTTGCTTACAGGAGGATGCCCTTCGGCCTATGCAATGCCCCTGGAACTTTCTAGCGATGTACGGTAAGTATCTTTTCAGACTTTTTAGAGGATTGCATTGAGGTGTTTATGGATGATTTTACTGTTTATGGTTCCTCCTTTGATGCTTGTTTGGACAGTCTGGATAGAGTTTTGCATCGATGCATTGAGACTAACCTTGTTCTTAATTATGAGAAGTGTCATTTTATGGTAGAACAGGGCATAGTCTTAGGCCATGTGATCTCTCGGAAGGGTATAGAGGTAGATCCTGCTAAAATTGATGTTATTTCCCAGTTACCTTACCCCTCTTGCGTGCGAGAAGTTCATTCTTTTCTTGGCCATGCAGGTTTCTATAGGAGGTTCATTAAAGATTTCAGCACAAAGGCCCTTCCACTGTCCCACTTGTTGCAGAAAGATGTTGTCTTTGATTTTGATGACAGGTGTAGAGAGGCTTATGATTGCCTCAAAATAGCTTTGACCACCACTCCCATCATTCAGCCACCCAAGTGGACACTCCCTTTTGAACTCATGTATGATGCATCTAATTATGCAGTGGGAGCTGTCCTTGCCCAGAGAGTTAGCAGGCTGCCTCATGTCATCTCCTACGCTTCCAGGACTTTAGATGCTGCCCAGGCTAACTATATTACCACTGAGAAAGAGTTGCTTGCTATTGTATTTGCACTTGATAAGTTTAGATCATATTTGCTTGGCTCTAAAGTGGTTATCTTTACTGATCATGCAGCCTTAAAGTTCTTGTTGAAGAAGGCATATTTGAAGCCTAGGTTGATAAGATGGATGTTGCTTCTCCAGGAGTTTGATGTGGAGATTAGAGATAGGAGTGGCGCAGAGAATTCGATAGCAGATCATTTGAGCATGATCGAAGGAGTTGTTGACCCTTCTCCTATCAGAGATGATTTTCCCGATGAGGAGCTCATGCAGCTACATGATACCCCACTTTCCCCTTAGTTTGCTAATTTAGTTAATTACTTGGTTGCATCTATTTTTCCCCCTCATGCATCTAGATCACAGAGAGCTAAGGTTAAGAGTGATGCTAAATACTATGTGTGGGATGATCCATATTTGTGGAAATTTTGTAGTGACCAGGTGATTCGCAGATGCATACCTGACCATGAGATCCAGTCAGTTCTTCACTTCTATCATGCCTCTCCAGTCGGAGGACACTTTGGACCATAGCGGACAGCTAGGAAGGTGCTGGATTCTGGATTCTACTGGCTCACCATCTTCAAATATGCGCATCAGGCTTTCACTATTGTGAGCAGTGCCAGAGAGCAGGAGTGGCCATCACTCGCAGGTAGGAGATGCCCAAGCAGCTTATTCTTTTCTGTGAGATCTTTGATGTTTGGGGTATCGATTTTATGGGCCCTTTCCCTGTTTCTTTTGGTTTTGCTTATATTGTGCTTGCGGTTGATTATGTTTCTAAATGGGTGGAAGCCAAGGCTACCAGGACTAATGATGCTCGAGTTGTTGTGGATTTTGTCAGGTCTAACATATTTTGCAGGTTTAGAGTGCCTCGCGCTATCATTAGTGACCAAGGGACTCATTTTTGTAACCGGACTATGGAGGCCTTGTTTTGGAAGTATGGGGTCGTGCATCGAGTGTCTATAGCATATCCTCCCCAAACTAACAGGTAGGCCGAGGTTTCTAACCGAGAGATAAAGCAGATTTTAGAGAAGATGGTGCAGCCGAATAGGAAGGATTGGAGCCGCCAGTTAGAAAATGCTCTTTGGGCTCATCGTACTGCTTACAAGACGCCTATAGGGATGTCTCCCTTTAGGGTTGTCTTTGGTAAAAGCTGCCACCTTCCAGTGGAGATAGAGCATCGTGCATACTGGGCAGTGAAGAATTACAATTTAGATTTTGACCAAGCGAGTTCAGAGAGGAACTTCGTTTGGAGGCTTATGAGAATTCCAAGATCTATAAGGAAAAGACTAAGCATTCCATGACAAGATGATTTCTAGAAAGGAGTTCTCCATTGGCCAAAAAGTGCTTTTATTCAACTCTCGTCTTAAACTCATGCCCGGTAAGCTCCGTTCTAGGTGGGATGGTCCTTTTATTGTCACTAAAATCTTTCCTTATGGTGCAGTGGAGATTTCAAATGAAGTCACCAACAAGATTTTCAAGGTTAATGGGCATCGTCTTAAGCCTTTCTTGAGAGCCCCGCAAGCCCCGCACTCGTAGTGGAGTTCTCCTTGGACAAGCCCACCTTTCCCCAAGTGTAGATCTTTCCAACTTGATGAGGGTGTTTTCCTCCCTTGTTCTTTTATTTCACATGCCTACTTGTCTTTAGCTTTGTGTTCACATTAAGGACAATGTAGAATTTAAGTGGGGGGAGGCATTTTAGCATTCTGTTTTCATTATTTTTGTTTGCTATTTTCTGTCTTCTGTTTATGTGTTTCTGTTTTCACTGATTTTAAATTCTTATTTTGTGTTTCTATTTTTCTGTCTTCACTATTTCTGTTTCCTGTGTTTCTACTGCATAATTTTCTATTTTTGCTGTTTTGTTGCTATTTTCTCTCTATTTGTCATACAAATTCTCATTGTCATAAACATTCTACTATCATTTCGTTTCTTTGTTTCTATTTGTTGTTTCTATTTGTTGCTTTTAAATTTCTGTTTCTATTTTCTATTTTTTTTCGCTTCTATTTTCTATTTTTGTTTTCTATTTTTGATTTTCTGTTTTGTTATTTTCTCGCATTTTCTCATTTGTTTTTGTTTTCCTTTTCTATTTTTCGTGTTATTTTTCTTTGTTTTAATTTTTATTTTTGTTTTGATCAATTTTGCATTCTTTTCATTGAATTTCTTGGTTTGTACAAGTTGTGTGTAATTTCATCATTCTTAGTTAGAGGTTTCATGACATGATATAAATATTTTTCTTGCATTTTTAGTTTAGCAAGCTGGCATTGAGAATTAAAGTATTGCATCAATTGTGATAGGTTTGTCCTTGGTGAGATTTTGGTTCTTATTCATGGATGGATTACATTATGCCATTTCCTCCCTTTCCTGTGTGATTTCACTCATGATTGTTGGTGCTCTAGAACTTGACTTGATTCTTTTTGAAGCTTCTTGTTCACATGCATGTATTGAGATGATTGAGGCCCTCTTTCTTGATTAGCTACTTTGGCTAAATAGCCAACCTTGCATCATTTTCCTTTGATTACCCCCTTGAGCCTATTTGCTTATTCTTTGTCTTAGCTCTGTTCATTTTATGCCTTTGTGAAAAACCATGATTTTACCTTACCTTAGGGAATGAGAGAGCATTGGTTCATTTCATTTGAGGAGCTCTTTTGCTTGTGGGCCATTAATAGTTCAAGTGTGGGGGTTATGCAAAGTGATGTGTAATATGCATGCAAGGTGAAAAAAAAATAGAAAAAAAAGAAAAAAAGAGAACTAAAAAAAATGAATGAATGAAAAATGAAATGGAAAAATGAAGAGAAACAAGAGAAAAAGTTGCGAAAGCAAAAGGAAAGGAATTTGTGTTGTGAAAGCAAAAGGAAAGGAATTTGTAAGAGAATGTGCATTACTTGTCATTTGAGTTCCTCCCTATTGCTCTTTTATTCTCTTGGGTGCTTAACTTGCCATATTCATATTGTTTCCTTCCCTTACCTTGGCCCCATTACAACCTTGAATAAAGTCCTTTTGATCTTTATTTGCATGTGTTTCAAGTGGTGAAAATTAGAGACTAGTCAAGCTTATGGTAGTACTTGCTTTCATGGGTGATTTGAGTGTAAATACAATCCTAAACACTTGAGAGTTAGAGTATGCCTAGTGAGGATCTTATCACTTTTGGTTCATCATTTGATTCGATTTGTCTTCTTGCTTGCTTGAGATGTTGAGAGATATATTCATGATTGTCTTGACTCCTTGATACTTTGGATGTTTGAATCTTGATCACTACCTTGCATTCTTGCAAGTCATTGGAAAGTATGTTGATCTTGTGTTCTTGTGATGAAACCCCTTTTGATTCAAGTTTGAATTTTGTCTGAGAGTGCAAAAGTTCAAGTGTGGGAGAATTTGATCAATCAATTTTGAGGCATTCATTATTGCTTTATATTTAGCCTAATTGATGATAATTGTATCCAATATTATGTTTGTGGGTGAGTTTTAGATGATTGGGCCTCATTGAGCTTAATTGTAAAAGCTTCATTAATTTTTGGAATTTAGCTCATACTGACATTTCTGTCTTTTATAGGCAATATCTTGGGCTACAAATGTCATATTTGGATGATCTTAGTATTCCCTGAAAGCTGAGACGAAGATACATAATTTTGCGTCTAATGCAGTTTTTCTATTTCAGCTGGATTCAGGGTGAAATTGAGCCTCAAAGTTAGGATGCTATTGTTGTCATAAAGCTTGGACCTTCCCTCACTGATTTGGGCTTAACTCTCTCAATTTAAGCCCAAATAAGGCAAGTTATATGTCTCTGAAAAGCTTATTCAGAGGGCTATAGTTTGGGCCATGGGTAGATTAGGAATTACAAAAAAAAATTTAGTTACAAATAGGTTAAGGCAGAATATGAAAAGTACCTTTTTGAATCTTTTTCAGTTTTATAGATTGAATCAAGAATTCTTTTCTCTCTTTTCGTCTTCTCTATTTTTTGTTTTCTCTCTTCTATGAAAGTTCTGTATCTTTCCAATGGTGATGGCCATGGAAGGCTAAAGATCCAATCAATCTAAGGAATTCAATGATTGTGGTTAGAGTTTTGAGTTCTTTTGTTTAATTGTGATTTTTGATTGTCTTCTTCCCTCTTCTCCTTCTTCAATTGATTTATGATTATGTTTTCAAAATTGAAGATAGATTTGGATTGATTAATCTGAATTTAATGGAGAATAGATCATCGATTGGTAATCTATGTTAATTCAAAATTGTCTTTAATTCAATCTTAATCAAGAATTGCGATTGTGATTCTATTTTAGTTGATCAAATTCTAAGTGATTATCTAGTTGAATTCGAATTAACAGAGGTAAATGCATAAAGAATTTTACTCTCTTTGAACTATGATTAACTTTGCCACTTGAATTGAAGACCTTGGATTGGTGTTTCCAGTTTCGAATTTATTTCTAATTACTGTTGAATTTGTACTCTGTTACTTGATGAACAAAACCCCCTATATACCTATTGATAGCTTCCAATATGCTTGAGAAATCCGAATTGATCCTTGGGAGATGACCTAGGTTATGCACTATGCTATATTCCATTTAAATCCTAGTCTATTTTGAGGTGAGTACGACATCACTCATCAGTATCCAAAAATTCCAGAGCTAAAATCACTAGCCAGAAATCTCATGGCAATTATATTTTTAGTGATATATGTCATATCCAAATCAAATCCATCTTCCTGTTACAAAGAATAAGAGTTAAAAATCATATCCAAATCAAATAATTAGATATATTACCTAAGTAGTTTGTCAGCAAGTACATAAAGTCTCTAGTTATTCACAATACCAAAGTTAACAAATGCATAGCAGAATCAAGATTAAAACCAAGTAATAGAACCAATATAGAAAAACATGCATTTTAACTAAAGAAGAACTTATGTTCTTTTTTTAAATTTCATTCATTGCAAACAAAGAACTGGCTAAGTTAGTCCTAAGTTGATTCAGCATGAGACCCATGAAACTGCATCAGTCCAGTTATTTAGCAATCAATAACAAACTGAATAGCTCAAAAGAAATGAAAATTTGACGTCAAAGAAGAAAAGTTTTTACTTATGAATCATGTCATAACCAAAATCATGAACATATTTCACCCAGCTATCATGAACTAGCTTTACAGCAAATTTGGGTGAGAATGTTGTGGACCAAGATCCACCATTTGACCCAGCTAATTGGCTCCAACTGATAGCTGAAATAAAATCCTAATTGAACATACATATATATTAGGATAGGCTCTAACAATTTTATAACCATGACGCTTAGAAAGGTTGTCAGTTTCCATGAGTTCACAGGATTTAAACCATTCTTAAAAACAAGAGGGATACATTATACATCAAATACGTTCTACAATTGGCAGTCTGGACCTAACTTGTATAGGCTCTAACAATTAAAACAGAATTCCTTTCAGTAGCATACTAGCATAACTATATTGGCTTGTACTAGTCCCTACTCATTGTTTTGCAACTATCTAGAAGTTAAACATATTGTATTAATCATAACCACATCCTTTACAAGGATATAAATTGGTCACTCATGATCATAAATCAATCCAGTAGAGAGAGCAACCAACATTATCAATTCATTTTAATTAAATTCACAAGAGACTCATTATGTACAAAATAAATTTATAAGTCCAATAGGCTACCAATATGAGAAACACATGAATTTTAATTTTAATTTATTTATTTATTCATTTTCAGTTTAGAATTTTTTTTTACTTTTGGATTACCAATAACAAGATAGAAATTTTTGAGATTAACTAGCAAAGCAAACATAACTTACAAAAGCACTAGTTTAATCATTACCTTAACCTCAGGCACACCAATCACACAAGCACATTCCACTACTTCAGCACCAACACGTTCTACAAAATAAGTTGAAAAAAACTATATAGCATACTTGGGACCATATAAATTGAGCTATTGTAAGTGAATTCAAGAAGCAAGAGAAAATAACATAGACAAAAACAATAAAATCCAAGAAGAAAAGCCTACAAATCACCTAGAAGTCTTATTGCAGCTGACAGAGTTCCACCTGTGGCTACCAAATCATCAATAACTATGGCCCGTTCACCCTGCTGGACAGCACCAACATGCACCTCCAAACAGTCAATTCCATATTCTAGAACATATTTTTTTAGTAAAAATACATACAAAATTAGTAAGAAAAAAAAGGAAATACCCCCCAGTAAAAAAACAAATAGAATTTGAACGTAGGTTTCAAATAATTGGGAAAGTAAGTAAAATAGTTTCAAACATATATCTTTACCACCAATCAACCAAATCACATTCATGAATGAACAAGGAAACTAATTTCTTCAATAAAAATTGCATAGCTCAAGCGAAACCAAATCAAATCCAACATAAATGATGTATCAAACTGAAATTGCAACCTCAAATTCCTGTTAAATGGGTTTTGTAATAAACCCACAAATAGCACCCCAGATTGAACAAACCCTAAATCTCCAACTGAACACTGAACCCTTCCATATCAAACAAATTATTTATTTAGATACCTTTGTGCTGCTATGGAAATGGCGAGACACTGTAATGGAGACGTTGTAAGTAGCAAAAATTTCACGCACTTTCGAAGGACGAAAGAATGGGAGTGCAAATCAGCAATGCATGATGAACAGAGCGGCGAAGTGCGAATCGAAGTGTGAATCAACAATGAAAGATGACAAGAGCGCGATCCAGATCTGGAATGGATTGTGGGTGTGAAGTGGATTGTGCTGTTCTAGGGTTCTCCATTGACGTGCATTTGGGAATTGAGATTGAGAAATGTTTTCGTGGAACAAAGGTTTTAATTTGGATGTGGTTTGGTTTTTACCAATGGACTGAACTGCATATAATAAAAGTTAACCGAACTATTTAAAACGGTTCAGTATAAGAACTGGTTCTTTCTGAAATGGATTTAAATGGTTAGGTTTGGTTCAGTTTATAACGTGGTTTGGTTCTTTTGGATTTTATGTCCACCCCTAACTATAAGGTTTGAGTAGCATTGGCTACAAAGCTAATTGATAGGCCACCTATAACATTTGGCCGTTACACTTCGATGCAAGTGAAGATGTAGCTTTTTTAATGCTCCAGCGTCTGTTAAATGGCATTGGGAAGACCATTTTGGACTTCAACTATGACGAAGTTAATAATCTAGAACAACAATTAAACAAAGCAGAAGCTAATAATTTTGACTTAGTTTTAGAAAATGCCCATTTGAAAGAACTGTGAATATTAAGGAGTAAGTTTCAGATGCATTAAATACATATACTATGTTTATGTGTATAATTTTGAGCTTCCAATGAGGGTGTATGTATAGCTTTCTACCCCATCAAATATAAATGTGATATATTTTAATTTTCTACCTTACTTAGTATGAATGGCAAAAATTTTAAATTATTAAACTCCCGTGCGATGTACATATTCAGGTCATTTAAGTAGGATATAACAACCATATAATTATATTTAAAATGCATACGATAAATAACAACAATAATTAAATCCGATAGTGGAAAAATATTTCATACAATCATACAAGCAATAAATGATAATAACATTTATAATGATATCACCATAGAAATGTATACACTCACCAAGGCATGCCGTTATGTTATGACATGTGTCATAAGCCCTAAATCCTGAACTAAATTTGAAATATAATTTATTAAGATTATAAATTATTAAATTTGTCCAAATCAAACGCAATTAAACCAACACACCAATTATACATGGGTTATTAAGCGGCCTGCCAAGTAGCTAAAAACATATATCGTGTCTTTAAAAAAAAATTGTATAAATCATGCTTTTACAATACATGTGTCGTCAGCTGTGAATTAAATTTATTACCATCACATGTGAATATAGGAATTTGAAATGACATATATATATAACACCATCACATATATACATCTGCATCATGATTCATAAAAAAAGAGAAATACTAAAAATTCACCAACCTTTATTCCTAAATTTGGTCTGTCATCATATACAGAACAATTATGTTTTCAAATTATTAAATATATGAATATATTTTTGGTATATAATAATTACAAAGACTCCATTATAGTCATCACAAAATAGTTAAATATTTGCGTTAAAAATATAGTCAAATTACTAAAATGTACTTGACCATGAGGAAACATAGACCTGTAGTGTGCTAATTTGCACTACGAAAATTATAGTGAATATTACTTGGTTTACTCTTCCTATTAAGTTCATACAACATCCACATGAATGATCGTATAGAAATAAATATTTCCAATTAACAATACCAAGTAAATAAAACAATGGAATTATGTAAAACTATATAACGTCATTAATTATTTGGAGTGCATATGTAGAAATTATATCGTGGCGAGGGGCTACATAGAATGCTTATCATAGCTAAGAAGAACTGGCCAGTCGATAAATGAGAAATTTGGTTACGAATGTATCCCATCATAACCTCGCCAAGTTCATCTAGATCGTAATGATTGTCTAATATATAAAGATAATTATCTATCTTCTAAAATATTTTAATATTTTATAATTTATAACATGTATTGCTCAGGTTGAAAGCACTAGTATTACATAAAGAGAAGAATTTAATATTGTAAGCATAATTTTTCTAGCCAAGATGATGTTAATGAACGATTGACATGTGGTTAAGAACCAAATAAGTTAAATTCCAAAATTCCATAAATTATTTTTCTAAGTTTGATTATTATGATACATGATTTTATGCTTTTAAAAGCACATTTGTATTATTTGTTCAACAAGTAAATATACCCATACATTATTATGATACATAATTTTTTAGTCCTTGTAAATATATCCAAATATGGATTTTGTGCACATGAAATATTTGTCCTCATTTTGGTCCCTTAAAAATTCAAGACAAGTGAAATTTTTCCATGCCATTATGTCATGTCTGTTAAGTAGTGAAGTGACAAACGACGCTACGTGCCAACTTGCGGATTGGATGACAACTCATATCATTTATGTCATGTGAATGACAAGTCATCCACTTGGGTCCTATGTCTCCTTCATCTTCTTGCCTATGTCTTCCCCAATTCGCAACAACCCCTAACTCACAGCGACATTAGCATCCTCCACCCACCCTCTCCCTAACCTATATCTACAATTGCAATTCTCAATATTCCTTTCCCAACCCATTTTCGTCTTTTCCCACATTTGTTTCATCATTCGGGACAAATATGTTGTCCATGTTTGGTCCATCACTCCTGACTTACTAATGTCCCTTAATCCCCAAAAAGTCATCACCACTTATCAGAGATAAGATCATGGCAGAGACTAAATTATACTGTCTCAAATTTTACAGGGATCAAAATCATATTACAAAATTTTATAAGGACCTATACCTAAACTCAGAATTTGTACAAGGACTAAAAACAAATTTTAGTCATCCAAAACATGCTTGTATCAGAACATAGTATAGTTACAACGCATTTGGTCACAAATGAGGTAGCAACTCTAGGGAAAGAAGTAAATGGATAGAGGGATATTATAACCAATATTGTAATTGCATATACATGAGAGGGAGATGAGTGGAGAATGGCAATGTCTCTGGGAGTTAGGAGTTGCTCAACACTAGGAAGACATAGCGAGGAAGAAGAAGGACACATGGGACCCAAGTGGGTGACTAGTCATCCACGTGGCATAAATGACATGAGTTGTCATCCAATCGACAAGCTGACACGTAGCGTCATTTGCCACTTCACCACTTAATAGACATGTCATATCGGCATGGACTAATTTCACCTGTCTTGAAATTTTAAGGGAATAAAATGAGGACAAACATGCAATCATGTATTAATTTAATCGATATAACTGTAGATGCATAGATCAAGCAAGTAATGAGGAGTGAGTAGAATATCGGGCGCACGAGGAATTAGTTTGCCACGTACCGCTTCAATAATATTAATAATATCTAGGCAACCAATAATTAAGAGTGATTTAAACCAATTAAAGACACAAAATTATTAAACACAAAAACACATTAAATTAAATGGGAAAAAGAGAGAACAAAGTACACAAATGAAAAATACATTAAGGATGTAAACACACGAAATTACATACTCAATATCTGACTTCACTTAATTCAACAATTTATCATAGATAATAGAGTAGCTTTGGAACCTTCATTCAAATTAATTTATATTCATTATTCAACTGTTGGGGAGAAACAATTAATTAATTAAACCCAATTCCTTGGCGAGGCCATTATCTTTAATTATCAAAGGCTAGTCAATTGTTTGATCTAAACCATAACCCTTAACCAATTCATAGGGCTTATCCCCTTCGTGCCATTGAGGCTTAAAAACAAAATATAATTTTTCATGTATTTTCATAACCAAAAGAGAGCTCATGTGCCAAACTGGTTTTTTCCCTTTCATATAAAAGCTAACAACTTTTCGTATCCAACTTGCACGATTTTGTCTCACTTTCAAGATGCCCTAATTTGGCCTCAATTTTTTGTTAGCTTTTCAATGCCACAAACGGCACATCGATATGATTTCTCTCACCCAAGAAATAGCTCAATTACTCAAGAATGGTCAAGATCCTACAGGAATCTGAATGTTGCTTCAAATGTAATATCTCCAAGATTCCTCATCTAATCTCCAATTTAAGATTGTGCATCCAATTAGAACTCTATTTAATAGCTAAGAATACGATTAAAATCCTTCAAATATTTATTTATAGGGATTAGTTATGTTTGCACTAAACCTGATGCAGAAAGAAGAATCAGGTATGACAAGGTCAAGAAAAAGCCATTTAAAAATAAATAAAAAATTACAAAATAAATGTAAACTAAATAAAAAGAGGTACATGTGATCAATCAATTTTGAGGCATTCATTATTGCTTTATATTTGGCCTAATTGATGCTAATTGTATCCAATATTATTTTTGTGGGTGAGTTTTAGATGATTGGGCCTAATTGAGCTTAGTTGTAAAAACTTCATTAATTTTTGGAATTTAGCTCATTTTGACCTTTCTATCTCATATAGGCCACATCTTGGGCTACAAATATCACATTTGAATGATCTTGGTGTCCCTTGAAAGATGAGATGAAGATATACAATTTTGCATCTAATGCAATTTTTTTATTTTAGCTGGATTCAAGGCGAAATTGAGCCTCAAAATTAGGACATTGTTGTTGTCACAAAGCTTGGACTTTCCCTTACTAATTTGGGCTTAACTCTCTCAATTTAAGCCCAAATAAGGCAAATTATATGTCTATGAAAAGCTTATTCAGAGGGCTACAGTTTGGGCCAGGGGTAGATTAGGAATTACAAAATAGGTTTTAGTTACAAATAGGTGAATGCAGAATACGAAAGGGACTTTTTGAATTACTTTGTTTAGTTTTACAGATTGAAGAAAGAGTTCTTTTCTCTTTTTTTGTTTTCCCTCTTCTGTCTTATCTCTTCTCTGAAGGTTCTGCATTTTCCTTGAAGTTTGATTTCTAATGGTGATGGCCATGGAAGGCTAAAGATTCAATCAATCCAAGGAATTCAATGATTGTGGTTAGAGTTTTGAGTTGTATTGTTTAAATATGATTTTTGTTTGTGTTCTCTCCTCTTCTCCTTCTTCAATTGTGATTTATCTGTACAACATGATTATGTTGATCTAGATCTACATTTGATTGAATCTAGATTAAGTTTTCAAAATTGAAGAATGAATGAAGATTGATTAATCTTAATCTAATGGAGAATAGATCATCAATTGGTAATCTATGTTAATTCGAAATTGTGCCTAAATCAATTTTAATCAAGAATTGCGATTGTGATTCTATTTTAGTTGATGAAATTCTAGGTGGTTATCTAGTTGAATTCGAATTAATAGAGGTGTATGCAGACAGAATTCCATTCTCTTTGAACTATGATTAACTCTGCCACTTGAATTGAAGACCTTGGATTGGTGTTTCCATAATTGAATTTTCTTCTAATTACTGTTTGAATTTGTATTCCGCTACTTGATGAACAAAACCCCCTACCTATTGATAACTTCTACTAATATGCTTGAGAAATCCGAATTGATCCTTGGGAGATGACCTAGGTTATGCACTATGCTATATTCAAATTTTAAATCCTAGTCTATTTTGAGGTGAGTACGACATCGTCCATCAACATTTGGTGACGTTGCCGGAGATCTATTTTTGGTTTCCTAGGCTTATTAGGAGTTCCTAATAGTTTGCTACTTTCTTTGCTTGAGTTCTGCAAAATCGTTGCTCTTTGAAGGTTGTGAACAACTTTACTGATATTGCTAATTCTGCCATTGGAGTTGAGCTGCAACTGTGTGTCAAGCAAGTTGCTGCATAATTCTATTTTATTATGCTCATTTTGTTGTTCCATTGTGTTTTCTACTGCAACACACACCATTGTTCAATTCTGCTGCATTGTATTTTGTAGTCCATTGATTTCTGTTACTGTTCCATTGGCGTTACTGTTCCATTGGCTTTTGCTGTTGTTAACCATCTTTTTGTTGATCTTATTACTAATTGCATTGCAAAACCTCATTATGAGTGTCATTCATTCATTTTGGACATGTTCCTAACTGCCTACCACTGTTTCATACCCTGCTAGCACTCTTTCCTTAGTTTCTGATTTTTTTTTCTGGTGAAGGGGAGAAAAAGTGCAATCTGGCCAACTCTGATTGAGTTGAAACTTGGTCTCCAAGGGTAAAACATCATTTGGAGCAAAATGATCCTTAGGATCTAGTACTCAGATTTTAGCCAATTTGCATCATTTGGTAAGGTTTTTGGGCAGTTTTGTAACACCCTAGCTCTGACACCAACTAATGTAACACCCTAGCTAGGGCATCACATTTCTGACTTCCGACTCATAATCTGAAAATAAGTTCGCACAAAGTTTGAGTTATAAAAGATGGGTTTCAAAATTTCTTCTTTACTGAAATGTAAATTTACTGAAAATATTAGGTAATATTAAAAATCATATTTCAACTATTCATTATGCAATATTGACACCAATTAATATCACAATTTAAAGAGAAATATAAAATTAACAGACTTATTTTTTTTCTTTTTTTTTTGACAGTAGCAAACCCCATGACGGGTCCTACTTAATAGCACGGTACAACACTAACGGAAAACTTTAACATACTTATTCCTTTTTCGTCCATCTTGATGCATCAGACATCGTTCCTTTGTCAACACTGCACACCTTCGAGTCCTGAATGTCCACTCCTTATTGTTATTACCAATCTCAAAGTATCCATCGCCCGTTATGTCTAAGATAACTCGATCCTTCTATTATTTGATTTTAACAGTACAGACACAACAAAACAATATAACAAAGAGGTGAGATCACCTACACCAATACCAACGTGGCAAGACAGAGATAACACAAATAGCTATATCATACAGATAGATCATACCATAATCATGCTATCAGCATTAATCAACTATCATCATCTAATCATTTATCAGTTCAATCATCATCCAAGTACTCAAAACAATTGTCATAACCAATAACAAATATTCTCCAATTAATATATCACACGAGATATAAATGCTCAGATTTATGCATATGTACAAAGACTCATTTTATCAAAAACGACTCCATGGAGGTTTTCACAATTTCGAGAAGAATGCTCTGGTTAATTGTCAGCCTTAGCCCAAAAGCAATCTCCCAGTCGTTGAAAAGAATCGTGTTCTTGTCGGGTATCGTCAATGCGTTGCAACGGACTGCATCGCCAAGTGGCACAGGGTACTCGCCAACTGTCCACTGGTCGACCGCCGCGCCTCGACGCCCCCAAGATCCATCATAGACCTCACTATCAATTCTCATTCCCTCTTCAACCATAAGGGCCATAATAGCTATTAGCTATATTTTATACAATGCATGAATTTATCAGTGCAAGTCCAACCCCAACGGGCCAAATCTTTTCAGTTTCATTTGTACAATGCACGAGTATATCAGTGCAAGTCCAACCCCAACGGGCCAAATCTTTTCAATGCATGTATAATGCACCAAATCCAAATACGGGCATCTCTTTCCAATGCATATAAAATGCACCAAATACCAATCATAGGCAAAACATGTCACTCTCTCATACAGTGTCCATACACTGGTTAAACAGTAATTATACTGTATTTTTAACACAAAATCATGTTATCATGTTTTCATAGTTATAAAACACTTTCGCCATATTTTCACAAGATTGCGCAACATTTTCATTATGTTTTCACAATTCCAAAATGTTTCTGTTACGTTTTCAAAATTTTGAAACGTTTCTGTTATATTTTCATAATACCGTAAAAATATTCTATTACTTTTAAATCATATAGTGATTTTTCAACAGTACGTCAAATATTTAAACTCACGTAAAATATTTAAACATAATTTAAATCACGTAGAAATATTTTAACATTTTAAATCGCATAGGAATATTTTACTATATTCTAAATCGTTTTTAAGATACGTAAATCATTTTTCACCACAATTCTATTACGAAAAATATTTCTTAACCTTCAAAAATTCCTATTTCATCCTTTCTCAAAATATTATGACTTTGTACTTCATTTTTCACATTTTCTTACTCAAGAAAATCTTTTTCCAAGTTTCTTTACTCAAGAAATTCTTTTTTAAATATAATCCACAAAATTACTTTTCCATTGATATAAATCAATGTTTCAAATCTTAAAATTCTCAAACGTACTTCAAAACTTGAAAATAAGTTATACTTGAGTAAATTCTCAAAATACCATTATATTCTCCATTTTTCCCCCAAATCATTTCCAAATTACCTACTTCAAAATAAATTGAAGTTTGAAAACATTTTTGTTCACAAAACTTAATTTTTCAAGTGAGTAAAATACTCTGATTCCCTTTTCAAATTTCTTGTATTAAATCAATTATATTTCCACTTGAAAAATTACTTTGTTTCATCAAAATCTAGGCATTACTATTTGAAAAATTATCAAAACATTTTTTCTTTTAAATTGATATAGTTTTACACAAACAAAACCATTAAAGTTTTATTTTCAAAACCAAAGTACCGATTGGTCATATAACAAACCCATTTGTTCAAATTCATTTTCACTTTCTTTGCAAATCCTTTTTCATTCTTAGTCAAAAATCTTTTCCTTAATATATATTTCCTCAAAATCACTTTTTATTGATCTAGTCCTACAAAATCATATTGAGTTGTTTTAATTATTGTTTCTTAACTTTAAATTTCCTAACGTTTTCCAAAACCCAAATAAATTCTTCGTGAGTAAATTTAAGTTACAAACATTTTCTTTTATATTTTTAAATCACTTCTAAAAATTGATTCTTTTTAAATTAATTTGAAGTTCAATACTTTCAATCTTCTTTTTCTTTTATTTATGAAAATTCTACTTCACTTAATTTATAACACTTAATTCCCTTTTCAAAAATCCTTATTTGAAAATTCTTGTATTTCATAGCATCAAAACATTTTTCTAAATTATCAAAACCTTATAGATGGTCATTGGAACCATGAAATATTTTTCTTCTAACTTAAATAAATTCCATTCTTGTTTCTACACAAAATAAATCAATAAAATTTCATTCTAAAATTTGTGTTCGTGTTTTCTTAAAAAAAAACAAACCTTTAGTTCATTTTTCATACTCCTCAAATCAATCTAATTTTATTCTTCCATA
Organism: Ormosia semicastrata; assembly: GCA_029884595.1. Lineage (NCBI taxonomy): Eukaryota > Viridiplantae > Streptophyta > Magnoliopsida > Fabales > Fabaceae > Ormosia > Ormosia semicastrata. The sequence goes on from JAQQTO010000061.1 coordinate 76,533,262, forward strand.
AACATATTAATTTGTAAACACCTATTTTGAGGTGTCTTGGCCGAAATTCTCATTGTTCTAGGGATCAAAATTTAATTTCCTTGTTCTTGAAAATTTTCAACATTGACCCTCATCAAGGGCATCAAAACCGTAGCTCTTTCTTGGCCATTGGAACCAAGATCAATTTTCTTTCCATCCACACATCATGGCATACATATATATATTTCATCATAAATATCACAAACATGCCATATACTCATCATGCATATTATAAGTATACTATCAAAGCCATAAAATCATGCAAAGCATATTAAGCATAGACAAAATAATCAAGGAACAAGAAAATAAAGCAAAGCTCATAAACACACAATTAATTATTACATGACCATGGATTGGAATTCTCACATGAATTCACAATTCATCAAATATAAGACCATCTCCCACCACCATAATTGGTTGGTGAGATGGATCTCTCTCTTACCTTTTGAAGATCCTCAAAAACTCTTTGTTTTGCTTCTCTTTCCAAGTCCTTCACCACCAAGGGCTTCTCAAATACAAAACAAAATACATAGAAAATAGTATACTAAGCTTGATTAAGAGGAACCATGGATCAAACATGGTTTAGATCATGAAAAAGAGAAAAGAAATGAAGTTTCCTTACACTTCACCTTAAAAATTCAATAACTTTGATCTTGAAGAAAGTCCATGAAGATGAATGATTTTGAGAAAGTCTCCAACATGAAAGTTGCTTAAAATATCATGTAGATTCAAGATCTATAGTTGGATGAAATTAAAAGTGATGGGTGGTGCTTTTGGTGGTCATGGCCGAACCATTTGGTGAGGAAATGAAGGAAAATGGTTGTTTTGTGTTCTTGGCTTGGTTGAGTGATGAAGATGAATGATTTAGAGAAAGTCTCCAACATGAAAGTGTTTTGAATTGATGAGAGGATTCAAGATATGTAGCTAGATAAAATTATGAAAGATTAGAAGTGGTTCCATGGGTGGTGACCGAATGCTCAAGGAAGGAAAGAAAATGGTGTTGTTCTTGGTGTTCTTGACAAATTAGAAGAGAGAGAAGAGAGAGAATGAGTTAAGTGTTATAAAATGTGATACAAATGAAATCAAATGGCTGAATTGAAGTGGGCAGCCGTAGCATTGCATGGAGAGAAAGAAGAAAATAATTTTGCTTTAGGAAAATGACCAATAATTGGTCAAGACATCTAATTAATGTCTTCAAGCTTTTTCTTTGGCCTAAAAAGGCTACTCCAACATGTCTCAACATGTCTCTTCTTCTTTCTTGCTTCTCCAACCGTCCCCCCTTCATCATGCAATCCAAAGGAAGCAAACAAAACAATAATGGTCATATTGACAATGACAAACAATAATGGTCATTAATTTAGTTTGCATGGCTATTATTAGTGGTTCAAGAACCATGTAAAAGTCTCTCCAAGCTGCATGAAAACCGTGTGGCTCCTTGAGTATTTTAGGGAATTAATTGTTCTCAATTTTCACCTAATTGCATGCTAATTAATTAGGTAATTGGTTAGGTTAAATTTCCTAACCAATCTTAACTAATATTCTAACTATATAACTAATTAATTAACATATTATTTCACATATTATAATTCTAATTAAAATTAGGATATCTAATTAAGAATTAGATTATAACAATTTAACATTTAATTTAGTTTACTTAACTTGTTAATTAGGCCATTAGATTAATCAAATTAGGCTTAATTAGTTACTAATCAAATCATTGTTGACTTCATCTTTTCTTTAGCCTAAAAAGGCTACTAAAAAAAATTGTCTCCTCCTTGTCCAAGCACTCCAAAACCATCCCCCCTTCCATAATGCATGAAGTTGTCATCTTTTTTTTTTATACAATTATTTGAAGCATTCCTAGCCATTGATTAATTCAATGGTTAGGATTTAGGTAGACTTTTGATTTAGAAGACTTAATCTAGGCCATTAGATCTTTTTCCTTTAAATTCTAACCATTAGATGTGTCTCCAAAATGAAGGGTCAAGATTACTCCTTCTTACTTTTAATCCAAAGGTCATAATTAGTCTTTGCTACTTTTTAAGACCAAATCTCCACCCTTGATTAATTCTTCATCCAATGGTCATAAATGGTCTTTGTCACTTTTTAAGACCAAATCTCCACCCTTGATCAACTCTAAATCCAATGGTTGTAAATGGTCACTTTATATAATTAATTTTACACCGTTGATTAAATCTACGGTTGATATTGAAACTTGCCTAACTAAGTTTATTTTCACACCATTGATTAAATCAATGATGATTATCTTATGTTTCTTTATTAAATTTATTTCTTAACCGTTAATTGAATCAATAGTGGATATCCAAACCACCAATGTTGACTTAAGTAATATAATTTCTATTTTTATCTACTAAAAATCTCACGAAATAATATATTTACTGTATTTTTATCTTCCGATAAATAAATACAGTACAAAACAAATTTTCTAAAACTGTTTCCGATTCAGGTTTAGTAAGATCCCCTGTCTCCGTCTAAACAGTACAAATTTTTCTATGCGTAGAAAAAAATTTCACTTTGCGGGACCCACCTGGGCCCACGTATGGTCACCTGGGCCCACAAACACCTCGTGGGGCCCACAAACAGAAAAAAATTCAAAATCACACATAAAATCACAAAAATTAGAAAATATATGAAAATCAAGTCAGATTGTTAAAAATAATTAACAGTCAAGAGAAATAAATACAGAAAGATTTTCTCCGACCAAAATTATTATTTTCCTGACACGGAGTAAATCACTCAAAACGATCAAATACGCTGACGGAATAAACAAAATAATTTTACAGTATCCAGAAATTACTAAACAGTAAAATTCTGTTAGCTGTCAAAATTACTGTTTATAGGATAGGAAATTTTGGGGTGTTACAATTCTCCCCCTCTAAAAAGAAATTTCGTCCTCGAAATTTGAGAAACATGATTTCACACCCTCAGAATAAATACGGATATGGTGCTTTCATCTTATTTTCCAATTCTCATGAAGCTTCCTCTCTTACATCTTGCTATACTATTCTAATCCCACAAAATCTCTTTGCTGATGTTCAACTTCTCCTGATCAAACAGATATCTCAGACTCCTATCATAGAGATTTTGTTGGTTATTACTGAAGATGTTGAATGTTACTCCAGAAAGAAAGAATTTCCATATCTCTGATATCAATATAACAACAACCGATCTTCATTCATGCCTAGAATAGTTTTTCTCAGATAACTTCCAACTAATGTAATGTAATGTTTAGCTAATGTAATGTATTACTTAAAATTTCCTTATCTTCGTATCACTACATATTCTAGATTTTTGCTTTTAACAGGAAATGTCTCACTAACTGAGTTCTTCTTTCCACAGCACTATACCGGATACTTCTGCAAATTTTTTTTTACGGTTTTCCATTACCGTCTTAAGTTTTCCCATAGAAGAATTGTTCCAATCTTTTGAAAAATTCACCATGCTTCTACTACGTTACTCAGATACGTTAACATGGATACAAATATAGAAATATCCTTTCTTTCTAGATTTTCCTTCAGTTGTAGGAGATGAAAGAAAACATCATGGAAGATAACAAAACGAATTGAACCGTTATCGAACATATCCAGCAAAGAATTGGATGTAACCCGATTTTCAAAAATGAATTTTCTCTGGATTACTCACAGTCTGTTAAAATAATCTCATTGGATATGGCTGGAAAATAACCAATCCATTTTCAAAGAGCACATCTGTTTATGAAACAGATCAAACTAACACAAAATTTTTGAACAACAGATCAAACTAACACAAAAATTTGATCCACAACAATAATTTGAATAGCTTGAGTAGCTCGACAGCTAAGAATAGAAACAGAAGTAAACAAATCAAAGGATAACGAATAACTCTAACATATAATTGATCCACTCAATCATATGTTATAAAGAATAAGTCACTCACAGAAATATTCAGTATGGTTTATAGGATTAGCTCCAATGACGCAATCTCCATTGATTAAATCTTCCACTCAGAACACTCCCGTTCCATTCAGAGTAACAACTTTCCTTACTATCTAAAATTTTTACTAATAGAAAACTCTATTTTCAAAGAACACATAAGAGATTATACTCTTTGGAAATGTGTCCAACTTTTTCACAATTTGTTTCCTTGACGTACATTCCTTCATTTAAGTACTTTCTTTCACATCACTTACTGCTTTTGGTTTCCTCAATGGTTGTAAATTCATCTTCCGTCGAAATCAATTACTTTCTTAATATCCTAAAAAAATACCAGGTTCCAAAATTACGAAATCTTATATTCCAAGACTGATTCTCTTCCATCAGATCCTAAACTTCAACTTCTAATTTCCACTGAACAGCGGTCCTTTGTTCGTGCAGTCGCCTTTCCACATTGCTCCCGTTGTTCCCGTAGCTGCAACTGCATTACTAGTAACATGTTTCACTTCCACACAAGTATAACTATCCCGAGCCATTCCCTTTTTTTTTTTCGAGACGTGCGGATCGAAATACAATGGATCTAATATCCATTATAAACAACATTATTTCCTTTCGAAAAACAAACACAGATAACACAACACAAGCAAAATAGACCTAACCACAAACCCCAAAAGACTCAAACCGTGCTCTGATACCAACTAATGTAACACCCTAGCTCTGACACCAACTAATGTAACACCCTAGCTAGGGCATCACATTTCTGACTTCCGACTCATAATCTGAAAATAAGTTCGCACAAAGTTTGAGTTATAAAAGATGGGTTTCAAAATTTCTTCTTTACTGAAACGTAAATTTACTAAAAATATTAGGTAATATTAAAAATCATATTTCAACTACTCATTATGCAATATTGACACCAATTAATATCACAATTTAAAGAGAAATATAAAATTAACAGACTTATTTTTTTTCTTTTTTTTTGACAGTAGCAAACCCCATGACGGGTCCTACTTAATAGCACGGTACAACACTAACGAAAAACTTTAACATACTTATTCCTTTTTCTGTCCATCTTGATGCATCAGACATCTGTTCCTTTGTCAACACTGCACACCTTCGAGTCCTGAATGTCCACTCCTTATTGTTATTACCAATCTCAAAGTATCCATCGCCCGTTATGTCTAAGATAACTCGATCCTTCTATTATTTGATTTTAACAGTACAGACACAACAAAACAATATAACAAAGAGGTGAGATCATCTACACCAATACCAACGTGGCAGCACAGAGATAACACAAATAACTATATCATACAGATAGATCATACCATAATCATGCTATCAGCATTAATCAACTATCATCATCTAATCATTTATCAGTTCAATCATCATCCAAGTACTCAAAACAATTGTCATAACCAATAACCAATATTCCCCAATTAATATATCACACAGATATAAATGCTCAGATTTATGCATATGTACAAAGACTCATTTTACCAAAAACGACTCCATGGAGATTTTCACTATTTCGAGAAGAATGCTCTGGTTCATTGTCAGCCTTAGCCCAAAGGCAATCTCCCAGTCGTTGAAAAGAATCGTGTTCTTGTCGGGTATCGTCAATGCGTTGCAACGGACTGCATTGCCAAGTGGCACAGGGTACTCGCCAACTGTCCACTGGTCGACCGCCGCGCCTCGACGCCCCCAAGATCCATCATAGACCTCACTATCAATTCTCATTCCCTCTTCAACCACAAGGGCCATAATAGCTATTAGCTATATTTTATACAATGCACGAATTTATCAGTGCAAGTCTAACCCCAACGGGCCAAATCTTTTCAGTTTCATTTGTACAATGCACGAGTGTATCAGTGCAAGTCCAACCCCAACGGGCCAAATCTTTTTAATGCATGTATAATGCACCAAATCCAAATACGGGCATCTCTTTCCAATGCATATAAAATGCACCAAATACCAATCATAGGTAAAACACGTCACTCTCTCATACAGTGTCCATACACTGGTTAAACAGTAATTATACTGTATTTTTAACACAAAATCATGTTATTATGTTTTCATAGTTATAAAACACTTTCGCCATATTTTCACAAGATTGCGCAACATTTTCATTATGTTTTCACAATTCCAAAATGTTTCTGTTACATTTTCAAAATTTTGAAACGTTTCTGTTATATTTTCATAATACCGTAAAAATATTCTATTACTTTTAAATCATATAGTGATTTTTCAACAAGACGTCAAATATTTAAACTCACATAAAATATTTAAACGTAATTCAAATCACGTAGAAATATTTTAACATATTTTAAATCGCATAGGAATATTTTACTATATTCTAAATCATTTTTAAGATACGTAAATCATTTTTCACCACAATTCTATTACGAAAAATATTTCTTAACCTTCAAAAATTCCTATTTCATCCTTTCTAAAAATATTATGACTTTGTACTTCATTTTTCACATTTTCTTACTCAAGAAAATCTTTTTCCACGTTTCTTTACTCAAGAAATTATTTTTTAAATATAATCCACAAAATTACTTTTCCATTGATATAAATCAATGTTTCAAATCTTAAAATTTTCAAACGTACTTCAAAACTTGAAAATAAGTTATACTTGAGTAAATTCTCAAAATACCATTATATTCTCCATTTTTCCCCAAATCATTTCCAAATTAACCTACTTCAAAATAAATTGAAGTTTGAAAACATTTTTGTTTACAAAACTTAATTTTTCAAGTGAGTAAAATACTCTGATTCCTTTTTCAAATTTCTTGTATTAAATCAATTATATTTTCACTTGAAAAATTACTTTGTTTCATCAAAATCTAGGCATTACTATTTGAAAAATTATCAAAACATTTTTTCTTTTAAATTGATATGGTTTTACACAAACAAAACCATTAAAGTTTTATTTTCAAAACCAAAGTACCGATTGGTCATATAACAAACCCATTTGTTCAAATTCATTTTTACTTTCTTTGCAAATCCTTTTTCATTCTTAGTCAAAAATCTTTTCCTTAATATATATTTTCTCAAAATCACTTTTTATTGATCTAGTCCTACAAAATCATATTGAGTTGTTTTAATTATTGTTTCTTAACTTTAAATTTCCTAACGTTTTCCAAAACCCAAATAAATTCTTCGTGAGTAAATTTAAGTTACAAACATTTTCTTTTATATTTCGAAATCACTTCTAAAAATTGATTCTTTTTAAATTAATTTGAAGTTCAATACTTTCAATCTTCTTTTTCTTTTATTTATGAAAATTCTACTTCACTTAATTTATAACACTTAATTCCCTTTTCAAAAATCCTTATTTGAAAATTCTTGTATTTCATAGTATCAAAACATTTTTCTAAATTATCAAAACCTTATAGATGGTCATTGGAACCATGAAATATTTTTCTTCTAACTTAAATAAATTCCATTCTTGTTTCTACACAAAATAAATCAATAAAATTTCATTCTAAAATTTGTGTTCGTGTTTTCTTAAAAAAAAAAACAAACCTTTAGTTCATTTTCCATACTCCTCAAATCAATCCAATTTTATTCTTCCATAAACATATTAATTTGTAAACACCTATTTTGAGGTGTCTTGGCCGAAATTCTCATTGTTCTAGGGATCAAAATTTAATTTCCTTGTTCTTGAAAATTTTCAACATTGACCCTCATCAAGGGCATCAAAATCGTAGCTCTTCCTTGGCCATTGGAACCAAGATCAATTTTCTTTCCATCCACACATCATGGCATACATATATATATTTCATCATAAATATCACAAACATGCCATATACTCATCATGCATATTATAAGTATACTATCAAAGCCATAAAATCATGCAAAGCATATTAAGCATAGACAAAATAATCAAGGCACAAGAAAATAAAGCAAAGCTCATAAACACACAATTAATTATTACATGACCATGGATTGGAATTCTCACATGAATTCACAATTCATCAAATATAAGACCATCTCCCACCACCATAATTGGTTGGTGAGATGGATCTCCCTCTTACCTTTTGAAGATCCTCAAAAACTCTTTGTTTTGCTTCTCTTTCCAAGTCCTTCACCACCAAGGGCTTCTCAAATACAAAACAAAATACATAGAAATTAGTATACTAAGCTTGATTAAGAGGAACCATGGATCAAACATGGTTTAGATCATGAAAAAGAGAAAAGAAATGAAGTTTCCTTACACTTCACCTCAAAAATTCAATAACTTTGATCTTGAAGAAAGTCCATGAAAATGAATGATTTTGAGAAAGTCTCCAACATGAAAGTTGCTTAGAATATCATGTAGATTCAAGATCTATAGTTGAATGAAATTAAAAGTGATGGGTGGTGCTTTTGGTGGTCATGGCCGAACCATTTGGTGAGGAAATGAAGGAAAATGGTTGTTTTGTGTTCTTGGCTTGGTTAAGTGATGAAGATGAATGATTTAGAGAAAGTCTCCAACATGAAAGTGTTTTGAATTGATGAGAGGATTCAAGATATGTAGCTAGATAAAATTATGGAAGATTGGAAGTGGTTCCATGGGTGGTGACCGAATGCTCAAGGAAGGAAAGAAAATGGTGTTGTTCTTGGTGTTCTTGACAAATTAGAAGAGAGAGAAGAGAGAGAATGAGTTAAGTGTTATAAAATGTGATACAAATGAAATCAAATGGCTGAATTGAAGTGGGCAGCCATAGCATTGCATGGAGAGAAAGAAGAAAATAATTTTGCTTTAGGAAAATGACCAATAATTGGTCAAGACATCTAATTAATGTCTTCAAGCTTTTTCTTTGGCCTAAAAAGGCTACTCCAACATGTCTCAACATGTCTCTTCTTCTTTCTTGCTTCTCCAACCGTCTCCCCTTCATCATGCAATCCAAAGGAAGCAAACAAAACAATAATGGTCATATTGACCATGACAAACAATAATGGTCATTAATTTAGTTTGCATGGTTATTATTGGTGGTTCAAGAACCATGTAAAAGTCTCCCCAAGCTGCATGAACACCGTGTGGCTCCTTGAGTATTTTAGGGAATTAATTGTTCTCAATTTTTATCTAATTGCATGCTAATTAATTAGGTAATTAGTTAAGTTAAATTTCCTAACCAATCTTAATTAACATTCTAACTATATAACTAATTAATTAACATATTATTTCACATATTATAATCTCTAATTAAAATTAGGATATCTAATTAAGAATTAGATTATAAAAATTTAACATTTAATTTAGTTTACTTAACTTGTTAATTAGGCCATTAGATTAATCAAATTAGGCTTAATTAGTTACTAATCAAATCATTATTGACTTCATCTTTTCTTTAGCCTAAAAAGGCTACTAAAAAAAAATTGTCTCCTCCTTGTCCAAGCACTCCAAAATCGTCCCCCCTTCCATAATGCATGAAGTTGTCATCTTTTTTTTTTATACAATTATTTGAAGCATTCCTAGCCATTGATTAATTCAATGGTTAGGATTTAGGTAGACTTTTGATTTAGAAGACTTAATCTAGGCCATTAGATCTTTTTCCTTTAAATTCTAACCATTAGAAGTGTCTCCAAAATGAAGGGTCAAGATTACTCCTTCTTACTTTTAATCCAGAGGTCATAATTAGTCTTTGCTACTTTTTAAGACCAAATCTCCACCCTTGATTAATTCTTCATCCAATGGTCATAAATGGTCTTTGTCACTTTTTAAGACCAAATCTCCACCCTTGATCAACTCTAAATCCAATGGTTATAAATGGTCACTTTATATAATTAATTTTACACCGTTGATTAAATCTACGGTTGATATTGAAACTTGCCTAACTAAGTTTATTTTCACACCATTGATTAAATCAATGATGATTATCTTATGTTTCTTTATTAAATTTATTTCTTAACCGTTAATTGAATCAATAGTGGATATCCAAACCACCAATGTTGACTTAAGCAATATAATTTCTATTTTTATCTACTAAAAATCTCACGAAATAATATATTTACTGTATTTTTATCTTCTGATAAATAAATACAGTACAAAACAAATTTTCTAAAACTGTTTCCGATTCAGGTTTAGTAAGATCCCCTGTCTCCGTCTAAACAGTACAAATTTTTCTATGCGTAGAAAATTTTTTCACTTTGCGGGACCCACTTGGGCCCACGTATGGTCACCTGGGCTCACAAACACCTCGTGGGGCTCACAAACAGAAAAAAATTTAAAATCACACATAAAATCACAAAAATTAGAAAATGTATGAAAATCAAGTCAGATTATTAAAAATAATTAACAGTCAAGAGAAATAAATACAGAAAGATTTTCCCTACCGAAAATTATTATTTTCCTGACACGGAGTAAATCACTCAAAACGATCAAATACGCTGACGGAATAAACAAAATAATTTTACAGTATCCAGAAATTACTAAACAGTAAAATTCTGTTAGCTGCCAAAATTACTGTTTATAGGATAGGAAATTTTGGGGTGTTACATTGTACATTCTGCCATTGATCAATCTTTCCATTCTGGTTCTACTGAGAACACTGATATTATGGATGAAAGAGCTTGCTGCCCCTGATGTTACACGTCAGTCTTTATGCATTCAGTATCCTGATGTTGATGCTCCTTTTGAACTTAAATCTGGATTAATTCATTTGCTGCCTAAGTTCAGTGGTCATGCAGGTGAGGACCCTCATAAGCATCTTAAGGAGTTTCACATTATGTGTTCTACCATGAAGCCTCAAGGCATTCTAGAAGATCACATTAAACTTAGAGCATTCCCTTTCTCATTATAGGATGCTGCTAAGGACAGACTGTATTATTTGCATCCAAGCTCTATCACTTGCTGGAATAATCTTAAGAGGCTGTTTTTGGAGAAATTCTTTCCTACATCAAGAGCTGCATTAATCCGAAAAGAAATATGTGGCATTAGGCAGTTTGACAGAGAGACATTATATGAATACTGGGAGCGGTTCAAGAAGATGTGTGCAAGTTACCCTCACCATCAGATCTGTGACTAGTTACTCATCCAATATTTTTATGAAGGTCTGCTGCCTATGGATAGGAGTATGGTTGATGCTGCTAGTGGAGGGGCATTGGTAGACAAGACTCCTATGGCTGCAAGGAATCTGATTGAGAATATGGCCACTAATTCCTAACAGTTTGGCACTAGAAGTAACTCAGTGGTATTGACTAGAGGTGTCCACGAAATTGAGGCTGCCTATGCTGCAGATCACAGGAAATTAGAAAGTAAAATTGATGATCTCGCATCCTTGGTGAGACAATTAGCTATGGGTCAACAACAGCAGCCTGTTGCAGTAGTTCCTGCCAGAGTATATGGCATCTGTACTTCTGCTGATCATCCCATAGATTCTTGTCCTACACTACAAGAAGGTGACACTGATGGTACTCCCCAGGCCTATGCAGCAAACATCTATAACAACAGGCCTCAACAGTAGCAGCAGAGTTATGATTTGTCCTCCAATAGATATAACTCAGGTTAGAGGAATCATCCCAATCTGAGGTGGGGGAATAACTCTACACCATCTGCCCCTACTAAATTTAGGCAGCAGCAGTAGTAGATCCCTTTCCAGTCCATTGAAGGATCCAGTAGACCATATCAGCCACCCTTCATGCTGCAGCAGAATATGCAGTAGCCTAGTGCATCACCTCCTAAATCTGAGCCAACCTTGGAGGACTTAATGAAACAAATGGCAGTGAACAACTTGCAGTTCCAGCAGAGAACTGAAGCTACCATTCAGAATTTGGAGAACCAGATTGGACAGCTTGCCAGTTTAATGAATCAATTGCAGTCACAAGATTCTAACAAGTTGCCTACACAAACTGTGGTGAATCCCAGAAATGTAAGTGCTATCACTCTAAGATCTGGTAAGACCGTTGATGCACCAGATTGTAGGTTGCAACATGGTTTAGAAAAGGAGACTAAGGAACAGCAAGCCATACTAGAAATTTCATGCAGTAGCAAAATTAGGCAAACAGATCCTGTTCCCACTCCTAGTGTAGTTAATGATGAGCAGGAGCAGTCCATTCCACTTCTATTCCCTCAGAAGGTTGTGCAGCTTAAGAAGTCTAGTGAGACTGACACAGATAGAGCGATCTTGGAGACATTTAGGAAGGTTAAGGTGAACATTCCTCTCTTTGACGTAATCAAGCAAATTCCAAGATATGCAAGTTCCTTAAGGACATATGCACTCACAGGAGGAGGCTAAAAGGAAATAAGAAGATCAGTATGGGGCGAAATGTATCTACACTTATACAGCCTGCAATGCCCTAGAAATGCAAGGATCTAGGGATTTTTACTATTCCATGTACCATAGGCAGTAACAAATTCAAAAATGCTATGTTAGATTTAGGTGCTTTAATTAATGTTATGCCTATGTCTGTGTTTAACTCTCTTGCCCTTGGACCTTTATAGAATACATGTGTTATGATTCAGTTAGCAAACAGGAGTAATGCATACCTTGCTGGACTCATTGAGGATGTCCTTGTTAGAGTTAATGACTTGATTTTTCCTGCAAATTTCTATATTTTGGATATGGATGGAGAATCTAAATCCAGCAAAGCTCCCATCATTCTAGGCAGACTTTTTCTCAAAACTGTCAGAACCAAAATTGATGTCCACGCAGGCAATATTTCCATGGAGTTAGGAGATAGTGTGGTCAGATTTAACATTTTGGATGCCATGAAGCATCCCATGGAGGGGCATTCTGTTTTCCATATAGATTTGCTAGCTGATATAGTTGATGATAACTTGTCTGAGTTCTTTGCTGTTGATTTCCCAGTTTTTTCTGACTTTGATGATATTTACACATGTGCTACTTGTACTGAGTCTGAAATGTACAATGTTTGTACTGAGATTGCATCCTGTTTACATGGTGATTTTGATGCAGATTTTGATGCAAATTGTACAGGTTCTGAACAGTTTAATGGTGGTGTAACTGTAAATTCCACGGAATCAGAATGCAGCAGTTTGGATTTTCAAGGGTTGCAGGTTGTAGACACAGTTCCTACCACCAGGATACTTCCATCTATAATGCAGCCACCAACACTAGAGCTTAAGCCACTCCCACAACACCTTAAGTACGCATACTTAGAGGAGGATAAGAAGCTGCCAGTGATCAGTTCTACTGACCTCCATGCTGAGCAGGAGGAGAGGTTGCTACGGATATTGAGGAAGCATAAGAGAGCTATCGGATGGACCTTAGTTGACATTCCTGGCATTAGTCCTTCCATGTGCATGCACAGGATACTACTTGAGGATGAAGCTAATCCAGTGAGACAACCATAGAGGCGACTCAACCCTTTGAGCCTGGATGTGGTAAAGAAGGAGGTGACCAAGCTTCTGCAAGCTGGCATCATCAATCTTATATCAGATAGTGCTTGGGTGAGTCTAGTTCAAGTGGTTCCAAAGAAGTCAGGAATCACAGTAGTGAAGAATGATCGAGATGAGCTGATTCTTTCTAGCGTGTAGAGTAGCTGGAGAGTTTGTATTGATTACAGGCGGCTCAACCAAGCAACCAGAAAGGATCATTTTCCTTTGCCCTTTATTGATCAGATGCTTGAGTGCTTGGCTGGAAAATCTTACTACTGTTTTCTTGATGGCTTTTCAAGTTGTTTCCAGATCCATATAGCACCAGAGGATCAGGATAAGACCACATTCACCTGCCCCTTTGGCACTTTTGCCTATAGGAGGATGCCTTTCGGCCTATGCAATGCCCCTGGAACTTTCCAGCGATGCATGGTAAGTATCTTTACAAACTTTTTAGAGGATTGCATTGAGGTGTTTATGGATGATTTTACCGTTTATGGTTCCTCCTTTGGTGCCTATTTGGATAGTCTGGATAGAGTTTTGCATCGATGCATTAAGACTAACCTTGTTCTTAATTATGAGAAGTGTCATTTTATGGTAGAACAGGATATAGTCTTAGGCCATGTGATCTCTTGGAAGGGTATAGAGGTAGATCCTGCTAAAATTGATGTTATTTCCCAGTTACCTTACCCCTCTTGCGTGCGAGAGGTTCGTTCTTTTCTTGGTCATGCAAGTTTCTACAGGCGGTTCATTAAAGATTTCAGCAAAAATGCCCTTCTACTGTCCTACTTGTTGCAGAAAGATTTTGTTTTTGATTTTGATGACAGGTGTAGAGAGGCTTATGATTGCCTCAAACGAGCTTTGACCACCACTCCCATCATTCAGCCACCCAAGTGGACACTCCCTTTTAAACTCATGTGTGATGTATCTAACTATGCAGTGGGAGCTGTCCTTGCCCAGAGAGTTGGCAGGTTGCCTCATGTCATCTCCTATGCTTCCAGAACTTTAGATACTACCCAGGCTAACTATACTACCACTAAGAAAGAGTTGCTTGCTATTGTATTTGCACTTGATAAGTTTAGATCATATTTGTTTGGCTCTAAAGTGGTTATCTTTACTGATCATGCAGCCTTAAAGTTCCTGTTGAAGAAGGCAAATTTGAAGCCTAGGTTGATTAGATGGATGCTACTTCTTTAGGAGTTTGATGTGGAGATTAGAGATAGGAGTGGGGCAGAGAATTTGGTGGCAGATCATTTGAGTAGGATCGAAAGAGTTGTTAACCCTTCTCCTATCAGAGATGATTTTCCAGATGAGCAGGTTATGCAGTTGCATGATACCTCACTTTCCCCTTAGTTTGCTGATTTAGTTAATTACTTGGTTGCATCTGTTTTTCCCCCTCATGCATCTAGAACACAGAGAGCTAAGCTTAAGAATGATGCTAAATATTATGTTTGGGATGATCCATATTTGTGAAAATTTTGTAGTGACCAGATGATTCGCAGATGCATACTTAACCATGAGATCCAGTCAGCTCTTCACTTTTGTCATGCTTCTCCAGTCGGAGGACATTTTGGACCACAACAGATAGCTAGGAAGGTGCTGGACTCTGGATTCTACTAGCCTACCATTTTCAGAAATACGCATCAGGCTTTCACTACTTGTGAGCAGTGCCAGAGAGCAGGAGTGGCCATCACCCGCCGACAGGAGATGCCCCAGCAGCCCATTCTTTTCTACGAGGTCTTTGATGTTTGGGGTATCGATTTTATGGGCCCTTTCCCTGTCTCTTTTGGTTTTTTCTATATTTTGCTTGCGGTTGATTATGTCTCTAAATAGGTGAAAGCCAAGGCCACCAGGACTAATGATGCTCGAGTTGTTGTGGATTTTGTCCGGTCTAACATCTTTTGCAGGTTTGGAGTGCCTCAAGCTATCATTAGTGACCAGGGAACTCATTTTTGTAACCGGACTATGGAGGCCTTGTTTCGGAAGTATGGGGTCGTGCATAGAGTGTCTATAACATATCATCCCCAAACTAATGGGTAGGCCGAGGTTTCTAACTGAGAGATAAAGTAGATTTTGGAGAAGATGGTTCATCGAATAGGAAGAATTTGAGCCGCCGGTTAGAAGATGCTCTTTGGGCTCATTGTACTGCTTACAAGACGCCTATAGGGATGTCTCCCTTTAGGGTTATCTTTGGTAAAAGCTGCCACCTTCCAGTGGAGATAGAGCATCGTGCATACTGGGCAGTGAAGTGTTGCAACTTAGCATTTGACCAAGCGAGTTCAGAGAGGAAACTTCAATTGCAATAACTTGAGGAACTTCGTTTGGAGGCTTATGAGAATTCCAAGATCTATAAGGAAAACACTAAGCATTTCCATGACAATATGATTTCTAGAAAGGAGTTCTCCATTGACCAAAATGTGCTTTTGTTCAACTATCGCCTTAAACTCATGCCCGGTGAGCTCCGTTCTAGGTGGGATAGTCCTTTTATTGTCACTAACATCTTTCCTTATAGTGCAGTGGAGATTTCAAATGAGGCCACCAACAAGAGTTTCAAGATTAATGGGCAATGTCTTAAGCCCTTTCTTGAGAGCCCCGAGAATCCCGCACTTGTGGAGGAGCTCTCCTTGGAGCAGCACACCTTTCCCCAAGTGCAGATCTTTCCACCTTGATGAGGGTGTTTTCCTCCCATGCTCTTTTATTTCACATGCCTACTTGTCATGCCTACTTGTCTTTTGCTTTGTGTTTACACTGAGGACAATGTGGAATTTAAGTGGGGGGATGAATTTTAGCATTGTGTTTCTACTGTTTTTGCTGCATTCTATTTTTACTATTTTTTGCATAATCTTTTGTTTGTTGTCATATTTGTTTCTATTTTTCTATTTTTATTTTTTCGTTTTCGCTATTTTTCTCGCTATTTTTAGTTTTTCTTTGTTTCATTTTTTTTTTTTTGTTTTGCTATTTTCTGTTTCTCGCTATTTCTATTTTTATTTTTTGTTTTTGCTATTTTTTATTTTTGTATTTTGTGTTATTTTGCTATTTTTTGTTTTTGTTTTCTGCTTTTAATTCTATTTTCTGTTTAAAAAAAAAAAAGAAAGAGTGTGTTTTGATTTACTTTCCAATGATGTTTTGAGGTTTGTGAAGTTCAACAGTTTGAGACAATTGAAATTCAAGGTTCATAACATGATTGAATAAATTTTTTTTCTTCTTGAATTTGATATGCTTGGTGGTGAATGTTTGAATTGATGAATTAAGTTTGATAGATGCATACCTTGTGAGATTTTGAACCTATTAGTGGATTTAACATTTGCACCATTTTCTTCTTTCTTGTGTGATTTTCACTTATATCATTTGATCACTCTAGAACTTGCTTTGATTCTTTTTGTCGCTACATTTTTCACTTGCATGCATGAACATGATTGAGGCATTCTTTTTGGATTAACTACTTTGGCCACATAGCCAACCTTGCATCATTTCCCTTTGTTTAACCCCTTTGAGCCTACTTGCCTATTCTTTGTTTTAGCTCATTTTGTGCCTTATGTGAAAAATCATGTTTTTACCTTTACCTTAGGGAATGGGAGATCTTTGGTTCATTTTCATTGGAGGAGCTCTTTTAGCTTGTGGGTAGTGTAACGACCCGGGACTGCCTACAGGATTGATGAGTGTCTCCACAAACCAACACGAGTCTTTTCAGCGTGCTTTGTCCTCACTCACACGCATCCTAGGAAACTTCCCAGGAGGTCACCCATCCCACAATTGCTCTAGGTCAAGCATGCTTAACCATAGAGTTCTTATGTTCTAGGCTCCCGAAAAGAAGTTGCAACTTGTTGATATGGCTACACCAAATCAATTCCTTTAAGCCATCCTTAACTATGCAGTCTCATACCTGCACAGTCTCTGAATCCCTCTCATTCCGGTGCGTATTCAGTTCATTCATGCGAGACCCCGCCTAGAAGCCTGCCAAGAGCCGCTCCTTGTCCGTGCTTCATTGCACCGGCGATCACTTCCCGCCCTCGTCGGCCCCGGGACGCCACATGCCCACCAACTTCTGCTTGGTTCGTCCCCGAACCACACCATACTGGGAGAGGTCCCGCCTCTGATACCATTAATGTAACGACCCGGGACTGCCTGCAGGATTGATAAGTGTCTCCACAAACCAACACGGGTCTTTTCAGCATGCTTTGTCCTCACTCACACGCATCCTAGGAAACTTCCCAAGAGGTCACCCATCCCACAATTGCTCCAGGTCAAGCACGCTTAACCATAGACTTCTTATGTTCTAGGCTCCCGAAAAGAAGTTGCAACTTGTTGATATGGCTACACCAAATCAATTCCTTTAAGCCATCCTCAACTATGCAGTCCCATACCTGCACAGTCTCTGAATCCCTCTCATTCCGGTGCGTATTCAGTTCATTCATGCAGACCCTCCGCCTAGAAGCCTGCCAGGAGCCGCTCCTTGTCCGTGCTTCATTGCACCGGCGATCACTCCCCACCCTCGTCGGCCCCGGGACGCCATAGGTAGTAGTTCAAGTGTGGAGATTGTGTAATTTGATGTACAATGTGCAAGATGTTTGGTGATATAAAAAGAAAAAAAAAAAAAGAATTAAGAAAAAGAAAGAAAAAGCCAAATAAAAAATTAAGAAAAAGAAAGAAAAGAAAAAGAATAAATTCAAGAAAGGTTGTGAAAGTAAAAAAAATTTATTAAGAGAAGATAAGGAAATATGTAAAGAAAATGTACATTATTTGAAGTTGGGAAATAAAATTTCATGTTTCTTACTTGTCATTTGAGTTCCTTCCCAATGCTCTTTCATTCTCTTTGGTATTTATCTTGCCATATCCATATTGTTTCCTTCCCTTACCTTGGTCCCATTATAACCTTGAATAAAGACCTCTTGATTTGTGCATGTATATGTTTGAGTAGTGGAGAAGTAGAAGATAAGCAAACTTATGGTAGTGCAATTGTTCATGAGTTGAATTGAGTGAAATACTTACCTTGTAAACACTTGAGGGATTGAGAGTGTATCTTACAAAGATCTATCATTCTTGATTCATGCTTTTCAAGTTGAAGCTACCTTGCTTGTTGGTTTGAGATGTGAAGAAATTTTAATTCATGAATGTTCTGTTCCCTTGAATCTTTTATTGCTCCTCTTGCTTGTAAGCTTTTGCATTCTTGAATGTCATTGGAATTTGAGTGTTTTAGAGTTTTTAGCTTTTAAGTTTTTATTTTTCTTTATTCCCTAGTTTTGGTCTCTTGTATTTTGCCCGGGAGTGCAAAAGTTTATGTGTGGGGGAATTTGATCAATCAATTTTGAGGCATTCATTATTGCTTTATATTTGGCCTAATTGATGCTAATTGTATCCAATATTATTTTTGTGGGTGAGTTTTAGATGATTGGGCCTAATTGAGCTTAGTTGTAAAAACTTCATTAATTTTTAGAATTTAGCTCATTTTGACCTTTCTGTATCATACAGGCCACATCTTGGGCTACAAATATCATATTTGGATAATCTTAGTGTCCCCTAAAAGCTGAGACGAAGATATACAATTTTACGTCTAATGCAATTTTTCTATTTCAGCTGGATTCAAGGCGAAATTGAGCCTCAAAATTAGGATGCTGTTGTTGTCACAAAGCTTGGACCTTCCCTCACTAATAGGTGAATGCAGAATACGAAAGGGACTTTTTGAATTACTTTGCTTAGTTTTATAGATTGGAGAAAGAGTTCTTTTCTCTTATTTTGTTTGCCCTCTTCTATCTTATCTCTTCTCTGAAGGTTCTGCATTTTTCTTGAAGTTTGATTTCTAATGGTGATGGCCATGGAAGGCTAAAGATTCAATCAATCCAAGGAATTCAATGATTGTGGTTAGAGTTTTGAGTACTATTGTTTAAATATGATTTCTGTTTGTGTTCTCTCCTCTTCTCCTTCTTAAATTGTGATTTGTCTGTACAATATGATTATGTTGATCTAGATCTATATTTGATTGAATCTAGATTAAGTTTTTGAAATTAAAGAATGAATGAAGATTGATTGATCTTAATCTAATGGAGAATAAATCATCGATTGGTAATCTATGTTAATTCAAAATTGTGCCTAAATCAATTTTAATCAAGAATTGCGATTGTGATTCTATTTTAGTTGATGAAATTCTAGGTGATTATCTAGTTGAATTCGAATTAACAGAGGTGTATGCAGACAGAATTTCATTCTCTTTGAACTATGATTAACTCTGCCACTTGAATTGAAGACCTTGGATTGGTGTTTCCATAATTGAATTTTCTTCTAATTATTGTTTGAATTTGTATTCCGCTACTTGATGAACAATACCCCCTACCTATTGATAACTTCTACTAATATGCTTGAGAAATCCGAATTGATCATTGGGAGATGGCCTAGGTTATGCACTATGCTATATTCAAATTTTAAATCCTAATCTATTTTGAGGTGAGTACGACATCGTCCATCAACATGTATAAAGATAAGGCATTTCTCAAAGACATAATCCCAATAACTATTATGTGCTAGTCCATGTTACAACTTACAAGAAATGTTAAAATAAATGTGTAACCAACAGTAAATTAAATTCATTACCCAAACAATAAAAAAGTAATATATTTACGTTATAGAGGAGATAATAATTATCGTGATTCATGCACTCAATAATCATTAAAGGTTAAATTATGGCTTAACTAACCTTTTATTCCATGTAAATATACCCATTTCTAATTTTGATCCCTTTAAATTTTTGAATCCCATTTTAGTCTCTTTAAAATTTGAAATAGGTGAAATGAGTCTCTGTCCTAAAGCCCTTGTAAGGACCAATATAACATTGGGTAAAAAAATTAAAGGGACCAAATATTTGTACTCTAAAGGACTGTTGGCCATTATACGCGAATTGACAACAAGTAGTGCAAATGACTAATATCAAAATAACTTAATTAATGTAAATTAAAAAAGAATGCAATAAAAGTTATTCATTTAGTACCCTGCTCGAAAAGCATCATTGCATTTTAGGTTTCGATATACTGGGTCACATATATTGTTCTCACTCTTCCCTCATTGCTATACGCTCGTATTCAAAAGCCATATGGAGGCACAAACACCTAGAGTTCAAGCGATTGCACACACCTAATCCATCTTTGGGATGAAGGCGATAATCCAATGGAGACAGTGGAAGACACGAGTGATGCAGTCGAGCTATGTTCATTACTGTAACTTGGCGATAATTAAATAGAGACACACCGTGTGTAAGACGTGCATTAATTCTTACTGGCTTTCATTCATTACTCATGTGCAAATTTGTCTATTCTATCACGCATCAATTTCGAATAATAAATATGCATGTTTACTTTTTCTTATACAATAGATTTAATCTAGACAAAACCACTACCACAATGACTGAAGGAAGAGTGTAGGACATTTATGGAGACTACCAACTAGTGAGGAGCTACAATAATAGTAACCCATTAAAGTTATTGTAAACCTTGTAAAAGTATAATTGCTACTACTGACATTACATTCATCGTGTTAGGCTATACCAACCCAACAAGAGCAAACGATGCCATCTGACACGGAGAAACCTGCATGGGTAGATAAAATGCTGAACATGATGGAGGTTTGGTCACTATGACAAGTTATATTATGAACACGCTAAAAAAGGTATAATAACTTATAAACATGAAAAAAAAATTAATAAGGCTTGGTGATTCATGTATAGGACTTATATGAAATACTTTCACAATTTAAACAAGTACTACATCTCCGTTTATAGAAATGAATGTCTATGGTCCATTGCTTCAGTCTTTAATTAGCAATAATAGCTTGGTGATTCATGGCTTATTCCATCCAGTGTTTAAGCGATGCACAACTGGATAGATGCTTTAGAGAGAGAGCGGGCACACTTGAGCGCCAAAGCACATTATGTAGAGAATACCAAAGCAGATCGAGTGGACCGAATTTACGTAAAATCTGAAGCTCAGAGTGTAGTGCCTACGGACGTTGTGATGGATGTATCAGATGATGAGAATGATGATGTATATGTAGATGAAGAGCTATCTAGTTCAAAAATTTATTCATCATAGTGTTACCAAGTGGTCTCAAACTTAAGAAGGAGGGTGAATTGAGTTTATAAAATATTTTTACAAATCTTTCGTAAAACGTTTGTTTATCAATTTTCGTTGAAGCTATTGGATAATTGAAGTGAATAGATAAATAAAATTGAATACTTCACTCACAAATTAAACAAGTCAAGATGAATAACATTCAAGTAAGCATATAAAATAAATGCACAAATGTAATGAGACAGAGTTGAGAGAATCAAACACGAGAATTTATCCTGGTTCAGCCAGCAATCCACTTGTGACCTATGTCTAGTCCTTAAGCAACCGCTAGAGATTTTTCACTATATCTTCAAGTTTCAATAGGTGCTTGACAACCTTTACAAATAAGAGCACTCAACACACCTTGGGATACCTCACCCTTCTTTACAAATAAGAGCACTCAACACACCTTGGGATACCTCACCCTTGTGCTTGAGCCTCAAACAGGGATACCTCACCCTTTACAACTTTTGAGGGATGCCTCACCCTCAAGGGATATCTCACCCTTTTCCAACTTTGAGAGATACCCCACTCTCTAAGGGATACCTCACCTTTTACTCTAGAAGGATACCTCACCCTCTCTTTTTCAGATTACACAAAGTGTAGAGGATAGAAACTCTCTTAAAGAGTAGATAATACAACTTGAAACTTATAGGTATCAAGGATTTACACACTTAGCTCAAAACAGAAATTTAGAGAAAAAGATGATGAAATTCATTTTCAATGCTCAAGAATAATTTACAGAATGTTCTCCAACCTTTCATGAATGCCCAAACATTTTTATTTATAGCCCAAAATAAGATATAGCTGTTGGTGGTGGTTTGGAAGGATTTATTATGAAATATAGCTGTTTATATCCATTGGGAAATGTTTCTGCATTTCCAGATAATCGATTAGGATATTGTCCTAATCGGTTAGGGACTTTAGATTTTGGCCTCTATGAAACACAATAACCGGTTAGGCATAAGCCTAATCGGTTAGGCCATTCAAAATGGCCAAATCCCGTTTTATTAAAACCATGAGCTAATCAGTTATGCAATAGGCCTAATCGGTTAGGCTCTCTATAAAGGAGCCTGTTCACGTGTTATAAAAAACCCCTAACCGATTAAGGAATGAGCCCTAATTGGTTAGGGCCTTTTATGAGTAGAGAGGCAATGCCTCTGTCTTGCAAAATAACCGGTTAGGAATACATCCTCATCGGTTAGGCCCTTAAAAAAACTTCTGACTATAAAAGCTCATAACTCCTTGGTTCTTTATCTGTTTTAAGCAAATGATCATTCATTGGAAAGATTTTTGAGTCTATTTTCATATGAAATAAGTTTCAAGCAAAACTCAAAATATTTTAAAATATATGATCAAAAGAGTAACCAAAGGTCAATTTTATAAAACACAAACTTTGCTATTTTTCATAAATTTGAACTACTAGCTTTTCAAAACATGTTTATTTGGCATTTTGGCATGTGAAAAGCCATTTATAAATATTTGAAAGCATATTTGAGCTTAGTGTGATTCCTTTTTACCTTTACATATGATCTAGACCCTATATGCTAATCTTGAAAATTCTTGGAGCTTGATCAATGCATTTCCATTCCCTTCTTGTTTGTTATTATCAAAACCATTCCATTTGTCAAAGCCAATTGCATTCTCCCCCTTTTTAATGATGACAAACATCCATTGAGAAAAGAGTTAGTTCAAATAAATTAGAATTCACAAAAGGTGTATTAGAGACTTACTCCCCCTCTATTTTTCAAGAGGTGATTAGATCAGAGATGCACAGCTCCCCCTTAATTTTGGAATCCCAAGATCATTGAATTTGTACTTTGTTATTTACCTTTTCTTAATGATTCAAACTTCTCCTCTTTTTGTCATAATAAAAAAGATATGCAATATATAGATCTTGATAAAGAGAAGTTACTCAATATCATTGCCATAAAGTAAAGTAAGGCAAAGCTAATCCATCAATCAAAAATCATTTTAAAACTTCTCCCCCTTTCAAAAAGAATTTTATAAAAACACATTTCATTTTTAAAGGCATTTTAGAAGGGTAGGCAGATTTTATACTAAAAACACATATTTATTGAGATAGATCAATCCAAGTCAAAAGAACATGAGTACATTTCTTTGATGAAAAAGATCCAAAAACTCAAATGTCACATTGTGCAGCAAAGCAGATTATGCAGTAAACATCAATTGGTATAACAAATGAGGTTATGCAGTAAAAAGACCAATTTATTCAGCAAATGATGCAGCAAAGCTATTTAAATGCATGATTGATCTATTAAAAAAAATAGAGACAGATTAGTTGAAGGAGGACATGGTTGGGAGAGTTTTCTGAAGACTCCTAACCGGTTAGGGGGTGTTGGGTAACCAGTTAAGTGAAATTAAAAAGAGGTCCTAACCGGTTTGCTAGTTGTTCTAACTGATTATTGTGCTTTTCTGAAAACACAAAATGGGACCAAAACACAGGGTAATCGGTTAGAGCTAATAGCCTAACCGATTATTTAGGCTTGACAGAGACACCTTCAACGCACCAAAAATTTTCAAAGGCCAAAACCAAATTGTTCCCTTCTTGGATTGATTGTTTCACTTCCATAGCCATTGAACTTTCATGAAAACATCACTCAAACAAACCAAATCATGCCTTCTTGAAGATCATTCTTTAGATTAGCTTCATTTTTCATTTACTCAAACCATAAATGCAACTCAACATCATATTATGACAAGTTATGCAAAAAATATTTTTAGCAGGAGTTAGATACATGATTTATCCAATATGCCAAGATTAAAGATATTTTCATCAAATATGTTATTTCAAACAAGAGGCAAGCTAATCTAGCATATGTAAAGATGTATTCAAGAAATTAATCTAGAGAAGCATAAACTAACTCTCCATTTTACCAAAGTTTGCAAGTCCAAGCTTCTTGGAGACAAGGAAGAGAGCTTGAAGTATTTTCTGATTTTGTGCTTAGAGCAGCCACTTTTCAAGATATCCCAAGTCAATTCTTGGCCTTCAAGCACACCTATAACACACTTCAATTTTTGATTTTTGGTACCCAAATTTTCTTGGATCCTTGTGTGTTAGTTTTTGGCAAAGTGCCTTTGGGAACCCAAACCATTTAGTTCCTAACTTGTTATTGATATTCTTCCTTACATTGCAAGTTGATACACTATGCCCTTTTCTACTATAATGAAAGCATTTAATAAAGGGACTACTTGATGTACTTAATGAAACAAAGAGATTCTTTAGAAACTTTTGTTGTTTATTGGAATTATACCCCAAATCAGCCTTTTGAAAAACATATCTTTAGTTCCCAAGTAATATGTTCAAATTATCTCTTCCAAAAGTAAATTTTGAGAAAGTGTTTTTGAAAGAAATCCTCAATCGCAATTTCAAATGCTTTGCATGATGAGCAAGATAAGGGTGTAGATGCATTATTAAGTGATAAACATGTTATGCATGAAGAATTTGCATCTATCAATCCAAGAGTTTCATTTTCTAATTTCAATTCCTCAATTTCTTTGTTTAAAGTAGAAATTTGATTTTCAAATGAGGAAATTGATTTCTTGGATGATAAAACAAGTTTTGCAAGTCTTATAGATTCATTATGTAATTCTTCAAATGCATCTTGCAATTCATCATAGGAAGGGGAAGAGTTTGATTCAGAATTTGAGGATATTACCTCTATGTTGTCTCCATCTTCCTTTTTTCCTCTAGCCATGAAACATAGATTGGCTTTCTTATTGTTTGAGCTATCGGTTGAATCTATGTCATTGTCATCTCAAGCTATGTAGGCTCTTCTTTCTTTCTTCTCCCTTGAGGATCTATTGTGATATTTTTTCACTTTAGTTTGATAGATTGGACACTCCATATTCATGTGACCCAATTCTCCACATTCATAGCATCTAGGAATGGATGATGTTCTTTCCCCTTTGTGATAGACATTCTTTTGGGGAAAGGGAGGTCTCCTATGAGCTCTATTCTTCTTGAAGAATCTTTCGAATTTCTTAACTAATAGAGCAAGATTTTCTTCATTTATATCCAAGTCATCCTCATCATCTTCATCATCTTCATTCACTATGGAGGAAGTGGCCTTGAAAGCTATCCCCTTCTTTTTCTTGTCAAGCTCCTCACTTTGGTTGAGTCTATTCAATTCCAATTCATGTTCTTGGAGCTTACCAAAAAGTGTGGCTAAGGTCATGGTTGAGAGATTCCTTGAGTCCGCAATAGCCGTCACTTTAGGTTGCCAATTCCTGCTTAAACATCTCAACACTTTGTTAATAAAGTCTTCATTAGGAAAGTTTTTTCCAATGAAGCAAGATGATTAATAATATGTGTAAATCATTTTTACATTTCTTGAATGCTTTCACCTTGGTTCATTTTAAAAAGCTCATACTCATGAGTGAGAGTATTTATCCTTGATCTTTTTCACTTCACTAGTACCCTCATATGTTATTTGTAAAGTGTCCCACATTTCTTGGATAGATTTACAATTTGAGACTCTAAAGAGCTCATCATACTCCAATGATGTGGTAATGATGTTTTTGGTACTCAAATTATATTGGACCTTTTTCTTATCATCATTGGTCCATTCACTTCTTGATATATTAACTCTTCCACCATTAAAAATTTTGTGGGGATAAAAGAACCATTTTCAATAGCATCCCACACATCTAGATCAATAGCTTCAATAAAAATTTTCATTCATTCTTTCCAATAAGCGTACTCATCCCCATTGAAAAAGAAAGGTTTATAGATGGAAGAACTTTCTGAAAAATCATTTGAGGAGGCCATCACTTTCTCTTGAAGCTGCTAAGTCCTTTACACAAGAGCCTAGCTCTGATACCACTTGTTACCAAGTGGCCTCAAACTCAAAAGAGGGGTGAATTGAGTTTGTAAAATATTTTCACAAATCTTTCGTAAAACGTTTGTTTATCAATTTTCGTTGAAACTATTGGATAATTGAAGTGAATAGATAAATGAGATTGAATACTTCACTCACAAATTAAACAAGTCAAGATGAATAACATTCAAGCAAGCATATAAAATAAATGCACAAATGTAATGAGATAGAGTTGAGGGAATCAAACTCAAGAATTTATCCTGGTTCAGCCACCAATCCACTTGTGACTTACGTCCAGTCCTCAAGCAACCGCTAGAGATTTTCCACTATATCTTCAACCTTCAACAGGTGCTTGATAACTTTTACAAATAAGAGCACTCAACACACCTTAGGATACCTCACCCTTGTGCTTGAGCCTCAAACAGGGATACCTCACCCTTTACAACTTTTGAGGGATGCCTCACCCTCAAGGGATACTTCACCCTTTTCCAACTTTGAGAGATACCCTACTCTCTAAAGGGTTACCTCACCCTTTACTCTAGAGGGATAGCTCACTGTCTCATTTTCAGATTACACAAAGTGTAGAGGATAGAAACTCTCTTAAAGAGTAGATAATACAACTTGAAGCTTATGGGTATCAAGGATTTACACACTTAGCTCAAAACACAGATTTGGAGAAAAAGATGATGAAATTCATTTTCAATGCTCAAGAATAATTTACAGAATGTTCTCCAACCTTTCATGGATGCCCAAACATTTTTATTTACATCCCAAAATAAGATATAGCTCTTGGTGGGGGTTTGGAAGGATTTATTATGAAATATAGCCGTTTATATCCGTTGGGAAATGTTTCTGCATTTCTAGATAACTAGTTAGGACATTGTCCTAATCGGTTAGGACCTTAAATTTTGGCCTTTGTGAAACACAATAACCAATTAGACATAAGCCCTAATCGGTTAGGCCATTCAAAATGGCCAAATCCCATTTTATTAAAACCATGAGCTAACCGGTTAGGCAATAGGCCTAATTAGTTAGACTCTCTGTAAAGGAGCCTGTTCACGTGTTATAAAATACTCCTAACTGGTTAAAGAATGAGCCCTAATCGGTTAGGACATTTTATGAGCAGAGAGGTAATGCCTCTATCTTGCAAAATAACCGGTTAGAATACATCCTAATCGATTAAGCCCTTAAAAAAACTTCTGACTATAAAAGCTCATAACTCCTTGGTTCTTTATCCATTTTAAGCAAATGCTCATTCATTGGAAAGATCTTTGAGTCTATTTTTATATGAAATAAATTTGAAAGCAAAACTCAAAGTATTTTAAAATATATGATCAAAAGAGTAACCAAATGTCAATTTTGTAAAACACAAACTTGGCTATTTTTCATAGATTTGAACTACTAGCTTTTCAAAACATGTTTATTGGGCATTTTGGCATATGAAAAGCCATTTATAAATATTTGAAAGCATATTTGAGCTTAGTATGATTCCTTTTTACCTTTACATATAATCTAGACCCTATATGCTAATCTTGAAAATTCTTGGAGCTTGATTAATGCATTTCCATTCCCTTCTTGTTTGTTATTATCAAAACCATTCCATTTGTCAAAGCCAATTACACATAGGCCAAGACCCCATTGTTTCGTTGTCCTGCTAGGGAGTCTGATTTCGAAAATACGAAGGTCTCATCTGTTATGGGAGAAAATAAGGGGAAAGGAAAGGTCATTTACACGTCCTATAAGAGGAAGGTAAGCTTTTGTATAGCGTATGTCGCTCACAACCCTTGAATTTTTTTTATAAAAAAAACTAAATCACCATAAATTAGTTTGCTTATATGTTAATGTGAATGATATGCAATAGTTACAATATCTTGAGAATAATGACTGCTCAAAACTAATGAATGTTGCATTACTCTATTACCTTGCGCTTATGACTATTGTATTTCTGATAATTTCACGTTGGTTCACGAACAAAATCTTTTGTTTCTGTAGTTTTTTTTCTAATTAACGCATACACCTAAGTAAAAGTATTCCTTGTGTTTAATTTGGTTTAAAAGTTTATGCTAGCCTAATAGCAATGGTCCGAAGATATAACCCATCGTATCTTTAATGAAAGATGTCCAACTGAGGCCGTCTAAGATCCACATAGGGTATAAGCCTTAGTGTCACTCATCACATAAGTGGCCACACGCACTTGTAATGGGCTATCTAGTATGGACCATACTACTAGGCCATGGACCATTGATGTTCATATGTTAATAAGTTATTAACATTTAAGTTGGGACGACTAAATATTTTTAAAGTAAGTATTATTTAATACTATTTAATTTAACATTTTTTAGATATTATATATTATTAAATATGACTTAATCAATAACAAAATTTTACATATCCCATTAAGCATTATATCTTTAAATAAGGGGAAAAAGTTAATGTTGAGTTACTTCATTTTAAAATTTTTTGTCAATAATATTTGATGAAATGTTAAATAATTAAACTCGAATAATGGGTGAAATTAATCAATATAATTTAAATAATTATTTATATATATGATTTTTGTGTGTGTACATATTAATATTTGACTTCACCCACCAAATATGACTGCATGTATATTTGATTGGGCCTACCAGTATTGCGACATACAAGCCCCGAGCTATTACTATACTCCGCCCAACTCCCGGAAATTATTTCAGACTCCTGCTCCAAATCAAAGGATGGAGCAGGTGGACAAGGAATCTGTGTCCAACAAAGATATCCCAACAGGGATGTATTCATGACACCAACTCATAAAAAGTATTTTGCATCACGAAGCGCCATTGGAAAAAGGGTAATTCGAGGTGCTTCCAAATCCACTAGATTAACTATACCAAAGGTGATATTTGTCCTTCATTCTTTATGTCCTCCATCCATATAGAAAACATTGGCAAACACATAGGTCACTAACTATGTTCATATGTTGTACAATACTTGGGCTCCCACTTCAGGCCCAAACCGGATATAGACCTCAATAAGACATAGAGATACATGTCCGCTTATATATTCAATAAGGACCTCAACAAAAGGTAATAGTGTCTCTATAATGATTAATCTATAACGATGATTATATTTAATTCCAACTCCATCACATGCATGTATACAACAAGGTACTTTTCATAAATGGAGACACCAAGCTGACGAGGGCAGATTTCATGTGTATGAGTCCATATATGGAAATAAGTCCAAAAGTAAGTAGAGGAAATGGGTTAATCTGTTTATGAAATTTCCTCTCGTTCATACTAATTATGTATATTTGGTCTGCATTTCATTTCAAAATAGATTATGAAAGCCATGGGTCTCAAGACAACGTGCATGCAAAGAATTAGTAAGGAAATCATAACATGGTGCCTCCCACCATCCTTTGTGGTAAGAACACAGCCTAATGGTACAAGTCGATTGCTTTTAAACTCAAATGGTCTTATCAGAGTATGTCCACAATGGTAGATCTCAACTCTTTCAGGGGTGTCTCTGCAAGAGATGATAACAATCTACTCCGATCATTGGATGCCACCCACATCTTGCCTTAAATTCGTAGGCTGATTTAGATGTTATAGATAAGGTAATCAACTGATGGATGGTTTCTTTGGTGGCAGATATATGTTCCTATATATGAAGAGGATATTGGTCATTGGTTCTTGATGGTGGTCAGCATGGATGACTGGAAAGTCTACCAACTGGACTCGTACCCGAATGTAGCCCACCTAGAAAGGAGGAAGCAAACCATGAAGACTGTGGTATTGGATATGTCTCTAATCTCCATTCAAAAATACTACGACGATAATCTACTCACATTCAGACTTATATTTAGTTAGTCATTGTCATTTCAGTATGACATTCTTGCTAGAATTATGGAATTAGAAAATTATGCTATGGAATTGGTTCCCCCCCCCCCCCAACTCTAACAGCTGGGAATTTGGTGAGGCAAGGGGCATCCCAAACTGTGGAAATGGGTAAGCAACACTAACTAAACCCTACATTAATGGGATTCCTATAAATATGGGATGTTGGCCAAAAGTTACAATTATTACAATGGGACTATTATTTTGATGTTGTTTGGTTGTAGTTAGGAATAACACTTTATCTAATTCATTTGTCTAAATTGAAATCTGGCATATACAATGTATATTCAATTTGTAAATGTTTGTTAAACCAAGAAAACAAGCATACCATTACATCATATCACAGTAGGTACCTGATAGGATCCATACAATAACTAAAGTGTACATGAGGAATAACAATGGTTTCAATGTATAGGATCATGACCAATAGAGAGAAGATGAAAGTTTATTTACTTGTTAAGTCATGTTACTGAATTATTAGCGGAAGGTATTAACTGTCATTTACTTTGTAACTAGTTGTTGAATTATTAGCATAGGGTAGTATCTATCTGATATATGACTGGGGAGTGGTATAAGAATATAACAGAAGCCTAAGTTAATGGGGTACAGGAAGAGGGAATCAAGTGTATATGGGTATAAAACAAGGAGGGATTTGACTGAGTGGCAGGATGGAAATAGTGTTAGCCAAGTGGCCTCAAATTCAAGAGGGAGGTTGAATTGAGTTTATGAAATATTTTCGCAAATCTTTCGTAAAACGTTTGTTAAACAATTTTCGTTGAAGCTATTGGATAATTGAAGTGAATAGATAAATGAGATTGAATACTTCACTCACAAATTAAATAAACCAAGATGAATAATATTCAAGCAAGCATATAAAGTAAATGTACAAATGTAAAGAGATAGGATTGAGAGAATCAAACACAAGTATTTATCCTAGTTCAGCCACCCCTTGTGACCTACGTCCAATCCTCAAGCGAACCACTCGAGATTTTCCACTAAACTTCAAGCTTGAACGGGTGCTTGAAAACCTTTACACAATAGAGCACTCACCAACATCTTGGGATACCTCACCCTTGTGCTTTGAGCCTCAAAAACAGGGATGTCTCACCCTTTACAACCTTTTGAGGGATGCATCACCCTCAAGGGATACCTCACCCTTTTCTAACTTTGAGAGATACCTCACTCTCTAAGGGATACCTCACCCTTCACTCTAGAGGGATACCTCACCCTCTCTTTTTTAGATTACACAAAGTATAGATGATAGAAACTCTCTTAAAGAGTAGATAAATACAAATTGAAGCTCTTAATATGCTCTCAAAGATTTTTCACGTTTTTACAAAAAACAGAGCAAGAAATGGATTTGAGGATTGATTCACGTTTGAAAGTATTGATGATCAGGTTTTGGTTCAAGGTCAACCTCAAATAAAGACCCAACTTTGGTATTTATAAGTTTCTCATTTAATAGAGCTATTGGGGTTTTCTGGGCACGCATTAAATGCATTAAATATAGCTGTTGGACGTTGTCAGGATTCTTGTAATCGATTACTCAGCTCAGGTAATCGATTACATATGTTATTCCAACGTGTTCTTGACTTTCTGGGCTCTGTGTAATCGATTACATTCTTGGTGTAATCGACTACATGGCTTCTGACTTATGTGTAATCGATTACAATATCTGTGTAATTGATTACATAACTTCTGACTTGCTGTGTAATCGATTACAATATCCATGTAATCGATTACATGACTCTTTGAACGTGTTCATGCTTTTCTAGGCTTGATGTAATCGATTACATATATTGTGTAATCGATTACATGGCCTCTGACTTGCTTGTAATCGATTACATTGCTCATGTAATCGATTACATGCCTTCTGTTTGCTGTGTAATCGATTACAAACGTCGTGTAATCGATTACATTGGCCATTGAACACATTTTTCAAGTCCAATAAAGCTTGTAAGTCATTTCTAACACCTTGAGACAATTGTTTAAACATGAATCTTTTTAAGAGTGTTAGTTTTAAGATTGAAACACAAGTTTTCTTGAAAGCCATGTTTATCTTTGAAATTTTCCATTTATTTTGAAATCATATATTGAAAAACCATTTGAGAAATCTTGAGAGCATTTAACATTAGTGTCCTAAGTCTTATAACTAAATAAACCTTCTTGTCTTCTTTCTTTGATCTTGATTTTTCCTTTTGCGCTTGATCTTCACTATTGCACTTGATCTTCGCTTTTGTCTTTGTTATCATCAAAAACCCATTTGATATGCTTCAAGACATAAGCATTCACATTCTCCCCCTTTTTGATGATGACAAACTAAACATTCAACAGAATGAGAAATATATGCATTTATTTGATTATCAGATAATTAAGTGCAACACTCCCCCGTAATGTGAAAGTATAAAACTCCCCCGTACACATGCAATATATTTCACTACTTTCTCCCTCGTTGGCATTATAAAAAAGAAGACATAAGCATTCAGATTTGATATATTTATTTCAGCCCAGCAGGATCAATATAAGAGTATAATCGTTCAACACATCAAGATGTGATACCAATAGCAAATGCATATGAAGAGAAACTTAGATAGTATTTATCATTTATGCCAATAGAAATCAGAGTCATATACAAAAGTAATATGGGATTAGATAAAGATTAAGCAAAAGGAAAGCATCATGAAGGACCAAACTTGAAACAAAAAAAGGTTCCAAATCATTCCAAGACAATTTCAAACATCATTTAAGCATATATTCCAGTCAGATTATGATCCAAAACACATTATTGTGCAGCAAAACAACATATTATGCATCAAGTTGATGTATTATGCAGAAGATTGACATTATGCAGCAAAATGTTATGCAACAAGACATTATGCAACAAGGTGACCAATTTATGCAGCAGATAAGCATATTATGCAGTAGACCAATATATTGTACAGCAGAATTAGATGCATGATTGATCCATTATGACAAGTTCAAAGATATTGATATTATACATGCCATTTCACATGAAAAATATATTCATTTAACATATTCAAGATATTAAACTAGTAAAGCATAGAGTAAGTCACACTTAACCAAAGGATGCAAGTTCAAGCTTCTTGGAGACAGGGAGGATAGCTTGAAGTATTTTCGGTTTTGTGCTTGGCACAACCACTTTTCAATATATCCAAAGTTAGTTCTTGGCCTTCAAGCACACCTACAACACACTTCAATTTGTGACTTTTGGTACCCAAATTTTCTTGGGTCCTTGTGTGTTAGTTTTTGGTAAAGTGCCTTTGGGAACCCAAACCAATTTAGTTCCTAGCTTGTTATTGATATTCTTCCTTATATTGCAATTTGATGCACTATGCCCTTTCCTACCACAATGAAAGCATTTAATAAAGGGACTATTTGATGTACTTGATGAAACAAAGAAGTTCTTGAGAAACTTTTGTTGTTTATTGGGATTATACCCCCAAACTTGACCTTTTGAAAAACACATCTTTGGTTTCCAAGCAAAATGTTCAAATTATCTCTTCTATAGGTAAATTTTGAAAGAGTGTTTTTTAAGTCCTCAATCTCAATTTCAAATGCTTTACATGATAAGCAAGATGAGGGTGTAGATGCATTATCAAGAGATAAACATGTCATGCATGAAAAGTTTGCATCAATCAACCCAAGAGTTTCATTTTCTAATTTAAGTTCCTCAATTTCCTTATTTAACATAGATATCTTGTTTTCAAAAGAGGAAATTGATTTCTTGGAAGATGAAACAAGTTTTGCAAGTCTTATAGATTCATTATGTAATTCTTCAAAAGCATCTTGCAATTCATCATAGGAAGGGGAATAGTTTGATTCAGAATTTGAAGATGTTACCTCTATGTCATTTTCATTTTCCTCTTCTCCTCTAGCCATGAAACATAGATTAGCTTTCTCATTATCCGAGCTATCGGTTGAGTCCATGTCATTATCATCCCAAGCTATGTAGGCTCTTCTTTCTTTCTTCTCCCTTGAGGATTTTTGGTGGTATTTTTTCACTTTACTTTGATAAATCGGGCACTCCATCTTCATGTGACCCAACTCTCCACATTCATAGCATTTAGGAGTGGATGAGGTTCCTTCCCCTTTGTGATAGACATTCTTTTGGGGAAAGAGAAGTCTTCCATGAGCTCTATTCTTCTTAAAGAATCTTCTGAATATTTTGACTAGTAGAGCAAGATTCTCCTCATCTATTTCCAAGTCATCCTCATCATCTTTATCATCTTCATTCACCATGGAGGAAGTGGCTTTGAGAGCAATTCCCTTCTTTTTGTTGTCAACTTCTTCATTTTGTTTGAGTCTATTCAACTCCAATTCATGTTCTTGGAGCTTGCCAAAAAGTGTGGCTAAGGTCATGGTTGAGAGATTTCTTGACTCCGCAATAGCCGTCACTTTAGGTTGCCAATGCCTGCTCAAACATCTCAACACTTTGTTAATAAGATCTTCATTAGGAAAAGTCTTTCCCAATGAAGCAAGATGATTTACAATATGTGTAAAACATTTTTCCATTTCTTGAATGCTTTCATTTTGATTCATTCTAAAAAGCTCATACTCATGAGTGAGAGTATTGATCCTTGATCTTTTCACTTCACTAGTACCCTCATGGGTCACTTCTAAAGTGTCCCACATTTCTTGGGCAAATTTACAATTTGAGACTCTAAAGAATTCATCATACCCCAAGGATATGGTAATGATGTTTTTGGCACTCAAATTATATTGGACCTTTTTCTTATTATCATTGGTCCATTCACTTCTTGGTGTATTAACCCTTACACCATTAACATCTTTTGTGGGGATAAAATGACCATTTTCAATAGCATCCTATACATCTAAATCAATAGCTTCAATAAAAATTTTCATTCTTTCTTTCCAATAAGCATACCCATCCCCATTGAAAAAAGGAGGTCTATAGATAGAAGAACTTTCTGAAAACTCCTTTGAGGAGGCCATCACTTTCTCTTGAAGCTGTTAAGCCCTTTACACAAGAGCCTAGCTCTGATACCACTTGTTAGCCAAGTGGCCTCAAACTCAAGAGGGGGGTGAATTGAGTTTATGAAATATTTTCACAAATCTTTCGTAAAACGTTTGTTAAACAATTTTCGTTGAAGTTATTGGATAATTGAAGTGAATAGATAAATGAGATTGAATACTTCACTCACAAATTAAATAAACCAAGATGAATAATATTCAAGCAAGCATATAAAGTAAATGCACAAATGTAAAGAGATAGGGTTGAGAGAATCAAACACAAGGATTTATCCCTGTTTCACCACCCCTTGTGACCTACGTCTAGTCCTCAAGCGAACCACTCGAGATTTTCCACTAAACTTCAAGCTTGAACGGGTGCTTGAAAACCTTTACACAATAGAGCACTCACCAACACCTTGGGATACCTCACCCTTGTGCTTTGAGCCTCAAAAATAGGGATGCCTCACCCTTTACAACCTTTTGAGGGATGCCTCACCCTCAAGGGATACCTCACCCTTTTCTAACTTTGAGAGATACCTCACTCTCTAAGGGATACCTCACCCTTCACTTTAGAGGGATACCTCACCCTCTCTTTTTCAGATTACACAAAGTATAGAAGATAGAAACTCTCTTAAAGAGTAGATAAATACAAATTGAAGCTCTTAATATGCTCTCAAATATTTTTCACGTTTTTACAAAAAAATAGAGCAAGAAATGGATTTGAGGATTGATTCACGTTTGGAAGTATTGATGATCAGTTTTTGGTTCAAGGTCAACCTCAAATAAAGACCCAACTTTGGTATTTATAAGTTTCACATTTAATAGAGCCGTTGGGGTTTTCTGGGCACGCATTAAATGCATTAAATATAGCCGTTGGACGTTGTTAGGATTCTTGTAATTGATTACTCAGCTCAGGTAATCGATTACATATGTTGTTCCAACGTGTTCTTGACTTTCTGGGCTCTGTGTAATCGATTACATTCTTGGTGTAATCGATTACATAGCTTCTTACTTGTGTGTAATCGATTACAATATCTATGTAATCGATTACATAACTTCTGACTTGCTATGTAATCGATTACAATATCCATGTAATCGATTACATGACTCTTTGAACGTGTTCATGCTTTTCTGGGCTTGATGTAATCGATTATATATATTGTGTAATCAATTACATGGCCTCTGACTTGCTTGTAATCAATTACATTGCTCATGTAATCGATTACATGCCTTCTGTTTGCTGTGTAATCGATTACAAATGTCGTGTAATCGATTACATTGACCATTGAACACATTTTTCAAGTCCAATAAAGCTTGTAAGTCATTTCTAACACCTTGAGACAATTGTTTAAACATGAATCTTTTTAAGAGTGTTAGTTTTAAGATTGAAACACAAGTTTTCTTGAAAGCCATGTTTATCTTTGAAATTTTCCATTTATTTTGAAATCATATATTGAAAAACCATTTGAGAAATCTTGAGAGCATTTAACATTAGTGTCCTAAGTCTTATGACTAAATAAACCTTCTTGTCTTCTTTCTTTGATCTTGATTTTTTCTTTTACGCTTGATCTTCACTATTGCACTTGATCTTCGCTTTTGTCTTTGTTATCATCAAAAACCCATTTGATATGCTTCAAGACATAAGCATTCACAAATAGGAGTGCACTTTTTGAAGAGAATAGCTACACTTAAATGACCTAGGCTATATTTAGTTATGTTTAGCCTATTTTCAATAACCAAAGCCCGGCCAATGTTATAACCCTGATATAGGCCTAAATTCTGCAATAATACACTGCATATTCATCAATGACCTACCAATTTAAATTTTTTGTTTTTTAATTTATATAATTGTTTTATTGGTTGAAAATAATTGTAAACCAACAAAACAGAGATATTGAATAATTCATTCAACTACAACAAATGATATGACATGAGTTCAGATGACACAATGATAGTACACTAGCACAATACTAATAACGTTCACATGTAATTTTAGTTCCATAGCTTGAGTTTTGGAGTGGCTGGACATGGAGTATGCCTTCACCCTGAATTTAATTGGAGCAGTACTTGATAATTATCACATAATACTTTCCACCATTTAATAGATATAGATCCACAATTTATCAATGTTAAAAAGGGTTATATATATTCTTGCAGTTGAATGAGAATCTGGTTAGGATGAAGATGACTCTGTCATTGTTGTTTGGTCCATACAATCAGATAAAGAAGATCATCAAATGCAAGGCAGAGTCATTGTGGAAGAGGGTTATCTGTTCAAAGAAATAAGGTTGATTGTAGTTTAGGTGTGCCTGATGTTTTGTTCTTCTTACGTGTAGTTTTGTAAACCATATTAGAGCCTTCACGTGCTCTTCGACTTTAATCCCTTCCTGCTTTACTAATATAAACACCTCCAAAATGATGCAAACCAATAATATCTCCCTTATACATCTATATTTCTTATATATTGATAAAATATAGTAGAAGCATGGAGGAAAACTAAGTTTTACAGGAGAATATAATGCGCAAAACCTACAAAATAGAAACAACAACAAAAAAATTACAGAAAAGAAAGGAAAAAATAACAATCACAACTGCTAGGTGCAGTCTCTACCCCTAATCATTAGTCAACCAATTCCTATCCAATTTTCTCTTATGCCTCTTCACTCCCCTCTCCCTCGCCTTTAAACACGTTATCCTCCAAAAAATATTTAATGGTAGAATATTCCACTCCAATGTCCTCTTGCCATGTGGACATTCTGTTATGCACATTAGTAGCTGCTTCTGCAAGTGCAATTCCCACACTTGGGCCATTTGAACCCAACCCGTTCCTTTTCTTTCTACCTATCCTCTTATAGGAATGGGTTAAAGGGCCATCATATAACCACTTTTTCGAATCTATTAATCTGATCACAATTTCTAAATCGTCAAACACAACCTCTCCATATAATGAACATACTTTTATCTTCATAAACGATAAGTTATTTTTGTTTCATAACAACTAAAAGAAAATTAAGTACTAAAGGGTGATATGATCTAAGCTAAATACAAATAACATCCCTGTATAACGCATTCATGTATAGAAACTTGATTATACTGCATTGGATTATAGTAATGGCCTTAATGCAAATCAAGCTGAAGAAGCCTAATGCTTTACTTCATCTTCAGTTCTATTTCTAGTCAAATATAACAAATTGGTTTGTTGTTGCACGTATTTTACTTATACTATACAGTAATTGTAGTGTGGTGCACTAATGGACACAATTGGCACATGTGCAGTACTACATCTCATATGCACATCAATTGCTCAATGCCTTGAAGGACTCATGTGAGAAAGTGAACCCAAAAGGAGAATGCTTTGAATAAGTAAATGGATGTTAGGCGAAGACTCATGACATATAGTTTGGCCAAAAATTCAAAAACACCAAAAGTTATCAATGAATTAGACATGCTTTCAATGCTATCAAGGAGTTAAAGTCTCACCAAATATTTGAAAACTACAAACGCTAATGACATATAATATGGAATACTATATCTAAATAAGATGTTATACAAGGACTGAATAAAACGTATTTATCCTAATTAATTACAGATATATTTTGCATCGTGATAGATAATTAACGACGGTAGGCAATAATCAGCATTCAACAACCAAAAATAACATTCTAAAAACTGGTGTTATTTCAATACATGAAATTGCACATATAGTCTGGATCATTCGATTATAGGTGATACATAAAGGTAACTGAAGTAATTAAATGAAATAATGCTCACCAAGGACATTGAAAGAATTGATTGATGTCAAATCGTAAAAACCTATTGAAAAGTTATAATGCCAAAAGGATGACATCCATCCTATCAAAGTAAACACAATTAAAGTCATAACAGAGCCATGACATCACCTACATTTTCCAAAAGTATAACACTAATAACATACGTAATACTCATGTTGGATATCATCCTGTCAGAAATACTGCCTAGAATCTGCCTCATTTGCCATGTCATCCTTCTAAATGTTCATGATGTTAATGTCATTTTTAATGAATATACAAATTGTTAAATATTAACTTTAGACATTAATAATTGTGTACCATTTCACTATCTGCTTGACTTTAACAAAGTTCAATGCCATTAGGAATTGATGTAGACCAACCTACGCCCAAATATATATAATTTGCATACTTTCTGACTTCAAGACAAGAGGTTTGATTGTGTCCTTCACTCCTGCAAAAGCCATACCAAACTATTCACTTTTTAGCTCATTGCGATGAAGATGATGGTCCACAACCCTTAGTCCTAACTACTATAGGGTCCTTCACCAAATAGTTCGTACTACCTAAACCATCAACTGCAGTTGGAAAGTCTAGATCATTCTTCTTTGTAAGCTATCCTGTCTCATTCATAACTTTATCCCTGATGTCATTATAATCTTCCTGATTACGACATGAAAAATTACACATCATAAGATAACTGTGAAGCAATGACCCATACATAGTCATGTACAACGACATCTCCCCAGTCAATGCACCTTTGAAACTTGCTCCTTCAACTAATTGCTTCGATGACTTCATCCATTTATTTAAAACAAGTGAATGAGGCAATTCTTCCATATCTATATAGACCATGACCGCAAGTGTATGAACACATGGAAGACCAAAAGATTCCATTCTTAGGCAAGAACATCTAAATTCTATGCATTGTGAGTCGTATAAAACACGCCATGTCATTCTTGGCATACAATACTTTCCAACCAAAAATACTATCGATGATGAAGTTTCTCTACAACCCACAACCTTCATGGTCCCAAGCTTAACAAGCAACAAGTGATATAAATAAAAAATTTCCCGAGTAAAAATCGGCGATCCATCTCTCTCTAAAGATGTATAATAGGTTTGCATCATAGGTTCCCCGTGACATGACTTAAAATCATCCTCTACCTCACTGTTGTGCAGGAAGTCAAGAAAACGTTGGAATTGGGAAAAAAACTCAGCCAACTTGGAATGACTTTGGACAAATCTCCCAACTTGGGCATACAAGGCTTCGTATCTAAATGTTGTCCTAAACCCTGCAAAAAAGCTCCCCCTAATATGGGCGGTTGCCCACATATTTTTCTTCTAATACAAATTGATAACCCATGGGTGATTTCTGACATTGCATTCTTCCACCATACTTTCCCATCTAGCGTCGAACTCATCAAGATCATAGTCTCTCATCATGTAGTTCTGCAACAAATGTGTGAACCTTGGCTGGCCCACATTCATTGTGGCATTCCTTAACAAATGTCACACACATAATCTGTGATGTGCCAATGGAAAAACTAATCTTATACCATTTCTCATAGAATAGTCCCCATCAATTATGACTAATATAGGACATTTCCCCTTCATGGCAGTTAAAAACCGTCGCAATACCCAAACATAAGTTTCCTCTATTTTGTCAAACACAATGGCACTAGCAAAAACATAATTCTTATTGTCATGGTTTACACCATAAAACACAACCAACGATAACTTGTACTTATTCATATCGTATGTTGCATCAAATGCCAAAACATCACCAAAGACTTGATAGTCAAGCTGACTACTTCCATCAAACCAAAACAAATGTGTAAATTTACCCTCAGAATTAACTTTATGCCTCCAAAACATTAGAGGATCCGTGCTTGACAGACCGTGAAGGAATTTTATCGCAACTTTAACATCACCATCTTCTAACCTACATTACTTTTCAACCTCATTATATCTCTCTCTTTTTCAAAATCCCACATGTTAAACCTACCAGATTACTTTGCAAAAGAACCAAAATTTTGGGGGATACAAATACCAACTTCTCCCATACTATTCATCTTAGCAATGTCAGCTTCCTTCTTTATCCAAAGAGACCTTGACATTCTTATGAACTTCTCACCCAATAATTAGTGATTGCGATCATCATTAAGATACACAACAAACCATCGCCCTATATCCGCATCAACACGAATTCTCATTTCAGCCTCACACCCACACCTAGTTATAGCTTTAGCCTCCCTCTTATGATTAAGCATATCATACCACTTG
Source organism: Ormosia semicastrata (assembly GCA_029884595.1). Lineage (NCBI taxonomy): Eukaryota > Viridiplantae > Streptophyta > Magnoliopsida > Fabales > Fabaceae > Ormosia > Ormosia semicastrata. The sequence continues at coordinate 76,574,391 of JAQQTO010000061.1, forward strand.
TCTTCTCGAAATCCCTGACAAGAACACACAACCAAAAACCACACAATCTCATTGTTCTTGTTTTTCCCATTCTTATGCTTCCTTATGTAACTTCCTAATATTTAAACTAATAACATATCTAGAATTATGTATTAGCAATCATATTAAAGTATGTTACTTAGATCTATAACAATTTTTTTAGGAAATATATATATATTATACAAAATATGAGCTTGAAACAAAAGTATATAATACATATCTGTAGAACTGAGTCAAATATAACTAGTACATCAAGTGCATCATGTACATCATAGTCCACTAAGGTAGAAAAATGGTATACAATCATATACAAAAGTCAAAACAAAAAGAGAATAAAAGATCTACAAGATCAAATTCTCCTTCGCCTCTGTAGTCTATACGAGAATATCCTAGAATCATTATGGAAATCAAAGAAATGGGGTGAGAATCTCATAATTCTCAATAATCATTTTAAAATCGTGTCTTCATAATCATTTCAGTTGTTCCAAAGAAAAATTATTTCAAATCATTAATATATAATCAATAGAAAGGTGGCTAAAGCCAAATCATGTCCTTTCTCTTCCCGAAACAAATGTTCATTTTATATCATTTATCAAAAATCATTTGTATAATCAAATCAATCTTCAAATCTTATCAAAATCTCAAAATCATATTCAGAAATCCATTCAAGATAAACTTGTGCAATAAGCTACCTCATAATGGTCATCCATCAAGAATCATCATTTATAAATCATCAATAATCATAATTCATCTATTATCAAAATGGTATGGAGGGAATTATCCATCCTCACAATACCATTTAGTTTGGTAGTAGCCTACTTTTAGGTTAGCACACTTCAACCTATCTGTAATAGTCTCTCTTGTTACACAGAATTACTCTGAGTAACCCACATCAATCCATAACAAATAAGGGAATTATTCGTCCTCATTACAGAATTATGAGTAGAGAGGGAATTATTCGTCCTTAATTACTTTGATAGGGAGGACATCATCCTTCTTCACATTATCTCTAATCCAGGAATGCCTCAAGTAGAGAGAGAATTATTTGTCCTCAACTACATCTCATCTAGGGAGAGCTCAGGTAAAGAGGGAGGGAATTATCCATTCTCAACCTCAATCACTCAGGTGGTAAGGGAAAATCCATCCTTGACTACCATTTCCAAGTCTCACCCTAGGACTAAGGATATCCTAGATAATGGGTTAATCATAAAGAAATCAATCATTAATCATACGTTGATCATCTCAACAATCAATCTCATTATATCATCTCATATTGTAATATCATACATGAATATCAAGTCAGACATACACTAGGATGTTCATCTCATAATCTCATATCATGGCACAAAGCCTTAATTTTCATTAATCATGCAATGTAGTAATCCATTATGTTATTTCATATCGTAGGGTAAAGCATGTCATAACCAATCATTCAAAAACTCAAGTGTTCTTGAGGTTCCTTGCTCATGCATCAAGCTTAGATTCATGTTTTTAAGCAAGATAACTAGTTAGCATCTTATGCTAATAAGTTATCACTAGCTAAGAAGCCATATTTTTGGTTCCATAATTGGTTTCCACCATTGGGTAACCAGTTATCGACTTCCATAACTCAAAGTCTAAGTCCAATAATCGATTATCCTTCTCTGAGTAATCGGTTATTGGTTCTTGAAACTCTCTGTCATGAAGGAATAACCGGTTAGGCATATGCTCTAACCGGTTATGGCCTAATGTGGTTTTGTGCCTTATCTTAATAACCAGTTAAGCATTGCCTTAACCGGTTATTAAGAGCTGGGAAGTAATATCTCCTGCTAAGAATTGACTATGGCTTGTCCATAATCAGTTATCTGGGAATTTTTTGGCTTAAAAATAGAGCATAAAAGGGAAGATACCCCAAACCACCCTATAGTTCATAAAAACAACAAGGAACTTCACCAACACAGCATCAAATCCATCACAACACAACATGGCAAGCATGGGTAAATCTCAACTCAAAAGTTTATAACTTTAACAAGCTCAAATCCTCATTGTTTCAAGAGCAAGAAATAAACTTAGTTCTGTACTCATATCATTTCAAAATCATGTTTCAAACTCATCATTCAATCAAGTTTTCTTTGAAAACTCTAAGTAAACCCAACAAGTTAGGAAGAGTTTTAAGGAAAACCCCTACCTCAATTTGACAATTTCTTCTTTCCTTTCCCTTTTCTCTTTCCTTGGATGTTTCCTCCTTCTTCTTCCCTTGTTTCTTCCTTGTTTTTCTTGTTCTTTTTTCTCTCCTCTGATGGTGCATAAAAACAAGATAGAATGAGGAATAAGAAGAGAGGAAACGTGAGAGAATGGGAAAAAGCAAGTGGCAAAAGTCAACAAATTTAGTAAGTTGTAGCATAAAGCAACAGTGGAGAAAAAATAAGGAGTGTTCCCAAAAATGAAATCCCACTGGCAACCTTTTATCTACTAGGAATACTTTAATCTTTTATAAATGAATTTTCTAACCTTCATAGGTATCGTAGAAAATTCTAAGATTTCATTCTATTTTATATATTACTATTCCACTAATTTTCTTATACTGCAATATCAGTCTCTAAGTTTCATTATTCTTTTCTAGGTTAAATTAAACCGATGAAATTGAATTAAGAAGTTTTCAAATATCCATTTTAATTGTTCATAACTTAGAAATAAATCTTCCTCATTTATTTCTATTTTCTCAGTCATTTTCAAAAAAAGTCCAAATTTTATAAGAGCTATTTCTTACATTCAATGTTATAGATTTATGCTCAAACAATGCCAACTAGTTACCAAAATTAACTAATGTCCTATACTAGTGTTATTGAGCTTCTATAACCTTGATTAAGTCCATTAGGTTGGAGATAATGTTACACCTTAGACTAAATTCATTCATTAGCGCATACTCATTGAACACCTTATAAACGACATCAACAATAGCAAACTCCATTGACTTCAACTCCAGTGGAGTTAATATATGCATGTTAAGCACCCTATATCACAATTACCGTCCAAACTAGTGTCTCCACACATTGCTAAGGTCCCTACATCATCAAAACTATTAAATTCCAATGTAAGATTTAAATAATAAATATAAACACCATCTAACTTGTAAAAATTTAACAAAGTTATACATTTCTTGTTTAACTTGGATGTAAACGAAGTAGAGTTCCCAATTTACCTCATACATGCCAGTTGAAATATTGTTCACTGCTGATTCCATAGTCTCATCCCTCTCCATCTATAACTTTATACTTAATGCAATAACCTTCAAAATCCTCTACTTTTGTGACTACCAAACCACAACACATAATCATAAAAGCATATCATAAACACAAATTGCTCATAATGGTACTAATTTCACAGGACCATAACTTAAAGCATAATAAAATAATTTTTTGAGTATTTTTAAGGGCTGAAAAGTTGCAGATAATGCTATGTGTGAAATTTGTTTCCACCAAACTTTCTTGAACATTGAAAATCATATCTTTATCCAGATAATAATTACTAATGCAGTGGTACAACATGTGTAGTAATCTATTTTTATGTACAAACCAAGGTTTTCTCCTTTATACAGATAGAAGTTAACCACATAAAACTATATCTAAGTCTCCATTTCAAACCGTGACCTTACAATGGAAAAACCATATATTTAATCACCAACACAAAAAGGAAAAAACAAAGCATACTTCACAACTTAACTATTCCTAGTGTAGGTCCATTTCATTTGTGATAGTTAACTAATCTTTCTGCTATAAATTATGTTCCCCAATTTATTTATTGTTAACTATTGTTACATATCAGATACCAAGTTCTCTCGTTAAATTTCCTAAACAGAAATAACAAGGAAAGGGACATAACATAGGCCATTGATAAGAGAACATCAGAACAACTATTAGATAATCGTTCAATCTACATGGAAAGGGAGTTTCCTTATGTTTCCACAAACAAAAAAAATAGTCAATAACTTCTACTACTATTATGAAATTCACCAGATAAACCATATTAGCAGAGGACCAACATATCATTTATTGTTATCTTAGAAACAACTACTAATGCATGTGATGATGCTGCTTCAATAGTAAAATGGAATAATATTTTTTCCACTTATTAACTATTATTCATTGAGTCAAACCACTGGACATACCTGTCGGCCAAGTTTTTCTCTCCAATGGCTTCTACTCTCCACCCAACCAATTATAAATGGATCTCATTCATCTTACCTCAAATCCATTATTGCTGTCAATGGACCATAAATAAAACTCACTAGAAAAGCGGATGAAACCGCACACACTCGCTGACTAAATGCTTGGTCTCCAATAGTATCAACTCCTTCAATTAGCACTGTGTGTTCGCCAGCCAGATGTTCAACTTTCCCTAACCTCGGTGTTATAGGACAATACGTAATGGAAAACCTTTGTAAAATAAGCAAATAAGGTTATAGGACAAATCAACAAATTAGAAGAAGGGAGCAACTAAGGTTACCGCGCACTATTTTTTTGTGCTAAAAACACACTATTTTAAAATACAGATGTTCGCTCTTTTGCTTACCGCAAGTGCACGGGTCGCACTTGTAGTATCGCCAGGAGTTAGATATCGTTCCCACGAGGACAACGTATTTCAGAATAAAGCTAAGTATTAACAAATAGTCTAATTAATGCTATCCAAAAGCATAAAATTTATAAATGAATGTTTAAAGAAATATAAAGACTGAAAAGCCATAAATCTAAGATAAATAGATAGATAGAGAAATAAGAATTACTTTTCATCTCTTATTTCAACTAATGAATTGCAATCCTTACAAGCAACATCAAAGAATTGTTAAGTTAGCTTGAGAATCTGATGTAGTCAAAAGCCTATGTCTAGGTCAATCAACCCTGGTTTCTACTTGCCTAACTCACTAAGTTTCCTTGAGAGCCAGTACAACTTCCACTCATAAACGATTTATTCTCAAACACACACTATACATGGCTAATAGGTATATTTCTATCCTATTAACGAATCAACTCATCCAAGCCAATTGAACTCGCCGAACATGTATCAACCACACCATATCCATATCAACAAATCCCTATGTCTAGTTCATTTGCTAATATTAAGATCATGCAATCGAGGCCAACCAAGAACAAGCATTAAACACAGATTATGATTGAAGTTAACTAAACTTCAATATATACTCAAAAGATTACATATTCATCAGTATCTATAAGAAACTACAAAGGAAAACTTATATACAGCCTAGCTAGCCATGAAACATGAAAGTACAAACAATAAATCATGTTCATGAAGCAATAAGAGGGAAAAGAAGAAAGGAAATGAAGGAAGCTCATTAGATTTCATCCTCTAAGCTTGATTCACCCTCCGTATGAAGAATGGCTTCCAACCTTAGCCTTTTTCACTTCCTCTAGGTCTAAAAACCTAAAACCAGCAGCTGCTCTCCAAAAATGATGAAAAACTCTCGTAGAAATTCGGAGCAAATGTATTTATAAGCTGAATAAAACAGGGTCACGCCACGGCATCCAACATGTCACGCCACGGCGTGCGTGTAATTAGGTCACAGGCGCCTGAGGCGCCCACTCTTCAACGTTGCGGCGCTCCAGCCTCAGGTTTTATCTACTGAAGCAGGGGAGCGTCGCGGCGCCACCAATCTACGTCGCGGCGTTGGGTGTTGATCTTCATTTTTAAGCTTCTCTTAGGCTTCCTAGTCCAAAGCTATTGCAATTTCTTCATTTCCATGCTTCATTTGAGACCTGCCTATAATAGAGAAAGTATCAATTCATTTAATCTCACAAATGTACTCAATTTGATCATAGTTTTGAAAGTATTTACACAAGATCACAATGGAAGTCATCTGAATGAAATAGATATAAATGATGCTAAAACCTTCCATTAATGCTTACAAACAAGGACTAATCATGCCTTAAAGCACAGATTTAGGGAACTAATAACTACACTCTGTACAGTTATCACACCCCCAAACCTAGATTTTTGCTAGTCCTCGAGCAAAACAAAGTACATTCACAAAGATCAACTGGTAACCTATTTTCAGCCATTTTTAACATTCCACTTTCACTAAACTCAAGCTAGTATATGATTGTTGCATAAACCTCAAAGAATACAGATATCTTAGAATCAGTTTCATGCATACACAATCCTCGTCATGCTAACATTCATAGCTTCCTTTCATACAAGATATTCTTCCCAAACTCATGCAAGAAAAACCTCTTTCATTTAAGTCCAATTCACCCAAATGAGGTTATAAACATACATATGAACATACTTCACAAAATCCACAAGATTGTAATACAACTCTCTCTCCACTAATGTAAATCATGCAAAATTGAGGATCAAAAGGGTCTTTAGTAGCTTATAATGTCAGCCCAAGGGTAATGGGTAACAGAATAAAAGGATAGGATTAAACACAAACATTGAGAAACATAAATACGATATTCCAATTCATGAGCCAATAATGATATTAGCAGGGTATTTAACAATGAGATCAGAAAACTTGCCAGAACCACTTTGATGCTTTTCAACTTTACTACACTTTTGCTTTTGCTTTTCTTTTGCATTCATTTGTTTTTCTTTTTTTCTTTTTCTTTTCTTTTGCAAAGCAAAATTTTTTTTCTTTAACTGCATCTGGTTCCTTCAGGCTTATTTTATACTGAAAATTCATACCCCTAATCATAAGACTCACTTCAAGAAATAACATATATAATGCACTAAACAAACAAAGAAGGTAGGAAGAAAATGCAATGTTTTCACATGCATTAGAACGGTTAACAGGTTAACGATCACAATGGTTATGAAAAACAAATAAGGCCAAATAGTATAAGGCTTCAAAATAGGACCTAAGGATATCATCATATCAGGTAAGCTTTTTAAGGCTCAATCGATCTAAACAATGCCTTAATCATTTCCCCAATCAGACACAACCTAGGATTTCGCCTCAAGAGAGTTGCTAAACAATTTCTAGGATAATCAAATTTTTCACATGTATCATTCATAAACTTTCTTTAAGCAAATATTCTTATCCTTTCCAAAGTTCAAAAAGCACGCAATTGGGAAACTCACCATGCATAAAAAGAAACTAGAATGCTTAAACATGCGCTAAATATTACATATGGATTCACAGATAAATAAAGGTCAATTGTATCCACATCTATAATTAGGACAACCATACACACTAGTTTTTGAAACATTACAACACACTAAGTGAAAGGGAACGACGATTGTATCTTGAATGGATTTTTCATCAAATTTTTTCAAGATAACTGCTCCTATAGTTAATATTTAAGCTAAAATACTAAAACACATATATACACTTCTAAAAGAAATATAAAACTAACAAACATACATAATACCAAAACATATGCAAATAAACATAATAAACTGAAAACATAATAGTACTGCATAAATAATCAAAACAGAAAGTTAAAGACACCCCCCCAAACCTGAGGGAAACAATGTACGCACTGTACAAAAGAAAAATACATATATCAAAAAGTAAATACAACGAAAGAATTAATGCCCTGAATGCACAACTAGAAGGATGGATCATCACTGTCAGGGCCCTCGACATCAGAACCATCACCATCCTCATCATCATCATCATCACTATCAGGTACATCGGCAGCAGGGGCATGAGAAGGGCCAGCCTGGGTAGGAACAGCTACCGAAGTGGGTGGGAAAGAAGGAATTGGATAATCAGCCAACGGTAGCCCAAGACGCTCCGCCATCCACCTCTGCGTCTGTATCTGATACACCAACATAGCTTCCATCCGGGCATGCCAATCGGTATCATCAGTAGGTGCGGCCTGGGATGGAGCAACGCCCTTAGGTGCGGGAGCTGGTCGAGATACTGGTCGAGGCTCTCCACGAGCCTGCCTCTGCCGTGCTGGCGCTGCAGCGGGAGCCGCCCCCACTCACTCAATAAAGGTATCATTCAGCGACTGTCGAACGTCGGTAAGCTCCTCATGAGGCCCCCAGCGGACCTGATGTCGGCTGCACAAGGAATGGATAAGAAATGGAAAGAACAGGCTCTGATACTCCCTAGCAGACCTCAATATCTGATGGAAGATGAGCGCGGCAACATCTATAGCGCGACCCTCCATGATGGCATAAATCAATATAGCTCTATCTCTGGTAACCTCAGAGAGGTTAGCGGATGGCAGGATGCACGTGCTGATAAAATGGTACCATGCCCGAGCCTCCGGGGTCAAATGAGTGCACGTAAAGTAGCGAGGTCTGTTGGTCTGGATGCTTATGGTCCACATTACAGGCTAACACTCAGCCAAGCAAATCCGTGTCGTGACCACGTTAACATCTATACCCTCCTCCGGCTCCCATCGACAAAATTCAGTATAGTCACAAATCTCAGGAGGCGGAGGAAGTCCAAGTGCAGCTCGAATAGCTGATGGAGAAAATGAGACCACACGACCACGAACTCTGACTGTAGTGGCCCCCTCACCAAGGAAAGCAGCATTCGCATAGAACTTGCGACCAATAGGAAGAACAGCAGAAGACTCCGGATGCTGAGCAAATGTGCTCCAGTTCAAATGGTTCAAACGCCTCTCCAGCTCCAGATATAGAGCAGGTGAAAATGCGAAGCCTCACTCTAGTATGAGCGGTCGGGTGATAAGAGTAGAGTACCTCTCGGCAGCCTCAACTGAGATAAATCGCCACCTGTCAAAATTAGCAGGAGGGGGAGAAGGCTCCCTAGGCTGTCGACTGGATGAGCCTCTAAGCAAAACTCGCCCTCTCTTTGGAGCCATAACCTAAAACAAAATTGTCAAAAATCAGAGTGGATAATAGAAAACATTGAACATATGGAAAGATGAACAATTCTGCCAAATTTTAGGACTTAGCGCCGCGACATGCACGCAGAGCGTCGCGGCGCCCAAAACTCAATACAGCGCCGTGACATTCAACATAACGTTGCAATATTCAATTTTCTTACGCATGCCGCGGCATTCAACCTCACGCTGTGGCGCACAGCCCTTAAATTTCCAGGTACACACGCCTCAGGGCGTCCAATCCAACCCAAAAATGTAAACAGGCAGTATTTAAGACTAAAACATAATAAAACCTAAGCATAAGTAACTAAAAAGAGCTATTTAACAAATTAAAAGCAAAACCAAAAGCAGAGACCCAAAAACAATGAAGAAAACAAGAAAATAAAACTAAAAATTGACAAAAAACTAAAAAGAATGAAATACATACTGTAATGGAGGCAAATGTAGGGTGAAAAGAGGATGAGAAAGCAAAGAAACACAGGGAACGTGAAAGAGAGAGAACAGAGAAAATGAAAGTGAGAGAGAAAAGGTTGACAAAATGAAGAGACCCAAGCGTCTCTGCATAAAACACCACCGCCCACACGCGCCGCGGCGTGCCGCGGCATGTATTAATTCCCTCCTAATTTAATTATTTAAATTATTACTATTTACTAATTGCTATTTACTTTTTTTTTATTGCTACGCTTATAGCGCCGCGACATTAGGGTCTGCCAAGTCGCGGCACTGAGCTCCCTGGAATGTAGCCCAAAACAACATCACACCGCGGCGTTTTAAGTGCCACGCCGCGGCGCTATCAGTCTAGCTGCATAATTCTGCAGCAAATTCACTTCAGCTGTGAATTTGACTAAAATACAGCCTCCAGCAGGTCAAAAACTTGCCTACAAGGTTAATTTACAAAATAAAATACATAAATATACAAAATCTTAAAAAGCGAAACATTTACATATTCATGCCTTAAAATTGAAAATTTGGGTTCCCTCCCAAAAAGAGCCTAATTTATAGTCCCGGCAGGACTTGTCTGTTGTTCCAAATGCATTTCTATCAGTAAGGAGGAGCTTCCTCCTGATTTAAAAAATTAGATTGATGCATTGGAAATGGCATGACTTTCAACTCCAAGTTTGGAGTCTGCTCAACAAGTGCATTTAACAAATTTACCACCATAGTAGCCTTTAGCTGTTTCATTTCACTATAAAAAATGACTGGACCTTTGCCATGAACACAGGCTTCACTTACACCTCCTTCCTTGGATGTCGTCCCATCAATATGGCTCACCAATGCACAATCTTCTAGATCTTGAGGGCTTTGTTGTGCATCAAAAATATTGAATTTCACCTCTTGATCCTGAACCCTCATGGTGAGTTCACCTTTCTCCAAATTAATCTGAGCTCTTCCTGTTGCTAGGAATGGCCTGCCAAAAATCAATGGGACTTTGCTATCCTCCTTCATATCAAGTATAACGAAATCCGCAGAGAAGATAAACTGATCCACTTTAACCAACACGTCCTCAATAACCCCCTTCGGATGAGTAAGGGTTCGATCGGCCAACTGTAGTGTAACTGAAGTAGGTGAAACTTCTCCCAAACCTAATCTTTGATAAATAGAATAGGGCATGAGATTGATACTGGCTCCTAAATCACATAGGGCATGGCCAGTGAACTTATCACCAATTGTGCAAGGTATGGTGAAGCTTCCGGGATCTTGGAGCTTAGGAGGGAGTCTGTTAAGCAGAATTGCACTGCATTCCTCCGTCAGGGCAACTGTTTCAAATTCACCAAGCTTTCTCTTCTTTGATAAAATTTCCTTCATGAACTTAACATAGCTTGGCATTTGTTCTAAAGCTTCTGCGAATGGGATGTTGATTTGCAGCTTTTTGAACACTTCTAAAAATTTCTGGAATTGGTGCTCAAGCTTTTTACTCACTTGCCTATTAGGGAAAAGCAACGGATGGACATATGGCTGGAACTCCTTCTTCTCCTCCTCTCCATTCCCATTTGCAATATCTCGACTTTGCCTGACTTCTGGGCTCACTACGTCCTCTTCTCTGACAACTGCATTATCCTCTTCAAGTAGCTTTGTTCTCGGATTCCCTTGAATGTTTCTCCTACTTCTCAGTGAAATGGCATGACAGTGCTCATTAGAGACACCCTTCGGATTATTTACAGTGTCACTAGGGAGGGTGCCAGGAGGCCTATTATTGATGGCACTAGCTAACTGCCCTACTTGAGTTTCTAATGCTCGCATTAAAGCAGTTTGGCTCTGCAACATCACTTCATGTTTTGCCAACTGAGAATCGGTCTTTGTCATGTAAGAATCCGTCTTGAGCATATACTGTGAAAACATGTCTTCCAAAGAGGGTTTCTGATCTTGGCACTGTTGTCTTGATTGGGAAGGAAAACTTGAAGAATTATAAGGTCTGTCATTCAGTGGAGCAGATGAGGAAGCTCCTGGATTGTCCCTCCAGGAGAAATTAGGATGATTCCTCCATCTTGGGTTGTACTGGTTAGAGTATGGATTATTTTGTTGCGGGCGATAGTTACCAATATACTGAACATTTTCTGTACTGAAAGAGCAACTATCACTTTAATGATTCTCTCCACACTTGTTACACAGCACAAACGGGCTTTGTTGATGGCTAATCCCCAAACGATCCACTTTACTTGTTAATGTTGCCACCTGAGCTGATAATGCTGCCATTGGGTCAAGTTCATACACTCCAGCTACTCTCCTTGAAGTATTTCTTTCCAAAAGCCATTGGTAGCTGTTAGCTGCCAATTCATCAAGCAATTGGAATGCATCATCAAAGGACTTGCTCAATAAAGAGCCTCCAGCAGCTGCATCTACTATAGGTCGATGGTGGGGTAGCAATCCTTTGTGAAATGAGTAAACTTGGTGCCACGGTGGAATATCATGATGAGGGCACCTTCGAAGCAAATCCTTGTATCTCTCCCATGCTTCATACAAGGACTCAGAATCAAATTGGGTGAATGATGTGATATCATTTACCATCTCAGCAGTCTTGGCCGGTGGAAAATACTTATTTAGGAATTTACCACACAAATCATTCCAAGTGCTGATGGATCCTACAGGTAGAGATTGCAGCCAACTCTTGGCTCTATCTCGGAGAGAGAAGGGAAAGAGCCGTAAGCGAATAGCATCATCAGAGACACCATTATGCTTGAACGTGTCACAGATCTCCAGAAAAATTTGAAAGATGAGCATTAGGATCCTCCTTAGGCAAACCGCCAAATTGTACAGAAGTCTGTATCATTTGAATGATGGCCGGTTTGATTTCAAAATTATTAGCACAGATGGCAGGCCGTCTAATACTGGATTGCAAGTTCTCCATTTGAGGGGTTGCAAACTCCCTTAATGGTCTTGTATGACTATCATCCTCCATCTCTTGTATTCCAAGTTCTGCCATCAAAGTACCTTATAACAAAATAATATAAAAAGTTAGATTAATATGTACAAGACAAAATTTGAATTAGTATTAACTAAACTCATTGCTAATATCAGCTAAACAGAAATAACCGTTGTCCCCGGCAATGGCGCCAAAAACATGTTCGCTCTTTTGCTTACCGCAAGTGCACGGGTCGCACTTGTAGTATCGCCAGGAGTCAGATATCGTTCCCACGAGGACAACGTATTTCATAATAAAGCTAAGTATTAACCAATAGTTTAATTAATGCTATCCAAAAGCATAAAATTTATAAATGAATGTTTAAAGAAATATAAAGACTGAAAAGTCATAAATCTAAGATAAATAGATAGATAGAGAAATAAGAATTACTTTTCATCTCTTATTTCAACTAATGAATTGCAATCCTTACAAGCAACATCAAAGAATTGTTAAGTTAGCTTGAGAATCTGATGTAGTCAAAAGCCTATGTCTAGGTCAATCAACCCTGGTTTCTACTTGCCTAACTCACTAAGTTTCCTTGAGAGCCAGTACAACTTCCACTGATAAACGATCTATTCTCAAACACACACTATACATGGCTAATAGGTATATTTCTATCCTATTAACGAATCAACTCATCCAAGACAATTGAACTTGCCGAACATGTATCAACCACACCATATCCATATCAACAAATCCCTATGTCTAGTTCATTTGCTAATATTAAGATCATGCAATCGAGGCCAACCAAGAACAAGCATTAAACACAGATTATGATTGAACTTAACTAAACTTCAATATATACTCAAAAGATTACATATTCATCAGTATCTATAAGAAACTACAAAGGAAAACTTATATACAGCCTAGCTAGCCATGAAACATGAAAGTACAAACAATAAATCATGTTCATGAAGCAATAAGAGGGAAAAGAAGAAAGGAAAGGAAGGAAGCTCATTCGATTTCATCCTCTAAGCTTGATTCACCCTCCATAAGAAGGATGGCTTCCAACCTTAGCTTTTTTCACTTCCTCTAGGTCTAAAAACCTAAAACCAGCAGCTGCTCTCCAAAAATGATGAAAAACTCTCGTAGAAATTCGGTGCAAATGTATTTATAAGCTGAATAAAACAGGGTCACGCCGCGGCGTCCAACATGTCACACCGCGGCGCGCGTGTAATTAAGTCACAGGCGCCTGAGGCGCCCACTCTTCAACGTTGCGGCGCTCCAGCCTCGAGTTTTATCTACTGAAGCAGGGGAGCGCCGCCCCGCCACCAATCCACGTCGCGACATTGGGTGCTGATCTTCACTTTTAAGCTTCTCTTAGGCTTCCTGGTCCAAAGCTATTGCAATTTCTTCATTTCCATGCTTCATTTGAGACCTGCCTATAACAGAGAAAGTATCAATTCATTTAATCTCACAAATGTACTCAATTTGATCATAGTTTTGAAAGTATTTACACAAGATCACAATGGAAGTCATCAGAATGAAATCAGATATAAATGATGCTAAAACCTTCCATTAATGCTTACAAACAAGGACTAATCATGCCTTAAAGCACAGATTTAGGGAACTAATAACTACACTCTGTACAGTTATCAACAGACTAATCAACAAATACTCAATGTCGTATGGTTTCAAAATACACTGCAACTTTACAACTTTAAAAAAGCACAACACTAATTTTGATGCACTTTTACTTGCTGTCGCAACCGTCCCGAAGGACGCCACGAAAATAAAAAGAAGGAGGAAGGAAAAAGACCTCGGGGTGTTGGGAGTCGCCACCAATTGCTTTATCCATTAAATGGAATGGTGCAATTGGACACCTAAAAGATGGTCTGCGTTTCAGAGTTCGTGGTTCGGGGGTTGATTACGGGTAGGGAATGTGTTAGCACCCTACACCGTTCGTTCTAAGAACGGTTACCTATTTAATCTAATGTTATTTGCAACATTAATTAAATTGGTCCTTTATTAAAAAAAAGAATTGTTTTTGTTTTTATTTTGATATGTCCCATTTTGTCGAGTATGTTATCAAAGATGATAAATAACTAAGACATGGAATGGGTGGCTAAATTGCCATTATTTTGGAACAAATTCTAAGTGTACAACATATTATATAAAAGTGGTGAATTGAAATTGTGTTAATTTTGCAAAGAAAAGAATTTTCAAAATATTTATTTTTGATGGGATATAATGATTTAAAATGAATTTTTGCAAAGAAAGAAAAAATTAATTTAAAAAAAAGAATTTTTTCTTTTGAACTCACCATAGTCATAATGTTGAGACTATGCAAAATTGATTGCTTTTATTTGAATATTTTATTTTACAAAAAGAAATTTATCTTAGTTTATAAAAAAAGTTATATTTTAGTTTACGTAATTATTTTAATTTTTATGTGGGGATTAGACCTCGCCAGCGCTCCTAGTAAAATCTAATATAAAGTCTCAAGATTATAAAAAAGAGTGTATTTGATCGGTGCTCTGATCCTCTCCCAATTTTTTCGTCATCGCCAAGTTTTAAAATGTTTGATTTACACAAAAATGATTAAATTAAGTTTACATGTTCACCATCACAATAGTCATAATGACAAACAAGATAATCAATAAAGATACAAAGATAAACTATAATCAAGTCAAACAAGCCCACAAATTAACTTTCATCACTTTTTTTTAGAATTTTTTTATCCTTTCTTTTTATTTTTCATTTTTCATTTTTATGTATTTTTTTTATTTTATACTCCAAATACCCATTTTAACTTTTTTTTTATCTATTTTCATTTTTTATAAAAAGTTTAAAATAAAGGCTGTCTTCACGTAAAAAAAAAGAACAAAAAGGTGGGGGACATGGCTGGTCACTCGTGACCAAAAAAAAGAAAAAGGGGGAAAAAAAGTGGTCACCTGTGACCAAACACCCCCCCAAAAAAGAAAGAAAGAAAGAGACTTTAAGTCTCTGTAAAAATGAAAACAAAACAGAGTAACAAATAGGAGGGGGGAGTTGGCTCACGGTGGGTGGCGTATGGTGTCCGGATCTGGTGCGAAAGCGACGACGTGGTGGACGGCGCGAGGCTGTGTTTCTGAGGTGGAGGTGTGCGGTGGTGGCTGCTGGTTGGACGGCACGGCTGTGCGACGATGGATGGCGCTCTAAATCGCAGTTGGGCTGGCTGCACGCGGGTCATGGTGGAGCTCACGATGGAGGTCTAGACTACGGCATTGAACGTGGCCTGGAAGCCGAGACTGAGGCAGCACAAGGGGGTACAAAGGAGGCCAGTGGGGTTGGGTCACGGCTGGTTCACGTTTGGTGGCTGGCATGACTTGCTTGTGCGTGGTACGGAGGGGCGACGAGGTGGACGACGCACAAATGGTTGGCCGGATCTGGTTGGGTTGTTGGGGCTATTTTTCTGGGTTGAAGATGAAGTGGATGGGTGGTGGTGATGAGAGATGAGAGTGAAGTGGTGAAGGCGATGATTAAAGATGGTTTTAGGAAGGTGATGAGTAGTGGTGGTTATAGTGGTGTGTGTGGGAATTTGAAAGCAGAGGATGGGTTAAGATGGTGAAGGTTGGAGGCAGGGTGATGGCTCTGTGTGAAGATTGAGGATTTCTTCAGGCTCTGTCTCTGTGATTAATCTCTGTGTGAGGGAGATTTTTTTTAGTTATTCCTTGTCTATGTGAGGGAATTTCTCCATGCCCCCCTTGCCCTCTCCACTGCATAGGATTTATAGGATTAAGCCTGCCAAACGTTTCTTAACATTTCTGAATAATGATCAGAAGGCAAATGGAGAAGAAAAATCGTCAGAAATTTACGTTTCTGAATGATAATTGGAAGGCAAATGGAAAAGAAAACTGTCATAAGTTTTTAATCCAATTTAATGTAGCTGTTTGTGGAGGCTAGGGTTTGAAGGTTACAGGAATGAAGTTGGGTCATGGGTTAAAAAGGAAATTGGGTTATGGGTTGACCCGTATAGAACCAAGCTAGTGACTTTTTCTTTTTTTTCTTTTTTACTTTTCTTTTTTTTTAAAAAAGAAATTAAATTAAATAAATAAATAAAAATGAAAATAAAAGAAAATAGATAAAATTGAGTATCAACACCTGCAACCATTGATTTTTGGCTTAGAGCATTGATGCTCCAAAAGCTTTTAGGAGCATTGTAAATGGCTCCAATTTAGAGAGTAAGTGACTCATATTCTCATGTATTGAGAATATTAGTTTTGTATGAGAACAAAGTGACTTAATGCAATGTTTTCCTGTTTATTTTTTTGAAAGTTAAGTGCAATGGTGCATTTCCTTATTTGTCAAAATAAGTTTTCCTTCAAGATAAGCTAATGATTCATAGTTATGACAAGTTAGTTACATGCTGCCAATATGGAGTTCAAAGGAAGCATCCCATAAAATTTATAGGTTTGTTAGGAAGTCTTTTTGAACTTGGATCCAAACTCCTTTGAAGTTGGCTATTCCTAGATCCTAACTCTAATGGTGATAACATGATAGAAAGATTATCTTGATGTCACATCAACTTTTGCAACAACATTGTTGGTTATTGATTCTTTTAGTTGATTGAAATGTGATCAATGTAGGATCCTAAAATGTGTGCTTGAAAATGAATGTTGGTTGTATACCAGTTTTATTTTATCTTTCAACTTATATTTATTTGCTTATTCTTTTTATAGAGTGAATGCTAACAACTTATATAAGAGTTTTTGTGGGCTACTCTTGAGCTGCATTCATTGATACTCCTATGCAAGCATGATTTCTACCATCCACGGAGATCAAAAGCATGCTTCCAGCGTTTCTGTTTCCAAATCTTGGCTACCCAGGTTAGTTTTTCTTCTATTAATTTCTTTTTTTTTTTCCATCTATTTCTCTGCTACTTAACATGGTTTGTTTCCACACTTCAACAGTGTTTCTTTCTTTTTGTGTATAAAATATGCAAATAAATTACAAGGCATCTGTATAATGTCTCCAAGGCAAGGGATCCACTTGCAATTTTTAGTGTAATGGGAGTTTGTAGAACTTAAAAATAAGCATGGTACTCATCCAGCTAGGGATGCTGCTAAGCCTAATCGTCAGCTAGGCTGTGAGTTTCTTGAGCCTTCTAATGAACTTTACAGTAAACTAGCTTATCACCATTATTAAAGCACCTGAACAGCTAGCCATTTTAACTCTCAAAAGGTGTAGCAATGTCAAATGAATGCTTCTGAGAGCCATTTTTATCCTTATCCTATTGTGAACCAATTTCAGTAAGTTCCAATTAACATGGTTCCAATTAACATCCTTTTCCTGAATGGTATAAATGTTCTACCATAATTTTTTTTTCATTTTTTTTATATTTGATTTAGGGAAGATTAAAATTAAGGCAAGGTTTTTCAGTTTCTCTTTTTTTCTCTCTCTCCAATTATTCAATGTAGATCACACACTATTATGTGCTCACCTGTTGGCCTATCAAAATTGATTTAACCCAATTTTTGCATTATTAAATGGAAATATACACTATTAGACCCACAAGGGCAAAAGGTTATTTTGATGCAGAATTTTTTTAAAAGGAAGAAACCTTGCAGGAAAAACCACTGGTGTTACTGATCCTTTTTAAGTATCTCTATGCCAGATGGACTTGGATAGATTTAAGAACATGCTAATCGATTTAGCATTATTGGTGATAACGCATTATATATCATTCTTTGATAGTTTGTTGCTACTTTTGGATCTTTTTAATATAATCTTTCTAATGATGATCCTTATACCATATCAAAGTTCTTTGAAGTCTGTTTATGTGTAATAGAATATATAAGTTTAAATCATTTTTCTAAAGTTTACAGTATGATATTGTTTGGCCTACAGTCCTCAAGATTGGCCCAAATGAACCCTCCGTGTTGTACATACAACAGAATGCACAAGGCTAGGCATGCTATGCTGTCATTTACCAGGAGTGTACGCTTGTGCCTATTGTTGAGCTTTAGATTTTCACTAATGGAGTTCATGACATTAATAAGTGTGCTGCTGTCACTGAGACTGTGCTTGCAACAGTTTTAAAGGCATTGAATTATCACCATGTTCTCGTTGAAGGAACTCTTCTAAAGCACAGCCTGGTCACCCCTAGCTTTGATAGTCCAAAGGTAGCAGTAAAATCTTGAATCAAAAAATGATTGTTTCTAATTTAATTATGTGGCAGTGAGTTAGCTTCTAAGAGTTTGTGGGCTACAAGTATTGGTATTCTAAATGGAGCTGGGGTTGGGTGGCTTTAAGCAAATGTGTGTATGCAACTTCAGCTTTTGCTTCTGATTAACATGCTTGATTTTGGGTACATATTTTATGAATATCAGTATATAATGTAGGAGCTAATTGTAATGCACATACAAATGCATTATATCATACGGACAACTCAGTGGATTCAGAGGGTAATTATTTGGGCGTGTGATTGAGGATTGTCTTTTCCTTTCCACTTCTTTCAGATCTTGTTTATTTTAGCATATTAGGAGAGATGGGAATAAAGTAGCTAATGCTCTGGCAAGGTTGGCTTCAATAGCTCCGAACTGTTTTTGGATAAAGGCAACTCCTGTGCATATTTGTAATTTGTCACTCTTGGGACATATTGAGTTCATCTTAATGAATTTCTTGCCACTCTAGGGACATTTTTAGTTCGTCTTAATGAATTTTCCAAATGAAAATGTGATTGTTCTCAAACTGAGTTTATTTAAAGATATAAATTACTTCAACAACAAAAATATGCACAAAATTCATGTGTTGAATTTGGTTGCTTATTTTAACTTAAATTGAATTATCAATTAAATTTAAATGATTATCCCGTGCATTGCATGAGTAACTATACTAGTAGATAAGAAGAAGAAAAAAATTCAACGAGAATTATTTCTTCTTTTTCTCTTTCAAATATCAATTTTTTGGTTTCTTCAAAATTGGGTTAGAATGGAGAGAAATAAGCTTATAAGCTTAAACATAAGCATTTTATATTTTATTCATTTCTTTTATGATTTAACTTCGAAACAAAACAATAAAGTTCTGTTCCATTCCCTTATTAATTTTCCAAACAAAAAGAAATGTAATTTTGTTTCATTCATTCCCTTCCTTTTCCAGTTATTCCTTACTCGTTTCGCTCTGTTCTAATTATTGAAAATACATCTAAATACAATGTTACTTCTCAATAAAATAAATAAAAACAATAAAGCTATACTTCTCAATAAAATAAATAAAAATAATAAAGCAATATATGTATAGGCTTACTAATAAGCAACAATAAAGCTATGCTAATTTAACGTTCTTCTAGTAAAAGATATATAAGTAATTAAAAGATTTTTTAAATAAAATATACAATTAAAAGTTATACTTTTAATTTCAGCATAAACGAGTAAAGAATTTGTTTAATTTTTAGAAAGCTTTGCTTTCAAGTAAAATCACAAAAACTCTACTAGCATTCTTTAGATTTATGTCAAGTGCAATAAATATTATTTAAATAAATTATAAATTATTTTAGTTTAAAAAAGAAATTACAGGATTATAAAGACTGTTTTTGTTAAAATTACTTATAGCATTCTTTAGATTTATGTCAAGTGCAATAAATATTATTTAAATAAATTATAAATTATTTTAATTTAACGAAGAAATTACCCAATTATAAAAGCTATTTTTGTTAAAATTACGTATATTATTTTTGTCGAATTAGCATGAGTAGGTTTACGAGAATAAAAATATTATAGAATTTTTTTATCAAAGTTTAATTTCATTTTTTTATTAAAATAATAAATTTAATAGATATAATTTTATTCTCTATCTTCATTTAATACATATTTTACATTTCTCTTTTTTCATTTAAGATTTTAATATCTTTTCGCTTTCATTATTAAATAGAGTTATTTTGAATCATTAAATTCAAACGACATCAATGGTCATAAATAAGTGTAAGACATATACTCTTACATTAGTGTAACTTGATTCTAATCCCATAACTCGTATATATATCTCGTGCATCACATGAAATTTTCTTTTAATTTAGATAGAATTTTAAGATTTTAAATTAAGAACAATGTTTAAAATTAAAAAAGGTGCATAATATTTAGATTAAAAGATATTTTAAAAAAATTTAAAAGTATTTGAATCTAATATTTATGCATAAAATTTTGAAATTTGATTAAGTAGATATATAAGGAATAGATAAATAATTAATTAAGCAAATTTCGAAATTTATTAAGAAAAATTGATTTGTAAAACTAATAAGGAGAAAAAATAGAGAATATTTGAGTGAATAGAGAAAATATATTTAAAAGAAAAACTAATATAGAAGAAATGATATGTGTCAATTCAAGAAATAAAATACCATACAAAAAATTTCATACTCTCGAGAAGAAGAAGAATATGATAAAAAAATCACAATATCGAGAGAGAGAGAGAGAGAGAGAGAGAGAGAGAGAGAGAGAGAGAGAGAGAGAGAGAGAGAGAGAGAGAGAGAGAGAGAGAGAGAGAGAGAGAGAGAGGAGAGAGAGAGAGAGAGAGAGAGAGAGAGAGAGAGAGAGAGAGAGAGAGAGAGAGAGAGAGAGAGAGTACTTTCATTTATAATATATGGGTGGATTAGATTAAATTAGATACTAAACATTCTTTTTAAATTTTATTTTGAGATGAATTATTTCCTACTTTAATATTTAAAATTTTGAATTGTGATAACAATATCTATTTTATTTTATCAAAAGAAAAAAGTGATACACTTATTGACCTTTAAAAAAATACTTACCTTGAGGTTGACATACGTATTTTCCTTTTTTCCTATTGATTTTTACGATTTTTTTTGTTTAAACTGTTCATATGATAAGATAAATTGTTCATATGAATTCCTATATCAAATTATAAATGGAATTCACCATTATAAACCGGATACATTTAAGTAAACCATCAACAAATTCTTAGCTAATAAGTCTAAATATTGATTTCAAAGCAGGAATGCATATGTTTAATGAAAATTGGGTGAAATTCACTTTGATATGAACAACTTCCTGCATAAATAACATTGATACATAAAATTAATTATTTCATTGAATAAGCAATTTGTTTGTTAGAATATTTTATTTACCTTCATAAATGTTTAGGAAAGAAGCCCTCAAATACTGAAGTATTCTCAACATTTCGGGGATTATATCAGTTTTATTTTGCGATGAATTATTTCCTACATTAATATTTAAATTTAAAATTTTGATGGAAACATCTATTTTATAAAGAGATATACTTAATTGGTCTCATTATACAAAAATAAATACTTACCATGATCTTAACATACATGTTTTCCTTGTTTCTTGTCTATAATAATTTTCTTCCTAATTTTTGCAATTTTTCTTCTATCTAAAATGTTAATTTGATAAAATAAATTGTTTATCCTAAATTCTTATTTCAAATTAAAAGATGGAATGCACCGTTATGCACCTAATACATTTAAGTAAAGCATCAACAAATTCTCAACTAAGAAGTCTTAAATGTTCAATTCAAAGCAGGAATGGATGTGTTTAATGAAATTGAGGGAATTCGGTTGCTTACTCAACGGGAGATTAATCATGACACAACCTTAGATGTTCTTCTCAAAATCCTGATCCCAAGTACCAGCACCCAATTAAATCTCCTATAAATTCTCTCTAGCTTGTTGTCTTCCTTCCACACACACAAAAAATTGCCACTGCAATGAGAGGGATATTTTTAGTTAATTTGCTCTGTGCTATATTTAAATTAATGTAATAATTCAAGGAAATGACATTTTAGATTTAATATGTTTCTTCAAGTGATTCTTTATGTGTATTATATATTGAACTGTCACCTGATCAAAAAAATATATTGAACTGTCTCTAATGTATTTTGAGGGGTGGAGAAGGTAATAAGTGAGGATTTTAGTCAGCACCAACATTCATTTATTATAAGAAAAATTACACTCACTTTCTTTAAGGTTCACGCTTATGATAAGGAATACAAATAGAGAAACTTTTTTTTATGTATAGAAAGGAATTTGGAAATTGAAAAACTATCAACCACCCAGCCTTTAATGTGTTTGAATGCCTTCGTCAACAAGTTCTAGCCTTTAATGCCCTATATGTCAACTAGGCATTGACTTCATCCATTTATAGGCAACAACAATATAAAATTTTATATGAAGGAGATAGATAGTTATTGAGAATCCTTTATAAAGATGACAAAAAAAAGGAGACAATGATGTGAATGAATATGGTTATACTTTTTCTAGTGTATTAAAGGATGCATATATTTAGGGGGAGCATATCTTATTCTATTCATAACTTGCAAATTGTTCTTTAAATACTTGTTACTATTTTTGCTAATGTTTTTAATGAGTTCATAGGTTAAGGGGAAGTACTTGACTTTTGTCAAGTGTGATGCTTTGACCCTTCTCACCTATTCAACGGAAATGGTAAAACATTATAACCTTTGCAAGTTATTTAAAGCTTAAGATTTTTAAGATGGTTTGTCATCATTAAAAAGGGGGAGCTAATCCTCTCTTCCCTTTTTGGCATCATCAAAAGAAATAAAAACTGAACAAAATAATAGGGTAGAGAAAAATTACCATCATAGAAAGCTTATTGAGCATTTGTCTTCTCTTGAGGTTAAAGCTTTAGGAGATGAAAAGGGCAGTGAATGGTTAGAAATGTGCCTTCAAGATGGTTAAGGATAGTGAAATATCCTTGTTGTGTCAAGATTCGACTTATTCTCATATTTTTTTGCCACCATTCCTCAGACATTAGGAAACTAATCCTTGAAATAATGGATTATATTGTGAATCTCCTTCAAGCCTTAATGTAGCTCCTTTAAATCTTAGCCCCTTTGATTTTCTCTACAGCTTTTTCATGTTTGAACTTAGCTTCTTCAGTTTAGCCTTGATAGGGTCAGCTTGTGTAGACCCACATGATAAGTCTCATTTTCTTCAACATTTCTAGCTTTAGCTAACTTCCTAACTAACTTAGCATGTTTTTCCTTTAGCTGATTGGAGAGGATCCAATAGAGAATTTTCATAGGTGATGTGGTAGCATCTTCATTCACATCTTTCATGATCTCAATGTGAGCATTTTCTTCAAGTTGCTTTTTCTAGAGTCCATTAAGGGTAATAGCATCAAGAAACATATGATCCATTGTGGGTTAAGTGATGTTGTGGAGTTGAGAAGGGTGATTTAGCACCTTGTTGTGGTTCCACATTATTTATACCAAAAATGATTCTCTCAGAATCTTTTACAAAAGTTTCTTTCTCCTTCTAAATAGTCTTTTCAATCTCAAGCATTCGTTAAGAAGATTCAGGCACAAAATCAGTTTTCCTTCTAATTGTTTGTCTTCTACTCTTTCTTCTTGTTGACTTGAAAAAGTTAGATTACTTTCCTTGTCCTGATCACCTTCCCTTGAAAGTTGGGTGATGATAATAGCAATGGCCATATTAATATTTGAGAAGGGTCGAGAAGGATCAACAATAGTCTTCTCAAACATATTTTCGCTGTGTAACTTTGATCAGGTACATGTGAAGATTAAGCCGCTAGTTAAGAACATTCACGGGTACTCTTCTAGGTATATATTGGATATGCCCCTCACCAAAGAGGGTATAAATGTTTTAATCCTAACACACAAAAACTACATGTCAGCATGGATGTTACCTTCTTGAAACATCAAACTTTTTTTCAAAAAAAATTCTTTTCAAGGGGAGAACAACAGTGAAGATATTTTTTGCATAATAATTTTTTTTGTTTGCATGAACCTCTACCCAAACCTATTTTACACACTAAAGAAGGTGAACCAGAAAATGAAACTGGTAAGGAAAAACAAGTATCAGACTTAGGTAGTGCCCAAATAGGAAAAGAAATACCACAATTAAATAAGGATCTTCATGTTTATACTCAAAAAAATCTAAAATGGAGTAGAGATCAACCTATCCTTCCTGCATAGGACCAACCGGATCTCCCAAAAGGCGGCCCAACAAATGAATCACCTGATCTTCCAGGTAATACTGAACTCCCTAGTTTAAATTCTAACCTGCTGATAGCTCTTAGGAAAAGTACAAGAAACTACGCTAAGAAAAAACCCAAAACTAGTACAACTCATCCCATTTCTAAGTATGTCTCCTATAAAAATCTTTTCTAAAACCATCAAGCCTTCACTTCTAAAATTAGAAATATGTTTGTGCCTAGAATTATTGAGGAAGCACTACATGATCTAAACTAGAAATTAATAGTTTAAGAAGAGATTAATGCTCTTAAGAAAATGGGACTTGGGAAATTGTTAACCTGCCACATAATAAAAGGAAAGTAGGATGTAAGTGGGTCTTTACCATTAAATGCAAGGCAGATGGGAGTGTAGAAAGGTATAAAGATAGGTTAGTAGTAAAGGGGTTTTGTAACACCCTGGGAAAACATATTAGGCTTGTATATTGATACAGAGGTAGCCTAATATTTGCTTAACATGTCTATTGAATTTTATGGCTTTTTGAGCATGTTTAGTCACTTTGCTGTAACACTATGCATGAAAAATAGCTATTATTAGTCCCAAAAATGGCTTAAACTGCTCATTTAATGGAAATAAATGTGGAGACTTTATTTCTAGGTTACAAATGTGTGAACTGTATTACAGTTAAAATATGAGGATAATCAGAGCTAGTTTGGTATTTTTAAGCATACTGTTGTGTGTTTTAATACCGGTTTGACTAATAGCTGATATGGAACAATGGAGAAATGGTGAAACAAGATTTTTGATGAATATCAAGATTTATTTTTAATCTGTTGGAAGTTAGGAAACTTGAATTAGTGAAATCTAAATGTTCTTAACAGACCAAGAGTTACAACTTGGTTATTTTAGTGGCCAAGTCACTCACGGGTCTTTATCTTTAAAAGGCAGCAATAATGAAAGAAAAAAGAAACAAAAACCAAAAACTAAAGAGGAAAAAAAAGAAGAGAAATCGAAGGAGAGAAGGAGGAAGGAAGAGCCAAGAACTAAGATCAAAGCTCAAGCTTGAGGATCACCATCCATTCAAGAGGTAGGGGTTCTTACTTTCATCTCCCAACTCCAACCTTCACTTTTATCTTGTCATGCTTGAGGTATGCTTGAAATGGGTGAAAAAGGGGTTTTATGAGTTTCATAAGGGTTTGAGTTGGTTGAACACTTTAGAAAACTTGAATTAGAACTTGTAATGAGTTAGATTAAGCATGGTAGCCGAATTGATCCCTAAAAATATATATGTAATGCTTTGTGGTGGAAAGTGAGAAATAAGTATTTGGGAGAGGGGTTTGGATTCTTGATGCTTAATTGAGGTTTGAAAGCTCAAAATGAGATTGATGATTTGAGTTGAGTGTTTAATGATTCTAGCATGATTAGAGACCATGATTAGAGTTAGAAAACACTTAAAATCCAAGTTTGTATGATTGGAAACTATTTTGGAGCCACTAGAACAGTGGCTCGATTTTGCAGAATTGGTCATACCTAGGCATAGCATAGTCACGCCTAGGCGTGGGATGATCAGTTTTCAATCCAGGCAAGATAGAGAGTGTCATGCCTAGGCATGAGATTTCCATGCTTAGGCGTGAGGTAGCCATGCCTAGGCATGGGAAAGTCATGCCTAGGCGTGAGTTCTAGAATTTTTCAAGAATTGTATTCTTGATGTTTTGGACTTCCTTTAGTGTTGGGATCCCTCATATATCCTTTTTAAAGTGTGTTGAGGCACAAATGAAGGTATTTCATAAAGGAAATTACCACCTTGAATATGTGAGAAGTTGGAAACTCTTAGGCACTCAAATAGTGGGGATTTACCTTAGGATGAG
Organism: Ormosia semicastrata; assembly: GCA_029884595.1. NCBI lineage: Eukaryota > Viridiplantae > Streptophyta > Magnoliopsida > Fabales > Fabaceae > Ormosia > Ormosia semicastrata. The sequence goes on from JAQQTO010000061.1 coordinate 76,600,382, forward strand.
GTTGGAGGACCTTTAGGCATCCAAAGTGTGAGAAATGCCTTAGGATATAGTTGAGGGACCCTAGATACCTAAAGTGAGGTGGAGTGTTAAGGGGTATTGTGTTGAGATAACTTTAGGCTTCCATTGTGTGATGGTATGCCATAGGGTAGCCTTGAGAACCTTTAGACATCCAAATGAGTTGAATTGTAATAAGGAAGTGTTTAGAACTTTATTCAACATGAGGTTGACTTTAGAATCACTTGTGAAATGATGGTGTATGGTTCTAGATGCAAGTGTATTAGTTTTGAGACACAACTAGTGGTACTTCTTGGAAAGAATAACTGCTTGCCTTATGTGAAGGGATCTGAGAAGTAAGGACAAAATGTACTAGAAACAACTAGTTTGGGTTTATTTGGTATAGTATGCCTATCTATTTGTAGAGATTACTCCTTTAGAGATAAAATTGAGTTTAAAATGCATAGTTGGTGTATGTTTCCTTGTTTATCAAGGTTAAGTTTTGAGTTTTGCTAGAGACATGGGTTGGCTCCTTTATGTGATAGAGTTGAGCCAAGAGAGCATGTATTCTAGTTAGAGCCTTTCACTTAGTTAGGGTGAACCTTGTGATAGGATTTGAGAAACTTTAGGCATCCTTTGAGAAGTAGAATACCATAGGTCAATACCTAGAACCTTAAGTAACATGAGGTTAACTTGAGAGTCATTTGTCAAGTGATGAAGTGAGGTACTAGATGTTGTAAGCTAAGTGTGCTTAGCTAGTTGTATTTGTTATCATGCATAGGTTTCTCCTTGTGTAGAAGGTAGAGCTAGAGATGCATGGATGACATTTACTTCCTTGTAAGACAAGGTTGAGATATAGGAAGAACTAGAAATGTGACCTTGCACCTTATGTGATAAGTGAACATGATTGGTTAGTTTGCTTGTTTTCCATAGTCACTTGGTTAGGAAGGACCTAGTGATGATTATATGTATTTGTGAAATACATTGCATATCTTCTTTTCAAACTTGATGTTTACTATTTTTCTATGTATTGCAACCTTAGATGGTGTGCACAATCATATGACCTAAGAACAAAGTGTTGGATCTAGATTCTCGTAGCAGGTGACACTATTATGGTCAGGGTTACTGGTATGGGGGTGGTAGTAGAACTCTTACATTTATGAGGGGAAGATATTCACCTATTACCAAGTAGGGTAAAGGCTTTTAAGCCTAACCTACTTGTATATACAAGGGAACGAAGGTTTCTGGGAAATAAGTAAGTGCAATATGTTTTCAAAACCAAAACCTGCATAAACATTGTATAATCATAATATTAGGATATTGTGTGAGCATAACCATACATCATACCATGAAGCATTGCATTTATTGGCGATTGTATGGGCGGTTGCCTTGCTTGTTGGTTGTTTACTCGATGATATCTCATGGTTGTATGGGTGGTTGTTTAATATCATTGTTTGTCGTATATATATGGGATAGGATTATAGCTTGCCTTGTGAATGTTACATAGAATAGTATATATATTCTAATAGTATTGAGCAATGGCTCAATTATCTCTTGTAGGATTAATCTAATGTTTATAGTGTTGTTTATTCTTTGTGAATGTTTAAACTCTGCTATTGGTTACTTATATTGATAAATTGTGATTTCTCACCCCGTATGTTGCCATGTAAATCGAGGTACAACCAAAGAGAAGTAGAAGAACTAGCGTAGTTTATTTTGTTTCTTGTAATAAATATATTGTATATTTATTTCCCGCAGCTTTGAGGCTGTACAAAGTTATGTATTACAATATGCCTTGGTGAGGCTAATGATTTATATATAACAGTTTGTTGTTCAGGCTCTCTATATTTATTTATATGAATGAATGATATGGGTTAGTTTGTTGTTATAGGTTAGAAGTAGCATTGCTATTCTTGGTTATTCTTATATATGTTGGATATAACAGGATTCTCAAAATAGGGATGTTACATTATGGTATCAGAGCAGTTCATCCTGTTGAGCCGGGGTGTGGACTGACTATGCTTAAGTATGTTTAGGAGTTCCTATGTGTGTTGTTATGCATTTATTTGTCTCTTGTGTAAGATGTGTGATAGAACTACATGACTTGCCTTTGGTATAACTATTTTTAGCTACTGTTGCACGGTTACGTCATATTGAGACTAATCATCCCAATATGTATTATTCTGTGTGTACAGGAAACTATGGCGCCTCCAAGGCAAACCCAAGGAAATAGGAACTCATCTAATGAAGGCCCGAACTTGGTTGGAGCCTTTATGGCTATGGCGGATGCTTTGAGGGAGCAAACGGCCACTACTGCTGATGCAATGTAGGAGCAAACAGCCACTACTGCTGAGGCTATTAGAGAGTAAACAACTACGACTACAAGGATGTTTGAGAGGATGGGTGTGACCCAGCATCAACAGCCTACACCATTACCATATCAATTGAGGCAACCAAGCCAAGAGGTGCTAGTGGGGAGAAACTAAAACTTCCAAGACCTCTCGGAGTTCAGGGAGACTAATTCATCATCCTTCAAAGGGGATTACAACCCGGTGAGAGCTAAGAGTTGACTAAAGGAGATGGATAAGATCTACATTGTTATGGCTTGTTCGGATGGGCAGCGAGTGCTCTTTGCTTCTTACATGTTTGAAGAAGAAGCAGAAGATTGGTGGATGGACATGAAGAGATCTTTCGAGGTGTCGAGGACTCTTGTTACATAGGAGATCTTCAAGAACTTGTTTCTAGAGATATATTTTTTGCAAAATCGGGGAAATGCGAAGGAAATGGAATTCCTAAGGTTAGAGCAAGGTGAAATGTCTGATGGTCAGTATGTAGCCAAGTTCAATGAATTATGAAGTTCTCATCCTGTGTCAGACTTAACCTAAGCCAAAGTTGGAAGTGTGTTAAATTTGAGGAAGGATTGAGAGAAGACATACAGAAGGTGATCCAGCCTTTTGAGATCTGGGATTTCATAGCCTTAGTGAACAAATGTAGAATCGTTGAGGGCCATGATGGTAAGTCTCAAGAGGAGCGAGGATCGCAGGAAGCAATGAATCCCGTGAATATTGTTTGGAGGAATGAATCCCAATCCTATGCTAGGAGGTGTCCACAGAGGCAGGGAATTATGCCTAACCCAAGGCTACGAGCTCCAGGAAGGGTGTATACCCTAGTCAAAATAGCGGAAGCTTCATCTTCTGATCCTATGCAAGGTATTCTTTTGTGTGTGCCATTTGTTGGAAACTCATCAAGATATTCTTGTTGGTTACATGCTAGCTAAGTTGTTAGTTTGTATTTAAGTTCAATAAGGTATCACTAAGGAAAGGTGAGGTGTAACACACTGGAAAAACATGTTAAGCTTGTATATGAATACAAAGGTAGCCTAATACTTACTTATCATGTCTGTTCAATTTTGTGGCTTTCTAAGTATGTTTAGTCACTTTACTGTAATACTATGCATGAAAAATAGATGTTATTAGCCCTGGAAATGACTTAAACTGCTCAGTTAATGAAAATAAATATGAAAACTTTATTTCTAGGTCATAAATGTGTGAACTATGCTACAGTTAAAATTCGAGGATAATCAGAGCTAGTTTGGTATCTTTAAGCATACTAGTTGTGTATTTTAATACTAGTTTGACTAGTAGCTGATATGAAAAAATAGAGAAATGATGAAACAAGATTTTTAATCAATCTCGGGATTTATTTTAAATCTATTGGAAGTTAGGAAACTTGATTTGGTGAAATTTAAGTGTTCTTAACAGACTAGGAGTTCTAACTTAGTCACTTTAGTGACCAAGTCACTCACATGTCTTTCTCATTAAAAGGCAGCAATTGCTACTGCCAACGAAAAAAAAAAGAAACAAAAAAAGAAAACTAAAGAGGAAAAGAAAAAAGAGAAATTGAAGGAGAGGAGGAGGAAGGAAGAGCCAAGAACCAAGATCAAAGCTCAAGCTTGAGGATCACCATCCATACAAGAGGTAGGGGTTCTTGCTCTCATCTCCCAACTCCAACCTTTACTTTTACCTTGTCATGCTTGAGGTATGCTTGAAGTGGGTGAAAAAGGTGTTTTATGAGTTTCTTGAGGGTTTGAGTTGGTTGAACACTTTGGGAAACTTGAATTAGAACTTGTAAATAGTTAGATTAAGCATGGTGGCTGAATTAATCCCTAAAAATATCTATGTAATGCTTTGTGGTGGAAATTGAGAAATAGGTATTTGGGAGAGGGGTTTCGATTCTTGATGCTTAATTGAGGTTTGAAAGATTAAAATGATATTGATGATTTGAGTTGAGTGTTTAATGATTCTAACATGATTAGAGACCATGATTAGAGTTAGAAAACACTTAAAATCCAAGTTTGTATGATTGGAAGGAAAGAATCCAAGTTTGAAGGATCGTCGTTTGAAGGAATGAATTTCATTTGGATAGCTGCATAACCCAACCTCATCCTTTCATCATTCCTTTATGTAAAACTAGCCCAAAACTGCCCAATAAATATCATGCCATTCCTCCCAATTTCGTCACAAAACACATCCACTCAACCCACGAGAACAGCCTCTGTTTTCTGCATATTCAACATCATCATCTTCAACCATACTATCACCGAGCCAAACTCCAAAAACTAGGTAGGAATTAGCAAAAGCACCATTCTTTACTCTCTATTTCTTCTACCCATACTTTCCAGTCCATTACTTTGCTTTCAATATCATTTGCTCTGTTTTTTGTTCAATGAAACAGTGACGCACTGATAACTACAAAATGTGATTTTTGAAGAGTTTATTCGGATAAACTTGGTTTTATTTGAATAAACCATGTTAAAGCACTTTAGAAAATGTATTTTTGAATATTTTATTCGAATAACAGTGGTGTTATTCAAATAAAATGCTTCTGATACTATTTTCTCGAATGATTTATTCTGATAACGTTTTTGTTATTTGAATAAAAGTAAGATTTATTCTGATAACAATTTTTGTTATTCTGATAACAATTTTGTTATTTTGATAATGATTTTGATATTCGATAATGATTTTAATATTCTAATAATGATTTTGATAAAATTTGAGAAAAGCTTTAGAATTGAGATTTTAAATATAATTAATTTCTTATGAACTATTCTTTTAACTCTTTTTATCAATCTTTCATTTTGATTAATTTTATTATGAGCTATTTTTTTAATCTTGGATATGATTGATTATTATTAACATTCTTTATCAGTGTTCTTGTTTTACTATAATGATACCTGTTTTAATACAAGATTAATTTTAATGTAAAATATTGTTCTATGGAGAAAATATTTTTGAAATATCATCTCGTGAATAAAAGTGAATCAATGTGCAAAAGAGAAGAGAATTATTACGGCCGTGATTAGAGAATTGAGGGATGCATCAATTAGAGATTATTATTGTAACCATGATTAGAGGATCAAGGGACGCCTTGGTCAATTTATTGTGACCATGATTAGAGAATTAAGGGACGCCTTAATTAAATATTATTGTGTTCATGATTAGAGGATTAAGGTACGCCTTAATTAAAAATTATTGTGGTCATTATTAGAGCATTGGAGGATGCCCTGATCAAGAAAAAGATGCATATTTGGTTAAGAGTACTGAACAGGGATGATAAAGAGATATTTTAAAATGATGTTTTTTTTTATGATGATAATGGTTTAAACATAGATGAGGATATTTCAAAAAGATGATGAAAGGTTACTTATATTTTTAAATGGAATTTATTTATTTAACTCTTTTTACATAGATTTTTTTTCCTTTATTCAGATAAATATTCTTTTATCATTAAATTGATATACTTCATCTTTCATTAAATTATTTACTCTTACAAAGATTCTTATTTTTCAATAATTATTCTTTTTATCACTATATTGAGATACTCACTCTTTCTTTAAATTACTTACTTATTTATTTTTGAATTATTGATTTTAATCTTGAATTTTTAACCCATTCTTCTTATGTTATTTACTCTCTTCAAATTTATTTCTCAATTAATGTTTCGTTTATTGTTTTTGGACTCTCAGTTATGGTTTTAGAAATAGAGAATGATAAAGAGTGGGTGGTAATTGCATACTTGTTTTTGCATTCTTCCTACTAAGATTGTATCTCGCCCCTTTTTGTGGTGTATATTTTTTAGAAAAGACTGACTAAAAGAATTATTTGATAGAATTTATGTAGAGTAAGTTTACAGATCAGGAGCTTGGAGATTATTTAATTTTTGTAATTAGTGGCTCCTTAAGGAGACATATGTTAGGGCTCAATTTTGGAAAAAATAAGTGCCTAAGTTAAAAAATTGTGTATGTTGTAATCCTCAAAACTATGTAAATTTCTAGTTTACACAAGCTAACGATAATATTAGCAATTATTTGTAACGTGTTACTCTTTTAAATTTATTATTTATTAGAGTAGGACGTTACATTATGATATTAGAGCAGTGTCCTAGGCAAAGTGGTTTGAGAACCATTATTACTTTCTGATCAAATAAGTAAGTTGTTGCAAGAAAGATGTCTCGCAAGAGGAATAATACTAATTCTGAGGACAGAGTGAAAAGGATGATGGACACACTCGTAGAAATCAAGAAGAAAATAAGTAAGGTGGAAATCAGACAGTCCTCTATATTGGAGAATAAGTGTAGAATTGTAGAAAGAGATCTTTTAGAATATAAAGTTGAGAAGGAAAGGTGATTTTAGCTTAAGCAAAAGCGGAGAGATAATGGAAAGATAGCTAGAAATAATAAATTTAGGCCTAACATGAATAAGAACACAGATTTAGTATGAAGCAAATTGCGCAAAGTGTGGAAGGGCACATAGAGATAAACCATGCCTGTTTGGACAATGGGTATGTTATCTTTGCGAAAAACCTAGCATATACCAAAGGAATTCAGAATTGGCAAAAAGGAAAATTATCAAACTAAGCCATAAGTTTCACAAAGAGTCATTGCCCTTAACAGCCGCAAAGTGAAACAAACTCTAGGTATGATACGAGGTTAGTACTTTTAGAAGGAAGGTAGTGATAGGTTATCCATTAAGAACAAAATAACCACTTCCTAGAATAAATTATTTATTAGATCAAGTACTTAAGATTAGGATATCACTATATTAGGATTAAAGTAGAAAATATTAGGACTGGATATGGCTATTATAAATATTTGGTGATGCCGTTAGGTTTAACAAATGCCTTCTAGTATTTATGGATTATATGAATAAGGTATTTAGGCCATATTTGAATAAATATGATATTTTGAGGAACATGCATTATATTTGAGGATAAATTTTAAAGAAAAATAGTTATTGTAATATTGAGAAAGTGTAAATTTTGGATATAATGAATCAAATCTCTAGAAACTTTTGAATTATTTTATGATTTATAGTGATGCCTATAAAAGGGAATTAAGATGTGTGTTAATGCAAAAAGGGGAAGATAGTGGCCATAATTTTTGCTTTAAAAATTGAAGACATTATTTGTGAAATTTGAGGTATAGATTGATATTTTTTTGAAATCAAAAGGAATTGTATATGAGACAAATAAGGTAGGTTGAATTTCTTAAGGAAAATGATTTGCATGGAAGCGTGGTGGGCCCATAATCCATAGGATTATAATTTGGAGGTAAATTATTACCTAGGAAAAGATAAATATTGCAGTTGATGCTTTAATTAGGAAATTTTTCCATATATAATGGTTTAGGAAATAGATTTGATAAGAGAAGTCTAGGAATTTAAATTTCTTAGTGAAAGGATTTGTTTAAGTGCTTTACATGTTACTTGTGATCTGAAAACAAAAGTTGAAGAGGCACAAAAAGAAGATCAGTTTTTGTAAGCTCTTAAGGAATGGATACTTAGTGTGTGTTTGGCATGGATTTTTTCACTGTGCAAACAACTTTTTTTTAAAATAAAAAAAACTATTTGCACAGTATTATAGCATGTTTGACAAAATCAGCTTCAACTTTTGCACAAAATTCAATGCAAAATAAAAGCTCTTTGAAGCTAATTTTCATAATGCTGAAGATTGAAGCTTATGATTTTAGCTTATAGATTATTTCTTACACTTTGAGATGTAAATACTATTTTGTCCTCAATTAAATAATTTTTTTAATTATTCTATGCCTATTTTATTAATTTAATGCATAAAAGCGATTCTTTTTTATACCATCTAAACGAATCAAATTAGCTTAAAATCACTTTTCAGCTAATGTATCCAAACATAAAAATGATTTGATTATAATCGATTACTAAACATAATCAAATTTTCACAGCTTTTCCAAACACACACTTAGACTAAAACATCTAGATTTTAAGTTAAGGGATGATGAAGTGATTATATACAGGAATAGGTTATAATCTAAGAAATTTTGGAAAAAGCTCATGAAAGAAAGCATATCATTCATCTAGGACTTAGTATGATGCATCAGGATTTTGAACATTAAATTTGAATGATGATCTGAAATAGTTAGGTATCTCAGGTTTGTTGAAATCCCAGAATGGAAATGGGAGAATATTTCTATGGATTTTGTAACTTAATCTAGGTCATGATGCTATATGGGTGATTATAAATAGATTAGCTAAATCGGCTCATTAGGATTATTTCAAATAGAGACCCACGATTTATCTCTAGGCCTTAAGAATACTTACAAGTAACAAAGAAATAGAAGTACTCTTATGATCAAAAGTTTTGAGGACAAGATATGGAAGATGTTACTTGAAAGGTAAAGGTAAGAAATTTTGAGGATAAAATTTTTATAAGAGTGGAAGAATGTAATGTAACATCCTCTTCAACATGTTAGACTTATAAATAGTTACAGAGGTAGCTTAATACTTGCTTGACATACCTATTTAATTTTGTAACAATTTTAGTTAGTTTAGGCACTTTGCTGCAAGCTGAAAGGTGAAAAGTAGCTTAAAATGACCCATATATTAGCTTAAATGGCTTAGCTAATGGAAATAAATGTGGATAATTTATTTCTAAGTCACAAATGTGTATTCTATGATATGGTTAAAGTTTGAGAATAATCAGAGTCCGTTTGGTATTTTTAGGCATACTGGTTGTGTGCTTTAATGCCGGATTGACTAGTCACAGATATGAAAAATTATGATACTGGTGAAATGACTTTTTTGATGAATCTTAGTATTTATTTTAAAGTTGTTGGAACTTGAAAAACTTGATTTAGCTAAAGTTGAGTGTTTTTAGTAGATTGGGAAGTATCAATGTTATAATTTAAGGCCATAAGCCTTCCACAGTTACCAGCCACTTTCTTTGACCCTTACCTTGTGATATTTCTTCCCATTCTCCTTAGTGTTTCATTCATTTTTTTCCCTTCAATGAAACAAGGTCCAGTAGCAGAAAAAGGGAAAAAAGAAGAGGAAGGAAAAAAGAGGAAGGTTAAGGGAAAAGGCAAGCTTGAGGATTTGTGATCTTCTTCATTATCACCACCATCGTTGCTACTCAAGGTAAGGGTTCTTGATACTTTAAACTTCATTTCTACTCATTTCCATGTTAGGCTTGTTTGAGGCTTAATATATCAAATTGAGTTTGATGTGAAAATCGACAAGTGCACCAAATCGCAAAAAGTAATAATGTAGTGAAAAGAGAATCGTCCCACGAGGATTATATTACCAATTACCAAATCCGTTAAATTAATACTATTTAAGCTACTCAAAAGATGGAAGTTAGCAAAATTGAAAATAAAGATAATTAAAAGAAAGTAATTAAAATTAAACAAAATAAAATCAAGTAATCTAACAAGAGATGAAAACAATAATAAGAAAGTGTTAGGGTTCAGCCTTCGCTTGAACTCTTTCAATGCACTTCTAAATATTGGTTTAAACATGTTTTATTTCAATGATTTATGGTCAATTCCCAAATTTAATTAATACCCAATCCCTTGGTATATTAATCCTCTTAAGCTGTTTGAAATTAACTAATTCCTTAGTCTAACCCCAAATAGAAAGGCATTATCAAGAACAAGGGAATTATAAGAAAGACCACATAACCCACAACGTCTATCCCTAGCGATTACAGAAATTATGGTGTTTATCACAAGTTCTAGGTTCATACAAATTTTTTCAAATCATACATAAACCCAAAAGATCATTCCCAAATTGATCAGGTTTAGAAAAACATTAAGAACAGAGATAAACACGTAAATCATGAGATAGAAACATGTATTAAACCTATAAAAGAAGTTACATCATTAAAGTATCAAGATCCATCGTCCCCCTAACAAGGGGAAGTTAGTTATACATAGGGAAAGAACAAAACAAAGATAAGAAGATGACAAACTTCATTGATAATTAGTGGAAAGATTGAAGAAAATCCCTAATTTTTAAGTCTTGGGCACCCACACCAAATTAGGATTGAGTTATGTTGACAGCTGCTGTAGTCTATGTTGTAATTTGGCATAACTTTTTATTTATAATTAAAAATCCCATACTGTTACGCGTACAACGCCTGAGCGCTAGTCTCCAAGCGCTTGAGCGCTAGCTCACCAGAAGCCAATTTTCCATGGTGTACGCACATGAGCGCTGGCTTATCAGCACTTGAGCGCTGGCTCAGCAGAGATAATCCTCCAATTCTGCCAGTTGCGCGCTTGAACGGTGAACTCCCAGTGCTTGAGCGCTAGGATAATAGAGAAAACTCTCCCATTCTGCCTAACCAGCGCTTGAGTGCTGGCTCTTGAGCGTTTGAGTGCTGAGCATCCAGAGAGCTTTTTCCAGCAGCTCTTCCATGCAATAAAATCCATTCTTCTTCCATAGCAAATACCTATCAAAAACATAAGAAAATACGAAAAATGAAGAAAACACTTTAAAATAAAAACTTGATAAGCATAAGGACAAAACCCAATTAAACAGATTAAAAAAGAATGAAAAACCTAGAAATTGAACCGTAAAAACATGACTTTTTAAAGGTTCATCACTCCCCAAACTTAAGATTTTGCTTGTCCTCAAGTAAAAAGAAGAAGAAACAAAAATAAAAAGAAAGAAAATCTTTTTGGTGGCTGATGACTATATTCATCTCCCTACAAAGGCTCCGAACTCAAGGAGGCACTTAAGCCAACTCAACATACAAAACAAAACATGACATTGCCAGATAGTGAACATCATAAATAACCTCAGAAACTGTTCCAAAATCTCAGTTCAAGGAATCACACATGTAAAATCCAATTATCACATTGCTCTCACATGCAACTCTCATATATAAATGACTTCCCATAAGCATGAATGAAAGACCAACTCACAGAAACGTTCAAACTCGGATAGGTTTATAAAAATGCAAATGTACATCAAATATGCATCCATAGGGTTGTTTTTCATTTCTCTCTCCACTAATATAAACAACACAAAAACAGGGATCATCAGGGTCTTTATAAGCTTGTAATGATAGGCCAGGGGTATGGTTTACGAAAGAAAATGATAAGAGAAATAAAACAAAGATTGAAATACATAGTCATGCATATTCCACAATTCAAGCCTCAAAATATTAGACAAGAGTACAACGGAGCATAAAAATCAACACTTTATTCATCATAATTTTTTTTCTTTTCTTTTTTTTTCTCATTTTTTTCTTTTTTTTCTTTTTTTTCTTCTTTTTTGACAACCTCCTTCACCCCCAAACTTATTTCTTTGCAATACTTGGGGTGAACTTTTTTTTTAGCTCCTCAAATAACTCATACACATAATGATGAAGGCTTGAATAGTAGAAAAACACAAGACATGCAATCAATCATGGGTAAGAAAAAGGAAATTCTTTTTTATGTATATTGGAAGAAAAATGTAGGTAAGAGAGAATAAAAAATAAGGCCAAAACTATGCGAGACTGCAAAAAGGGACCTAGGGATACACTATATTAACAGGTTGGCTTGAATGGCTCAAACGGTCCAAAGAAGGCCCTTATCATTTCCTTGGTCAAGCATCATTTATGATTTCGCCCCAAGAGAGAATCAAACAACTTCTAGATGCAAATCATCCACACACAAGCAATCCTATAAACTTTCTCTAAGTTTGTTATGCAATCATAGATCCAAGGTCTTTTCAATTATAAAGATGGGAAGCACAATCATGCATAATCAAAGCACTAGAGATCAATCTAATTCTTGGATTCCTATTTGACATCCTAGAAAAGAAAACAATTCACAGTTTAACCAATCATAAGATTCTCAATTCAAAACATTGGCATGCCAAACTATAACAAAAATTGACACAAAACCAAAAAACCAAAAGAATTAATCAAAACAAACAAAATACCCTCCCCCAAACTTAAACAACACAGTGCCCTCACTATTTAGATCAAAAGCAAATGCAATAATCAAGCAGGAACATAAAGGCAAAATAATAAAAAAGAGGGTAAAGAAGAGCTCATTATGTCAACAGGAAATCAATCTAACGCTTCCTCATCATCTTTCTCCTCCTCAACTTCCTCACTGAAGTTGATATTTGCCATGATCTCCTCGTCAGTCATAGGACCAAGAGAAGAAGTGTCAATGTTCAGGTGCTCTACTATGCTGTGCAACAACTGAAGAGAATAGTTGAATTTCTTCTGATTTTGATGCTGCACACGCTCTAATCGATCCATCCTCTATGCCAAGGTGAGTGTTGTACGAGGTGGCCTGACTGCTGGGCCTGGAGGAGCAGGAACTTGAGGTGCTGGAACTGAGCGATCCTCTTCAAAATACCTCTCAATAACTGCTGCTGTAAGGGGAGGAGATAGCTAGATTAATTAATCACCAGAAATTTGGACACCCTTCTTAGAACATAAGCGGGAAATGAGCAAAATATATAGTAAGCTCCCAGAAGTGTCTTGAGCTTCCATTTGCATGTTGAAAGCAATTACCCTGCCAATATCTACAACACTATCGGAGACAATGGCGAAGACAAGCAAGGCCCACTTAACAGGCACTTCAGAAGTGTTAGAGCAAGGCAGAAGGTTGGCTTGAACAAAAGTACACCACACTCGTGGGATTGGTTTGAAATCAGCTTTCTTCAAAAATTTGGGTTGGTTCTTTGTGTCCAACGCCCATTGAGCACCTTCCTTGCACAACACACTAAGCACAAGGTTTGTATCCAAAGGTGCACTCAGCAAGGCATGATAATCACACTGGCCCGGATAATCATATTCTTGATCAAAATAGTCGTTCAGCACATCTTTACTGAACTTTATAGGTGTCCCCTTCACTATACTGTGATATCAATTTCCGCCAATGGAGTCAGTAAAAGCATTGGCGTAAAATTCCATAACCAATGTCTGTGATCCTGGTTCTGGAATTTGGCACAATTTGCTCCAACCTCTATCTATAATTTGTGAATGAATTTCAAGAAATTCGTTCTCTTGTAGAACAAGCCCCCGCTCCCAAATGAAATTCCTTTTCAACATTGCATTTGTAAACCTTTTTTCATGAATTTCTGATCGGAAGAGGCTTGCATCAAATGAAGAAGAGCTAGAGCCTTCTCCGGAGGGACCTCTTCGTCTCTTAACTAGAGGCATTTTGAACTTCTGAAACCACAAATGAAGGGCAATAAAAGAGTATACCTCAGTAAACATTCACAAAACAGAGCAATTAGACAAAATAGTTAACAGCCAGAAATCATGCAATACTCTTCAATCAACAACCAAAACCAATATAATGCCAAACTTATCAATACCTCACCAGCAACTCAGAGAATAAACAAATAGAAACTATAGATCACGTGAGTACACTTAACTAACCAAATAACTGGATTCATCATAGCCAAAACTCACAATATTCATCGCAGCTTGACATGATCATTATGCTAATTCAACATGCCACAATCACAAGACAATTAGTTCACACAATATTAAGTCAAATTAGCCTATGCCAACAGTACTCAAAATATGATCATAATCAAATAAGCATAAAAATGAATCCACAACAACATCCAAACCAACAATGTCAGCAACCAAGTGTGCCAATCACTCCCAATCAAATAATTTGCAAAGTTTAATTCAAGCAACAACAACAAAATGATCCAATTTTTGCCCAATTTCACAAAATCCCCAATTCGCAAACCCTAAAACCCCAATTTCCAAAATTCATGAAATTGCAGAAAAGAACACCAAATTGAGATTAAGCATAGATGAACATACTTGAATGAGGGAAGAATTAAAGCAAGAAATGAAGAAATGGAGATGGATTCACGGTGAGAATAACACCACGCACGTACGAACGTATAGATAGTGATTCCTCCCTTTTCAGATGCAACAATCAGCAAAATGGAAAACAATAACACTAGATGAAGAGAAAATCCAAAAAAAAAAAAATGCTTTGGGGGAGTGATTTTAATAAGATTGTTGAGAAGAATTTAAAATAATTCTGGGATAAAATTGAAAAGGAGAACGTTCAACGCTTGTGTGCTAAGCACATCTCGATTAAATGACTCTTGTCATATGCACGCGTGAGCGCTGCTATTCCAGCGCTTGAGCGCTAAAGCAGCCCAGATTCTTTTTTTTTTGTTTTTTTTTAAATCATGAAATAAAACAGAAACTTAAAGAAAAAGAAAAAAATAAAATAAAATAAAAAATAAAAACTACTAAAACAAAACAACAAAGAAAAAGAAAAGAAAAGAAATTTGGATTGCCTCCTAAAAAGCACTTGTTTAACGTCATTAGCTCGATGTTGCTTGTTCTCAATCTAGATGGCTGAGTGCCTGAGAAGACTTCTGTCGATGAAACTCGCCTCCCCAATAGTGCTTAAGTCTGTGACCATAGACTTTGAAACTCCTTCCTGAACGGGGTTTTACAATTTCAATTACTCTAAAAGGAGAAACTTCTTTGACTTTGAATGGGGCCAACCACTTGGGCTTCAATTTACCTGGACACAACTTCAACCTTGAGTTAAATAACAACGCTTGCTGTCCTAGTTCAAATTGTCTCAAAGTAATCTTTTTATCATGCCACATTTTTTTCCTTATATAGACGAGTATTCTCATAGGCTTCATTCCGAAATTCATCCATCTTGTTCGTCTGTAGTAACCTTTTTTCACCTATAGACTTCACATCAAAATTTAGAAATTTAATTACCCAAAATGCTTTATGTTCAAGTTCCACAGGGAGATGACACGATTTTCCAAAGACCAGCCTATATGGGGACATACCAATGGGAGTTTTATATGAAGTCCTGTATGCCCATAATTCATCATCTAACTTTAGTGACCAATCCTTCCTAGAGGTAGTAACAGTCTTTTCTAAAATGCTTTTCAATTCCTTGTTAGACACCTCTACTTGACCACTTGATTGAGGATGATAGGGAGTGGCTATCTTATGTTTAACACCAAACTTGTTCAAAAGAGCCTCAAACTGCCTATTACAAAAATATTTCCCACCATCACTAATTATTGCCCTAGGGATGCCAAATCTAGTGAAAATATTCTTTTTAATAAACTTGACAACCACCTTGGCATCATTAGTTTGTGTGGCAATAGCCTCCACCCATTTAGAAACATATTCAACAGCCACTAAGATAAATTGATTAGAGAATGAAGAAGGAAAAGGACCCATAAAATCAATGCCCCATACATCAAACAGTTCTACTTCCAAAATATTATTGAGAGGCGTCTCATGTTTTCTGGAAATACCACTAACTCTTTGACACCTGTCACAGCTTTCAACAAACTTGTAAGCATCTTTAAACAAAGTAGGCTAATAGAAACCAGATTGTAATACCTTTGTTGCAGTTTTATTGCCTCCAAAATGACCTCCATAATCAGAACTATGATAATGCCACAGAATGTTTGGCACTTCTTCTTCAGGCACACACCTTCTCAATAAACCATCAGCACATATTTTAAAAAGGAAGGGTTTATCCCAAACATAATATCTAACATCTCAAAAGAATTTTTTCTGCTGTTGCCATGTGAAATCTGATGGAACCATTCCAGTTGCCGTGTAATTTGAAAAATCTGCAAACCAATGAGATAATTGTATAACAACAAGTTGTTCATCTGGAAACTCCTCCTTAATATGCATTTGTTCATCTTCTGAATCTCCTTCATGAGTGATTCTTGACAAGTGGTCAGCTACCAAATTCTCTGTTCCTTTCTTATCCCTAATTTCCAAGTCAAACTCCTGTAGAAGTAGAATCCATTTGATAGGCCTAGGCTTTGCATCCTTTTTAGTTAAGAGATATTTCAAAGCTTAATGGTTAGTATAAACAATAACTCTTGACCCAACCAAATAAGAACAAAATTTATCAAATGCAAAGACTACAGCAAGTAATTCTTTCTCTGTGGTGGCATAGTTAAGCTATGCATCATTCAAAACTTTACTAGCATAATAGATGACATGTAAAACCTTATCTTTTCTCTGTCCTAAAATAGAACCCACAGCAAAATCACTTGCATAACACATTAATTCAAATGGAAAATTCCAATTAGGAGCAGCAATTATAGGGGCAGAAACAAGTTTGCTTTTCAAAAGATTAAATGCATGCAAACAATCATCATTAAAAACAAATGGTACATCTTTAACAAGCAACTCGCAGAGAGGCTTAGTAATCTTGGAGAAATCCTTTATGAATCTCCTATAGAAATCGGCATGCCCAAGGAAACTTCTTACTCCCTTAACATTGATGAGAGGGGGTAATTTCTCAATAACCTCAACTTTAGCTCGATCAGTCTCAATACCACTCGAGGAAATGCGGTGACCTAAAATAATGCCTTCCTGCACTATGAAGTGACATTTCTCCCAATTTAAAACTAAGTTAGTTTCCTGGCATCTTTTCAAAACCAATGAAAGGTTAGAAAGACAAGTATCAAAAGAAGAGCCAAAAACAGAAAAATCATCCATAAAAATCTCAACAAATTTTTCAATCATATCAGAGAAAATGGACAACATACACCTCTAAAAAGTTACGGGAGCATTGCATAATCCGAAAGGCATCCTCCGGTATGCAAAAATTCCATATGGACAGGTAAAAGCTGTATTCTCCTAGTCCTCGGGAGCCACCAAGATCTGATTATAACCAGAGTAACCATCTAGAAAGCAATAATAGGTGTGCCCTGTAAGCCTCTCTACCATCTGATCAATGAATGGGAGGGGAAAGTGATCCTTCTTTGTTGCACTGTTGAGCCTCCTATAGTCAATGCACATTCTCCAGCCAGTGATTGTCCTTGTAGGGATAAGTTCATTCTTTTCATTGACTATTACTGTCATCCCTCCTTTCTTTGGAACAACTTGGATTAGACTGACCCATGACCTATCTAAGATAGGGTAAATAATGCCTGCATCGTAAAGCTTCATCACTTCCTTCCTTGCCACTTCCTTCATGGTGGGATTCAGTCTTTTCTGTGGTTACACCACTGGCTTGTAGTTATCCTCCATTAAAATCTTGTGTATGCAAATAGTAGAACTGATGCCCTTAAGATCATCAATGGTCCACCCAATAGTTGACTTATGCTCTCTTAAAACTCTCAAAAGCTTCTCTTCTTCTTTAGGACTATGGCCCACATTTACAATCACTGAAAAAGTATTATTCTCACCAAGGAATGCATATTTGAGATTAGAGGGAAGCTGCTTTAATTCTGGCTTAGATGGCTCCTATATACCCTCAACCTCCTTCTTCAATTCTTCTCTCTGAAAGTTGGAATGAGAAACAATTGGTTGAGCTTCCAAATTAGCTATGCACTTAGATATTTCTGGTGTTGTCTCTGCATCATCATCCATTGAAACTTTAGAATTTACCAATACTGATTCAAGTGGAGATGTAAGAATGCTCTACTCAAATGCTTTTTCAACTAATGAGTCAACTATGTCCACTCTAAGGCATTGTTCTTCCTCTGCGGGATGTTTTATTGCATCAAGAATACTGAATGTGACCTTCTTATCATGCACTCTCAACATAAGCTCTCCTTGTTGTACATCAATCATTACTCTTCCAGTTGCTAAGAAAGGTCTGCCTAAAATGAAAGGGATGTCTGTATCTTCTTCTATATCAAGGACAACAAAATTAGTTGGAAATATGAATTTATCCACTTTAACTAGCACATCATCAACTATACCATATGGATGCTTGATAGATCAATCTTCTAGTTAAAAAAAAATCATTGTTGGCTTTACTCCTAGCTTGTGCATAATGGAGATAGGCATGAGATTGATACTGGCTCCAAGATCACAAAAAGCTTTTCCAATAGTGAGCTTACTGATGGTGCAAGGAATGGTAAAACTACCTGGATCTTTTAACTTATAGGGTAGCTTCCTCTGAATTATCGCACTACATTCTTCAGTAAGCATCACTGTCTCATCATCTTTCATCTTCATTTTCTTTGACAACAAGTCCTTCATGAATTTAGCATATGAGGGCATCTACTCAAGTGCTTCAGTAAAAGGGATGTTTATCTGCAGCTTTTTGAAAACTTCTAAGAATTGGAGAACTACTTTTCTTGAATCTCCTTCCTAAATCATTGAGGGTATGGAAGTTCAGCATAGAGTGAAGGATCAACCACTTTCTTCTGCTCCAAGTCTTTCTTTTTCCTCTGCACTCTCGGTTGTTCCTCCTTAACGTCATCTTCTTTACTATCATCTTCAGACAAAGCCTCTTTAATTGGAACCTCAGTGCTTTCATTTTGATTTGTTCCAGAACCAGATGCTTCATTCTTATTTTCTTCTAAGGTCTTACCACTTCTTAAGGTGATCGCCTTACACTGCTCCTTAGGATTTACTAAGGTATCAATGGGCAAACTGCTTGGAAGTCTTTCTTGAAGCTGTTTGGCGATTTACCCTACCTGATTCTCAAGACTTCTAATTGCCGCCTCATGATTCTTAAAATTGGCCCTTGACTCCTCCATAAAAGTTGAAGTCTGTTGCACAAAAACAGAGGTCTGCAAAGAAAGTTTCTCCACTGTAATCTCAAAAGGAGACTTCTGTTTGGACTGAGCATTCAATGGTACATCTTGATTCTTCCAAGAGAAATTAAGATGATTCCTCCAGCCTGGATTGTAAGTATTAGAGTAAGGATTACCTTGTGGCCTTGAAGGGTTTCCCATATAATTCACCTGCTCTGGAAGGTTGACACCTGAATTGCCAGCCTCACATTGCCCATTAACATGGTTACCTCCACAAAAATCACAAGTTAGACCTTGATGATTAACTGCATTCACCTATAAATTATCAACAAATTACTAACTTGCTTAGTAAGGTTGATAATGTGTTGCATCATAGTCTGATTCTGTGCAAGTATAGTATCAACAACACCAAGCTCCAACATTCCCTATTTGACTGCTACTCTCCCACTAAGCAACTGACACTCATTAGTGGCCATTGTCTCGAATAATTCTTGAGCCTCTTGAGGAGTTTTTGTGTTTATAGATCCACCTACAGACGCATCAACCATTGCTCTAGTAGGATGACTCAACCCATTATAAAAGATCTGTACCTGTTGCCAAACCTTAAAAGAATGGTGAGGATATTTTCTAAGAAGCTCCTTAAACCTTTCCCATGCTTCATAGAGAGATTCTCCCTGATTCTGAGTAAAGCAAGCAATCTCACTCTTTATCTTCACAAACATGGAAGGAGGAAAATACCGAGTGAGAAACTTACTAACCAAATCATCCTAAGTAGAAATGCTTTCCTGAGGCTGGGCTTGTAGCCAGCTCTTGGCTTTATCTCTCAAGGAAAATGGAAAGAGTCATAACCGTATGGCATCATCACTGGCTCCATTATACTTAATAGTATCACAGAGCTGTAAGAAATTGGCAATGTGCAAGTGTGGATCTTCTGTCTAACTTCCCTCAAACTGATTCTACTGCACCAGCTATAGAAGAGCTGGTTTAATCTCAAAATTGTTAGCCTGAATAACAGGGCGCACAATACTAGTCGAGACACTTTCAGAAGATGAAGTAGCATAGTCAGCCATAGTGCGTCTTCTTTGTGCAACATTATTCTCAGCCATATCTTCTTCTTTTGAAATTTTCTTTCCTTCTCTAATTACTTTTCTGATTATTTTTTCAGTTCTTGCGATCTCTAGATTAAAAAGTAATTCTTCCGATTCCAAAGACCCTTGCATAAACAAACAAGAAGCAACCAGAGTGAAGCAAAGAGAACAAAAATAAAAATAAATGACGTTAAAGAAATAAAAGAAAATTAAATACAAAAAATAATTATCTAAAATAAAATAAAATAAAATAAAATAAAATAAACACCTAAATTAGTGCTCTTTTAACTACTAATCGATATTGACAATTAATAATCCCCAAGAACGACGCCAAAAACTTGATGTGAAATCGGCATGTGCACCAAATCGTAAAAAGTAATAAAGTAGTGAAAAGAGAATCGTCCCACGAGGATTATAATGCTAATTATCAAATAAATTAACACTATTTAAGCTACTCAAAAGATGGAAGTTGACAAAAGTGAAAATAAAGATAATTAAAAGAAAGTAATTAAAATTAAACAAAATAAAATCAAGCAATCTAACAAGAGATGAAAACAATAATAAGAAAGTGTTAGGGTTCAGCCTTCGCTTGAACTCTTTCAATGCACTTCTAAATATTGGTTTAAACATGTTCTATTTCAATGATTTATGGTCAATTCCTAAAATTAATTAATACCCAATCCTTTGGTATATTAATCCTCTTAAGCTGTTTGGAATTAACTAATCCCTTAGTCTAACCCCAAATAGAAAGGCATTATCAAGAACAAGGGAATTATAAGAAAGACCACATAATCCACAACATCTATCCCTAGCGATTGCAGAAATTATGGTGTTTATCACAAGTTCTAGGTTCATGCAAATTTTTCTAAATCATACATAAACCCAAAGGATCATTCCCAAATTGATCAGGTTTAGAAAAGCATTAAGAACAGAGATAAACAAATAAATCATGAGATAGAAACATGCATTAAACCCATAAAAGAAGTTATATCATCAAAGTATCATGATCCATCATCCCCCTAACAAGGGGAAGTTAGTTATACATAGGGAAAGAACAAAACAAAGATAAGAAGATGACAAACTTCATTGATAATTAGTGGAAAGATTGAAGAAAATCCCTAATCTTCAAGTATTGGCACGCCCACACCAAATTAGGATTGAGTTGTCTTGACGGCTGCTGCAGTCTATGTTGTAATTTGGCGTAACTTTCTATTTATAATTAAAAATCCCGTACTGTTATGCGTACAGGGCCTGAGCGTGAATCTTCAAGCGCCTGAGCGCTAGCTCATAAGAAGCCAATTTTCTATAGTGTACGCGCATGAGCGCTGGCTTATCAGCGCTTGAGTGTTGGCTCACCAGAGATAATCCTCCAATTCTGCCAGTTGCGCGCTTGAACAGTGAACTCCAAGTGCTTGAGCACTGCGATAACAGAGAAAACTCTCCCATTCTTCCTAACTAGCGCTTGAGCGCTGGCTCTTGAGCTTTTGAGCGCTGAGCATCTAGAGAGCTTTTTCCAGCAGCTCTTCCATGCAATAAAATCCATTCTTCTTCCCTAGCAAATACCTATAAAAAACATAAGAAAATATGAAAAATGAAGAAAAACACTTTAAACTAAAAACATGATAAACATAAGGACAAAACCCAATTAAACAGATTAAAAGAGAATGAAAAACCTAGAAATTGAATTGTAAAAACATGACTTTTTAAAGGTTCATCAAAGTTCTAGTGATGTTTTAAGTAATTTTCATGCTTGGATAAGTTCTAAATGGTGTTTATGACTTGTTCATGCTAAGAGTTTGGATTAGAAACTAGAAATCCTCATTTTTGGACCTAAAATGCTCTAAGTGTTGATTTTAAGGGTTTGGATGAGTGATTTAGGGTTTTGATCCATTTTTGAAGAAATCAATTAGTGTTTTAAGTTTCCTTTATGTTTGTGAACTTGTTTGGGACTTGAAATCGCTTAGAGATTGGATTGGAGTGGCCAAAATCCAAGAATTTGGCCAATGAAACAGTGCCACGATTCTGCAGAGTGAGCTGCAGAGTTTCTGGTTGAGAAACATGGCCCGTGTCTGAAGACATGGGGGGTCCCTCTCTGCATGATCTATTTCGTGAACAATGCTCACAGAGCAAGACACCGGGGGGGGGGAGGCGGGTTGTGTAATGAGATATGGCTCGTGTTTGAGACCAGAATCTTCAAAAATGTCAATTTTTGATGTTTTCAAGTTCTTGGCTAGATGAGATCATTTGTGTAAATCTTCTAGGTTGTATTGAGATACTTTTTGAGATATTTCTTGGAGAGAATTATCAACTTGCATATATGAAAAGTTTGGGAAGTCTTAGACATTCAAGTGTGATGAAATGCCTAGGTTAGTGTTTAGAACTTTATTCAACATGAGGATGATTTCTAAGTCAATTGTGAGTGATTTTGGGATGTTCTAAATGTTGTTTAACTAGATATAAGAATTTAGATACCTTTGTTGGATAAGTGAGGCTAAGATTCTTATGTTCTAATGTTTGATATAGGGCTCGGATATTTGTTTTTCAAATCTAGTATTTGCTTATTTTCCTATGTATAGTGACCTTAAATGGTATGCGCATATGACCTGAGAATGAGGTGTTGAATCCGAATTCTCCTTGCGGGTTTGCTTATATGGTCAGGGTTACTGATATATGGAGTTGGTGTCGGTATTCTTACTTTTATAAAGAAAACTAGTCTACACATCACTAGGTCATGTCAGGGCGGGATGCCTATCCTACTTAGTATATACAAGGAACACGGTTCTTGGGGGAAAATAAGTAAATTATTTTTGTTTTCAACTTAAAAATCTGCATTGGCATTGCACATCCATAATACGTGGACTTTGTTTGAGCATAATCATATGTCATAACATAAAGCATTGCATAATTGACACTTGTATGGGCATTTGTCATGGCTTAATCGATTAGTTATTTGGTTGCTTGTTCGATAATACCTTAGGATTGTATGAGCGATTCTTTGATATTATTGATTATTAAATATTCTTTTACATCAAATGCGTTTATGGTGTTTAGTTGAATTATTTATTATAAATGATTAACTGCTGGTATTGGTATGCTTATACTGAGAAATTATGATTTCTCATCCTTGAGTGTTCCATGTAAATCCAGGTAAAGTCCCTAAAAAAAACAAGGGCAAGGAAAAGAAGAAGCAAAAGACTTAGATTATTGTTTTGTTTCTTGGCAGACCAGTTTGTATATGTGTATATTTCTGGTTGTTAGAAAAACTTATGTACATTGTATGGCATATTAGCTAATGATAGTTGTATATATAACTTTTTGATCATTCGTGGCTCTCTATAATGACTGTGTAAGTTATTATGAAATTTTATTTTTTCGCATTTCTAGAAGTGACATATCTAATGTGATTTATTTTGGAATATTCTGTTTATTTTATGATAATTTGTATTAAGGTGTTACATTATGGTATCAGAATAGTTCATCCTATTAAGGCGAGTTGTGGACTGACTATGGTTAAGCATGTTTAGGAGTTCCTTCTTGTGTTGTGCATTTCTTTTATCTCTTGTGTGAGATATTTTATTGAATTGTATGATTGCCTTGTTTTGACTATTGTAGCTACTATTGCACGTTATGCGATATTGGGATTTGCTAGCTCATTATATGTTGTTCTGTATTTAAAGGAAACTATGGCAGCAAGAGGGCAAGGGCGACCAAGTGGAAGCAGTAATAGGAACTCTGGAAATGAAGGCAATGCAATGGCCAATGCCAAGACCCAGTAAATAGAACAGGCAGCTATAACTACTAATGCAATGAGACAGCAGGCAACAGTAACTGTTAGAGTGCTTGAGAGGTTGGGAACTCAACAACTAGTACCACCTATACCTCCACTATACTATCAGAGGCAACCATACCAAAAGGCAGTTGGAAGGAACCACACTTTCAAAGACCTCTCAAATTCAGGAAATCAAATCCATCTTCCTTTAATAGAAAGTATGACCCGGTTAGAGCTAAGGGTTGGTTCAAGGAGATGGAGAAGATTTTCACCGTTATGACTTGATCAGATGAGCAGAATCTACTTTTTGCTTCTTATATGGTGGAAGGTGAGGCAGAGGAGTGGTGGGCGGATACAATGAGGGCTCTTGTGGCATCAAGGACTCATGTGATGAGGGGGATCTTTAGAAGCTCATTTTTTAGAAAGTTCTTTCCACAGACCCTTCAGAATGCCAAATAAATGGAATTTCTAAAGCTAGAATAGGGGGACATGTCTATTAGCCAGTATGTGGTCAAATTCATTAAAATGTCTAAATTCTCTTCTTGTATTAGATTTAACCTAGATGAATCTTGGAAGTGTGTTAAATTTGAGGAAGGATTGAGGATTGACATTCAAAATGTCGTTCAGTCATTTGAAATTCAGGACTTTGAAACTCTAGTTAATAAGTGTCGAATAGTTGAGAGGCAATTTAAGAAGCTTTCTTTGGAGCCTAAATCATAGGATCTTCAGAAGAGGAAGAGAGGTGATGATAAGTTCAAGAAAGGGTCTTCTAAATCTAGCTTTACTCAAGATAAGGGTAAACAGGTTCAGAAGGAGTTTTTGGGACTAAAATGTTCCAAGTGTGGAAAATAGCATGGAGACTAGTCCTGCCAAGTGTGCTTTGTGTGTGGACAACTTGGTCATTTTGCGAATAAGTGTCCATTAAAGAAGGAGACTGGGCCTACTTAAAAACCACAAGTCAAAGGGAGAGTTTATACTCTAGGAGGTGAATAGGTGACTCAATTTTTCGATCTTATTGAAGGTAAATGCATTATTCACAATTATCTTTTAACTGTGATGTATGATTCATGAGCATCCTTCTCCTTTGTTTCAAATGATTGTGTGAATAAGCTGGATTTACCTATATCTGAACTTTCATATGACTTATTTGTATCTACACCTATTGGTAAGCCAGTTACAACTTCTAGAGTGTGTGTTGATTGTTGTGTAAAGGTAGAAGATGTCATTCTTGGCATAGATTGGTTGTCTACCAACCATGTGGTTTTAACTATTCAGAAAAATCCCTGGTTTCTTATCAAATATACCTACCAGAGTCATTCCATCTGAGTCTGCATATCTCAATGCGAATCAAGTTAATCTCTATTTAGAGGAGGGATCTCAAGGATATGTACTCTTGTTTTCACTAAGCACTAAGGTTGAGCAAAGCCTAAGTGAAATACTTATGGTGAGTGAATATCCTAAAGTCTTTCCTAGTGACATAGTGGAGCTGCCACCCGAGCAAGAAATAGAGTTTTCTATAGACCTAGTTCTTGGGACGGGACTTATCTCTATCGCACTCTATCAAATGGCGCCACTAGAGTTAGTAGAACTCAAAAAGCAAATCGATGATTTATTGGACAAATAATTCATTAGGCCAAGTGTTTCTCCACTGGGAGCACCTATGCTTTTAGTGATGAAAAAGGATGGTACCATGAGGCTCAGTATGGACTATAGACAGCTGAACAAGATGACCATTAAAAATAAGTATTTGTTGCCTAGGATAGACGATCTAATGGATCAATTGAGAGGAGCTACGATTTTCTCAAAGATTGATCTTAGGTTTGGATATCATCAGATAAGGGTTAGGGAAGAGGATATCCCTAAGATAGCTTTTAGAACTAGGTATGGGCATTATGAGTACCTCGTGATGTCCTTTGGGTTGACGAATGCACCGACAGTGTTTATGGATTATATGAACCTGATTTTTAGACCCTACCTAGATCAGTTTGTTGTGATGTTTATCGATGATATCTTGATCTATTCAAAGATAATGGAGGAGTATGAACAATATTTGAGGATAGTGTTGGAGACCCTTAAAGAGAATAGGTTATTTGTCAAGCTATCTAAGTGTGAGTTCTGGCTTTCATAAGTAAAGTTTTTGGGACATGTGATATCTCAGGGTGGGATTTCTGTGGACCCAAGTAAGGTTGGTGCAGTGTTGTAGTGGGAGAGACATACCACTGTGACCGAGATCATAAGCTTAATAGGCCTAGCAGGGTACTATAAAAGGATCATAAAGGAGTTTTCTTAGTTAGCGCTACCCTTGACTAGATTAATGATGCGTGAAATCCGCAAGTGTACGGTTTCGTCGTCAAGTAATAAAAAGATCGAATCCACAGGGACTGTGTCTATGAATACCAATTAATTAATTAATTCAATTAAGTTAAACAAAAGGGAATATGATTGTTGATTAAGAATAACGTAGTAACAAAACTTTTAAATAAAATCAAGAAAATAGAATTCAGAACAAAAATAGCAAATTATCAAGAAGGGGATTTTCAAATTCAAGAAAGCTTCCAAGATTGGGATACCACAATGATACAAGATAAATTCTAATTGACAACCCTTTTAGTAAATCTGAAATTCAATTGAAGGTGAATTACCCTAAATTAGTTAATGTTCTTTCTCAAGATACAAGATCCGTGCCCAATTAAACCATTTCCTACTCTCGTGGTAATTGAATTTAAATTGAACCCATTACGCTTTGTGGTAATTCATTGAATCCTTGAAAGGCTAAAACTACTTTCGTGATTTAGACCTTAAGTTCAATTCTTATGGTTCCAACACTTAGGTTCACCTCTCAGTACGTCCCTAAATGCCTATAAGATGCAAATAAGTGGCCAGCAAATTCACATGAATAAGAGCAATAAGAATTGAATCAAAGAACATTCAAGATTAATAAAAGGGGAAACAACGTCAATTAATCATTATCAATGTATCAAAGGGCATTGCCCAATCTTAGAAACAATAGAAACTACTCAGCCATGGAGAAGAAAGAATCAGAAAACATGTTCAAGAACATTCAAACCCGTAATCCAAGAGAGAAGAGGGAAGAAAGATCAAGAACCAAAGCCTCCAATGTGCCTCTTTCAAAACCTAATTAGAACTAGGTTCGAACCCCCCTAATTGCATTCACAACATCTATTTATAGCCTAGGGTTTTTATGGGCCAAAAGGCCCCCAAAGAAGCTGCGAACCACGGCCGTGGTGGCCACCACAGCCAGGCCGTGGTTTATTCTGAGATGGAAATTCCAATGCTGACTCTCAACCACGGCTGTGGTAGCCACCACGGCTAGGCCGTGGTTGAGTCTGTTTCAGTTTTCTTCATTTTCTTAATTCCCTCGAACCATGGCCGTGGTAGAAACCATGGGCAGGCCGTGGATCCCTCTAGAATGGCCTTTCTTGCACCTTTATTGCTATCCATTAAGCTCCAACTTCAAACATTCAAGCATTCCATTCAATCCAAGGCCAAATCAACATTAATCCTGCATAAGAACACCAAAAACACCGCAGTTATCCGAACTAAGGGAAAAACAAATCAAAAAGGGAAACTAAAATGCCTAAAATGCTCAAGAATGCATGCAAAACAAGAACAAAACATGATGTTGTTTCACACACATCAAATCCCCCCAAGCTTAAGACTTTGCTTGTCCCCAAGCAATAACTAATGTCAAACCAAGATGTGGGATCAAAAGACAATAAAGAATAAGGAACCCGAGAAAATAATATCCAAGCAATAGGCTAAGACAAACAAAGAATCTGAGAGGTAATCAAAATCAAGTCCAATTAGAGGCTAAGTTCTCAGAAATCATGCATCCTCACTGATTGAATTAAGTTCACTCCACTAACCACACTCAGAGTGTTTAAGGGTGAAGACAATGCGCTCAAAATCCTTCAAAGAAAATGTACTTCTATATACTTGATAAGAAACTAGATTTCCACTAATAATCAGCATGCATGCAAACATCAAAAGGTCTTTCAAGGGTTGTAATGGGGCCATGGGAATGATGATAGGTAAGGTAGAGAAAGGAAAGTTTGCACAAATGGCTCATCAAGATTTTCAATAAACACAAGAAATTCAATAGAACATAAATAGAGCAAAGACAATTTTTCAATCTAAAACATAACTCCACATTTCAAAGAATTTTATTCCTTACTTTTCCTTCTCCTCTTTCTCATCTTTTTCAAGCTTTCATCTCATGATGTTTCTTTTATTTTTCTTTTCTTTTTCTCTTTTTTTTTGAGAAAGAGGAAGCTCAAATACATATAATTCCTAACACAACTTTCAAGCCCAATTCACTCCATTTAATATTCTAAATGATAACCAACAATGTTTCAGCATAGGTATCATGAAAACAAGTATGCAATAGGCTCAAAATGAGCAACTAGTGGATGACAGTGTAACAATTTCAGAAGGCCAGAAAAATACCTAAGATGCTTTAATCACATTCAAGCATGCAACCAAAAATTTCACCTCAAAATGGTTTCAAATCAAGTTCTAGAGCACATGATCAAGGAGGAATATCACTCAACACAAAGAATGAGAATAAAAATCACATAGTGCATACATCCCATATAGGCTTAAAACTCACATTTAGAGGTTTAAAAATCAATGAGAAGCATAAATTTAAAGAACATATGCTAATTATCAACTATCAAAAGATCACCTCTACTATAAATTAAAACAATGCCTGTAGCCTATCACAAGAATCAACAAATTGGGTTCCAAATTAATACCATCTCAAAATCCTCAAAAGAGAGGGGCACAAGTTCAACCAAAAACCCAAGAGATATGATGGTGTGAAAATGCAACATGAAGATACAATGCAAAATAAGACATGAGAATGCACGAAACTAATGAAAATAAAAATATGAAAATACCAATCCCCCAAGCTTAGAACTTATATTGTCCCCAATGTAAAAATCTAAAACAAGAGAAGGGATAAAAGAAAAGAACTCACTGCGGTAGTGGAAAAACTTCTGGTGTTCAATCCATGGCCATAGAATTTTTCATGGGCTGAGTGTAGAACCTTCTGACTTCACTCTTCTTCTAAATTTAGCTTTAAAAGGGGTCAAACCTAGACAAAATCCATGAGATAAAGATCAAACCAACAATTCAACACACAAAACCAAAAGAAAAAGAAGAAATAAAAAGAAAAATAAAAAACAAAGAAACTTGGGTTGCCTCCCAAGAAGCGCTTGTTTAAAGTTATTAGCTTGACTTTGATCTGGTTTTTATACTCAGGTGATGTCAATGGAGTAGTGCTCAGTCCCCACTCCTTCAAAGTGTTTCACTCTCTGGCTCATCAAAGGCTTATGACCTTCTTTCTGCACCTCAAGTACACCGTAGGATAGAACTCGAACAATCTCATATGGTCCTGACCATTTCGACCATAACTTACTAGGACAGAAATGTAGAAGCGAGTTATTAACAAGAACTCTATCCCCGAGTTTAAATTCACGCTTCTCAACACACTTGTCACTCTGCTTCTTAGGTCCTTCCTTGCAGGGCATAGACTCCTCAAATTTTGTAGTACCCTTGGGCAAGGTCTTTTCTAGCATAGCATCAGCTACCGATTCCTGCACACCTGAAAGCACAACACTATCCACAACATTAGTAGCATCTATGCGATTACATGAATTTGAGGAATTAGAATTATTTTCAGATTTAAAAACATCAAAAACTACTTCCTCATCATTCAATCGCAAAGTCAATTTTCCTTCATGGACATCAATGATCGCCCTTCCAGTGGCAAGAAATGGACGCTCAAGTATGATCGACATTGTAGCATCAGCTTCCATGTCAAGCACAACAAAATCCACCGGCATGTAAAACTTACCAACCTTAATGGGAACATCCTCCAAGATGCCTATGGGGTACTTGACAGACCGATCCGCCAATTGAAGTGAGATAGTTGTGGGTTTCAGCTCACCCACTTCCAACTTCTTACACACAGAAAGGGGCATAAGACTGACATTAACCCCCAAATCACACAGAGCTTTATCAAAACTAGTGTTACCAGTCAAACAGGGAATAGAGAAGCTACCTGGATCTTTTAGCTTAGGAGGCAATTTATTCTGAATTAAGGCACTACACTCCTCAGTTAAAGCTACTGTCTCAAATTCCTCAAGCTTCCTCTTATTAGACAAAATGTCCTTAAGAAACTTAGCATAGGTAGGCATTTGTTTTAACGCCTCAGTGAAGGGTACATTAATGTACAATTTCTTAAGAACCTCTAAGAACTTCCCAAACTGCCTATCTAACTTGGCCTTAGCCAATCTTTAAGGAAAGGGCACTGGGGGTTGGTATGGCTCAGGGGGTACATACTTAGGCACTTTCTCATTAGTTTCCTCCTCACCTAAGGGCTGTGTCTTAGTCTCTTTTTCCTCAGTCCCCTTATCTTTGTCACTCTCCCCTTTACCTTTGGAATCCTCTAACTTCTTTCCACTTCTCAAACTCACAGCCTTACAATGTTCATTGCCTGGGTTGACTTCAGGTTGACCAGGAAACTTACCTTGCTGCCTATGAGAAGTGCTTGCTTGTTGGGCAATCTGGGTTTCCAACATCTTATTATGAATAGCTAAATTGTCAACCTTAGCTGACAACTCTCTAATGGCCTTAGTTACAACTTGCCCATGGTGCCTAAACTCCTCATTCTGCTTAGACTGGCTCTCAATAAAATTTTCAAGAAGAGACTCAAGTCTAGATTTCTGTACCTGTGGGACTCCAGAAGAGGGTTTAGCACTACCTTGCCCAGCTTGATATTGACTATTCCGGTAAGAGAAGTTAGGATGTGACCTCCAACCGGGGTTGTAAGTTTGGGAATACGGATCATTCCTCCCCTTTTGGTTGAAGTCATGAAAATTGTGGTATGATTCCACTTGCTCCACCGGTGCACCATGTGAGGATCCCATTCCAACTTGACATTCAGCTCCCATATGTCCCTGTGCTCCACAAATCTCACAAAAATTGTTAGTGGCACCTATGGCATTAACATGAGCTTTCTCAAGCATGTCAAAATGTTTATTCAAAGAATCAAACTTTGACATAATTAAATCAACACCATCTACCTCAAACTTACCTCCCAAGAGCTTTCTCAGGTTGTGCCCTCTTTCATTGGCCCATTAGTGATGATTTGAAGCTACACTCTCAATTATTTCATAAGCCTCTGTGAGTCTTCTATTCATCAAAGCTCTGCCAGCTGCAGAATCAAGAGACAACTTTGAAGGATATTCCAATCCATTGTAGAAGGTGTGAATAATTAACCACTTTTCTAGTCCATGATGCGGGCAAGCTTCCAACAGCCCCCTGTATCTATCCCAAGCTTCTGATAATGATTCTCCGTCTGTTTGAACAAAGCTTGTTATTTGAGTTCTAAGATGTGCAGTCTTGGAAGGAGGAAAGAACTTATTCAAGAATGCTTGCTCTAATTGATTCCATGTGGTTAATGTATCGGTGGGTACCGATTTCAACCAAGCTCTAGCCTTGTCCCTTAATGATAATGGAAACAACCGGAGGCGAATGGCATCAACTGAGGCACCTTCAATTTTGAGAGTCTCACAGAATTCTAAGAAAATCTCCACATGATCATTTGGGTCCTCCGAGGGTAAACCTCCAAATTGGTTTTGCCTTATCATAGATAGTAGGGCAGGAGGTATGGTGAAGTGCCTAGCTTCAATGTCTGGCCGAGCAATTCTAGATCGCAAACCCCGAGCGTTAGGGGCTGCATACTCTTTCAACGGTTTATTATCCTCAGCTGCTGCCATGACAAGTGTTGGTTTAGATATTTCTCTTACTCTTTGCCTTTGTTGTCTTCTCCTTCTACGTAAAGTTCTTTCAATTTCAGGATCTGCGTCGATAAGAGTCCCAGAACGTCTAGTACTTTGCATAAACAAGAGAAATTACCTGCAGAGAGTCAAAGAGAAATCAAGAACGTAAGAACCAAATAAAAGAAAAAGGTTTAAAATAATTAAATTAAAAATTAAATTAATATTCAAGAAAAACACAGTCCCCGACAACGGCGCCAAAAACTTGATGCGTGAAATCCGTAAGTGTATGGTTTCGTCGTCAAGTAATAAAAAGATCGAATCCACAGGGACTGTGTCTATGAATACCAATTAATTAATTAATTCAATTAAGTTAAACAAAAGGGAATATGATTGTTGATTGAGAAGAACGTAGTAACAAAACTTTTAAATAAAATCAAGAAAACAGAATTCAGAACAAAAATAGTAAATTATCAAGAAGGGGATTTTCAAATTCAAGAAAGCTTCCAAGATTGGGATACCACAATGATACAAAATAAATCCTAATTGACAACCCTTTTATTAAATCTAAAATTCAATTGAAGGTGAATTACCCTAAATTAGTTAATGTTCTTTCTCAAGATATAAGATCTGTGCCCAATTAAATCAATTCCTACTCTCGTGGTAATTGAATTTAAATTGAACCCATTACGCTTTGTGGTAATTCATTGAATCCTCGAAAGGCTAAAACTACTTTCGTGATTTAGACCTTAAGTTCAATTCTTATGGTTCCAACACTTAGGTTCACCTCTCAGTACGTCCCTAAATGCCTATGAGATGCAAATAAGTGGCCAGCAAATTCACATGAATAAGAGCAATAAGAATTGAATCAAAGAACATTCAAGATTAATAAAAGGGGAAACAACGTCAATTAATCATTATCAATGTATCAAAGGGCATTGCCCAATCTTAGAATAAAAAGAAACTACTCAGCCATAGAGAAGAAAGAATCAGAAAACATGTTCAAGAACATTCAAACCCGTAATCCAAGAGAGAAGAGGGAAGAAAGATCAAGAACCAAAGCCTCCAATGTGCCTCTTTCAAAACTTAATTAGAACTAGGTTCGAACCCCCCTAATTGCATTCAGAACATCTATTTATAGCCTAGGGTTTTCATAGGCCAAAAGGCCCCCAAAGAAATAAGAATAAAAACTAAAATTCTGCTGCGCGCTGCGAACCACGGCCGTGGTGGCCACCACGGCTAGGCCGTGGTTTATTCTGAGATGAAAATTCCAATGCTGACTCTCAACCACGGCCGTGGTGGCCACCACGGCCAGGCCGTGGTTGAGTCTATTTCAGTTTTCTTCATTTTCTTGATTCCCTCGAACCATGGCCGTGGTAGAAACCACGGGCAGGCCGTGGATCCCTTTGGAATGGCCTTTCTTGCACCTTTGTTGCTATCCATTAAGCTCCAACTTCAAACATGCAAGCATTCCATTCAATCCAAGGCCAAATCAACATTAATCCTGCACAAGAACACCAAAAACACCGCAGTTATCCGAACTAAGGGAAAAATAAATCAAAAAGGGAAACTAAAATGCCTAAAATGCTCAAGAATGCATGCAAAATAAGAACAAAACATGATGTTGTTTCACACATATCAATTAACTAAGAAAGGTAGTTCTTTCGAATGGACTCAGGCCTGCGAGGATAGTTTCCAAGAACTTAAAGTGAGGTTAACTACTACACTGGTGTTGATAATTCTGGATCCTTTGGAGAACTTTGAAGTGTATTGTGATGCTTCGAAGATGGGTTTGGGTTGTGTTTTGATGCAACATAAGAGAGTTATTACCTATACATTAAGGCAGTTGAGACCTCATGAGGAGAACTACCCTACTCATGATGTGGAGTTAGCTGCAATAGTGTTCACCTTAAAGATTTGGTTACATTACTTGTATGAAGTTCAATTTGAGGTGTTCAGTGATCATAAGAGTTTGAAGTACTTATTTGGTCAGAAAGAGCTGAACATGAGACAACGAAGATGGATGGAGTTTTTGAAAGACTACGACTTTGAATTAAAGTATCATTTGGGTAAAGCCAATATAGTGGCTGATCTGAGTAGGGAATCCCTACATGTTTACCATATGATGATCCAAGAGAGTGAACTTCTTGAAAGTCTTAGAGATATGAGTCTTTCGATAGCTGTGTTACCATATAGTCTCAGTGTGAGTCAAGTGGACATAGTGAGTGACTTTAGGGCTCGGATCTTGGAAGCTCAAAAGGAAAATGAGACTCTTAGTGATGTGAGTGAGCATATTTTTTTAGGTAATTCTAGTGAGTTTGATATGTCGGATGATGGGATGATCAAGTTTAGAGATAGACTTTGCATTCCTCGTGAATCTGAAATCAAAGATAGGATCCTTGAAGAAGCTCACTATAGTCAGTACACTATCCATCCTGGGGCCACTAAGATGTATCAAGACTTGAGGAAGTTATTTTGGTGGTCTAGTATGAAGAGGGACATAACTGAGTTTGTGTCTAGGTGCTTAACTTGTCAGAAGGTCAAGATAGAACACCAGAAACCCTCTGGACCTCTTCAATCTTTAGGAGTCCCTGAGTGGAAATGGGATCGCATCACAATGGATTTTGTGATGGGTTTGCCTAGAACTCAGTTAGGATTCGATGCAATATAGGTTATAGTGGATAGACTAACCAAGTCTGCCCGTTTCATACCTATTAGAGCTAATTACTCAATGGATAGACTTGCCCAGTTATACCTTCAGGAGATAGTTAGGATGCATGGTGTACCCCATAGTATAGTTTCTGATAGAGACTCTAGATTTACATCTAGATTTTGGGGAGCCTTGCAGAAAGCTTTCAGAACAAAGCTTAGTTTAAGTACAACATACCATCCATAGACTGACGGTCAATAGGAAAGGACTATTCAAACCCTTGAGGATATGTTGAGAGCATGTGTACTAGAGCAGAAAGGGAGTTGGGATAAGTTCTTACCTTTAGTGGAGTTTGCCTACAACAACAGTTTTCATACTAGCATAGGTATGGCACCGTACAAAGCAATTTATGGTAGAAAGTGTAGGCCCCCTTTATGTTGTTATGAGGTTAGAGAGAAAATCATCCTAGGTCCTAAGTTAGTACAACAGACTACAGATCATATCAAAATGATTCGAAATAGATTGGTTATAGCTCAGAGTAGGCAGAAGAGCTATGCTGATAAGAGGAGAAGACCTCTAGAGTTCAGTGAGGGAGATCATGTATTCTTGAGAGTCACTCCGACAACAGGGATTGGTAGAGCATTAAGAACACGAAAGTTGAATCCTTGTTTCATTGGTCCCTATCAAATCCTAAAGAGAATTGGACTTGTAGCCTACCCAATTGCACTTCTATCCAGTTTGTCAAACCTTCACGATGTATTCCATGTGTCACAGCTTAGGAAGTACAATCCAGATCCTTCACATGTCACAAGAAATGAATCTATACAGTTAAGAGATGATTTGTCTTATGCTATGCGACTGATGAGGATCGTGGACAGGGGGTCAAAGAGCTTAGTGGTAAGCATATTCCTCTGGTAAAGGTTCTTTGGGATGGTGTTAGCTTTAAAGAGGTGACTTGGGAGTTGGAGCCCCACATGCAGCAAGACTATCCGCAGTTGTTTATATGAGGTAAACAATTTTAGGGACAAAATTTTAAAAAGGGGGGAGAAATGTAACATCCTCTTCAATATGTTAGACTTATAAATAATTACAGAGGCAGCTTAATACTTGCTTAATATGTCCGTTTAATTTCGTGACAATCTGAGTTAGTTTAGGCACTTTTGCTATAAGTCGAAATGTGAAAAGTAGCTTAAAATGACCCAGATATTAGCTTAAATGGCTTAACTAATGGAAATAAATGTAGATAATTTATTTCTAAATCACAAATGTGTATTCTGTGATGTGATTAAATTTTGAGAATAATTGAATTCCATTTGGTATTTTTAGGCATACTGGTTGTGTGTTTTAATACTAGATTGACTAGTCACAAATAT
The DNA here is from genome assembly GCA_029884595.1 of Ormosia semicastrata. Lineage (NCBI taxonomy): Eukaryota > Viridiplantae > Streptophyta > Magnoliopsida > Fabales > Fabaceae > Ormosia > Ormosia semicastrata. Next base: position 76,635,851 of record JAQQTO010000061.1, read on the forward strand.
GAAAAATTATGATACTGGTGAAATGACTTTTTTTTATGAATCTTAGCATTTATTTAAAAGTTGTTGGAACTTGAATAACTTGATTTAGCTAAAGTTGAATTTTTTTAGCAGATCAGGAAGTATCAGTGTTATAATTTAAGGCCATAAGCCTTCCACGGTTACCAGCCACTTTCTTTGACCCTCACCTTGTGATATTTTTTCCCATTCTCTCTGGTGTTTCATTCATTTTTATCTCTTGGCTGAAACAAGGTCCAGCAGTAGAAAAAAGGAAAAAAGAATAGGAAGGAAAGAAGAGAAAGGTTAAGGGAAAAAGCAAACTTAAGGATTTGTGATCATCTTCATCATCGCCACCATCTTTGCTACTCAAGGTAGGGGTTCTTGATACTTTAAACTTCATTTCTACTCATTTCCATGTTAGGCTTGTTTGAGGTTTAATATATCAAATTGAGTTCTAGTGATGTTTTAAGTGATTTTCTTGCTTGGATAAGTTCTAAATGATGTTTATGACTTGTTCATGCTAAGAGTTTGGATTAGAAACTAGAAAACCTCATTTTTGGACCTAAAGTGCTCTAAGTGTTGATTTTAGGGGTTTGGATGAGTGATTTAGGGTTTTGATCCATTTTTGATGAAATCAATTAGTGTTTTAAGTTTCCTTCATGTTTGTGAACTTGTTTGGGACTTGAAATTACCTAGAGATTGGATTGGAGTAGTCAAAATCCAAGAATTTGGCCAATGGAATAGTGTCACGATTCTGCAGAGTGAGTTACAGAGTTTCTGGTTGAGAAACACGGCTGTGTCCGAAGACACGGGGGGGGGGAGGGCTTGTCCCTCTCGCTTGATCTATTTCATGAACAATGCTCAAAGAGCAAGACACGGGGGGGGAGGAGGGCGTGTAATAAGACATGGACTGTGTTTGAGACCAGAATCTTCAAAAATGTCAATTTTTGATGTTTTCAAGTTCTTAACTAGATGAGATCATTTGTGCAAGTCTTCTAGGATGCTTGAGACACTTTTTGAGATATTTCTTGGAGAGAATTATCAACTTGCATAATGAAAAGTTTGGGAAGTCTTAGACATTCAAGTGTGACAAAATGCCTAGGTTAGTGTTTAGAACTTTATTCAACATGAGATTGATTTCTAAGTCACTTGTGAGTGATTTTGGGATGTTCTAAATGTTGTTTAACTAGATATAAGAATTTAGATACCTTTGTTGGATAAGTGAGGCTAAGATTCTTATGCACTAGTGCTTGATATATGGCTAAGATATTTGTTTTTCAAATTTGGTATTTGCTAGTTTTCCTATGTATTGTGACCTTAAATGGTGTGCACAACCATATGACCTGAGAATGAGGTGTTGGATCCGAATTCTCCTTGCGTGTTTGTTTGTATGGTCAGGGTTATCGATGTATGGAGTTGGTGTCGATACTCTTACTTTTGTAAGGGAAACTAGTCCACACATCACCAGGTAGTGTCAGGGCGGGATGCTTATCCTACTTAGTATATACAAAGAACGCGGTTCTTGGGGAAAATAAGTAAATAACTTGTGTTTTCAACTTAAAAATCTGCATTGGCATTGCATATCCATAATACGTGGACTTTGTTTGAGCATAATCATACGTCATAACATAAAGCATTGCATGGTTGACACTTGTATGAGCATTTGTCATGACTTAATTGATTAGTTGTTTAGTTGCTTGTGTAACGCCCCTTTTTGGGAGGGAACGTCACATCATTAATTACAATGTAGAAAACAAAAGTATAAATTAAGACCCGGTTCATTATATAAATATAATTTTACTTAGTTATAATCGTGTGATTGAATTAGCGAATATTTTTTTCTTTTTATTATAATTAATAAAATATAGTGACAAGACATAATTGCAATAAAGAGTAAGATAGAAGTAAAGCATACATTCGAACAACATGTATATACATTTATATATAATTATATTAAACTTGTTTAGTTATAACACCTGACGTACAACAAGCAAAACTATGTAGCCCACAAAAGATCATGAAAGTACAGCCCACCAAAAGGTAAATCATCAGGCCCCAAAAAGAACACATATAGCCATCAGTAGCTATCGACAGTATCAGCCCCTATGAAGAAAGAGAATGAACCGTGTCAGGGTCTTCCTCAGGGTCTTCCTCATCGGAGGAAACCCTCATTGGAGCCACCGAATTACGGGTCAGGCCTCGAGCAATGGAGAGGAATGAATCCTCTCGTGGGGTGTAATAACGTTCACCCCATATGTCCCTAATGGGCATCTAAAATTCTAAATGTAAATGAACGTTGCAAGTCAAAATAGGCGGATCATAACGCATCCAAGCCAGCGACAACGACACGTCTCACAAGTAGACACAGCGATCCAAGCTGAAGTTAACATGCCAACAGTCTAGACCTCCAGGGAATGTCAGACGCACATATCCCAAAAATTCTTGTGGACGGGCCGTCATGATCAAAAGCAGGTACTAGTCGAAGTCAGGCCAGAAACCGGGAAACTCGTGAACTTCCCCTTCTTCACCACTGTCTTCAGAGAATCATATATATATATATATATATATATATATATATATATATATATACAGAGATAGTAGAAATACAGAAAAGAGGTGAGACATCCTATTTTCGTTGCCAATTATGGCAGTAAGAAACAAAATGGCATAGGATGCCCACGTAGCATATAAGAGTAATAAGCAGTAATCAAGAGGCAAATATTAAATAATTTAACAATTCTAAGCAGTTATACATCAATAAGGCATCAGTTCCAATTATCATAAGAATTAAATGCCAAATAATATATGGACTCACTATGCACATGCATACAACATCAAAATCCTACTCCATGGAGCTAGACACACACAGTCAGAGAGAAAGATCAGGAAACATGTCTGTAACTCGGCTGCCACGGCCAAAGTGCTATAACTCATCAGTTTATCCATATGCACATCAAGGCATTGTACAAACATTCTTCACTAGATCGCGATATAGGACAGTGTCTCGGTCCGGATCGTCGGTGTGTTTACATTGGTATGCCCCACGGACAGAAGAGCTACCAACTGTCCATTGCGAGGTACCCGCACCCTGACGCCCCCAAGGTCAACATTATGACCTACACTAGTCTACTCGCACCCGCACTAAGGTGTGTTCAATCTCCTAGGCAACATGGCCTTAAAATAGTCCATCGAACTTTCACAATGCATGATGACTCAATGCATATATCATGTATATTCAACAGTAATATACTTTCCATGTCATATAGTAATTCGGCTAAGATAAGCATCAATACATTCTTGGTCTCACTCATGGACCCACAATCAATATTACTAAGTCCTTAACTAATACATTACACTTTTAGGGTACATTATGAAATTATTTAACATTCTTACTTACACTCATGGTCTTACTTTAATTGAAAATTATTCTAAGTCTTTGGATAAAACTTCATTCTTGGTTCTTTCCATTTTATGAAATCCTATTTAATTCCTAATTATCCAATTAATTAAGTTTCACTTCAATTTAATATTTCTTATGAAATTCTTCTCTAGAGAATTCTCTTGATTGTTAAGTTCCTTACTTTATGTTTATTCAAAACTTATTTAGAGAATTATTCTAAGTTTTCCAAGTCTCACACACTCTCATTCTTTTCTTAGGTTTAAAGAATCACCTTAAGTTATCAAATTGGTTTCTATCCATTACATTATTGGTCATTTAATCATTTGATTATTCAAATCCCAAGGTTACATGATCTTACACAATTTGATCCTAAATTGGCCCTAGAGGCCGTGGCCTCCCAAGGGGGAAATCCTAAGTTTTTCTTAACTCCATTACACTTTAATCACTTGATTAGGTATGTTGTCAACTTGATACAAATTTTTAAACCATGAACACCCTACTTCAAAGGTGTGGCCGTGAGCCTCATGAAGGAGGGCAAGGGACTCTTGCCTCCATTCCATTTTTCCAATCCATCCAAACTAATCCAAGATCATTAATATACATATATAATCAACCAAATAAATTAAACAAAACAAAATCAACACACAATCACAAAATCACACAATCAAAGAGAGTAACCCTAACAAGGGTTTTTCACAACCAACACAAAATCAAGTTTCCTACTACCATGTGTGGTTGAAGAGGATCATCTCCCTCTTACCTAGGGGAGAAAACAAGCCAAGAGCTCCCTTGAAGCTCCTAGTGAAATTCGGTTTTCACTCCTCCAAAAACCTTAGAAATTACAACTTCATCAAATCAACACCAATGCTTGAAAAAGAGAAGATAAATGGTCATAAAGATGACCTTGAAAATGAAAATAGAGAATAGAAGGTGAGGAGCCAAGAATCTTATCCTAAAGCTTCAAACTTGAAGCTTGAAGAAGATGATGAAGATGGAAGCCAAACTTGAAGCTTGAAGAAGATGGAAGCTTTTCAAGAAATCTTCAACTAGAAAGGTGTTTAGAATGTGGTGGAGATTAAGAAAATGTGGTTGTTTAAAATTTTTATGATGGTGGAGGGCATGAAGAGGGGCAGCCGTGTGGTGTGGTGTAGAGAGAAGGAGGAGAACTTGAGAGAAGAGAAAGGGTAGAGAGACAAGTTGATAGTAGAAATAAAGATGATGCCTTTTGATTTTTGAAATTAGAATGGTTAACCTAATTAAGTGAAGCAAAAATTTTTGGGCTCCAAAAGAGGCATGTAGCCGTGTGGGAGGGGGAAGGAGAGAGAGGGAGTGTTTAGCTTCTTTGAGAAGCTTGGTAGCTTTTTCAAAAAGAGGATTTGATTAGACATAAAGTGGATTACATTTGGATAAGATAATTAGGTGATAAAATAATTAAATAATAAGGCAATTAAGATTTTACTAAAAGCTATTACTCAATGGATAATTGTTACAATGTACAAAGCCACTATTAATTATCCAACGGATAATAGAGTGTATCGCAAAAATTTTATTTAACAGTACGTACAGAGATTTTATTTATCAGATAAAACCTTGAAAAATATAAATCTCATAAACTGTGTCCGGCCTCGGGTTTAGTAAGATCCCTCGACGATGCTTCCACAGTTCAAAGTTTTCTAGACATTTTGTTTTCCCGGCTCCGCTCAGTGCGCACGTAAAACGAGTAATATACTAAAATATTTAATTTTTCTAGAAATATTCACAAAAATTCTCAAAAATCACAAATATTAGAAAATGACTATTCATCACGAAATAAACAATTTCCAGGGTATTTCATTGACTCTGCTCAATGTGCACGTAAAATGAGGAATATATTAAAATATTCGACATTTCCGAAAAAATCCAGAAAAATTCTCAAAAATCACAAATATTATAAAATGATTATTTATGATGAAACAAATAATTTTCAGGGTGTTACATCTCTCCCATTCTAAAAAGGAATTTCATCCTCGAAATTTTCATACCTTAGAACAATTGTGGGTGTTGCTCCTTAATTTTGTCTTCCAATTCCCATGTTGTGTAACATCCCGAAAATTTATTATTTTGTTAAAAACGATCATTTTATAATATTTGCAATTTTTAAGAATTTTTGTGAAATTTTCTGGAGATGATGAATATTTTAATATATTCTTCGTTTTATGTGTGTGCTGAGTGGAGCCGGGAGAATAGAATATTTTCCCTGACGCTGGTAAACCTTGGACTGTCAACGTGACAACGGGGGATCTTACTAAACCCGAGTCCGGGCACAGTTTACGAGGTCTACATTTTTGGGGTTTTATCTGCTAGTATAATAAATCATCTGTTGTATTTAATCAAGGAGACAAGCTTACTATGCACCTCGTAGAGAAGCGTGCGAAGCTTCTCAAGGAAGCTTCTTTGAATCATTTTTTTATTATTTCTTTCTCTTTCCATTTTTGTGCTGCACATTTGAATTAAGGGCTTAATTCATTCTTCAATCCCCACACATTTCCTCCTCCGTACGTAGCACTCATCTTTTCTCTCTTTCCATTTCTCCTTCCAAAGAACACCATTTTTCCCCCACCTTCATATTTTCACCCTCCAATACCATCACACTCCAAAGACCATTTCGTGTTTGGAGAAGCACCACACCTGAGGGAATCATCTTCAAAGCTCTACGTTTTCTTCATCTTCTTTTCCTCCACGGTTGAAGCTTAAAGGCTGGAACTTTAAGGTAAAGTCCTTAGCTTTTTCCTCATCTCTTCTCATTTTCGTAACCCCTGTCATTTTGATGACAGTGGGTATCCATTTCAACACTTGATTCTGATTTTGGTGAGCTTGAATATTCAAGGATTTCGGGATTGAAAATATCATTTTCGACCAAAAGGAGCAGCCTTTCTTTGTGCTTCTCTAAGGTAAGAGGAAGACACTCCTCCTCAACCTCTCTTAGCATTTAGGAAACGTCTGTGATTTTGTTGAGGGTCTTTCTGCTTTTGTATGTGGTATGGTATATGTGTTATTTGATTGTCTGAGTTTGAATGTACATATATATAAATATGACCGGAGGTACTGGAATGTGTAATATTGAAGGGAATAAGTTCCAATTTGTTTTCGGATAGTTACGATGTTGAGCCCAGAATGTGGAAATTAGTAATAGTATGAAATCTGGCCAAACTTGTCGAATACAATAACCTGATCTTTTGGTGATATGTCAAAATCCGTCGAATGAAGATTTCTGACCATTCCGTCGAATGATAAAAACCTGTCGAACATGATCATCTAATCTCTTAGTAAAATGTTAAAATCCGTCGAGTAAGGACCCATGGCCAAACCTGTCGAACATGACAACCTAAAACCTGTCGAACATGACAACCTAAAACCTGTCGAACATGACAACCTAAAACCTGTCGAACATGACAACCTAAAACCTGTCGAACATGACAACCTAAAACCTGTCGAACGTGATCACCTGATCACTTAGTAAAATGTTAAAATTCGTCGAGTAGGGACCCATAGCCAAACCTGTCGAATGTGATAACCTAATCACTTTGGAAAATGTTAAAACCCGTCGAGTTTAGACTCCAGACCCTTTTCGTCGAGTGTCAAACTCGTCGAATTTAGATCTCTGACCAGTAAAAACAATGTCAATATCCGTCGAGTATGAACCTCGATCATGTCCGTCGAGATTGATCTTTCCGACCACAAACCCGTCGAATAGAGTCCCCGGACACTTACAAGAAAATGCCCCAAAGTCAAAAATCGTCGAATTTGAGAGACAATGCCCTGTCGAGTAGATGAATTTCTCCTGCACTCCGTCGAAATTAGAGATTTCGACGGTGTTCGTCGGTTCGACACTTGGGAGATTTTCCCCAACGTCGACACCTATACTCGTCGAATTGAGGCTTTTGCCGACCATCCGGAGGATCCGACAGCTTTGATCTTCGTCCCAGTAACCCCCATCCGACAGCAAATAATTTCTTCGTCCGACAGAACCCCCATCCGACTAGAAAATGATTTCTTACCAATCCTATTATAAAAATGCTTTCCCCATTCTTTCCCCCTCCTGTTACATTATTCTTCGTCGAATAGCAACTTCAATTCTTCATGAAATGTAGTCTCTGTCGAATTCAAATGTATACCTATCACCCAACACCTATTAATTGAAGTCTGTGACTCAAATTGTGATTTCCGACCGTGTAGTTTCCTCGGACCCAAAACCTTGGGACTAATATAGGAATATTGATCATAAATAAATGGGATGACTAGAAATTGCTTAGGGATGCATAAACAGGGAAGAACATGAGAGTGTGAGATTTTGAGATCTTAAAATAATCTTCTAAGGGCATATGAATAAATTACCTAAGAGGATTCAAGTTAACTAAAAGAATTCCTTTAGAGACAAACTCGTAAGTAAAGCTAAATCTAAGCAAGGACTCATAATACGTTTTGAAAAGGGTATTGATCTATTTAATGACAATATTATGCTATTGTGGGTCCTTGAGAGAGACCATTGACTGTATCAATTCTTACTTTGGCAAATTGTGACATATGATGGAATAGTATGTGATAATGATCATACCTGATTATGCATAGAGTTTGTATGCATTGTGATTTGTCCGTTGGCCTGTCGTAAGGCCTAGTTGCCTAGGAGTTGAACACACCTTAGTGCGGGTGCGAATAGACAAGTGGGGTCCTGTAGTTGGCCTTGAGGGCGTTGGGGCGCGGGTGTTTCACAAAGGGCAGTGGTAGCCCCTCTGGACCGTGAGACAAACCGATGCAAACGCACCAACGATCCTGACCGGCCACACCCTATATCGAGATCTTGTGAGAATGCCGCCAGTATAAAGCCTTGTTGCGCAAAATGACTGATTATTTTCTCGGAAAGAACTTGTTTTATGGCCGAGGAGATACTGGCATGTCTCCCGATCATTCTCTCCGAATGTTTTGTGTCTAGCTCCATGGAGTAGGATCTTGGTTATTGAGGGCTCATGTGTATAGAGTCCGTGCATTATTTGCATTTATCATTATTATGGTCTGGCATTGATATATTGTTGATATACCTATGACTGCCTGGAAACTGTCTGCTTGATTTATAACTGCTCTTGAATGTCTATTACTATTACTATTGTTGTAAATGCTATGTGGGCGCTACATTCTTGGTATCAGAGCCCCGGTTTATGTTTCTTTGGGTCTTGTGGTTGAGTCTGTCTTGTTTGTGCTGTGTGTTCTCTGAGTGGTATTCGTAAAGGAGTAGTGTTTGGTATTCTTAGTGAATGCAACCGACTTTTTCTCGTGTTTTCGATAACCCGAATCCGAGAAAGTGAGATGGCACGAAGGGAAGACATGGCAAGCAACTATTACAGCGATGCAAAGGATGGCCGAGGTCATCGCACAACAACGGAGCAAGCCGCACGACAAAGAAGAGAGAGTTACGCAACAACAAGAGCGAGTCGCTCAACAGTTAGAGGCTACCGCCGATGCTCGAATTTAGCGGAGTTTCGACGCCATAATCCTCCTCAATTTAAAGGAGAATTTGATCAGGACAAAGCCGGTCTGTGGATCAAGGAGTTGGAGAAGGTATTTCGAGGAATGAATTGCGCCGAGGGTAAGAAGGTGGATTATGCTACTTTTATGCTTTGGTAGGTAACGCCGAGAACCGGTGGAACGGAGTGCGAGGAGGATGCTAGAAGCGCGAACCGAGATATTACTGGGAGTTGTTCAAAGAAAAGTTCTTGGACAAGTATTTTCCTGCGAGTGCAAGGCATGCGAAGGAGTGAATTCCTCAACTTGCATGGGGGAATATGACCGTTAGCGAGTACGCAGCCGAGATTCGAAAACTTGTCACGTTTTCGACCTACTTTCGTAACCAACCGGATGAGGCCGGAAGGCCGAAGATTCACGGAAGGATTGAGGTACGAACCGAGGAAAGCCTGTAATCACCTTGAGGATCAATGAATTCTCACAACTACCGGATACTTGCTGTGATGTAGAGGCTCGGGAGCAATCTAGAGATATGAGGAATAGAAACTTTGGGCTGCGAGATTCCGAGAGGCGGCATAATGCAGTGCTAACCGCTTGAAAAGCCATACTCTCGACCAATGGGAAGTCACCAACAAGCCATGGGTGGAAGTTCAAGCGGAGGTTCTAGTGGGAACCTGGTTGGCCAAAACTTGGCATATCCCTCCAAATGCCGGAAGTGTGGAAAGATCATCCGACAAGGGATTGTCCTATCAAAGGGATTATCTGTTTCGATGTGGGAAACCTGGACACATCTACAGACCGCAATCAAGCGAAGGTCGAACCTTCAATGAATGTTGCGAAAGCCAAGAAACCGCAAGCCGGAGGACGAGTTTACACTATGAGCGGAGCCGAAGCCTCCGAATCCGAAGATTTGATACAGGAGAAGGCATCATAGAAGGTAATCTTTTAACCGTCTTTGTATGACTCGGGGCAACCCATTCTTTTATATCGTATGAGTTTTGTGTGCAAAACCGAGTCTACCCGTGTCGCCCTTACCTTTTGACTTAACTGTTTCTACCCCCACCGATAAACCCGTAGTTACTACCAAAGTTTGTCTAAATCGTCCATTGATTGTTGAAGGTCGATCCTTTTTGGTCGATCCGATTTGTTTACCTCTTTCCCAATTAGATATTATCCTAGGGATGGATGGTTGTCTTCTAACCATGTTCGTTAGACATGTTCCATAAAGACCATAGTTTTTCCCATAAATGAGAATTCTAGATTTTTGACGGCCAACCGAGTTCAAGCTCTCTTGAAAGAAGGAGCTCACGGATACATGCTACTGTCTTCTTTGAAAATCGAGAACGAGGTTGATGTGGACACAATTCCAGTGGTGAATGAATTTCCCGAAGTTTTTCCTGAGAGTGTGCCTGGTTTACCACCGGCTCGAGAGATAGAGTTTGCTATCGACTTAGTACCAGGAGCTGGTCCTGTGTCTATAACACCGTACCGGATGGCACCGACAGAGTTAGCCGAGCTAAAGAAACAGCTAGAAGAGCTTTTGGAAAAGCAATTTGTCAGGCCAAGTGTGTCACCATGGGGAGCACCAAGGCTTGTTAGTTCGCAAGAAGGATGGCACCTCAAGGTTATGTGTGGACTATCGGCAGGGTTTGAACAAAGTGACGATTAAGAACAAATATCCACTCCCGAGGATTGACGACTTGATGGACCAACCGAAGGGAGCGGCAAGTGTTTTCAAGATTGATCTGCGATCCGGGTATCATCGATACGAGTGAAGACAGAGGATGTGCCCAAGAGCGCTTGCCGCACCCGATACGGTCACTATGAGTATTTGGTGATGCCGTTTGGTGTGACGAATGCACCGGCCTATCTTCATGGACTACATGAACCGAATCTTTCGACCTTACTTGGATAAGTTCGTTGTGGTCTTCATTGACGACATTCGGTATACTCTCAAAACCGAGAGGACCATGTCGAACACCTCAAGTATAGTTCTTCGATTCTCAAGGAGAAGGAATTGTATGCCAAACCGTCAAAATGTGAGTTTTGGGTGGAAGAAGTCAAGTTTCTAGGTCACGTGATCTCAAAGAGTGGGATTCTTTGTGGATCCATCGAAAGTGGAGGCAAGATTACGATGGGAAAGGCCGAAGTCAACCAACAGAGATTCAAGCTTCGTGGGTTTAGCGGGATATTACCGGAGGTTCATTGAGGATTCTCCAAGATTGCTGGACCACTTACGCAACTCACAAGGAAAACCAAACTTTTGAGTGGACCGACAGCCAGTTGTGAGCGAAGTTTCCAAGAATTGAAGAATCGACTGACTACCTCACCGGTGTTAGTGCTACCCGATCCGAATGAACAGTTTGAAGTGTACTGTGACGCTTCATACCAAGGGCTAGGATCTGTACTTATGCAACATGGAAGAGTGGTGGCTTATGCTTCAAGGCAGTTGCGAGTGCACGAGAAGAATTATCCGACGCACGACCTAGAGTTAGCGGCTTGTAGTTTTTGCTCTGAAGATATGGAGGCATTTTCTCTACGGGGCAACGTTTAACATTTTCAGTGATCACAAGAGTCTGAAGTATTTGTATGATCAGAAGGAGTTGAACATGAGGCAACGGAGATGGTTAGAATTCCTGAAGGATTACGATTTCCAACTTCTGTATCATCCCGGCAAGGCAAATGTTGTCAGGGCGTACGCTCTAAGTAGAAAGATGATCAGTGTCTCTGCCCTGATGATCAAGGAAAAGGATCTAATAGAGCAATTCAGAGATGTATGGTCTTTCGTGAAGTTAGAACCTGGAAAGATTTGCATGAATATGGTTACCATCTCAAGCGAGTTGATGGACAGCATAAGAAAAGAGCAGAAGAAGGACAAATTCTTACAAGAAGTGAGGGAACAGATAAAGCAAGGAAATGAAACAGAATTTGCAGAGGGAACGGATGGAATTTTGAGATTCCAGGGAGAGTTTGTGTCCCACTAATCAAGAACTTAGAGAATACATCATTAATCATGCTCACACAAGCCAACCGAGTATGCACCGGGCATGACGAAAATGTATCAAGACTTGAAGAAGTTGTTTCGGTGGCACGGAATGAAGAGTGACGTTACTAGACGTGTATCTACTTGTCCGGGTTTGTCAAAAAGCCAAAGTGGAACATCGAGAGACCAGCAGGATCTTTGCAACCGTTATCTATTAGGAATGGAAGTGGGACAAGATTGCAATGGACTTTGTAGTCTGATTACCAAGGACAAGAAAAGGTCATGATTCGATTTGGGTAATTGTGGACCGACTCACGAAATCAAGCACATTTTCTTCCGATCGACATCAAATACAAGCTAGAGAGATTGACTCAGATCTATATTGGAGAGATTGTCGATCGCACGGTGTGCCTACAAGTATTGTTTCAGATAGAGATCCGAGGTTTACTTCAAATTTCTGGGAGAGTTTGCAAGAAGCATTGGGGACAAAATTACAACTTAGTTCTGCTTATCATCCGCAGACCGACGGTCAGTCGGAGAGAACAATCCAATCTTTGGAAGATTTGCTTAGAGCTTGTGTAACATCCCGAAAATTTATTATTTTGTTAAAAACGATCATTTTATAATATTTGCAATTTTTAAGAATTTTTGTGAAATTTTCTGGAGATGATGAATATTTTAATATATTCTTCGTTTTATGTGTGTGCTGAGTGGAGCCGGGAGAATAGAATATTTTCCCTGACGCTGGTAAACCTTGGACTGTCAACGTGACAACGGGGGATCTTACTAAACCCGAGTCCGGGCACAGTTTACGAGGTCTACATTTTTGGGGTTTTATCTGCTAGTATAATAAATCATCTGTTGTATTTAATCAAGGAGACAAGCTTACTATGCACCTCGTAGAGAAGCGTGCGAAGCTTCTCAAGGAAGCTTCTTTGAATCATTTTTTTTATTATTTCTTTCTCTTTCCATTTTTGTGCTGCACATTTGAATTAAGGGGCTTAATTCATTCTTCAATCCCCACACATTTCCTCCTCCTGTACGTAGCACTCATCTTTCTCTCTTTCCATTTCTCCTTCCAAAGAACACCATTTTCCCCCCCACCTTCATATTTTCACCCTCCAATACCATCACACTCCAAAGACCATTTCGTGTTTGGAGAAGCACCACACCCGAGGGAATCATCTTCAAAGCTCTACGTTTTCTTCATCTTCTTTTCCTCCACGGTTGAAGCTTAAAGGTGGAACTTTAAGGTAAAGTCCTTAGCTTTTTCCTCATCTCTTCTCATTTTCGTAACTCCACTGTCATTTTGATGACAATGGGTATCCATTTCAACATTTGATTCGATTTTGGTGAGCTTGAATATTCAAGGATTTCGGGAGCCGAAAATATCATTTCGACCAAAAGGAGCAGCCTTTCTTTGTGCTTCTCTAAGGTAAGAGGAAGACACTCCTCCTCAACCTCTCTTAGCATTTAGGAAACGTCTGTGATTTTGTTGAGGGTCTTTCTCGCTTTTGTATGTGGTATGGTATATGTGTTATTTGATTGTCCGAGTTTGAATGTACATATATATAAATATGACCGAGGTACTTGGAATGTGTAATATTGAAGGGAATAAGTTCCAATTTGTTTTCGGATAGTTACGATGTTGAGCCCGAATGTGGAAATTAGTAATAGTATGAAATCTGGCCAAACTTGTCGAATACAATAACCTGATCTTTTGGTGATATGTCAAAATCCGTCGAATGAAGATTTCTGACCATTCCGTCGAATGATAAAAACCTGTCGAACATGATCATCTAATCTCTTAGTAAAATGTTAAAATCCGTCGAGTAAGGACCCATGGCCAAACCTGTCGAACATGACAACCTAAAACCTGTCGAACATGACAACCTAAAACCTGTCGAACATGACAACCTAAAACCTGTCGAACATGACAACCTAAAACCTGTCGAACGTGATCACCTGATCACTTAGTAAAATGTTAAAATTCGTCGAGTAGGGACCCATAGCCAAACCTGTCGAATGTGATAACCTAATCACTTTGGAAAATGTTAAAACCCGTCGAGTTTAGACTCCAGACCCTTTTCGTCGAGTGTCAAACTCGTCGAATTTAGATCTCGACCAAAAAACAATGTCAATATCCGTCGAGTATGAACCTCGATCATGTCCGTCGAGATTGATCTTCCGACCACAAACCCGTCGAATAGAGTCCCGGACACTTACAAGAAAATGCCCCAAAGTCAAAAATCGTCGAATTTGAGAGACAATGCCCGTCGAGTAGATGAATTTCTCCGCACCCGTCGAAATTAGAGATTTCGACCGTTGTTCGTTTCGGTTCGACACTTGGGAGATTTTCCCCAACGTCGACACCTATACTCGTCGAATTGAGGCTTTTGCCGACCATCCGGAGGATCCGACGTTTTGATCTTCGTCCGACAGAACCCCCATCCGACAGCAAATAATTTCTTCGTCCGACAGAACCCCCATCCGACAGAAAATGATTTCTTACCAATCCTATTATAAAAATGCTTTCCCCATTCTTTCCCCCTCCTGTTACATTATTCTTCGTCGAATAGCAACTTCAATTCTTCATGAAATGTAGTCTCTGTCGAATTCAAATGTATACCTATCACCCAACACCTATTAATTGAAGTCTCGTGACTCAAATTGTGATTTCCGACCGTGTAGTTTCCTCGGACCCAAAACCTTGGGACTAATATAGGAATATTGATCATAAATAAATGGGATGACTAGAAATTGCTTAGGGATGCATAAACAGGGAAGAACATGAGAGTGTGAGATTTTGAGATCTTAAAATAATCTTCTAAGGGCATATGAATAAATTACCTAAGAGGATTCAAGTTAACTAAAAGAATTCCTTTAGAGACAAACTCTGTAAGTAAAGCTAAATCTAAGCAAGGACTCATAATACGTTTTGAAAAGGGTATTGATCTATTTAATGACAATATTATGCTATTGTGGGTCCTTGAGAGAGACCATTGACTGTATCAATTCTTACTTTGGCAAATTGTGACATATGATGGAATAGTATGTGATAATGATCATACCTGATTATGCATAGAGTTTGTATGCATTGTGATTTGTCCGTTGGACTGTCGTAAGGCCTAGTTGCCTAGGAGTTGAACACACCTTAGTGCGGGTGCGAATAGACAAGTGGGGTCCTGTAGTTGGCCTTGAGGGCGTTGGGGGCGCGGTGTTTCACAAAGGGCAGTGGTAGCCCCTCCGGGACCGGGAAAAAACCCATTGCAACCGCACCAAGGATCCCGACCGCCCACAGCCCTATATCGAGATCTTGTGAGAATGCTGTTGTATAAAGCCTTGTTGCGCAAAATGACTGATTATTTTCTGGAAAGCACTTGTTTTATGGCTGACGAGATACTGGCATGTCTCCCTGATCATTCTCTCCGAATGTTTTGTGTCTAGCTCCATGGAGTAGGATCTTGGTTATTGAGGGCTCATGTGTATAGAGTCCGTGCATTATTTGCATTTATCATTATTATGGTCTGGCATTGATATATTGTTGATATACCTATGACCGCTCGGAAACCGTCTCGCTTGATTTATAAATCGCTCTTGAATGTCTATTACTATTACTTGTTGTTGTAAATGCTATGTGGGCGCTTTGCGCCGTTTGGTTTCTTGATGCTATAATTGGTAATGACGGAAGGATGTCTTACCTCTTTTCCTTCCCGTCTCTCCATTTTCGTTTATTTGTACATTGCGTCTCATCGAAGACAACCGTGAGGAACCGGGAAGCTCCCAACTTCCCCGGTTTTTGGCCTTACCTTGACTGAGCAACCACGAAGACTATGGAGCCCCGTACGCACAGATTTTTGGGAGATGTACGCCTGACTTTCTTAGGAGGGCCAGAGTGCTGGTATATCAACTACAGTTCTGAGCGCTGTGTCTACACGGGAGATGTCTCGATATCACTAGCCTGGAGACGCCACGAACCACCTGTCTTCACCTGCTGTATCAGCCTACGTTTGGAGTTTCAGCTACCGATCCGCGAGATGTGGGGCGATCGTTACTTCACTCCGAGAGAGGACTCTTTTCGTTCTACAGCTCGGGCCCCGTCCCGTGTCTCTGCTATTCCTATGGTGATTTCCTCTGATGATGAGGACGATCCTGAGGAAGATCCCGAGGAAGTCCCTGAGGACGACCCCGAAGAGGACCCTGAAGAGGATCCTGACACGATTCCTCCTCACTTGAGGGATTGATGTCACTCGTAGCTACTGAAGGCTACCAGTATTTTATTTTGGGGGCCTCGATGTTTTGTTTGTGTGGGCTGTAAATTCTGATACCGTGGGGATGTGTATGTAATATTTTGGGGGCAGGTATAGTTTTGCTTTTTGATGTACCAGGCTTGTAACTAAATGCTTTGATAAACTTATATATATATATATATGATGATGCAGATATTGATTCCTATGCATGTTTTACTTCTGTTTGATCTTTTATTTCCATGGATGTCTTGTCAACATGGTTACTAATTAAAAAAAAAAAAAAGTACATATATAACATAACCGCCAATTAAAATACCCAACTATAATCTAGTGAATATACGCGTCTTATTAAAATGGACCGGGTCTCAACTCACCTAACTTTATTTCCGCATTGTAATCGACCATGTGACGTTCCCTTGGAAGAGGGGCGCTACATTCTTGGTATCAGAGCCCCGGTTTATGTTTCTTTGGGTCTTGTGGTTGAGTCTGTCTTGTTTGTGCTGTGTGTTCTCTGAGTGGTATTCGTAAAGGAGTAGTGTTTGGTATTCTTAGTGAATGCAACTGACTTTTCTGTGTTTTCGAGATAACCTGAATCTGAGAAAGTGAGATGGCACGAAGGAAGACATGGCAAAGAGCTTTATTACAACGATGCAAAGGATGGCCGAGGTCATCGCACAACAACGGAGCAAGCCGCACGACAAGAAGAGAGAGTTACGCAACAACAAGAGCGAGCCGCTCACCGTTAGAGGCTACTGCTGATGCTCGAATTTAGCGGAGTTTCGACGCCATAATCCTCCTCAATTTAAAGGAGAATTTGATCCGGACAAAGCCAGTCTGTGGATCAAGGAGTTGGAGAAGGTATTTCGAGGAATGAATTGCGCTGAGGGTAAGAAGGTGGATTATGCTACTTTTATGCTGGTAGGTAACGCTGAGAACTGGTGGAACGGAGTGCGGAGGATGCTAGAAGCTGCGAACCGAGATATTACTTGGGAGTTGTTCAAAGAAAAGTTCTTGGACAAGTATTTTCCTGCGAGTGCAAGGCATGCGAAGGAGTCGGAATTCCTCAACTTGCGACAGGGGAATATGACTGTTAGCGAGTACGCAGCGAGATTCGAAAACTTGTCACAGTTTTCGACCTACTTTCAGAACCAACCAGATGAGGCCTGGAAGTGCCGAAGATTCACGGAAGGATTGAGGTACGAACTGAGGAAAGCTGTAATCACCTTGAGGATCAATGAATTCTCACAACTACTGGATACTTGCTGTGATGTAGAGGCTCTGGAGCAATCTAGAGATATGAGGAATAGAAACTTTGGGCCTGCGAGATTCCAGAGAGGCGGCAATAACAGTGCTAACCGCTTCCAGAAGAAGCCATACTCTCGACCAATGGGAAGTCACCAACAAGCCATGGGTGGAAGTTCAAGCGGAGGTTCTAGTGGGAACCGGACTGGCCAAAACTTGGCATATCCCTCCAAATGCCGGAAGTGTGGAAAAGATCATCTGACAAGGGATTGTCCTATCAAAGGGATTATCTGTTTTCGATGTGGGAAACCTGGACACATCTACGAGACTGCAATCAAGCGAAGGTCGAACCTTCAATGAATGTTGCGAAAGCCAAGAAACCGCAAGCTGGAGGACGAGTTTACACTATGAGCGGAGCTGAAGCCTCCGAATCCGAAGATTTGATACAGGGAGAAGGCATCATAGAAGGTAATCTTTTAACTGTACTGTATGACTCTGGGGCAACCCATTCTTTTATATCGTATGACTGTGTGCAAAAACTGAGTCTACCTGTGTCGTCCTTACCTTTCGACTTAACTGTCTCTACCCCCACTGATAAACCAGTAGTTACTACCAAAGTTTGTCTAAACTGTCCATTGATTGTTGAAGGTCGATCCTTTTTGGTCGATCTGATTTGTTTACCTCTTTCCCAATTAGATATTATCCTAGGGATGGACTGGTTGTCTTCTAACCATGTTCTCGTTAGGACTGCTCCCAGAAAGACCATAGTTTTTCCCATAAATGAGAATTCTAGATTTCTGACGGCCAACCGAGTTCAAGCTCTCTTGAAAGAAGGAGCTCACGGATACATGCTACTGTCTTCTTTGAAAATCGAGAACGAGGTTGATGTGGACACAATTCCAGTGGTGAATGAATTTCCCGAAGTTTTTCCTGAGAGTGTGCCTGGTTTACCACCGGCTCGAGAGATAGAGTTTGCTATCGACTTAGTACCAGGAGCTGGTCCTGTGTCTATAACACCGTACCGGATGGCACCGACAGAGTTAGCCGAGCTAAAGAAACAGACTAGAAGAGCTTTTGGAAAAGCAATTTGTCGTGCCAAGTGTGTCACCATGGGGAGCACCAAGGTCTTTGTTAGTTCGCAAGAAGGATGGCACCTCAAGGTTATGTGTGGACTATCTACCGAACAAAGTGACGATTAAGAACAAATATCCACTCCCGAGGATTGACGACTTGATGGACCAACCGAAGGGAGCGGCAAGTGTTTTCCAAGATTGATCTGCGATCCGGGTATCATCGATACGAGTGAAGACAGAGGATGTGCCCAAGATCGCTTTTCGCACCCGATACGGTCACTATGAGTATTTGGTGATGCCGTTTGGTGTGACGAATGCACCAGCCTATCTTCATGGACTACATGAACCGAATCTTTCGACCTTACTTGGATAAGTTCGTTGTGGTCTTCATTGACGACATTCGGTATACTCTCAAAACCGAGAGGACCATGCCGAACACCTCAAGTATAGTTCTTCGATTCTAAAGGAGAAGGAATTGTATGCCAAACCGTCAAAATGTGAGTTTTGGCCGGAAGAAGTCAAGTTTCTAGGTCACGTGATCTCAAAGAGTGGGATTGTGGATCCATCGAAAGTGGAGGCAAGTACTACGATGGGAAAGGCCGAAGTCGCAACAGAGATTCGAAGCTTCGTGGGTTTAGCGGGATATTACCGGAGGTTCATTGAGGATTCTCCAAGATTGCTTTGGACCACTTACGCAACTCACAAGGAAAAACCAAACTTTTGAGTGGACCGACGGTTGTGAGCGAAGTTTCCAAGAATTGAAGAATCGACTGACTACCTCACCGGTGTTAGTGCTACCCGATCCGAATGAACAGTTTGAAGTGTACTGTGACGCTTCATACCAAGGGCTAGGATCTGTACTTATGCAACATGGAAGAGTGGTGGCTTATGCTTCAAGGCAGTTGCGAGTGCACGAGAAGAATTATCCGACGCACGACCTAGAGTTAGCGGCTGTAGTTTTTGCTCTGAAGATATGGAGGCATTTTCTCTACGGGGCAACGTTTAACATTTTCAGTGATCACAAGAGTCTGAAGTATTTGTATGATCAGAAGGAGTTGAACATGAGGCAACGGAGATGGTTAGAATTCCTGAAGGATTACGATTTCCAACTTCTGTATCATCCTGGCAAGGCAAATGTTGTGGCAGACGCTCTAAGTAGAAAGATGATCAGTGTCTCTGCCCTGATGATCAAGGAAAAGGATCTAATAGAGCAATTCAGAGATGTATGGTCTTTCGTGAAGTTAGAACCTGGAAAGATTTGCATGAATATGGTTACCATCTCAAGCGAGTTGATGGACAGCATAAGAAAAGAGCAGAAGAAGGACAAATTCTTACAAGAAGTGAGGGAACAGATAAAGCAAGGAAATGAAACAGAATTTGCAGAGGGAACGGATGGAATTTTGAGATTCCAGGGGAGAGTTTGTGTCCCACGGAATCAAGAACTTAGAGAATACATCATTAATCATGCTCACACAAGCCAACTGAGTATGCACCCGGGCATGACGAAAATGTATCAAGACTTGAAGAAGTTGTTCTGGTGGCACGGAATGAAGAGTGACGTTACTAGACGTGTATCTACTTGTCTGGTTTGTCAAAAAGCCAAAGTGGAACATCAGAGACCAGCAGGATTGCTGCAACCGTTATCTATTCCGGAATGGAAGTGGGACAGTATTGCAATGGACTTTGTAGTCGGATTACCAAGGACAAGAAAAGGTCATGATTCGATTTGGGTAATTGTGGACCGACTCACGAAATCAGCACATTTTCTTCCGATCGACATCAAATACAAGCTAGAGAGATTGACTCAGATCTATATTGGAGAGATTGTCAGGCACGCACGGTGTGCCTACAAGTATTGTTTCAGATAGAGATCCGAGGTTTACTTCAAATTTCGGGAGAGTTTGCAAGAAGCATTGGGGACAAAATTACAACTTAGTTCGCTTATCATCCGAGACCGACGGTCGATCGGAGAGAACAATCCAATCTTTGGAAGATTTGCTTAGAGCTTGCACCATAGAGCAACCGGGAGTTGGGATGACATTCTACCCTTGATAGAATTCACCTACAACAACAGTTATCATTCGAGCATGGGATGGCACCCTATGAAGCTCGTATGGACGACGATGTCGAACACCTATGTGTTGGTACCAAGACGGCGAGCGCCTTACTATTGGACCCGAGATTATACAACAAACAACTGAGAAGGTTAAAATGATTCAGGAAAAGATGAGGACGGCTCAGAGTCGACAAAAGAGTTATGCAGACCGAAGGAGAAAACCTCTTGAGTTTGAGGAAGGTGAGCATGTATTCCTGAAAGTCACACCTACGTTGGGGTGGGCGGCTTTAAAATCTAGAAAACTCACTCCTAAATTCCTTGGACCATACCAAATCATTGCTCGTGTAGGTCCTGTAGCATACCAAATATCCCTACCTCCTTTTCTTTCAAACATTCATAATGTTTTCCATGTGTCACAACTTCGGAAGTACCTTCCTGACCCAAGTCATATCATAGCACCAGATACAGTACAACTAAAAGAAAACTTAACTTATGAGACGTCTCCTATAAGAATCGAGGATAGCAGGATAAAGCAATTAAGAGGCAAGGAGATCGCATTGGTGAAAGTGATTTGGAACGAGGTGACTGGAGATGCAACTTGGGAGTTGGAAGACAAGATGAGAGAGCAATACCCACAGTTATTCTAAGGTATGCAAATTTCGAGGACGAAATTTCTTTTTAGAAGGGGAGTATTGTAACATCCCGAAAATTTATTATTTTGTTAAAAACGATCATTTTATAATATTTGCAATTTTTAAGAATTTTTGTGAAATTTTCTTGAGATGATGAATATTTTAATATATTCTTCGTTTTATGTGTGTGTCTTGAGTGGAGCCTAGGAGAATAGAATATTTTCCCGACGCTAGTAAACCTTGGATCATCAACGTGACAACGGGGATCTTACTAAACCCGAGTCCAGTACGCTTACGAGGTCTACATTTTTGGGGTTTTATCCGCTAGTATAATAAATCATCTGTTGTATTTAATCAAGGAGACAAGCTTACTATGCACCTCGTAGAGCGTGCGTTAAGCTTCTCAAGGAAGCTTCTTTGAATCATTTTTTATTATTTCTTTCTCTTTCCATTTTTGTGTTGCACATTTGAATTAAGGGGCTTAATTCATTCTTCAATCCCCACACATTTCCTCCTCCCGTACGTAGCACTCATCTTTTCTCTTTCCATTTCTCCTTCCAAAGAAGACCATTTTTCCCCCCCCACCTTCATATTTTCACCCTCCAATACCATCACACTCCAAAGCACCATTTCGTGTTTGGAGAAGCACCACACCCGAGGGAATCATCTTCAAAGCTCTACGTTTTCTTCATCTTCTTTTCCTCCACGGTTGAAGCTTAAAGGCCTGGAACTTTAAGGTAAAGTCCTTAGCTTTTTCCTCATCTCTTCTCATTTTCGTAACCCACTGTCATTTTGATGACAGTGGGTATCCATTTCAACATTTGATTCTGATTTTGGTGAGCTTGAATATTCAAGGATTTCTGGGAGCTGAAAATATCATTTCTGACCAAAAGGAGCAGCCTTTCTTTGTGCTTCTCTAAGGTAAGAGGAAGACACTCCTCCTCAACCTCTCTTAGCATTTAGGAAACGTCTGTGATTTTGTTGAGGGTCTTTCTGCTTTTGTATGTGGTATGGTATATGTGTTATTTGATTGTCTGAGTTTGAATGTACATATATATAAATATGACCGGAGGTACTGGAATGTGTAATATTGAAGGGAATAAGTTCCAATTTGTTTTCGGATAGTTACGATGTTGAGCCCAGAATGTGGAAATTAGTAATAGTATGAAATCTGGCCAAACTTGTCGAATACAATAACCTGATCTTTTGGTGATATGTCAAAATCCGTCGAATGAAGATTTCTGACCATTCCGTCGAATGATAAAAACCTGTCGAACATGATCATCTAATCTCTTAGTAAAATGTTAAAATCCGTCGAGTAAGGACCCATGGCCAAACCTATCGAACATGACAACCTAAAACCTGTCGAACATGACAACCTAAAACCTGTCGAACATGACAACCTAAAACCTGTCGAACATGACAACCTAAAACCTGTCGAACATGACAACCTAAAACTCGTCGAACGTGATCACCTCGATCACTTAGTAAAATGTTAAAATTTGCCGAGTAGGGACCCATAGCCAAACTCGTCGAATGTGATAACCTAATCACTTTGGAAAATGTTAAAACCCGTCGAGTTTAGACTCCAGACCCTTTTCGTCGAGTGTCAAACTCGTCGAATTTAGATCTCTGACCAAGTAAAAACAATGTCAATATCCGTCGAGTATGAACCTCGATCATGTCCGTCGAGATTGATCTTCCGACCACAAACCCGTCGAATAGAGTCCCTGGACACTTACAAGAAAATGCCCCAAAGTCAAAAATCGTCGAATTTGAGAGACAATGCCCTGTCGAGTAGATGAATTTCTCCTGCACCCGTCGAAATTAGAGATTTCGACCAAGTTGTTCGTCGGTTCGACACTGGGAGATTTTCCCCAACGTCGACACCTATACTCGTCGAATTGAGGCTTTTGTCGACCATCCGGAGGATCCGACGCTTTGATCTTCGTCCGACGTAACCCCATCCGACAAAGACAAATAATTTCTTCGTCCGACATGAACCCCCATCCGACGTAAAAATGATTTCTTACCAATCCTATTATAAAATGCTTTCCCCATTCTTTCCCCCTCGTTACATTATTCTTCGTCGAATAGCAACTTCAATTCTTCATGAAATGTAGTCTCTGTCGAATTCAAATGTATACCTATCACCCAACACCTATTAATTGAAGTCTGTGACTCAAATTGTGATTTCCGACCGTGTAGTTTCTGGACCCAAAACCTTGGGACTAATATAGGAATATTGATCATAAATAAATGGGATGACTAGAAATTGCTTAGGGATGCATAAACAGGGAAGAACATGAGAGTGTGAGATTTTGAGATCTTAAAATAATCTTCTAAGGGCATATGAATAAATTACCTAAGAGGATTCAAGTTAACTAAAAGAATTCCTTTAGAGACAAACTCTGTAAGTAAAGCTAAATCTAAGCAAGGACTCATAATACGTTTTGAAAAGGGTATTGATCTATTTAATGACAATATTATGCTATTGTGGGTCCTTGAGAGAGACCATTGATCGTATCAATTCTTACTTTGGCAAATTGTGACATATGATGGAATAGTATGTGATAATGATCATACCGATTATGCATAGAGTTTGTATGCATTGTGATTTGTCCGTTGGACTGTCGAAGGCCTAGTTGCCTAGGAGTTGAACACACCTTAGTGCGGGTGCGAATAGACAAGTGGGGTCCTGTAGTTGGCCTTGAGGGCGTTGGGGCGCGGGTGTTTCACAAAGGGCAGTGGTAGCCCCTCTGGACCGTGAGACAAACCGATGCAAACGCGCCAACGATCCTGACTGGCCACAGTCCTATATCGAGATCTTGTGAGAATGCTGCTGTATAAAGCCTTGTTGCGCAAAATGACTGATTATTTTCTGGAAAGCACTTGTTTTATGGCTGACGAGATACTAGCATGTCTCCCTGATCATTCTCTCCGAATGTTTTGTGTCTAGCTCCATGGAGTAGGATCTTGGTTATTGAGGGCTCATGTGTATAGAGTCCGTGCATTATTTGCATTTATCATTATTATGGTCTGGCATTGATATATTGTTGATATACCTATGACTGCCTGGAAACTGTCTGCTTGATTTATAACTGCTCTTGAATGTCTATTACTATTACTGTTGTTGTAAATGCTATGTGGGCGCTACATGTTGCATCTCCGATCTTTTCATTCTAGATCACTTTCACCAATGAGATTTCCTTTCCTCTGAGTTGTTTCACTTTCCTATCTTCAATCTTTACAGGAGGCGCCTCATAGGTTAAGTTCTCTTTCAATTGTACTGTGTCCGGTGCTATGACATGGTTCGGGTCAGGAATATATTTTCGTAGTTGTGACACATGAAAGACATTGTGAAGGTTTGAAAGAAAATTTGGTAAAGCTATTTGGTAAGCTACTGGACCTATCCGGCGAAGAATTTGGTAAGGTCCAAGAAATTTGGGAGTGAGTTTTCTAGATTTCAGAACTCGGCTGACCCCAGTCGTTGGCGTGAGTTTCAAAAATACATGCTCACCTTCCTCAAACTCAAGAGGCTTTCTCCTCTTGTCTGTATAGCTCTTCTGCTGACTTTGAGCCGTCCTCATCTTCTCCTGAATCATCTTTACCTTCTCAGTCGTCTGCTGTATGATATCAAGTCCAACAGTAAGGCGTTCTCTGTCTTGGTACTAACACAAAGGCGTTCGGCACTGTCGTCCATACAGAGCTTCATAGGGTGCCATCCCTATGTTTGAATGAAAACTGTTATTGTAGGTGAACTCTACCAATAGTAAAACTTCATCCAAACTTCCAGTATGTTCTAAAGCCCAAGCCTTGAGCAAATCCTCCAACGATTAGATCGTCCTTTCCAATTGCCCCTCAGTTTGTGGATGGTAAGTAGAACTCAATCGTAGCTTTGTTCCTAATGTTTTTTGCAAACTTTGCCAAAACTTGGAAGTAAACCTTAGATCCCTATCAGAAACAATACTGGTAGGTACACCATGTAGTCTAACAATCTCACCGATGTATAGCTGGGTCAGCTTCTCCATGTTGTATCTTATGTTGATCGGCAGGAAGTGTGCTGACTTCGTGAGTTAATCAACGATTACCCATATCGAGTCATAACCTTTTCTAGTTTTCGGCAACCCAACTATAAAATTCATCGCAATGCTATCCCATTTCCATTCGGGAATAATGGAGGTTGCAATTGTCTTGACGATTTTTGATGCTCAACCTTCACTTTCTGGAAAACCAGACAAGAAGACACACATTTGGTAATATCGCTCTTCATTCCATGCCACCAAAATAATTTCTTCAGGTCTTGGTACATTTTAGTTATCCTCGGGTGCATACTCAACTTGCTCGTGTGAGCGTATTCGAGGATATACTTTCTAAGTTCTTAATCCTTGGGTATACAAACTCTACCTTAGAACCTCAGAATTCCATCCGTTCTTTCCTCAAATGTCGTCGCATTGCCCTGCCTCATCAGTTCTCTTTCTTCTTGCAAAAACTTATCAATTTTTTGATTTTCTTGGATGTCTTCCATTAACTCGTTTGAGATAGTAACCATGTTCATGCAAATTTTTCCCGGTGCTAATTCCACGAAAGACCATACATCCCTGAATAGTTCTATTAAATTTTTTTCCTTGATCATCATGGCTGAAATACTGAGCATCTTCTACTCAAAGCGTCTGCCACGACGTTTGCCTTTCCAGGGTGATACAGAAGTCAAAAATCATAATCCTTCAGAAATTCCAACCACTTGCGCTACCTCATATTCAACTCGTTTTGATCATATAAGTACTTCAAGCTCTTGTGATCACTAAAAATGTTGAACGTCACCCCATACAGGAAGTGTCTCCATATCTTCAAAGTGAAAACTACAGCTGCTAACTCCAAGTCATGTGTCGGATAGTTCTTCTTATGCACTCATAACTGCCTCGAAGCATAAGCCACTACTTTTCCATTTTGCATAAGCATAGATCCTAACCCTTGATATGAAGCATCGTAGTACACTTCGAAGGGTTCATCCGGAGCAGGTAGAACTAACACTGGTGAAGTAGTTAGTTGTCTCTTCAATTCTTGGAAACCTTCTTCGCAAGCATCAGTCCATTCAAAGGCTTGGTTCTTTCTTGTGAGCTGAGTGAGAGGTCCTGCTATTTTAGAGAATACTTCAATGAACCTCCGATAGTATCTAGCCAAACCCACAAAGCTTCGAATTTCTGTCACTGTCTTCGGACATTCCCATTGTAGAACCACTTCCACCTTTGACAGATCTATTGCAATCCTTTCCTTCGAGATTATATGACCCAAACACTTGACTTCGTCTACCAAAATTCACACTTCGACAATTTGGCATACAACTTCTTCTCCTTCAGAATCTGGAGAACTATACTGAGGTGTTCAGCATGATCCTCCTGATTTTGAGAGTAGATCAGGATGACGTCAATGAAGACAACAACGAATCTGTCCAAGTAAGAACGAAAGATCCTATTCATGTTGTTCATGAAGATAGCAGGTGCATTCGTTACACCAAATGGGATCACAAGATATTCGTAATGACCGTATCGGGTACGAAAAGCCATCTTGGGTATGTCCTTCGCCTTTACTAGAATCTGGTGATAGCCCGATCGCAAATCGATCTTAGAGAACACTACTGCTCCTTTCAGTTAATCCATTAAGTCGTCTATCCTCGGAAGTGGATACTTATTCTTGATCGTGACCTTATTCAGTTGGCGATAGTCCACACACAATCGCGAAGTACCATCCTTCTTTCAGACTAGCAACACTGGTGCTCCCCAGGGTGACACACTGGGTCTAACGAACTACTTTTCCAAGAGCTCTTCCAACTACTTCTTAAGCTCTGTTAACTCCGATGGTTACATTCTGTAAGGCGCTATAGACACAAGACCAGATCCTAACACAAGATCAATAGTGAATTCTATCTCCCGCTTCGGCGGTAAACTAGGTACATCATCAGGAAAGACTTCGGGAAACTCGTTGACCATGGGAATTGCATTCACATCAGCCTCGCTCTCGACCTTCAAGGAAGACAATAGCATCTATTCCAGAGCTCCTTCTTTCAAGAAAGCTCGAACTTGGTTAGCCGTCAAAAATCTAGAATCCTTATATATGGGAAAAACTATGATTTTACCAGAACAATCCAAAAGGATATGGTTGGAAGACAACCAATCCATTCCTAAAATCTAACTGAGAAAGGGGTAAACATATCAAATCAACAGAAAAGATTCGACCTTCAACTATCAATGGACAATTCAAACAGACTTTAGTAGTAACAACATGTTTATCAGTGGGAGTAGAAACAGTCAAGTCAAAAGGTAAGGAAGACACAGGTAAACTAAGTCGTCGCACACAGTTATAGGAAATGAAAGAGTGGGTTGCTCGAGTCATACAGTACAGTTAAAATATTACCTTCTATGATGCCTTCTCCTTGTATCAGATCTTCAGATTTAGAGGCTTCTTCTCCACTCATGGTGTACACTCTGCCTCTTGCTTGTGGCTTTGCAGCTCGTGTAGCGTTGACTGAAGGCTCAGCCTTAGCTTGGTTGCAATCTCCGGAGACATGTCCAGGCTTCCCACATCGGAAACAGATGATCCCCTTGATGGTGCAGTCTCTAGTTGCGTGATCCTTCCCGCACTTTAAGCATTTTGAAGAAAATGCCACATTCTGCCCAGTTCGGTTCCCACCAGAACCTCCACTAGAACCTCCACCCTACGTTTGCTGTTGATTTCCCGGTGGTCGGGAATAAGGCTTCTTTTGGAAACGATTTACGTTATTGCCTCCTCCTCTTTGGAACCTGGTAGGTCCAAAGTTTCGGTTTCTCGTGTCTCGAGCTTGATCTAGAGCTTCCACCTAGCAACACATATCTAACAGCTCCAAAAATTAGTTGATCTTTAAGGTGATCACTTCTCTCTTCACTTCGTGCCTCAATCCTTACTCAAAATTTTGACATTTCCACACCTCATCTGGCTGGTGCTGGAAATACATCAAAAACTTGGATAAGCTTTTGAACTTTACGGCGTATTCGCTAACAGATAAGTTTCCTTATCTCAAGCTGAGGAACTCCATTTCCTTCGCATGTCTGGCGCTTGCGGGGAAATATTTGTCCAAGAACTTATTCTTGAATACCTCCCAATTGATTGCGCGACCTTCAGCTTCTAACACTCTCTGTGCCCCGTTCCACCAGTCTTCAGCATCTCCAATCAGCATAAAAGTGGTATAAGTCACCTTCTTGTCGTTGACACAGTTCATGCCTCTAAAGATTTTCTCCAGCTCCTTGATCCACAAACTGGCTTTCTCCAGATCAAATTCTCCTTTGAATTGAGAAGGGTTATGGTGACATAACTCCACCAAATTTTGAGCATCAATCGTAGCTTTGAGCTGTTAAGCAGCCCTCTCCTGTTGCTGGGCAACCCTCTCCGTTTGTTAAGTAATAAATTCTGCCATTCTTTGCATCACTTCAATTGCTGCTGCCATATCTCCGCCTCATGCCATTTCATTCTTTCAAGTAATACTAACTGAAACATACAATAAAGAATTAGATGAATCATCCCGGAATACCAATCACAGAGAATCACACAGCACAAATAAGTCAGACCTAACCATAAAGACCCAAAGAAAACATAAATCGAGGATCTGATACCAACTTAATGTAACGGCCCTTATTGGGAGGGAATGTCACATCATTAAGTACAATGCGGAAAACAAAAATATAAATTAAGACCCGATTCATTATATAAATATAAATTTACTTGGTTATAATTGTGTGATTAAATTAGCGAATATTTTTTTTCTCTTTATTATAATTAATAAAATATAGTGACAAGACATAATTGCAATAAAGAGTAAGATAGAAGTAAAGCATACATTCAAACAACATGCATATACATTTATATATAATTATATTAAACTTGTTTAGTTACAACACCTGACGTACAAAAAGCAAAACTATGTATGCCCACAAAAGATCATGAAAGTATAGCCCACCAAAAGGTAAATCATCAGGGGCCAAAAAGAACACAGATAGCCATCAGTAGCTACCGATAGTATCAGCCCCTATGAAGAAAGAGAAGGAACCGTGTCAGGGTCCTCCTCAGGGTGTTCCTTGTCGGAGGAAACCCTCATTGGAGCCACTGAATTACGAACCGGGGCTCGAGCAGTGGAGAGGAATGAATCCTCCCGTGGGGTGTAGTAACGTTCACCCCACATGTCCCTAATGGGCATGTAAAATTCTAAATGTAAATGAACGCTACAAGTGAAAATAGGCGGATCATAACGCCCCCAAGTCAACGACAACGACACATCTCCCAAGTAGACACAGCGATCGGAGCAGAAGTTAACATGCCAACAGTCTGGACCTCCGGGGAATGTCAGATGCACGTATCCCAAAAATCCTTGTGGATGAGCCGTCATAATCAAAAGCAGGTACTAGTCGAAGTCAGACCAGAAACCGGGGAACTGTGAATTTCCCCTTCTTTACCACCATCTTTAGAGAATCATATATATATACAAAGATAGTAGAAATACAGAAAAGATGTGAAACATCCTACTTTCATTGCCAATTATGGCAGCAAGAAACAAAATGGCGTAGGACTCCCACATAGCATCATAAGAGTAATAAGCAGTAATCAAGAGGCAAATATTAAATAATTTAACAATTCTAGGCAGTTATACATCAGTAAGGCATCAGTTCCAATTATCAAAAGAATTAAATGTCAGATAATATATGGACTCACTATGTACATGCATACAACATCAAAATCCTACTCCATGGAGTTAGACACAAACAGTCAGAGAGAAAGATCAGGAGATATGTCTGCAACTCGGCTGCCGCGGCCAAAGTGCTATAACTCATCAGTTTATCCACTTGTACATCAAGGCATTGTATAGACATTCTTCACTAGATCATGATATAGGACAGCGTCTCGGTCCGGATTGTTGGTGCGTTTGCATCGGTCTGCTCCACGGACAGAAGAGCTACCAACTGTCCATTGTGAAGTGCCCGCACCCCGACGCCCCCAAGGTCAACATTATGACCTACACTAGTCTACTCGCACCCACACTAAGGTGTGTTCAATCTCCTAGGCAACATGGCCTTAAAACAGTCCATCGGACTTTCACAATGCATGATGACTCAATGCATATATCATGTATATTCAACAGTAATATACTTTCCATGTCATATAGTAATTCGGCTAAGATAAGCATCAATACATTCTTGGTCTCACTCATGGACCCACAATCAATATTACTAAGTCCTTAACTAATACATTACACTTTTAGGGTACATTATAGAATTATTTAACATTCTTACTTACACTCATGGTCTTACTTTAATTGAAAATTATTCTAAGTCTTTGGATAAAACTTCATTCTTGGTTCTTTCCATTTTATGAAATCCTAATTAATTCCTAATTATCCAATTAATTAAGTTTCACTTCAATTTAATATTTCTTGTGAATTCTTCTCCAAAGGATTCTCTTGATTGTTAAGTTCCTTACTTTAAGTTTATTCAAAACTTATTTAGAGAATTATTCTAAGTTTTCCAAGTCTCACACACTCTCATTCTTTTCTGAGGTTTAAAGAATCACCTTAAGTTATCAAATTGGTTCTATCCATTACATTATTGGTCATTTAATCACTTGATTATTCAAATCCCAAGATTACATGATCTTACACAATTTGATCCTAAATTGGCCCTAGAGGCCATGGCCTCCCAATGGGAAAATCCTAAGTTTTTCTTAACTCCATTACACTTTAATCACTTGATTAGGTATGTTGTTAACTTGATACAAATTTTTAAACCATGAACACCCTACTTCAAAGGTGTGGCCGTGAGCCTCATAAAGGAGGGCAAGGGACTCTTGCCTCCATTCCATTTTTCCAATTCATCCAAACCAATCCAAGATCATTAATATACATATATAATCAACCAAATAAATTAAACAAAACAAAATCAACACACAATCACAAAATCACACAATCAAAAAGAGTAACCCTAACAAGGGTTTTTCACAACCAACATAAAATCAAGTTTCCTACTGCCAAGTGAGGTTGAAGAGGATCACCTCCCTCTTACCTTAGGGAGAAAACAAGCCAAGAACTCCCTTGAAGCTCCTAGTGAAATTCGGTTTTCACTCCTCCAAAAAACCCTAGAAATTACAACTTCATCAAATCAACACCAATGGTTGAAAAAGAGAAGATAAATAGTCATAAAGATAACCTTGAAAACGAAAATGGAGAAGACAAGGTAAGGAGCCAAGAATCTTACCCTAAAGCTTCAAACTTGAAGCTTGAAGAAGATGATGAAGATGGAAGCTTTTCAAGAAATCTTCAACTAGAAAGGTGTTGAGAATGTAGTGGAGATTAAGAAAATGTGGTTGTTTGAAATTTTTGTGATGGTGGAGGGCATGAAAAGGGGCAGCCGTGTGGTGTGGTGTAGAGAGAAGGAGGAGCACTTGAGAGAAGAGAAAGGGTAGAGAGAGAAGTTGATAGTAGAAATAAAGATGATGACTTTTGATTTTTGAAATTAGAATGGTTAACCTAATTAAGTGAAGCACAAATTTTTGGGCTCCAAAAGAGGCATGCAGCCGTGTGGGAGGGGGAAGGAGAGAGAAGGAGTGTTTAGCTTCTTTGAGAAGCTTGGTAGCTTTTTCAAAAAAAGGATTTGATTAGACATAAAGTGGATTACATTTGGATAGGATAATTAGGTGATAAAGTAATTAAAATAATAAGGTGATTAGGATTTTACTACAAGCTATTACCCAATGGATAATTGTTACAGTGTACAAAGCCAGTATTAATTATCCAACGGATAATAGAGTGTATCGCAAAAATTTTATTTAACAGTACGTACAGAGATTTTATTTATCAGATAAAACCTCAAAAAATGTAAATCTCATAAACTGTGCCCAGCCTCGGGTTTAGTAAGATCCCCCGTCGATGCTTCCACAGTTCAAAGTTTACCAGCCTCAGGGAAAACATTTCATTTTCCCGACTCCGCTCAGCGCGCACGTAAAACGAAGAATATACTAAATATTTGACGTTTCAAGAAAAATTCACAAAAATTCTCAAAAATCACAAATATTAAAAAATGACTATTCATCATGAAACAAATAATTTTTGGGGTATTTCACTGACTCTGCTCAGTGTGCATGCAAAACGAGAAATATATTAAAATATTTGACATTTCCAAAAAAATCCATAAAAATTCTCAAAAATCACAAATATTATAAAATAATTATTTATGATGAAACAAATAATTTTCAGGGTGTTATAGCTTGTTCGATAATACCTTAGGATTGTATATGCAATTCTTTGATATTATTGATTATCGGATATTCTTTTACATTGAATGTGTTTATGGTGTTTAGTTGAATTATTTATTATAAATGATTAATTGTTGGTATTGGTATGCTTATACTGAGAAATTGTGATTTATCACCTCTCTGTGTTCTATGTAAATCCAAGTAAAGTCCCTAAAAAGGATAAGGGCAAGGAAAAGAAGAAGTAGAATACTTAGATTAGTGTTTTGTTTCTTGGTAGATCAGTTTGTATATGTGTATATTTCTGGTTATTAGAAAAGCTTATGTACATTGTATGGCATGTTAGCCAATGATAGTTGTATATATAACTTTTTGATCATTCGTGGCTCTCTATAATGACTGTATAAGTTATTATGAAATTTTATTTTTACACATTTTTAGAAGTGACATATCTAATGTGATTTATTTTGAAATATTTCATTTATTTTACTATAATTCGTATTAGGGTGTTACAATGTAACATCCCAAAAAAAATATTAAATAAAAATAATATGATAACAACCTTTAAGAAACAAAACTTTATAAATAAATAAAATTTTCAACCCATTTATTCGAATAACCAAAAGTTTAATTGAATAAAGTCCCTGCTACGTAAAATATAGGAAAAACTACACCACTTTATTTGAATAAGGCTTATGTTATTCGAATAAAGTGTATTATATCAAAAAAATAGGAAAACATAGCACGTTGCAACTAGAATGGAAACTCTAGTTCCCATTTAGTTTCTCTTCCTCATAGCTGCTCAAACCAATTAGTTTCAATGGAATTAGATGATGAGGCAATGGAATAATAGTAAGATCACCAAAACTAGAAACTTGGTTAAGTGAAGGAACAAGTGTTATAGCATTAAATGAATGGTGAAGTCAGTAAATGACATTAGTAGAGACAAATGTCATTACGGGGAAGTTTATGAAATGTGGTAATGATTGATAAGGATAGGTGGCAAGCCATAAGTGTCTTAAACTCAGAAAACTCTGGAATGATGATGAGGTGTAGGAAGATAAATGTTCAAGAAGGAGTTTACGTGTAATAAGCTGGATAAAAATTTGATTATAGGAATGATTACAGGAAGAGATAATTTTGAAAGAATGAATCTCGTTTGGATAGCTGCACAACCCAACCTCATCTTTACATCATTCTTTTACTTAAAACCAACCCAAAACTACCCTATAAATATCATACCATTCCTCCCAATTTTGTTACAAAACACACCCACTCAACCCATGAGAACAGCCTCTATTTTTTTGCATATTCAACTTCATCATCTTCAACCACACTATCACCGAGCCAAACTTCGAAAACTAGGTAGGAATTGGCAAAAACATCATTCTTTACTCTCTATTTCTTCTACCCATACTTTCCAATCCATTACTTTGCTTTCAATCTCATTTGCTCTGTTTTTTATTCAATGAAACAGTGATGTACTAATATTTGTAAAATGTGATTTTTGAAGTGTTTATTTGAATAAACTTGGTTTTATTCAAATAAATCATGTTAAAGCACTTCAAAAAATGCATTTTTGAATATTTTATTCGAATAACAGTGGTGTTATTCGAATAAAACGCTTCTAATACTATTTTCTCGAATGATTTATTTTGATAACGTTTTTGTTATTCGAATAAAACTACGATTTATTGTGATAATGATTTTTGTTATTCTGGTAATGATTTTGATAAATTTTGACAGAAAAGCTTTAGAATTGAGATTTTAAATATAATTAATTTCTTATGAACTATTCTTTTAACTCTTTTATAAATCTTTCATTTAATTAATTTTATTATGAACTATTATTTTTAATCTTGGATATGATTGATTATTATTAACGTTCTTTATCAGTGCTCTTGTTTTACTATAATGATACCTGTTTTAATACAAGTTTTATTTTTATGTAAAATATTGTTTTATGGAGAAAATATTTTTGAAATATCATCCCATAAATAAAAGTGAATCAATGTACAAAAGAGAAGAGAATTATTGCGGCCGTGATTAGAGAATTGAGGGACGCCTCAATTAGAGATTATTATTGTGACCGTGATTAGAGGATCAAGAGACGGCTTGGTCAATTTATCGTGACCATGATTAGAGGATCAATGGACGTCTTGGTCAAATAATTATTGTGGTCATGATTAGAGGATTAAGGGATGCCTTAATAAAAAATTATTGTGGTCATGATTAGAGGATTAAGGGACACCTTAATAAAAAATTATTGTGATCATGATTATAGTATTGGGGGATGTCCCGATGAAGAGAAATATGCACACATGGTTAAGAGTACTGAACAAAGATGATAAAAAGATATTTTGAAATGATGTTTTTTATGATGATAATGATTTAAACAGAGATGAGGATATTTCAAAAAGATGATGAAAGGTTACTTATATTTTTAAATGGAATTTATTTATTTTACTCTTTTTACACAAATTCTTATTCTTTTATTCAGATAAATATTCTTTTATCATTAAATTATTTACTCTTACAAAGATTATTATTTTTTGATAATTATTCTTTTTATCACTATATTGAGATACTCACTCTTTTTTTAAATTACTTACTCATTTATTTTTGAATTATTGATTTTTATCTTGAATTTTTACTCATTCTTCTTATGTTATTTACTCTCTTCAAATTTATTTCTCAATTAATGTTTTGTTTATTATTTTTGAACTCTTAGTTATAGTTTTAGAAATAGAGAATGGTAAAGAGTGAGTGGTAATCGCATACCTGTTTTTGCATTTTTCTTACTGAGATTGTATCTCTTCTTTTTTTGTGGTGTATATTTTTCAGATAAGGCCGACTGAAAGAATTATCTGATAGAATTTGTGTAGAGCAAGTTTACAGATTGGGAGCTTGGAGATTAATTTAATTTTTGTAATTAGTGGCTCCTTAAGGAGACATATGTTAGGGCTCATTTTTGGAAAAAATAAGTGCCTAAGTTAGAAAATTTTGTATGTTGTAATCCTCAAAATTATGTAAATTTCTAGTTCACACAAGTTAAGGATAATATTAGCAATTATTTGTAATGTGTTACTCTTTTAGATTTATTATTAATTAGAGTAGGACGTTACCAGGTTAGCCCCACCAATGTTGATCATAATTAGTGTTCTTAGCACTGGATTGTATTGCATGTTTTGATTGGAAATTCAATGAGCTAGCCATCTATCTAGTTTAATTCTCACATGTATGCTACAATTTGGTTTGGTTGAAATGTAAATCCATTAAGAATTTTTTTCCATGTAGCAAGGTTATTATTATTATTAGTTCCTATGCAATGTAGTGTCAATTATAGAGTTATATGGTTGGGTTTGCCTCAAAATTTAACAAGGTGGTATAAATACCACGTACAAAATTGGTGGCACCTCTAAAAAGAAAACAAAAATAAAAATAATAATGACTTTTAGAATAGTTTGATAAATAAGTTTTTGTCTCTCTCCATCACTCTGTGTGTATTGTTCTGGGTTTTGTGTGTGGCAGGGAGCCCTGTTCATTGTTGAAGATATTATTATTATTTCCAGTGACGGATCCACGAATTTTAGGCAATGGGGGCAAATGCAATACTATCAAAATAGAATCATAAAAAAAGTTTCAATAATTATATTTATATATCAAAAAATATATTAATACAAAATTATGAAAGATCAATTTACAATTGTTCCTTTCGCATTTTCATATTTTGAGAACGCTAAATGATTTTTTCATTATCAATACTATTAAACATTTCTCTCTCTATATATGTAACTAAGCAATCATTTAGCCATTCATCTCCTATAAGATTGCGTGGCTGATTCTTTATGATATTAATAGCAGAGAAAGTTCTCTCAACTGATGCAGTTGCTACTAGCAAGATCAAAGCTAACTTCAAAAGAAGAAATACCAATGGATAAACAATATGCTTTCTAGTCTCAACCAACTTCTGAGAAAGACCACTAATCCTATTCACATTTGAGAATTGATCATCAAAATGCACATCTAATATAAAATTCTCAAGTTGACTATCAAGTCCCAAAAAATCAGCAGAAGAAAATTCAAATGGATAAAATTGTGCTAAACAAATTAGCTGCTCCTTGTCAAAAGCATAAAATGAATCTCTTGGGTTTAAGCAAGCAACACATAGAAGTAGCTCATTGTTTACCTCTGTAAAATGATTGTTAAGTTTTTGAAGTTATCTATCAATCACTTGATAAAATAGGTCAACTTGAAAATGGTGCTGATTTGAGATCTTTTCAACTTTACGCATTGATCTTCCTTGTGTCACAAATATATCATTATATTTGGAATGATAATATTGTGCTTATTATAAAACAATGAAACTTCATTGAGCAAAGGATGCCAACCATCATTTCTCATACTCTGCAATCGTTGCTTGCACACTTTAACCAATGCCATGACATTTATAATGTCTTGATCACTTCTTTGTAGTAGTTGTGATAACTCAGCAGTGACTCCCAATATATTTTTCATCAAGTGCAAGTTGAAAATAAACTCAAAAGATTGAATAACATTCAACAAATGACAAACTTCAGCTCTTTGTTCTAAATTTATCTCATCTTCCTTAACAATTTCAAGAACATCAATCACTGAAGAAAACATAGAAACCAAGCTAAGTATTGTACCATAATATGAGCCCCATCTAGTATCTCCTACCCTTTTTAATATTGTTTCTTGATTCAAGCCACATCTACTAGAAATTTCTCCGCTTTGTAATGCTTCAATTGTCTTAAGCATTTGACTTTCACGGAGCATGTCTCTACGCTTACAAGAAGCTCCAACAACATTACACAAATTAGTAACTAAATTAAAAAGTAAAGCAATTTCAAATTGTTTCTTTGCAACTGTCACAAGTGCTAACTGAAGTTGGTGGGCAAAGCAATGAACATAGAATGCACAAGGATTTTCTTTCAAGATCAAACTTTTTATGCTATTGAATTCTCCTTTCATGTTACTAGCTCCATCATATTCTTGTCCACGTATTCTTGCCAAGCTTAAATTATATGTTGCCAATAATGACTCCAAAGCTGATTTTAGTGATAAAGCACTTGTATTAGAAACATGAACAATGCTAAGAAAATGCTCTACAACATGTCCTTCTCTATTCACATAACATAAACAAATAGCCATTTGCTCCTTAATAGAAATATCTCTAGCTTCATCAATCAAAACAGCAAACATATATTCTCTAAGATCATCAATAACAACTTTAGTAGTTTCACTAGCAGCTGCTCTTACAATATCTTTTTGAATCTGAGGTGCTACTAATTTTAGATTTTCACGAGCATTTTTAAAAACATGATTTTTCTCTTCATTATGTTGGGCAAGAAACTTTAGAAGCTCCAAGAAATTACCTTGATTACTTGAGTGCTCTGATTCATCATTACCACGGAAAGCCAGTCCTTGTCGCAATAGAAATCTAATGCAATCAACTATAGCTGTCAAATGAATTCGATAATCCTTTTTAAGTTACTCAGATTGCTTGCAAATAGTAACTTCAATATGTAGCTTTTGGTTCATGAGTGCCTGACATTTTCTCCAAGCTTGATTATGAGTACTATTATGATTTCCAACATGAATTCGTAGTCTCTCCTTCTTTCTCCAATTTGAAAAGCCCTCTATTACAAATGTATCATTACCTCCAACCTCAGGTTTCATGAGATAACAACAAAGACAAAAGACAGCATCCTTTTGATATACTATACTTCAACCAATTGCTAAAGTCATCAAACCACTTAGGATTAAATCTACGAAAAGAAGACCCACAATTGGTTTTTGGGAAATCATGGTCTCTTGGTTGACAAGGACCTTTTTGCAAATAGGCCCTTCGAGCTTCATCTCGGTCATTTGGATGATAATCTGAAATTTAATGTCACTGTCTAGGATCTACAGGAAGACTTTCCACATTGAATTCAATAAGCCTCTTCTTACTAGATGATGCCAATAGGGTACTTTGACCAAGTGTTTAAGACTCCAATGATGATTTTCTTTTGAGAAATTTGTCTATTGCTAAAACACAAAATTTATGAGCCCAATTAATAATTGGTTAACAAAAATACTAATACTACATTACTAAATTCATAATTTTTTAAAAAACTCAACAAAGCACACACTTCTTAAAAAACACCAAATTTTACAATATACATAATAGTTATAACAGTATATGTAACAATTGTAGACATAAAATGCAAGT
The DNA here is from genome assembly GCA_029884595.1 of Ormosia semicastrata. NCBI lineage: Eukaryota > Viridiplantae > Streptophyta > Magnoliopsida > Fabales > Fabaceae > Ormosia > Ormosia semicastrata. Next base: position 76,674,486 of record JAQQTO010000061.1, read on the forward strand.
TTCTCATAAAAAAATAATGAATGAAAATGAAACTCTAAACTTGAGATTTGCGTTTTGTGTTGATAAAGTATATTAGATGCTCACCAAAAAGAACTGGCTGAAAGCAATTAAGAAGAATGGTAAAAGTTAACAAGACGAGCTCGATGTAAAAACAAAACCAAGCTTATCGTTAAATAAAGGCCAAAATTATCAACCAAAATATAAATCCCACTAGCACAGTATTTACCACTAAAAGTTTGAAATCACAGTTGCAAATTTTGCCCCTTTTGCATTGCCTGCGCCAAGCCCAATCTCATTTGTTATACGCACGGACTGCACCCTGGGTTCAAGAACGTTAAATGATTAAAAGGGAGAAGTTTCAATAGTTAGCCACCCTGAGTTGAAGAACGTTAAATGATAAAAATGGAGAAGTTTCAATAGTTGGCCTTTTATTTCTACTAAGTGGAGTCTGAGTATGAGAAAACTTTAAGTAGGCGTGTGGGAGAAGTTTGAGAAATTTGAAAAGTAAACGTGTGGTGTGGAAGAAGATATTTCATCAGAGTTACTCAAATCACATGGGTACGCAATGGTGAGATGTTTTATAAAATAATATTAAACAAATAAATTTTACTTTCTATTATTATAAATTTATTAATTTATCTACATATAAGAATAAAAGTTATACATATAAAAAAATAAAAAAAATAAATATATGTGGAAGTAAAAATTACACATATAATAAATAAAAAAAGATAAATATATATATATATAAGATCAAAGAAAATTTTTAAAGTTGAATGGGAGTATGTCTCCACTATCTTATATGTAGATCCGTCCCTAGTTATTTCCATATATCTTAATATGTCAAAAGTTTCTGATCTCAAAAATATTTTTGGGCTACCAATGGTTGGAAATATTTTGAGTTGTTTTACATGATTGAAAATGAAGCATTATACTTTAGCAATTGTTGTCGGCTATTGTTTGTAGGTGTCAGAGAAGCTCCCAATGTCCTATATGCTGGCAACCTATTAGCTTGAAGGAAGCTACCAGGTTGGTCATAATTTTACTTTTTGGATCTCTACTTTATAATTCTTTTCGTGATTATACTATTAAACTTAAATACGTTTTTTTATGGCAGCCAAGAATTGTTTGCAGTAGAGCAGGAGAGGAGCTTGAGGGTTACCCCATCAAGAAATGCTACTATTTTTCGTTTTCCTGCCATTTGTGATTTTGAATTGTGGCGTGTCAGTTATCTATGTCTTTGAGTTTTGATTTGATTGTCTTAAATCGTAAGCATATCATTATTCTACCGTCTATTTATGCTAGTAATTGTTCTCGTTCTGCAGTTGCCCATGGGTATAAATGATGCCGATATTGAAGAACGAAAAATTCAACATTTAGCTGCTGCTACAGCAATGAGGAGGGCACACCAAGGGAAGGTCAGAGAACTAGGTCATCTACTCATGACCATCCACACTTCTTATTATTCTCAACTCAGCCTAGTGTACCTCCATAGGTCCTAATTCAGCTACTGGAAGGGGAAATTAACCAACTGAAATTCTTGTAGGAAGTCTGGCTACTCCAATTACATCTAATGGAGATGAACCATCACCATCAGAGCAGATTCCGCATTTTCAAACTCAGAGCTCTTCTTTAGCTCCTGGATCTACTGTCACGGCAACAAATCTTCAAGGAATTTACTCCGTAGTTAGACCTTAATATTTATTTTCTTATGGATCATTATTAGTTATGTAGATAAGTGAAGTTATACACTTCGCATTTTCCTGTTTGCAGAGGCTCTATCGCTCATTCTTCATTTTCTTGATTCTCTGCGTTTCAGATTAAATGCAATGTCCATGAGGTATGATTTCTTAGAAAGCGCATATTCGCGAACTCTGTTTTGCGTCAATTTGACTTATCTGGTATTAAATTGTCTTCTGACTATGATACAAAGTAACGATTTTGTAAACAATAATGGCTAAAAGACAAAGTCACTTGTGTGGCTGAAATTCAAAGACACAAATGATTACAATTTGCGGTGGAAAAAATGTCACAATTCTTCTTATGATAGTGGAGCACGTTGGAAACATAATAGCTGGGTATTTTCATATGACTTTCGGTATAAATAGCCAACTTCTTGCAATCCGTAAGATACACCAAGAGAGAAGAAAACTAAAAGCTCTTCCATCTTCTTTCAAAGTAAGGAAGAAGCTCTTTTTTTCTTGAGAGAATTAGTGAGTGTTACAAAGAGTGTTTTAGTGAGAGTGTTCTTTGTGTCTAAATGGGTTTTGAGTTGTGAAGAATATTTTGGCTAATATTTCTTATAATACTCTTTCATCATATAGTGAAAATTTTCTTGCTGTTCTCCTGCCATGGACGTAGGCGAATTTGCCGAGCCATGTTAAAGTCTTGGTGTCCTTTAAACTTTCTCACTCCATTATTTCTCCATAATGGCACTCTGTTACCACAAATTGGTATCAGAGCTATTGGTTATGAAGGTGACAGATTTTTTCAAAGAAATTCTTAGTATGTTCTGTGATTATAATGTTATTTGATCTTCTACATCAGAAAAGAATTACTCTTTGGTTGTTTGGCTAAAAGCATTTCTTGTACGTTCGATTGTACTGTGTATGTTAGAATTGTAGTAGTGTGGGGGTGCATGTCTAAGGAGGTTCTGGTTATGAAAGATTTGGTATTTAAGTGTGTCCATTGGTGACCCAATTTTCTTTCCTGTGAATTTTCCTATTGCAAAATTCACAGATAACTACACTATTCTAATATACAATACAATTCATTTGTGCGAAAGAGATGGCTACTACCAAATTTGATGTGTAGAAATTTAATGGTGAAAATGATTTCAATCTATGGCGGCTAAAGATGCGGGCTCTATTGGTGCATCAAGGTCTTGCAAAAGCCTTGACTGGTAGGGACACTCTGTCAGAATCTCTATTAGACAGAGAGAAGGATGAGATTTTGGAAAAGGCACATAGTGCGATTTTGTTGTGCTTGGGAGATGAAGTCTTGCGAGAAGTTTCTGAAGAAGACACTGCTGCCAAATTATGGTTGAAGCCAGAAAGCTTGTACATGACTAAGTCACTCACAAATCGACTTTATTTGAAGAAGAAACTATACACTCTCCAAAAGCAAGGAGGTAAACCCATCAAAGAGCACTTGGATGAATTTAATAGAATTATTCTTTATTTAAAAAATATAGATGTCAAGCTTGAGGATGAAGATCAAGCAATAATTCTATTATGTTCTTTGCCAAACTCCTATGAGAACTTAATTGATACTATGATGTATGGCCACGATACTCTTACCATGGAGGAGGTCAAGGTGGCATTGAACTCTAAGGAGTTAAAGAAAAAGGTATCTGAAAATAGAAGTGATGGTTTTGGGGAGAGTTTATTGGCAAGAGGAAGAACAGAAAAAAGAAGTTCTAGTGGCTAGTAGTAAGAGCAACAAAGGTAGATCTAGATCAAAATCTAAATCTAGAAAACTAAAATGCTTTCATTGTCACCAAGAAGGGCACTTCAGGAAGGATTGTCTGGAGCGAAAGGGAAAAGAAAATTCTTCTGACTTTGGAGATGTTGCAATAGCAGGAGGCTACGATAGTACTAATGTTCTTACAGTCTCTGAACTTGACTCAAGTAATGAGTGGATCCTTGATTCGGGGTGTTCATACCATATGTCCCCTCATAAGGATTGGTTCTCAACTTACCAATCCTTAGAAGGAGGAAAAGTGGTTTTGGGAAACAACAAAACCTGTAAGGTCATTTGTATAGGCACGATAAAGATCAAGATGTATGATGGGATTTGAGAACATTGACGGACGTTAGACATGTTCCAGAATTGAAGAAGAACTTAATTTCCTTAGGTTCACTAGACTCCAATGGCTACAACTACAAAGGTGAAGGTGGAGTCATACGGGTCTCAAAAGGTGTTCTTGTCATAATGAAAGGGAGAAAAGCCAATGGCATCTACTTACTAGATGGAAACACAGTTACTAGAATTGCTGCTTTATCATCAACATATGATGATGATGTTACCAAGTTATGGCATATGTGTATTGGGCATATCAGTGAGAAGGGTCTGATAGAGTTAAGTAAGCAAGGATTGCTCTATGGCTAGAAAACCGGAAAGTTAGACTTCTGTGAGCACTGTGTCTTTAGAAAATAGTCTCGGGTGAAGTTTAGTATGTCTATTCACAAGGCAAAAGGTACGATGGATTATATTTACTCTGACCTATGGGGTCCTTCCTGAGTTCCCTCTCATGGTAGTGGCAGATATATGTTAACATTCATTGATGATTATTCAAGGAAGGTACGAGTGTTTATTTTAAAACACAAAGGTAAAATCACTACAAGAAATTTACAATTTAGCGAGAGAAGTTTGCGAGGGAAAATTTCCCTCACAATTCACTCTCTAATTAGCGAGGGAATTGCGAGGGAAGTCTTCTCCCTCGCTAAATTTGAAAAATAAATTCTACTAGAAAATAACGAAGTAATAGCGAAGGAATTGTGAGAGATTTTTTCCCTCTCTAATATTAGCGAGGAAATTGTGAAGGATAATACCCCATGCTAAAGGTAGAGAGGGAATTGCGAGGAATAATTTCCCTCGCTGAGAGCACAGTGTAAACTTAGTCAAGTTAGCGAGGGAATTGTGAGGGATTTGTTCCCTCGCTAACTGATAAAATTTTAGCGAGGGAAAATTTCGTCGCAAAACCTACTTAAACCTAATTACAGAATTCTAAATCCCTCTTTCCCTCTCACTCTCACCCTCTCTCTCTCGTGCTCTCCCGCCTCCTCTACCTCTGACCCTCACCCTCTTTCTCTCCTGCTATCACTCTCACCCTCTCTCTCTCGTGCTCTCCCGCCCCCTCTGCCTCTCGCCCTCACCCTCTCTCTCTCATGCTCTCACCCTCATTCTCTCTCACTCAAAGTCGCAGCCTCTGCCTCTGCCCAAAGCCATGAAATCTGCGCCACTGTCACGCCAACATGAGCTCGCAGCCTCTGTTCTCTGCTCAGCTGCTGCCTCTGGTCCAAGTCCACGGGTAAGCCCCAAAGAAATTTGGTGAGTCTAACTCTTTTGCAAACTTATTCTTATTATCAATACTTAGTATAGTTTAAGGATTGTTTGCGGTTCATGTTTTTTATCCTTTTTTACTGTATACTCCATTACATGTCTACCTTAATAGTTCTGTACTGTGATGTTGTCAGTGGTGTATTGTTGTGCTTGGTTGCTAATCTTTGAATCTTTATTAGGGGCTTGTGAATCACAATTATATAATTTTGGTTGCTTGCTAGAGTTGGAAATTTATGTAGTTGTGAGTGATGCTAAGTGATGGGTAGTTTTGTAGCTCAGATGGAGGTATGATTGTAGTCAGATTTGAGTTATAAAAGTGATGAAAAGCATGGGGAAAAATTATGTCTTCACTAATTATATGTAGTTTATACTAGTAGAAGAAAGAGAATGAGAACTTGATAAGGTTGATATTTTTGGTATTTCATATCATCATGTGAATTAATTTTTAGGAATTGACTTGTTTTTTATAAATTTGGTGTGTTTTTGTAGGCCATTGGTGAAGATTAAATCAGGTTGCAGAATATAGCCAACAAGCAAATCAATAGAACCTTCGCATTTGACAAGGTTTTGTGCCTTTTGCTATTTTTCTTTTATTATTATTATTATTTTGAGTTTATACTAGTTTGGTTATTGTTGCGAAGCTAGTTCCCTAAATTCCTTCTGTTGTTGGGCTATTTTCATGTGTGATTTTACTTTATATTTTCAATTTAAGATCATAAGATAGTTCGTACTTTTCCTTATTATTTCTTTCCTCATCATTTTTGTGCAACCTAATTGCCTCCTTTATGCTTCCATAGTTTTCTACAATTGAACAGAATAAGCAATTTAATAAAAGCAAAAAATGTGTGATATCCACAATTTCAGGAAACTTTATGATATGCTTGTTTGAAAAGATAAAGAACTCCTACCAAAAGGTTGTTGTATTTGCATATTGCTCTTTGTTGAGGAGTTTAGACTTCTATGTTCTGAACTGACATTTCTCAAACTTGAGCTTGATATGGCTTTAGCACATGAAACAATGAGGAACCACGTAAGAAATCTTACCCTCATTGTAGGGGCTAGGGACTAGGGAGGGGGGAAGGTTCCTGCTACACAATTTGGTACTGGTCTCTATAGATGGATAATGGTAAGGGATAGTTTTTGGATTCTGGAGTGTGGAGTTGAAGTGAGTTTAAGGAGAAGAGAGTTTATATAGGCTCTATATATTTCATTAATAAAAAGAGATTGAGAAGCTTGGGAAAAAAAAAACAATGTTTCTGGAGAGTGGAGGATCCGTTTCTCCTTTGGGAATGCAAACATGTGGTTGCATAGAGGTGAAGTAGAGTGCAACATTCTGGATCTTCTACCTTGCTTTGCATCAGATGCTTGTCTAGCTTAAGTCTACATAATCTCAGCCATGGTGAACACATGAGAAAGTAAGAAACCCATGACATAAAAGACAGTATTTTTTTTTTGGTAAGTTAAAAGACAGTAATTTCCCTCAAAACAACCAGCAAATAGAATTTGCAAACTTGAAAGTTGCAATATCTTTTTTATTTTTTTACTCAAATTGAAGTATATTCTTTTTTTACCAATTTTGAAGGTGACTTGGATCAGTAATTTCTATCGCAAAGGTTGGAAGGCACCTTAAAAGTGATACAAATCCATTTAGTGGTAGCAAGAATATAGAATAAAGTAATGTTCCTAATCCTAAGCATGCTTACCGTACCGATCAAGTTAATAATATGTTTTTCATTTGAACAAAATATTTTTTGTTTGCCAAGTCAAATAACATAGCCAAATTTTATTCTATTCCTGAACTCCATGTTCTGAGATACCAGCTATTTATTTTTCTCTGTGTTGGATTTATGAAATATATAGCTGAATATGTTGATACCACCAATTTTTATGAAAATGTTGTGTAAGTGAAACTTTCTTCCTTCTGTAAAATATGTTATTTAACAAGAATATGTACTAATCTTCTTATCTTATGATGTCCCTCTTGCTAGTTCACCTCTTCTTTTTCTGGTTTTAAGTTTTATTTTATTTGAAGCTTGCCTTGTTTTTGGGCATACAGAAGTGTCTTTGTCAGTGTTTTCTTCTCTTCTTTTCATATTACTTATAAGATTAATATGGAATGTGATGTGTTCTTAAATGTTATTGTCTTTCTCATATCTTAAAATATGTTTTTTGTGGGTTAGAAACAAAAACCTACTAATTACAATTTACACATGATACATACGTGATGACCCTGCATAGTGCAGGGGAGTTCCAAAATGAGGTTGAGGCTGGACTAGGAACTAGGAAGTAGTATGTTGTTCCATACATAAAAACTAGAAAATTCTAGACGTAGTATATGCTTCCTATACGTTCTCCTGATGTCCTTTGTCCTCTTTATTAATATTCAAGGCAATGCAATAGACACATCGATCAGATATAGCCTTGCTAAAGAGTGCATGGGTTCATGATTCTTTAAAGCTTGTTCAACCCTTAGGGAACCAACTCTAGGTTCAACCCTTAGGGAACCAATCTCTAGCCAGTAGGCCCTATGACACTCAACTCTTGCCAACTAAGCTCTATGGCACTCAACTTTAGCCACTAGGCCCTATGGCACTTAACTTTTACTATTAAAGAAGCTACTAGTATTTCTAAAATTCAAACCATCCCAAAAATACTTCAATTCTCGCCTAAAAAGGATGATTTTCAAGATTACACCAAATGTGTATCTTAACTCATAAAATTCTAAAATTTTATGGGAAGATAGATCTCTTTCATATCTTTCCAATGCCACAAACCTCACCTCATTTGGGCTAAGCGTATCTAAAGTTATGCGACATTTTGCAGAAGCAAAAACAGAGAATTTACTGGTTCACCCGTTTCTGCCCTGACTTAAAACTACAATTGGGAACAAACTACAAATAGAAAAATTCTAAAATTTTTCAAGAAAGAAGCCTTATATGTTAGCTTCAAAATTCCACTAGTTTCACACAAAACAGACATCAGAGCAAGAAGTTATGCAATCTGGTTTACTGGCTGCCAGAATGTATTTTCTATAGAATCCAACTCTGATTCAAACAGAAACTGGTGCAAATTGGCTATGTGTAAAATTCTAAAATTTTTACCACACGTAGCCCTATATCTTAGCTTTAAAATGACATAAAAATCATGTCATTCCGATGTCTGTAGCTCAAGTTATGCGACAAACATCACAAGCTGTCAGGATAACTCATTTTTCTAGTTTAAGGGAGTCTTTGCTGATTTTCTGCATAATGTTGCATAAAACAACCGAAAATCATATTCTCAAACCTCCCCAAAGGTTTTTCACCTCTAAGCATACTTAGTCTCTAACTGATTAGAGCTCTTCAATAATCAGTTAAAATCCCTAATAATCTATTTTCTAAAGATGCCTAACTCTAGGTTTGACCCGTAGGGAACCAACTCTAGGTTCGACCCGTAGGAAACCAACTCTAGGTTCGACCTCACTTGCTTGAGGGAACCAACTCAATAGGTTCGACCTCACTTGCTTGAGAGAACCAACTCACTAGGGTCAACCTCACTTGCTTGAGAGAACCAACTCACTAGGCACAACCTCACTTGCCTCAGGGAACCAATTCACTCTTGCTACTACCCCATTTCAACTCAACTTATTGAGAGAGTAAATTATTTACCACAAAACTTGCCTATCAAACTCAACTTTAACTATTAAAGGAGTTACTAGTATTTTTAGGATTCAAACCATCCCAAAATACCTCCAAAACTTGCCTAAAAAGGCTGATTTTCAAGATTGCACCAAATGTGTATCTTAACTCATAAAATTCTAAAATTTAATGGAAAGATAGCTCTCTCTTATATCTTTCCAATGCCATAAACCTCACCTCATTTGGATAAGCGTATCTAAAGTTATGAGACATTTTGCAGAAGCAAAAATAGAGGATTTACTAGTTCACCCATTTTTGCCCTGACTTTAAACTGAAATTGGGAACAAAATACATATAGGAAAATTCTGAAATTTTGTAGGCAAGAATACTTACATGTTATCTTTAAAATGCCACTGGTTTCATGTGAAACAGACACTAGAGCAGGAAGTTATGCAATTTGGTTTACTGGCTGGCAGAATGCATTTTCTGCAGAATCTGCCTTGGATTCAAACCGAAACTGGTACTGTTTGGCTTGGTGTAAAATTCTAAAATTTTTACCACATGTAGCCCTATATCTTAGATTTAAAATATCACAAGAATCAGGTCAATCCGATATCTGTACCTTAAGTTATACGACAAACACCACAGGCTGTTCGTGTGCTGTCCTGATTCTGCAAATTCGAGTATTGCATAATCTTGGTTTCTAACCAAGTTCTAATCCTCAAATCATGGATTCTAAGTGTTTTCCAACCCTAATCATGGTCTCTAATCATTTTAGGATCATTAAACACTAATTCAACTCATCAATGATGGATTTAAAGTCAAACTTCTAACTAAACCCTATTTTTTTCCAACTAACCATTAAAAAGGAAACTATGGATAGAACCTGGGCTCTAATCCATCAACTAACTAGTATCTCACTCATTAAACTTAAATTTTGATCAAAGTCAATCAATCACAACCTAATTCTCATTTTTCTCCAATCCATTTCCAAGATTCTCTATCATGAACCAAAATGGTTAGTTTGACTCATAAATGATTATCTAATGCTTATTAGACTAAAATTATCCTAACTTAATTCTTGGAAGCAAGAATCCAGCTAAGAGCTAGGATTTTGCTCTCCAAATCCAGTTTTCCATTCCAAAATCTCTAACCCCTATTCAAAAGAACAAAGAGGGAAAAAGAATAGAAATCTCCCACCTTTAGGTGATGACCAACCTTGGAGCCTTGTTCTTCTTCTTTTCCTCTTCCCTTCCTTTCTTCTCCTTTCTCTCTTTCTCCCCTTCGTTTCTCTATTTTTGTTCTGTTCTATTCTATTCTTTTCTTTTGTTATCTGCTGGGGGTTGTGGGTTAAGGGGAAAATCGGAACTTAAGTTCCAGTGTTAGAACTTTTATATGTTAAGAACACTTGAATTATACTAATTCAAGTTTTTCAACTTCCCAACAACTTTAAAATAAATACTAGGATTCATTTAAATTACTAGTTCACTTTTATTCTCATTTTTCATATCTGCTACTAGTCAATCGGTATTAAAATACATAACCAGTATACTTAAAAATACCTAACTGACTCCGATTCTTCTCAAATTTTAACTGTATCTTACTTAACTTATTTGTGACCTAAAAACAATTTCTCTATACTTGTTTCTCTCAACTTAGCCTTTAAAGCTATTTCCTAAGTCATTTTAAGCTACTTTTCAACTTCTGTGTTGCAACTAAGTGCCTAAACTAATTCAGTTTGTCACAAAACTGAACTGACATGTTAAGCAAGTATTAGAATACCTTTGTAACCCGCTTACAAGCCTAACATGATACTGAGGGTGTTACACACTTGCTTCACCACTTTCGAACAACTGGGTTCATTTCTTCATCAGGCGGACTGAAATTCACGAATCAGAATGATCATGACTTCCTTAGTATAGCAACTGGCGTATAGGGCTTCCAATTCCTTACACATTGCTTCACCTTCTTAATCTATTGCACAATCTTAATCCCAGTGTGCCGAGCTTGCCATGATTTCTTACTCTTATAAACAACCTTCAAGAAGGGTAAGAGTGCAGGTATACCAAGAGCAGAGGCAACAACACTGAAAGCTCTAGCAGTAGTGTTCCTAACATATTCGTCAATGTTGTCTATGTCACGCCGCATAGCAGCAATCATTGTGACCAGTGAAAACTTAGATTTTATTTATGCTTTTCTCTCCTATGAGGTACATTTAGGACTATCTAAATATGACATCAAATCTTGGATGTCGAAAATAAAAGTTATGAATTTCTAACGAATTATGTGTTAAGAATACTGGTTTGATTTAACTTTTGATTGTACTTTAACATATGCTTAAAGTTTTATTTTCTTATTCTAGTGAAGATTTGAGCAAAACCTTAGTTTTCCGTTTGAGATTCAATATGAATGAGCACACATACTTATTTTCGTACTACTCATTGTATTGAATCTTGAATTGTCCAAGTGGGAAATTTAGTAAGAAATTTTTCCTTCACTTGGTTAATAGTTATTATTTAAATCTCATATCTTATACTTGTTGAAATTTTGGTCTGCTACATTTCCTTTTGTTCTCTGGGTGTATACTTAAATGCGGTAGATCTCACTGCGTTATAGTCATGCACTTGGAGACCAATGGGAAATGCTGTCGAAATTTCGTCAAGTATAAAATATGAGATTTAAGGAATAACTATTAACCAAGTGTTGAAAAAGTTTCTTATCAAATGGGATAGGGCCATACTATGTTAAGAAGGATCAGTTGATATAAGGATTTGTATTAATGTGCTAAACCAATTTCAGCAATCATGAGACCTGATCGAAGTTGGATGTTATGAAGAAATTATCCTACCGGCTATATAAGTGAAGAATTCAAGGATGGAGTTGATGATTTCATTAGGGTTACTCAAGGAGACCCGACAGTTAGTGATGCATTAAATCTCTTCCTTTGTCCATGTGCTAGATGTAAGAATCGTGCTTGGAGGGAGGTATTTGGGGTAGAACAACATCTGTATAAGTACGGATTTGTGGATGGTTATGTAAATTGGACCATTCATGGTGAGGACATATGGGGAGATAGCGGCTCAACATCCATTGTCCATGATGATGAAGTGGAGCCTAGGAATCCATACGTGGATATGGTTATGGATGTCGCAGGTGATAGATTAAATCTAGAGGCTCAAGATTTAGAAGAGGATCCAAATGCGTCAGCTGCGAAGTTTTATGACTTGCTAAGAGACGCTGACGAACCTTTATGGGATGGTTGCCATAAGCACATGAAATTGTCAGCTGTAACTCAACTTTTGAACTTGAAGTTAAAGTTTAATATGAGTGAGAGTTGTTATGATAGAATGATTGTCATAATTAAGAGCATGCTTCCAGAGCCTGAAAGGTTACCCGAAAACTTCTACAAATCGAAGAGAATGGTTCGTGAGTTGGGATTAGGATATGAGAAGATAGATGCGTGTCTTAATCAATGCATGTTGTATTACAAAGAATACAGTGACAAGAGACTCTACTCAGTTTGCTTAGTATGTGGACACCCACGATTCAAACCGAAGGCGGGACATTCATCGAATGAGAAAGATGTGCCACACTCAGTGTTGCGATATTTTCCTATTATGCCAAGACTCCAACATCTGTTTATGTCCAAAAACATGCACAGTATATGACTTGGCATGCGGATGGAGTGCGTCAAGATGAATCAATGATCAGGCATCCAGGCGATGCTGAGGCTTGGAAACGATTTGACGCTACCCATCCTACATTTGCCCTAGACGCTTGAAATGTTAGGCTTAGCCTATGTACAGACAGTTTTAATCCATTCAGCGATTTAGCCACACCATATTCATGTTGGCCTGTTTTTGTCACACCATACAATCTACCTCCAAGTATGCGTATGAGAAGGGAATACATATTCCTTACTCTTGTGATTCCTGGACCAAAGTCACCTGGTAAAAGTTTAGATGTCTATCTTAGACCCCTAATTGACGATCTGAAGATATTGTGGGATGATGGGGTGCAAACTTATGATGCCTGGAAGAAGCAAAATTTTGGATATGAAAGCGACTTTATTGTGGATAATAAGTGACTTTCCAGCCTATGGAATGCTGTCTGGGTGGAGCACCCCATGGAAAACTTTCTTGTCCGCTTTGTATGAATCACAGTAAGTCATTTGTGTTGAAGCACGGTAGGAAATGTTGTTGGTTTGATTGTCATCGCCAATTTTTGCACTTTGATCATCCATTTCGCCGTGATCGAAACTCTTTTAAGAGATCAACAGTGAAAAAATCGAATCCACCGCAACGGCTGAGTGGGACAGATGTCTTGAATAGAGTGACTCAACTTAAGGAAATCATTTTTGGCTTGAATTCAGGTAAACAAAAACAAGATGGCTTTAGTATGCACCACAATTGGCTGAAGAAGAGCATATTCTGGGAATTACCTTATTGGTCGACTAATCTAATACGACATAATTTAGATGTTATGCATGTCAAGAAGAATGTGTTTGATAATATCTTCAACACTGTCATGGACATAAAGGGCAAGACAAAAGATAATGCAAATGCAAGAGAAGATTTGAAGATAATATGCAAACGTCCTACCTTGGAGCTAATAGTTGACAATGGCAAGTGTAAAAAACCAAAGACGACGTATGTCTTGGATGCCAATAAAAGAAGGATGGTGTGTGAATGGATAAAACAGTTGAAATTTCCTGATAGGTATGCGTCGAATATCGCACGTTGCATCAATGTAGACGGCGAAAAGATATATGGAATGAAAAGTCACGATTGTCATGTTTTTATGCAAAGGTTAATTCCTCTGGCATTTCATGATATCTTGCAAAAACCTATATGAGGACCGTTAACAGAACTAAGCTTGTTCTTTAAAGAAGTTTGTGCGACTAAAATTCGTGCTTCCACTATGGAGAATGTAGAGCTTTCTATCATTGAAACAATTTGCAAGTTAGAGAAGATTTTCCCTCCAGCATTCTTTGACGTGATGGAACATCTAGTCGTGTATCTCCCTTATGAAGCTAAGGTTGGAGGTCTAATGCATTACAGGTGGATGTACCCCCTTTGAGAGGTGTATTCTATACTTGAAAAGAAAGATCCGAAATAAGGCAAAAGTTAAAGGATCTATTTGTGAAGCGTATATTTTAGAAGAAATTTCCAATTTTGCTTCCATGTATTTTGATCCTCACCTACAGACCAGGCGCACTCAAGTTCCTCGGAATGACGACGGTGGGGAAGATACAATTAATGAATGGTTATCTGTTTTTAAACCTCCATGTCGTCCTGTCGGGAGAGGTCAAAATAGATTCTTGACGGATGTGGAACTTCAGATTGCTGAGACATATGTGCTTGTAAATTGTGGAGAAGTGGAACCTTATCTCCAGTAAGTTTACTCTCTATCTAATGAATTTGTTATTAGTATGCTAAATTTATGCTAAAAATTAATTATTGTATTGATTAGACAATTCGAGGGTTCGTTAAGGGTTACAGATCCCAATATCACTGATGATCAAATATTGGAAGCTCGAGATAAGGACTTCAGTAGGTGGCTATAACATCTAGTGAGTCCTTTTATCCATAATAGCGATCTATCATATTAAATTCAATGTGCATTATGCTATATGTTACAACTATCTACCATCTATGTAATGATACAAGTTAATATAGGCCAAGTCGAGGATCAAATGATACGAGAGATAAGTTATGGTCCATCCAAGTCCGTGACTTCTTACTATGGCTTAATAGTTAATAGGTACAGATTTCATACCAAGGTTTACGGACAAAATAAAGCTACCATGAATAGTGGCGTATGTGTTAGAGGTAGTATATATGGTGAGAATGACTTCGACTATTATGGCATCATTAAAGATATATTGGAATTGTCATATGTAGGAAATCAGAACAAAGTATTTCTTTTACAATGTTATTGGTTTGACCCGATAAATGGAGTCAATGTTGATGAGAGATATGGGTTGGTTGACATCAAGCATAAATCAAGACTTCACTCAAATGAGCCATTCGTCTTAGCCGAACAAGCACAACAAGTGTACTATACAAGATACCCACAAAGCGGGAATAGAGCTAATGGTGAATGGTGGGCAGCTTGCAAGGTCAGAGCAAAACTCTTCGTGGCTGAGACATTGAATGAGGAAGGTGATGAATTGAATGACTTAACTGCCACTGATTATTACCAAGATGATGGATCCCTTGGAACACACAATCCTGTGATAGATGATGAAGCAGTCTCCTTGTTTGATGCACATGCCCAAATGGAAGAAGTGAACATACGTGATATACATTATCCAATGGACGATCTGGTTGATGATGAGTTCGTTGATGACAATGAAAATAATGAAATTAATGAATTCTCAAATGAAGATGAGGAATATTTTGCTTCAGACTCAAGTAGTTAAAGGAGTTACTAGTATTTTTAGGATTCTAACCATCCCAAAATACCTCCAAAACTTGCCTAAAAAGGCTGATTTTCAAGATTGCACCAAATGTGTATCTTAACTCATAAAATTCTAAAATTTAATGGAAAGATATCTCTCTCTTATATCTTTCCAATTCCATAAACCTCACCTCATTAGGATAAGCGTATCAAAAGTTATGAGACATTTTGCAGAAGCAAAAATAGAGGATTTACTGGTTCACCCATTTTTGCCCTGACTTTAAACTGAAACTGGGAACAAAATACATATAGGAAAATTCTGAAATTTTGTAGGCAAGAATACTTACATGTTATCTTTAAAATGCCACTGGTTTCATGTGAAACAGACACTGGAGTAGGAAGTTATGCAATTTGGTTTACTGGCTGGCAGAATGCATTTTCTGCAGAATCTGCCTTGGATTCAAACCGAAACTGGTACTGTTTGGCTTGGTGTAAAATTCTAAAATTTTTACCACATGTAGCCCTATATCTTAGATTTAAAATATCATAAGAATCAGGTCAATCCGATATCTGTACCTCAAGTTATACGACAAACACCACAGGCTGTTCGCGTGCTGTCCTGATTCTACAAATTCGAGTATTACATAATCTTGGTTTCTAACCAAGTTCTAATCCTCAAATCATGGATTCTAAGTGTTTTCCAACCCTAATCATGGTCTCTAATCATTTTAGGATCATTAAATACTAATTCAACTCATCAATGATGGATTTAAAGTCAAACTTCTAACTAAACCCTATTTTTTTCCAACTAACCATTAAAAAGGAAACTATGGATAGAACCTGGGCTCTAATCCATCAACTAACTAGTATCTCACTCATTAAACTTAGATTTTGATCAAAGTCAATCAATCACAACCTAATTCTCATTTTTCTCCAATCCATTTCCAAGATTCTCTATCATGAACCAAAATGATTAGTTTGACTCATAAATGATTATCTAATGCTTATTAAACTAAAATTATCCTAACTTAATTCTTGGAAGCAAGAATCCAGATAAGAGCTAGGATTTTGCTCTCCAAATCCAGTTTTCCATTCCAAAATCTCTAACCCCTATTCAAAAGAACAAAGAGGGAAAAAGAATAGAAATCTCTCACCTTTAGGTGATGACCAACCTTGGAGCCTTATTCTTCTTCTTTTCCTCTTCCCTTCCTTTCTTCTCCTTTCTCTCTTTCTCCCTTCGTTTTCTATTTTTGTTCTGTTCTATTCTTTTCTTTTGTTTTCTGCTGGGGGTCATGGGTTAAGGGGAAAATCGAAACTTAAGTTCCAGTGTTAGAACTTTTATATGCTAAGAACACTTGAATTATACTAATTCAAGTTTTTCAACTTCCCAACAACTTTAAAATAAATACTAGGATTCATTTAAATTACTAGTTCACTTTTATTCTCATTTTTCATATCTGCTACTAGTCAATCGGTATTAAAATACATAACCAGTATACTTAAAAATACCTAACTGACTCCGATTCTTCTCAAATTTTAACTGTATCTTACTTAACTCATTTGTGACCTAAAAATAATTTCTCTATACTTGTTTCTCTCAACTTAGCCTTTAAAGCTATTTTCTAAGTCATTTTAAGCTACTTTTCAACTTCTGTGTTGCAACTAAGTGCCTAAACTAATTCAGTTTGTCACAAAACTGAACTGGCATGTTAAGCAAGTATTAGAATACCTTTGTAACCCGCTTACAAGCCTAACATGATACTGAGGGTGTTACACACTGCTTCACCACTTTTAGAGCAACTGGGTTCATTTCTTCATCAGGCGACTGAAATTCACGAATCAGAATGATCATGACTTCCTTAGTATAGCAACTGGCGTATAGGGCTTCCAATTCCTTACACATTGCTTCACCTTCTTAATCTATTGCACAATCTTAATCCCAGTGTGCCGAGCTTGCCATGATTTCTTACTCTTATAAACAACCTTCAAGAAGGGTAAGAGTGCAGGTATACCAAGAGCAGAGGCAACAACACTGAAAGCTCTAGCAGTAGTGTTCCTAACATATTCGTCAATGTTGTCTATGTCAGGCCGCATAGCAGCAATCATTGTGGCCAGTGAAAACTTAGATTTTATTATGACATCAATCTTGGATGCTGAAAATAAAAGTTATGAATTTCTAACGAATTATGTGTTAAGAATACTGGTTTGATTTAACTTTTGATTGTACTTTAACATATGCTTAAAGTTTTATTTTCTTATTCTAGTGAAGATTTGAGCAAAACCTTAGTTTTCCGTTTGAGATTCAATATGAATGAGCACACATACTTATTTTCGTACTACTCATTGTATTGAATCTTGAATTGTCCAAGTGGGAAATTTAGTAAGAAATTTTTCCTTCACTTGGTTAATAGTTATTATTTAAATCTCATATCTTATACTTGTTGAAATTTTGGTCTGCTACATTTCCTTTTGTTCTCTGGGTGTATACTTAAATGCGGTAGATCTCACTGTGTTATAGTCATGCACTTGGAGACCAATGGGAAATGCTGTAAATTTCGTCAAGTATAAAATATGAGATTTAAGGAATAACTATTAACCAAGTGTTAAAAAAGTTTCTTATCAAATGGGATAGGGCCATACTATGTTAAAAAGGATCAGTTGATATAAGGATTTGTATTAATGTGCTAAACCAATTTCAAAGCAATCATGAGACCTGATCGAAGTTGGACGTTATGAAGAAATGATCCTACCGGCTATATAAGTGAAGAATTCAAGGATGGAGTTGATGATTTCATTAGGGTTACTCAAGGAGACCCGACAGTTAGTGATGCATTAAATCTCTTCCTTTGTCCATGTGCTAGATGTAAGAATCGTGCTTGGAGGGAGGTATTTGGGGTAGAACAACATCTGTATAAGTACGGATTTGTGGATGGTTATGTAAATTGGACCATTCATGGTGAGGACATATGGGGAGATAGCGGCTCAACATCCATTGTCCATGATGATGAAGTGGAGCCTAGGAATCCATACGTGGATATGGTTATGGATGTCGCAGGTGATAGATTAAATCCAGAGGCTCAAGATTTAGAAGAGGATCCAAATGCGTCAGCTGCGAAGTTTTATGACTTGCTAAGAGACGCTGACGAACCTTTATGGGATGGTTGCCATAAGCACACGAAATTGTCAGCTGTAACTCAACTTTTGAACTTGAAGTTAGAGTTTAATATGAGTGAGAGTTGTTATGATAGAATGATTGTCATAATTAAGAGCATACTTCCAGAGCCTGAAAGGTTACCCGAAAACTTCTACAAATTGAAGAGAATGGTTCGTGAGTTGGGATTAGGATATGAGAAGATAGATGCGTGTCTTAATCAATGCATGTTGTATTACAAAGAATATAGTGACAAGAGACTCTACTCAGTTTGCTTAGTATGTGGACACCTACGATTCAAACCGAAGGCGGGACATTCATCGAATGAGAAAGATGTGCCACACTCAGTGTTGCGATATTTTCCTATTATGCCAAGACTCCAACATCTGTTTATATCCAAAAACATGCACAGTATATGACTGCATGCGGATGGAGTGCGTCAAGATGAATCAATGATCAGGCATCCAGGCGATGCTGAGGCTTGGAAACGATTTGACGCTACCTATCCTACATTTGCCCTAGATGCTTGAAATGTTAGGCTTGGCTTATGTACAGACAGTTTTAATCCATTCAGCGATTTAGCCACACCATATTCATGTTGGCCTGTTTTTGTCACACCGTACAATCTACCTCCAAGTATGTGTATGAGAAGGGAATACATATTCCTTACTCTTGTGATTCCTGGACTAAAGTCACCTGGTAAAAGTTTAGATGTCTATCTTAGACCCCTAATTAACGATCTGAAGATATTGTGGGATGATGGGGTGCAAACTTATGATGCCTGGAAGAAGCAAAATTTTGGATTTGAAAGCGACTTTATTGTGGATAATAAGTGACTTTCCAGCCTATGGAATGTTGTCTAAGTGGAGCACCCCATGGAAAACTTTCTTGTCCACTTTGTATGAATCACAGTAAGTCATTTGTGTTGAAGCACGGTAGGAAATGTTGTTGGTTTGATTGTCATCGCCAATTTTTGCACTTTGATCATCTATTTCGCCGTGATCGAAACTCTTTTAAGAGATCAACAGTGAAAAAATTGAATCCACCACAACGGCTGAGTGGGACAGATGTCTTGAATAGAGTGACTCAACTTAAGGAAATCATTTTTGGCTTGAATTCAGGTAAACAAAAACAAGATGGCTTTAGTATGCACCACAATTGGGTGAAGAAGAGCATATTCTGGGAATTACCTTATTGGTCGACTAATCTAATACGACATAATTTAGATGTTATGCATGTCAAGAAGAATGTATTTGATAATATCTTCAACACTTTCATGGACATAAAGGGCAAGACAAAAGACAATGCAAATGCAAGAGAAGATTTGAAGATAATATGCAAACGTCCTACCTTGGAGCTAATAGTTGACAATGGCAAGTGTAAAAAACCAAAGACGACGTATGTCTTGGATGCCAATAAAAGAAGGATGGTGTGTGAATGGATAAAACAGTTGAAATTTCCTGATAGGTATGCGTCGAATATCGCACGTTGCATCAATGTAGATGGCGAAAAGATATATGGAATGAAAAGTCACGATTGTCATGTTTTTATGCTAAGGTTAATTCCTCTGGCATTTCATGATATCTTGCAAAAACCTATATGGGGACCGTTAACAGAACTAAGCTTGTTCTTTAAAGAAGTTTGTGCAACTAAAATCCGTGCTTCCACTATGGAGAATGTAGAGCTTTCTATCATTGAAACAATTTACAAGTTAGAGAAGATTTTTCCTCCAGCATTCTTTGACGTGATGGAACATCTAGTCGTGTATCTCCCTTATGAAGCTAAGGTTGGAGGTCCAATGCATTACAGGTGGATGTACCCCCTTTGAGAGGTGTATTCTATACTTGAAAAGAAAGATCCGAAATAAGGCAAAAGTTAAAGGATCTATTTGTGAAGCGTATATTTTAGAAGAAATTTCCAATTTTGCTTCCATGTATTTTGATCCTCACCTACAGACCAGGCGCACTCAAGTTCCTCAGAATGACGACGGTGGGGAAGATACAATTAATGAATGGTTGTCTGTTTTTAAACCTCCATGTCGTCCTGTCAGGAGAGGTCAAAATAGATTCTTGACGGATGTGGAACTTCAGATTGCTGAGACATATGTGCTTGTAAATTGTGGAGAAGTAGAACCTTATCTCCAGTAAGTTTACTCTCTATCTAATGAATTTGTTATTAGTGTGCTAAATTTATGCTAAAAATTAATTATTGTATTGATTAGACAATTCGAGGGTTCGTTAAGGGATATAGATCCCAATATCACTGATGATCAAATATTGGAAGCTCGAGATAAGGACTTCAGTAGGTGGCTATAACATCTAGTGAGTCCTTTTATCCATAATAGTGATCTATCATATTAAATTCAATGTGCATTATGCTATATGTTACAACTATCTACCATCTATGTAATGATACAAGTTAATATAGGCCAAGTCGAGGATCAAATGATACGAGAGATAAGTTATGGTCCATCCAAGTTCGTGACTTCTTACTATGGCTTAATAGTTAATAGGTACAGATTTCATACTAAGGTTTACGGACAAAATAAAGCTACCATGAATAGTGGCGTATGTGTTAGAGGTAGTATATATGGTGAGAATGACTTCGACTATTATGGCATCATTAAAGATATATTGGAATTGTCATATGTAGGAAATCAGAACAAAGTATTTCTTTTACAATGTTATTAGTTTGACCCGATAAATGGAGTCAATGTTGATGAGAGATATGGGTTGGTTGACATCAAGCATAAATCAAGACTTCATTCAAATGAGCCATTCGTCTTAGCCGAACAAGCACAACAAGTGTACTATACAAGATACCCACAAAGCGGGAATAGAGCTAATGGTGAATGGTGGGCAGCTTGTAAGGTTAGAGCAAAACTCTTCGTGGCTAAGACATTGAATGAGGAAGGTGATGAATTGAAAGACTTAACTGCCACTGATTATTACCAAGATGATGGATCCCTTGGAACACACAATCTTGTGATAGATGATGAAGCAGTCTCCTTGTTTGATGCACATGCCCAAATAGAAGAATTGAACATACGTGATATATATTATCCAATGGACGATCTGGTTGATGATGAGTTCATTGATGACAATGAAAATAATGAAATTAATGAATTCTCAAATGAAGATGAGGAATATTTTGCTTCAGACTCAATTAGTTAAAGGAGTTACTAGTATTTTTAGGATTCAAACCATCCCAAAATACCTCCAAAACTTGCCTAAAAAGGCTGATTTTCAAGATTGCACCAAATGTGTATCTTAACTCATAAAATTCTAAAATTTAATGGAAAGATAGCTCTCTCTTATATCTTTCCAATACCATAAACCTCACCTCATTTGGATAAGCGTATCTAAAGTTATGAGACATTTTGCAGATGCAAAAATAGAGGATTTACTGGTTCACCCATTTTTGCCCTCACTTTAAACTGAAACTGGGAACAAAATACATATAGGAAAATTCTGAAATTTTGTAGGCAAGAATACTTACATGTTATCTTTAAAATGCCACTGGTTTCATGTGAAACAGACACTGGAGCAGGAAGTTATGCAATTTGGTTTACTGGCTGGCAGAATGCATTTTCTGCAGAATCTGCCTTGGATTCAAACCGAAACTGGTACTGTTTGGCTTGGTGTAAAATTCTAAAATTTTTATCACATATAGCCCTATATCTTAGATTTAAAATATCACAAGAATCAGGTCAATCCGATATCTTTACCTCAAGTTATACGACAAACACCACAGGCTGTTCGCGTGCTGTCCTGATTCTGGAAATTCGAGTATTGCATAATCTTGGTTTCTAACCAAGTTCTAATCCTCAAATCATGGATTCTAAGTGTTTTTCAACCCTAATCATGGTCTCTAATCATTTTAGGATCATTAAACACTAATTCAACCCATCAATGATGGATTTAAAGTCAAACTTCTAACTAAACCCTATTTTTTTCCAACTAACCATTAAAAAGGAAACTATGGATAGAACTTGGGCTCTAATCCATCAACTAACTAGTATCTCACTCATTAAACTTAGATTTTGATCAAAGTCAATCAATCACAACCTAATTCTCATTTTTCTCCAATCCATTTCCAAGATTCTCTATCATGAACCAAAATGGTTAGTTTGACTCATAAATGATTATCTAATGCTTATTAGACTAAAATTATCCTAACTTAATTCTTGGAAGCAAGAATCCAGCTAAGAGCTAGGATTTTGCTCTCCAAATCCAGTTTTCCATTCCAAAATCTCTAACCCCCATTCAAAAGAACAAAGAGGGAAAAGAATAGAAATCTCTCACCTTTAGGTGATGACCAACTTTGGAGCCTTGTTCTTCTTCTTTTCCTCTTCCCTTCCTTTCTTCTCCTTTCTCTCTTTCTCCCCTTTGTTTCTCTATTTTTGTTCTGTTCTATTCTTTTCTTTTGTTTTCTGCTAGGGGTCGTGGGTTAAGGGGAAAATCGAAACTTAAGTTCCAGTGTTAGAACTTTTATATGCTAAGAACACTTGAATTGTACTAATTCAAGTTTTTCAACTTCCCAACAACTTTAAAATAAATACTAGGATTCATTTAAATTACTAGTTCACTTTTATTCTCATTTTTCATATCTACTACTAGTCAATCGGTATTAAAATACATAACCAGTATACTTAAAAATACCTAACTGACTCCGATTCTTCTCAAATTTTAACTGTATCTTACTTAACTCATTTGTGACCTAAAAACAATTTCTCTATACTTGTTTCTCTCAACTTAGCCTTTAAAGCTATTTCCTAAGTCATTTTAAGCTACTTTTCAACACGTGTTGCAACTAAGTGCCTAAACTAATTCAGTTTGTCACAAAACTGAACTGACATGTTAAGCAAGTATTAGAATACCTTTGTAACCCGCTTACAAGCCTAACATGATACTGAGGGTGTTACACACTGCTTCACCACTTTCAGAACAACTGGGTTCATTTCTTCATCAGGCGACTGAAATTCACGAATCAGAATGATCATGACTTCCTTAGTATAGCAACTGGCGTATAGGGCTTCCAATTCCTTACACATTGCTTCACCTTCTTAATCTATTGCACAATCTTAATCCCAGTGTGCCGAGCTTGCCATGATTTCTTACTCTTATAAATAACCTTCAAGAAGGGTAAGAGTGCAGGTATACCAAGAGCAGAGGCAATAACACTGAAAGCTCTAGCAGTAGTGTTCCTAACATATTCGTCAATGTTGTCTATGTCAGGCCGCGTAGCAGCAATCATTGTGGCCAGTGAAAACTTAGATTTTATTTATGCTTTTCTCTCCTATGAGGTACATTTAGGACTATCTAAATATGACATCAAATCTTGGATGTTGAAAATAAAAGTTATGAATTTCTAACGAATTATGTGTTAAGAATATTGGTTTGATTTAACTTTTGATTATGCTTTAACATATGCTTAAAGTTTTATTTTCTTATTCTAGTGAAGATTTGAGCAAAACCTTAGTTTTCCGTTTGAGATTCAATATGAATGAGCACACATACTTATTTTCCTACTACTCATTGTATTGAATCTTGAATTGTCCAAGTGGAAAATTTAGTAAGAAATTTTTCCTTCACTTGGTTAATAGTTATTATTTAAATCTCATATCTTATACTTGTTGAAATTTTGGTCTGCTACCTTTCCTTTTGTTCTCTGGGTGTATACTTAAACGCGGTAGATCTCACTGCGTTATAGTCATGCACTTGGAGACCAATGGGAAATGCTGCCGAAATTTCGTCAAGTATAAAATATGAGATTTAAGGAATAACTATTAACCAAGTGTTGAAAAAGTTTCTTATCAAATGGGATAGGGCCATACTATGTTAAGAAGGATTAGTTGATATAAGGATTTGTATTAATGTGCTAAACCAATTTCAGCAATCATGAGACCTGATCGAAGTTGGATGTTATGAAGAAATGATCCTACCGGCTATGTAAGTGAAGAATTCAAGGATGGAGTTGATGATTTCATTAGGGTTACTCAAGGAGACCCGACAGTTAGTGATGCATTAATTCTCATCCTTTGTCCATGTGCTAGATGTAAGAATCGTGCTTGGAGGGAGGTATTTGGGGTAGAACAACATCTGTATAAGTACGGATTTGTGGATGGTTATGTAAATTGGACCATTCATGGTGAGGACATATGGGGAGATAGCGGCTCAACATCCATTGTCCATGATGATGAAGTGGAGCCTAGGAATCCATACGTGGATATGGTTATGGATGTCGCAGGTGATAGATTAAATCCAGAGGCTCAAGATTTAGAAGAGGATCCAAATGCGCGGTGCGAAGTTTTATGACTTGCTAAGAGACGCTGACGAACCTTTATGGGATGGTTGCCATAAGCACACGAAATTGTCAGCTGTAACTCAACTTTTGAACTTGAAGTTAGAGTTTAATATGAGTGAGAGTTGTTATGATAGAATGATTGTCATAATTAAGAGCATACTTCCAGAGCCTGAAAGGTTACCCGAAAACTTCTACAAATTGAAGAGAATGGTTCGTGAGTTGGGATTAGGATATGAGAAGATAGATGCATGTCTTAATCAATGCATGTTGTATTACAAAGAATACAGTGACAAGAGACTCTACTCAGTTTGCTTAGTATGTGGACACCCACGATTCAAACCGAAGGCGGGACATTCATCGAATGAGAAAGATGTGCCACACTCAGTGTTGCGATATTTTCCTATTATGCCAAGACTCCAACATCTGTTTATGTCCAAAAACATGCACAGTATATGACTTGGCATGCGGATGGAGTGCGTCAAGATGAATCAATGATCAGGCATCCAGGTGATGCTGAGGCTTGGAAACGATTTGACGCTACCCATCCTACATTTGCCCTAGACGCTTGAAATGTTAGGCTTGGCCTATGTACAGATAGTTTTAATCCATTCAGCGATTTAGCCACACCATATTCATGTTAGCCTATTTTTGTCACACCGTACAATCTACCTCCAAGTATGTGTATGAGAAGGGAATACATATTCCTTACTCTTATGATTCCTGGACCAAAGTCACCTGGTAAAAGTTTAGATGTCTATCTTAGACCCCTAATTGACGATCTGAAGATATTGTGGGATGATAGGGTGCAAACTTATGATGCCTGGAAGAAGCAAAATTTCGGATATGAAAGCGGCTTTGTTATGGATAATAAGTGACTTTCCAGCCTATGGAATGCTATCTGGGTGGAGCACCCCTTGGAAAACTTTCTTGTCCGCTTTGTATGAATCACAGTAAGTCATTTATGTTGAAGCACGGTAGGAAATTATATTGGTTTGATTGTCATCTCCAATTTTTGCACTTTGATCATCCATTTCGCCGTGATCGAAACTCTTTTAAGAGATCAACAGTGAAAAAATCGAATCCACCGCAACGGCTGAGTGGGACAGATGTCTTGAATAGAGTGACTCAACTTAAGGAAATCATTTTTGGCTTGAATTCAAGTAAACAAAAACAAGATGGCTTTAGTATGCACCACAATTGGGTGAAGAAGAGCATATTCTGGGAATTACCTTATTGGTCGACTAATCTAATACGACATAATTTAGATGTTATGCATGTCAAGAAGAATGTGTTTGATAATATCTTCAACACTGTCATGGACATAAAGGGCAAGACAAAAGACAATGCAAATGCAAGAGAAGATTTGAAGATAATATGCAAACATCCTACCTTGGAGCTAATAGTTGACAATGGCAAGTGTAAAAAACCAAAGACAACGTATGTCTTGGATGCCAATAAAAGAATGATGGTGTGTGAGTGGATAAAACAGTTGAAATTTTCTGATAGGTATGCGTCGAATATCGCACGTTGCATCAATGTAGACGGCAAAAAGATATATGGAATGAAAAGTCACGATTGTCATGTTTTTATGCAAAAGTTAATTCCTCTGGCATTTCATGATATCTTGCAAAAACCTATATGGGGACCGTTAACAGAACTAAGCTTGTTTTTTAAAGAAGTTTGTGCAACTAAAATTCGTGCTTCCACTATGGAGAATGTAGAGCTTTCTATCATTGAAACAATTTGCAAGTTAGAGAAGATTTTCCCTCCAGCATTCTTTGACGTGATGGAACATCTAGTCGTGTATCTCCCTTATGAAGCTAAGGTTGGAGGTCTAATGCATTACAGGTGGATGTACCCCCTTTGAGAGGTGTATTCTATACTTGAAAAGAAAGATCCGAAATAAGGCAAAAGTTAAAGGATCTATTTGTGAAGCGTATATTTTAGAAGAAATTTCCAATTTTGCTTCCATGTATTTTGATCCTCACCTACAGACCAGGCGCACTCAAGTTCCTCGGAATGACGACGGTGGGGAAGATACAATTAATGAATGGTTATCTATTTTTAAAACCTCCATGTCGTCCTGTCGGGAGAGGTCAAAATAGATTCTTGACGGATGTGGAACTTTAGATTGCTGAGACATATGTGCTTGTAAATTGTGGAGAAGTAAAACCTTATCTCCAGTAAGTTTACTCTCTATCTAATGAATTTGTTATTAGTGTGCTAAATTTATGCTAAAAATTAATTATTGTATTGATTAGACAATTCGAGGGTTCGTTAAGGGATACAGATCCCAATATCACTGATGATCAAATATTGGAAGCTCGAAATAAGGACTTCAGTAGGTGGCTATAACATCTAGTGAGTCATTTTATCCATAATAGTGATCTATCATATTAAATTCAATATGCATTATGCTAGATGTTACAACTATCTACCATCTATGTAATGATACAAGTTAATATAGGCCAAGTCGAGGATCAAATGATACGAGAGATAAGTTACGGTCCATCCAAGTCCGTGACTTCTTACTATGGCTTAATAGTTAATAGGTACAGATTTCATACCAAGGTTTACGGACAAAATAAAGCTACCATGAATAGTGGCGTATGTGTTAGAGGTAGTATATATGGTGAGAATGACTTCGACTATTATGGCATCATTAAAGATATATTGGAATTGTCATATGTAGGAAATCAGAACAAAGTATTTCTTTTATAATGTTATTGGTTTGACCCGATAAATGGAGTCAATATTGATGAGATATATGGGTTGGTTGACATCAAGCATAAATCAAGACTTCACTCAAATGAGCCATTCGTCTTAGCCGAACAAGCACAACAAGTGTACTATACAAGATACCCACAAAGCGGGAATAGAGCTAATGGTGAATGGTGGGCAGCTTGCAAGGTTAGAGCAAAACTCTTCGTGGCTGAGACATTGAATGAGGAAGGTGATGAATTGAATGACTTAACTGCCACTGATTATTACCAAGATGATGGATCCCTTGGAACACACAATCTTGTGATAGATGATGAAGCAGTCTCCTTGTTTGATGCACATGCCCAAATGGAAGAAATGAACATACGTGATATACATTATCCAATGGACGATCTAGTTGATGATGAGTTCATTGATGACAACGAAAATAATGAAATTAATGAATTCTCAAATGAAGATGAGGAATATTTTGCTTCAGACTCAAGTAGTTAAAATTGAAGCTTGTTCAATAAATTTCATTAATGGTATTTACACTGGAATATCATTATTATATTTTGAGGTTTTTATTGACATACAGTTTCTTAACTCGTCATGTTTCATTATGTTTCCTTATGCAGATATCCATCATGGCCATTCGAGGTAGAGGTGCTGGACGTAGTCGTGGGAGAGGCCGTAATGTTGCATCTACCTATGGTTCTCCACCAGTACAACATTCTCAGCCCTCTCCAGGTATACCTGTAGGATAATCTTTTTAGTTATTATTAACTCGTGGTTTATATAAATGTAATATATATGTGTTTTTTTATGTATAATTATATTAGGTGCAACTTCAGCTACTGGCCCATCGACCAGTGCAGGCCTACCAGCGTCTAGTCCATTGACCATTGGAGGCGCATCAGCTTCTGTCCCACCCCTTACTGACCCAGAGATTTCTATGCCACCCCCTGTTGACCCACCCACTAGCGGCTCGAATGTGGTGCCTTCATGTGGAGAATCCAATGTAGAAATAGATAGCAAGGAACTTATATATGTGGCGCCTGTCCTTGAACCGTAAGTACTAGTGACATATCATCTTTTATTACATGTATTTACTTTCAGATAATCAACATTATCTTATTGTACTTACAGGAGGAGGTTTCTACCGTCGAGGGTGACACGTGACATTATGTACAATGTCATGACACGGATGCCTGTTCTGGCTAGTACGTGGCGAGGTTATCTAGTTGAGATGAAGGAAATACTATTTACCGACTTCATGGTAAGTAATTGTGTTTATAGAATTATATATTATACGTTTATTAAAAAATAAATATACATACATATCCTTTGTGTAGGCTAAGCATCGGTTCACATCTGATGCTGATCGCAGCATGGCTAGAACTGTCTAGGAATGGACTATCTTGGACCGTTATCCAGACCATTTGAACAAAGCACGAGATAAGGCCTTTGAGAGGGCAAATTCAAACAACTTGGCTGATATTAAAAGCCATGGGCCCAGAGGAATGAGGACAGAAGTGTGGGATGGCCTGGTCGACATTTGGCTGACAGATAAATGGATGACGAGGTTTGCAACTGCCCGAAGGAACAGGGCAGTCATGCTTGATGCCTTGAAGCATACAGGCGGGTCGATAAGCTTTGGTCAACACAAGAGTAAGATGGTAATATAACTTCCTCATTTAAAGTTTTAATGATAAGCATCTGTGTATGAACATGTTGCAATTACTTGAGTTATTTGCCTATCTTGAGTATGACATAGTATTTTAGAGGGATTGCCTTACTTTTGATATGTGTTTATTATATAATATTCTTCCATATGGGATTACAGGAGGCAGAGTTAAAGCATCCAGTTTCTTACAGAGATCTGTATGCAAAAGTTCATAAGAAGAAAGACGGAAGCTATGTTTTTTAGCGCTCGAGGAATTTTATTGTAAGTGTCTTGTTCTTATTCAAAAGTCATATATATTTTAGGTTTTTTTTTTTGTTAATATTTTTCTTGTTTTGTTTTTTTTAGGAGTCATATGACACCGCAATGACAGAAAAATATGGAGAAAACTCTTCCTCTCACCCTATGGTTGACCCAGAGGTCTGGTTGGATACGGCGGGTCCCAACAAGAAAGGACGTGTGCATGGCATAGGTAACAGCTTGCACATTGGCAATAACACCAGGCCAGCTTCATCCTCCTCGGTTGTGGGTCCTTCCCACTCTACACTGTTGACACAAGACATATCTGAAGCTGTAAACACAACAGTGGCAGCAGCGATGGCTTCGTTTATCCAGAGTCAACCTGTCCCTATGTTGGCGCCCTTCCAATCGTTCCTATCTATGATCGGATCAATAAATGTTGCTCCACAACCACCATCGCAAGATTTAGGTAGGGAGGGTCGAGAGGAAGACGAAGATGAAAATGAAGATAACTTAGACTGATTGCCATTTTTTATTCTTATTATCAAATTTGTATAACTTTCAACTATATTGATTGATTATTTGTATAATAACTTTTAACTATATTATTGGATTATTTTGTACAAGTTTTTTGTTGTAGCATTTTACAATTATTAGATAGTTGTTGGATTTTTGTTTCTTTGGATTTACATTTTCTTTGGATAGTGGTTTGATATGCGAGGTTTAGGGAAAGTTATATATATATATATATATATATATATATATATAGGTTATTTAAAAAAAACTAGCTCATTAGCGAGGGATTAGCGACAGAAACTCACATTGTAAAATAGCGAGGGATTAGCGAGCAAATAGCGAGGGATATATTAGCGAGGAAATAGCGAGTAAAATATTACCGATGGATTAGCGAGGAAATAGCGAGGGATTAGCGAGGAAATAATGACTGAATAATACAAGCCATGACTGATTAGCGAGGGAAGTTAGAGAGGGATTAGCAAGGGAATAGAGAGGGAATTAATAGAGAGGGAATAGCGAGGGAAATTGACAAAATTAGTAAATAATTCAACGACAGAATAGCGAGGGAAATTCCCTCGTCATTTTGCAAGGGAATATTAGCGAGGGATTAGAGAGGAATTAGCGAGGAAAATAAATTTTATAGAGACGGATTAGAGAGGGAATACTTTCCCTCACTAATTAGCGATGAAAAAAAAAGTAACTAAAATTTCCCTCGCTAATCCCTCTCTAATCCCTTTCTAATAAAATTAGCGAGGGATTAGAGAGGGATTAGCAAGGGAAATTTCCCTCGCTGTTTTCCTAATTTCTTGTAGTGAGTCTTTATCAAGTTCAAATAGCAGAAAGCTTTGATTGAAAAGCAGACTGGGAAACAGATCAAGCGACTAAGAACGGACAATGGCTTAGAATTTTATGGAGGAGAATTCAACAAGTTCTGCAAGGATCATGGTATTGTCAAACATCGTACTATGAGACACACTCCACAACAGAATGGGCTTGCAGAACGAATGAACAGAACATTGATAGAGCAAGTAAGGTGTATGCTTTCAAATGCTAGGCTATCAAGAGAGTTCTGGACTGAAGCTGTTAACACAACTTGTTACTTAATTAACAGATGTCCATCTTCGGCAATTAGCTTTAAGACTCCCGAAGACATATGGTCAGGTACTGCTGCTAATTATGAAAATCTGAGAATTTTCAGTTGTCCTGCTTATGCTCATGTCAATTATGGCAAACTTGAGCCAAGGGCAAAGAAATGCATTTTTCTTAGATATCCTGAAGGCGTGAAGGGATACAAGCTATGGTGTCCAGACACAAGAAAATGCATTATTA
The DNA here is from genome assembly GCA_029884595.1 of Ormosia semicastrata. NCBI lineage: Eukaryota > Viridiplantae > Streptophyta > Magnoliopsida > Fabales > Fabaceae > Ormosia > Ormosia semicastrata. The sequence goes on from JAQQTO010000061.1 coordinate 76,705,495, forward strand.
GCAGAGACGTGACTTTTAATGAAGCTGAGATGCTCAAACCTAATGAGGGGTCATCTACAGAAAAAGAAAATACTAGTGCCGAGAATAAGGTAGAGCTTGAGGTGGAGTTTTCAAAAGAAACCTCTCAAGATCTAGTTGATAAAGAAGAGTCAGACCCTATTGAGGAACAAGACACATAACAATTGCATCATTATCAACTAGCTAGAGACAGACAAAGGAGAGAAGTTAGACCTCCCCAAAGGTATGGCTGTGAGGATTTAGTCTCATATGCTCTAAACGTTACAAGTAACATTGACAACTGTGAGCCCCAATCATACCAAGAAGCTATCAATAGTATGGATGTTGCTCAATGGATTGCTGCAATGACTGAAGAGATTGAATCTCACAAGAATCATACTTGGGAGATAGTCAAAAGGCCAGAGAATCAGAAGATTGTCGGAAGTAAATGGGTCTTCAAGAAGAAGGAGGGAATTCTTAGAGCTGAAAAATGTAAGGTTTAAAGCACAACTTGTGGCCAAGGGCTTCACACAGAGAGAAGGTATCGATTTTAATGAAGTCTTTTCTCTGTGGTGAAACATAGTTCTATTCAGGTCCTGGTTGCCATCGTAGCTCAGTTTGATCTAGAACTAGAGTAGCTAGATGTCAAAACAGCATTCTTGCATGGAGATTTAGAATAAATATATATAAACCAGCCAAATGGATTTGAAGTCCAAGGTAAAGAAGACCACATTTGTCTCTTAAAGAAATCTTTGCATAGCTTGAAACAGTCTCTTAGACAGTTGTATAAGCGGTTTGACACTTTCATGTTTGGAAATGACTATTGTAGGAGTAAGTATGATAGTTGTATGTACTATAAGAAGCTCATAGATGGGTCATTCATCTATTTGCTCCTGTATGTTGATGACATGTTGATCGCTTATAAAAGCATGTTTGAAATCAACAGTTTAAAAGCTCAATTAAGTGGAAAGTTTGATATGAAGGATTTGGGAGCTGCAAAGAAAATATTAGGGATGGAAATTCACAGGTGTTAGTGAAATATAATTAGGATTGATCTATTGGGCTGGGCCTTGCTTTTATATATCAATAACTCTAATAGTTTAATATAAATATAGTGTTAGGGTGGCTAATCATAATAAATTAGCTACTCTCTTTTTCTGTTTTACCTCTCATGCTTATCTTCTTCTCCATCTTTCTTTTCTCTTTACATGGTATCTAGAGTCAGAAATAAACCCTAGCCTTCCAAACCTTAATCGCTTTTCCAATATATATATATATATATATATATATATATATATATATATATATATATATATATATACCTTTGTGCTCGAGAACCGCGATCTACCCTTCCCTAGGGTTGGTTTATTTTTTCCAACACTGTTGAGGTCCAGATCGGAGGTTTTCATTAGTATTTAGGCATGAGGGCTTCATGCTAATGTGCTGAACAGTGGCCATGTAGGTGTCGTGCGTACTGTTTTCGGTGACCAAGGGTGTCGCCTCTAGCCAAGGGAGCCGCAACTGGTGTTTCTGGCAACTAAGGGTGTCGCTGTCGGCCAGGGGTGCTGTGTTTTTGGTGTTTTCAATCGCGATTTGGAGTTTCCTAGCGATCCCAGTCCATGATTTGGGCATTTTTAGGTATGCTTTGAAGTTTTCTTTCGTACCCAGTCCTCTTGCTGTGTTTTTGGGTGCCATTTGGGTGTTTTCAGTTCTGTTGATGCATTTTTCAGTGGTGTTTGGGTGTTTCCAGTGCCATTTGGGTGTTTTTCTTTGAGCCCAACATTTTTCATGTTATTTGCAGTGTACGTTGGTGCCTCTTTTCTTTTTCTTTGATGGCTAATCTTGTTCATAATTCCAGTTCCACTAGTTCTACTTGTTCTGATGAATCTAAGAAGTCGATGAAACCTACTATTATGCCTGAGTTCATATATGCTTATGTCTGCATTATTGATGATAAGTTTGATGGGAAATACTATGCAGAATGACGTAAAACTATTACCATGTTTCTCACTGGGATTAAGAAAGAAGATCATTTGAAAGATGACCCATTGACATCTAAAACTAGGCGTGATCGGTGGTTGCAGGAAGATAACTGCCTTTTTGGTATGATCAACAAAACCCTTGATACTTCCATTAAGCATATTATTTTTCACTGTGATGCTGTGAAAGAGTTATTGGAGTATATGAAGTTTCTTTATTCTAGGAAAGCCAACATAACTTGTCTTTATGAGGTGTCACAGGCGTTTCATAGACCAACACATCAGGATAAATCTCTACATGGGTATTTTACTGACTTTAAGCGTACTTATGAAGAATTGAGTGACCTCCAACCTATCTCTACCGATGTTAAACAAATGCATTTACAGCGAGAATAATTAGAAGTTGTGAGTTTCTTGTCTGGATTATCCTCTGAGTTCAGTGCCGCTCGTGATCAGCTATTGACTGGTTTTGATCATATAACCCTTGATGATGTTTATCGCCATCTCATGCGCACTCATCATGAGTTGCATTCTGATTCTTCTTCTGAATCACCGGCTACTTTGGTTGGTTGTGGTGGCGGTAGAACAAGTAAAGGTGGAGGTTGTGGTAGTCGTGGTAGAACAGGTGGTCATTTTGGTGGCCGTGATGGTGGTCGTGATGGTAGTTTTTCTGGTGGCCATGATGGTGCTTCTTATCTTTGTTATTACCGTGGGGAAGAATGACATATTAAGAAGAATTATTGGAAGTTGAATAGGAAACTTGGTTCCTCCTAAGGTCAGCGTTATGCTCATACAACAACTCAAAAGGGTCTCTTGCCCACACTTGTCACTACTCCTCAAACACAGGGTCTCAAAACCATTACCATGTTTAGTGCTAAATTTGAGGCTTACACTCAGTTCCAGGCCTCACAGGGTATTGGTTTTTCTTCCACTGCTACTCTTGTCCAGTCAGGTAATCCCGTTGTTTGTCTTACTTCTTCCTCCCATACATGGGTCATTGATTCTGGTGCAACAAACTATATGACAAGTAATACTGGTATTCTCTCTTCTTTTCTTCCTACTTCTTCCTTACCAAATGTCACTCTTGCTAATGGTTCCTCGGCCCCTGTTATAGGTAGTGGGGTTGCCCATCCTTCATCATCTTTTCCCTGACATTTTGTCTTATGTTTACTGCATTTTCCTTTTAATCTTTTGTCTGTCAGTAAAATTACCAATAGTTTGAATTATAGTATTCATTTCTTTCCTACATATTGTTTATTTCAGGATCTTGTGACAAAGAAGGTGATTGGTAGAGGTCGTGAATCCAATGGCTTATATGTTTTGGACTCCACCAATCTGAAACCACTGTCAGTTGCTTGTTCTGCTTCTATTTCTCTGTTTCATCTTCATTACCGACTTGGACATCCACCTTTGTAGACATTGAAGAAGTTGTGTCCTAGTTTAGAGTCTTCATTTGTTTTGAATTGTGAATCTTGTCAGTTTTCTAAACATCATCAAGGATTTTTTCCTCCTAGAGTCAATAAGCGTGTTGTTTCTGCTTTTACTTTAGTTCATTCAGACATTTGGGGGCCTTGTCCCGTTAAGTCTAAAGCTGGTTTTCATTTTTTTTTACTTTTGTCAATGATTACTCTTGTGTTACTTAGCTTTATTTAATGAAAAATCATTCAGAGGTGTTTAATATATTTTGTTCTTTTTGTGCTGAAGTTCAAACTAAATTTAATATTACTATTCGCACTCTTCGTAGTGATAATGCTAAAGAATACTTGTTTGCCCCTTTTTATATTTTTTTTGCAAGAACATGACATTATTCATGAAACCTCATGCATTGTCACTCCTCAACAAAATAGGGTGGCAGAAAGAAAGAATCGACATTTACTTGAAGTTGCTCATGCTCTTTTATTAGAAATGAAAGTTTCTAAACACTTTTGGGTTGATGCTGTGTCTACTGCATGTTTATTTAATTAATGGTCTTCTTTCATCTGTTCTTAATGGTCATATCCCTCATTCCTAGCTCTATCCCTCTCAATCTCTATTTGCTCTCCCTCCTAGAATTTTTTGTTGCATTTGTTTTGTGAAGGATGTTCGCTCTCAGGTCTCCAAGTTGGATCCTCGCTCTCTCAAATGTATTTTCCTTGGTTATTCTCAAAGTCAAAAAGGGTACTGATGTTACTATCCTGATTTACGTTGTTGCATTTGTTTTGTGAAGGATGTTCGCTCTCAGGTCTCCAAGTTGGATCCTCGCTCTCTCAAATGTATTTTCCTTGGTTGTTCTCAAAGTCAAAAAGGGTACTGATGTTACTATCTTGATTTACGTTGGTATCTTGTTTCTGCAGATGTGACACTCTTTGAAATCATTGCCTTCTCTTTTGAGTTTACCCCTTCCTCTCTCCCAGATAATGATGAGCACTTTCTGGTATATTCTTTTCCTACTCCAAGTACTTCCTCTTCTCCTTCTTATTGGTCTCATCCCTTCCCTTGTAACGTCCCGGGACTGCCTGCAGGATTGACAAGTATCTCCATAAACCAACATGGGTCTTTTCAGTGTGCTTTGTCCTCACTCACACGCATCCTAGGAAACTTCCCAGGAGGTCACTCATCCCACAATTGCTCCAGGTCAAGCACGCTTAACCATGGAGTTCTTATGTTCTAGGCTCCCGAAAAGAAGTTGCAACTTGTTGATATGGCTATACCAAATCAATTCCTTTAAGTCATCCTCAACTATGCAGTCTCATACCTGCACAGTCTCTGAATCCCTCTCATTCCGGTGCGTATTCAGTTCATTCATGTGACCCTTGGCCTAGAAACCTACCAGAAGCCGCTCTTTATCCGTGCTTCATTGCATCGGTGATCACTCCCTGCCCTCGTCAGCCCCGGGACACACATGCCCACCAACTTCCGCTTGGTTCGTCCCCGAACCACACCGTACTGGGAGAGGTCCCGGCTTTGATACCATCTATAACGTCCCGGGACTGCCTGCAGGATTGACGAGTGTCTCCACAAACCAACACGGGTCTTTTCAGCGTGATTTGTCCTCACTCACACGCATCCTAGGAAACTTCCCAAGAGGTCACCCATCCCACAATTGCTCCAGGTCAAGCATGCTTAACCATGGAGTTCTTATGTTCTAGGCTTCCAAAAAAAGTTACAACTTATTGATATGGCTACGCCAAATCAATTCCTTTAAGCTATCCTCAACTATGTAGCCCCATACCTGCACAGTCTCTGAATCCCTCTCATTCCGGTACGTATTCAGTTCATTCATGAGACCCTTCGCCTAGAAGCCGCTCCTTGTCTGTGCTTCATTGCACCGTCGATCACTCCTGCCCTCGTCGGCCCCAAGACATACATGCCTTAATGTTTTGATTTAATAACCACGGCGCAATCATCATTATACCACAGTCACTAAATTTTCACTGTGCTACAACTCAAATAACAAGTTTTCCAAAATTAATCATTGTGCATATAAAGAAAATATAAGCCACGAATGTATAGTTACACATACTATCATTTGAAAATATGATTTAATAAGATATACTCAAATTACAGCACATAAGACTGGATGATTACCTTAAAACACACATATACTCAAAAGAACCCTTCTACAGGTAATGTAAAAGAAACATAACTACCCACAACAAAATCCAAGACTAAGGAGTTGGGCACTCTATCGGATCTACCTCGGAATCCTCTCCCGGTTCATCTGAAGACACAAAGACAAGACATGGTACAGTCTCACAGGCAGGCGCCCTAGCTGCTGATGCCATAGACTCTCCGTCCTCTCTAGGTGTGTGAATTGGATCACTCCATAGCTCCCGAATGGATAAGGTAAACTCCAGATGCACTGATATAATGAGAATCAGGATAGGATCTTCATGCGGTCCACTTCACGGTCAAGATCGGATCCCCAACATACCATATACGCTTGTCGGCCCAGTCGACTCTTCAAGCCTTGGCACCCCCGGTGAACACAATCTTTACAAAACCAAAAGAACCCCTTCTTGTTGTCCTCACTGAACGCATGAGGTCAAACCAAGTAAAATCTAGGAGATTCAACCTCGCCCCCCCTTTTACAGTCTTTAACTAAAAACATATAAAACAAGAATAGTGCAAGCAAGAGGTGAGATATCCTACATCATTACTAACATGGCAACGAAGGAAAAATAATACGAATGACGAAGTCATTCTATACATACAGATATTGCAAATATATTCAAGTTATCAATTTCACATACATATATTATTAGAAAAGCATATCCCATGATAATATAAATATTAATAGCACTATAACAACAGATATCCACCATAGATATATAAATAATAAATTATGTCATCACAATATGTATGTTGACCATGCCATGACAATTATGTGAACTGACCATGCATATGCATAATGCATAAGTTGATCATCCTTATGTACAATGTACTCATTTCCTACTCCATGGAGCTAGACTCCGTTTTCAGATATGAACGCCCCAGAAGATCTGTCCCCCCTCAATAGACAGTCTACGCCGGGTCATGAAAAGCAATAGTGCCTTGTCGGGTTGCCAGAGCATTGCAACAGTGTTCACAGCCAGGGGTATACAATGTGATAACATGATCACGAGTGAATCACCGCGTCCCGACATCCCCCTAGGTCCATTCAAGACCCCACTATCCTGTAAGTTCTCATTCACTCCTAGGCATAAAACGTCATAATTGTATAATGCACAAATATATATTTAGTGGGATCAACCCTCCATGGTACCATTCACAATGGTATTAAAACAACTATCCATACAATTGTTTCAATACCATTCGCATTAATGATATTATATAACTGTCCATATGACTACATAATACCACTGGTATCTAGGTTTCCTCTGATAACCAGTCCTTTCTGATTAAATCATCTACCTGATGTTTCTGGTTATAAAAGCAAACCACATCTGACTAAATCATCTATTTGATGTTTCTTGGTCTGGTACTTCGGTTCTATAACCACAATGTCAATGCATGTTCATCATGTTTGACATTCTCAATCATGCCTCAATGCAGGTGGATTCAATGCGTACATATATATATATATATATATATATATATATAGATTCACAATGATAGCATAACTTATCCAAATTCACATGCCATATAGAGCCTAATCATTCATCCAAAATCTTTGATCCCAATCACAGACCCACATCAAGTCAATATTAAATCCTCAAAGGTGAACACAAACTATTCAAAGTTGTTACCAAAGTTATGCCTTAATTCCATTATGTTTTTGTGTTAAACTCTCTTAGAATATTTACTTTAAGTTCTTCACAACCCTCCTCACACTCATGTTCTTTCTTTATCCAAACCTCACTCTAAGTTGTATGATAAAGTTGTGTTCTTTATCCTTTCCACATTATGAGTTCTTAATTAAGTGCGTATTCATTTAATTAACTAAGTTCTAGCTTGTTAAAAAGTCTCATAATAAGTGCCCAATGAGGCCGTGAACCTCCAAGGGACTAGAAAAACCAAACAATTCTTCATTATCCCATTTACACGGTCGTGACAAGTTACACGGCCTGGAGCGTGTCAAATTACACAGCCTAGGCCATATACTCCTCCGGAAGTACCTGAAAACATGCCTAAACTGAGATAACCAATTACACGGCCATGTAATATTACACAACCTGGGCCGTGTAACACTTTGTCTTGTGCGTTGAGTTGTGTTTCCAGTGGGGAACACGGCCTGGCCATGCAAATCCACACAACCTGTGAATCTACACCAGAAACCATGAAAATGAGCTTCTCCAAGCTTCCAAATCAAATGGGTACCAATCCATATACATATTTGAGCATTTAGACACATACAAATCCATCAAGATTCACAATATCAAGCATAGAAGATCATACAACACATTCAAATCATAACATTATTAGAAATCACCAACAAAGTGAGAAACCCATAATGAATTCCTCACAATCAACACCAAAGACATTTCCTCACCACCAAGATTGGGTGAAGAGGATTATCTCCCTCTTACCTTAAGAGTCAACAAAGAAAGTAAGCTCCTTGTAAGATTTCCACCACCACCAAGGAAACCCTAAGATGGTCAAATCCAAGAAATTCAAAATCAAAGCTTGAAGAGGGAGTCCTTGGTCACAATGGTGGCCAAGGACCACGAAAATGAGAAGAGAAAGGATGAAAGCCATGGACTTTACCTCAAAGCTTCAAGCTTTAGAGCTTGAAGAAAATGATGGAGATGGAGGAAATCAAAGGAAGATCTTCAAAGAGGAAGGCTTCAAAGTGATGAGAGGAATCAAGATCCTAGATTGGCTTGAGCAAATGAGCTTGAGTGGCCATCAATGGAGGTTTGGCTGTGTGGGTGAAGGAGAAAAGAGAGGAGAGGGCATGATAGAGATGAGAGAAAAAGGTGAAATGGGTTTGAAATGGGAAATAAGAAGTGAAAATGTGATGACTTTTGTCATCTTTTTCTCCTCCCAGCCGTGGAGCCCAAATGAGGAGAGAGGAAAATGTGGTGTTGGGTAAGAAGCTTCCTTGAGAAGCTTTGCATGTTTCTCGATAAAGTGAAGGGTGATAATATCACTTAGATACTATCATAAAAGTAACTAGATAGAAATAATTGGCTAAAGCTATTATCCAGTGAACAAATGTTACAGTTAGCAGAAATAATATTTTATTGTCCCACAGATAATAAAATATACTGTAATTTTATTTATCAAATAAAATCTCAAAAAATGAAAACCTTGTAAACTATGCCCGGTCTCGGGTTTAGTAAGATCTCCCGTCGACGCTTCCACAGTTTAAAGTTTTTCGGCCTCAAGGAAAATATTTCATTTTCTCGGCCCCGCTCAGCGCGCACACAAATCAAGAAAAATATTAAAATAATCAAACAATTCAAAAAAAAATTCAAAAAATTCCTAAAAATCACAAATATTATAAAATAAATATTTATCATGAAATAAGTAATTTTCGAGATGTTACAACTCTCCCATTCAAAAAGAAATTTTGTCCTCGAAATTTTCATACCTTAGAAACTAGCTCTGATGTTGTGCCTCCAACACATCGTTCCAAATCGCTTATTCTAACACAATTTCTTTTTCCCCTTGAATTATTTTGCATCCTTTCCTGAGTCGTCTTAGCTTTATCCGTTGCTCATTGTACAAGCTCGGGTCCAATCGCAATCATTTCACTGTCTTGGTGCTAACACAAAGGTGTCTTACATCGTCGTCCATGTAATGCCTTATATTTAACTCCCTCTAATTAACCAGATATTTCTGACTCTAATGACTTCTGTAGACTTTAAACGTTGCTCCATGCAGAAAATACTTCCATATTTTTAATGCACTACAATTACTAATTCCGCGTTTGTGTAGAGTAGTCCTTCTCATGTGCTCTCGGTTGTCTCGAAGCATACGTTACTATTCCTTCTATTCCGATTAAACACATGATCCAAACTTCCAATGTAAAGCATCACTAGGCATCCCGAAAGGTTCATTGGGATTGGGCAGAATCATCATCGGCAAGGTAGTCGAATGTCTCTCCAATCCTTGAAAATCTTTCCTCATATACATCAGTCCCTGCAAAGCTTGACTCTTATATTAACTAGCTAATCCCATAAAGCTACAAATCTCCGTTACGGTCGTCGGTCTTTCCCATTGAAGAAATGCTTCAACTTTCGATGGGTTCACAGCAATTCCTTCTTTTGGGATCCCGTGACCCAAAAGTTGAACTGCTTCTAACCATAATTCGCACTCGGACAACTTCACGCATAACTTTTTCTTCTTCTTCAAAACTTGAAGAACAACAAGATATGCTTAGTATGTTCAGCTAGGTTCCTCCATACTTCAAGAAGATATCAGAATGTCATCAACAAGGATGACGAAAGTCCATCTCAACAAGGAAGAGAGATTCTATTTAGGTAATCGATGAATATTACTGAAGCGTTCGTTACATGGAATGACATTACGAAATACTCATAGTGCCCATAACGCATCAGAAAAAGTTGTTTCAGAAATATCTCCTACTTTCGAGCGAACTTGATGATAACCAAAACGCAAACTGATCGTGGAGATAACAGTAGCTTCCTTCAGTTGATTCATTAACCCATCTATCCTCAATCTTAACAGAAAATGTCACATAGGGTATGTTCTTTTCTAATTGTACTACATTCGGCACGGATCTATTTGATGGAGAATTTGACATGGTTCAACAAAATTTTGGAATGAACTTCATGGATTTAGATTCAGAAATCTCTGTCTTAAGAAACACTAAAGTTTGATTGGAACAATTTAATAGGATATGGTTAGAAAATAACTAGTCCATTTTTTAATATTACATCTAATTTGTGAAAGAAGTGAACAAATCAGATCAACAGAAAAGATTCCGTCTTTAACAGGTCATAGGATAATTTAAACACTTGGCAATAATAGGTCCTTAGTGGCAGCAGTAGAAATAACTTAGTCAAAAGATGACAAAGATACAAACGACCCTAATGGACTTATACAATCATGTGACATAAAGGAATGGGTTACCCCCAGAATTATACAGTAAAATCACAGGGTCATCCATCGCAATACAATCTCCCTCCACTACTAAAAATTTCTTGATCAACGACGAAAAAATTCCGTCACTGATTCATTAAATTCCGTCGCTATAATTATTAGTCAAGGAATTTGTCACGGACCTTTTTCCGTTGCGTATTCCTTGGTGGCTAATTTCTTAGCGACGGAAAATAATTCCGTCTCTAAATTGAGATGGATATTTTCGTCACTAATTAATACAATTCTGTCACTAACATCCGTAACCAAAGTTGCTCAATTATTATAAAATTATTATTTTAGTTACGCTTTTAGCGACGAAAAATATTCCATCGCTAAGAAATTAGTATGAATCTATGCTTATTAGCGATGAAAATATTTTCGTCGCTGGAGTTCTAAGTTTTTAAAATTATTTTATTTAAAATTTTAAACAGTCCAATTATATAATTTGAACCTGTATATAATAAAACATTACAACAATCCAATCCAAAATATAGGAACAAATTTTTAAAATTTAAAAATATTATTATCATATCGTATTACAAAGCATTTGAAAAGATCAAAATAAAAATATAATTCAAAAGATCAAGATAAAAATAGATTATGTTATATAAGTTTCTTATCAAAACAAACAAGAAGTCAATATATTAAACATCAAGAGGAAAAATATCATACTCATCCTCATCTATGTCATCCTCATCCCCATCACCAACTCCATCACCAAGTGGATCATCCTCATGACCGTTGTTTGTAGCTTGTGAGCTACTAGTAGATGCGTTCAAGCGCTGTAAGATTGTGTTGATTAAGTTTCCCTGTTCCACCACCTGCATACTAAGACTTGCAACCAGACTCCTCATCGCTTCCATCTCTGACTGTGAACAACCTTCAGCAGATTCAGAGGAAGATGATGCATGAGAAGCAGCATCAGATCCCAAGCCAAAGATGCATTTCTTGCTGCTAATGCCTCCAACAACATCCAAGTAGATGTTGTTGTCAGAGTTGATGTCAATAGTCTCCTCCCCCGGTGGTCGCTGTGAGTCCCTATCACTGATACGTTTCTGGTACTCATCTTGACAAATGCAACTGTTAATAAATATTTATGCTTGTAAATTAACTTAACCATATATTAAAATTTAATTGTAGCATTTATACTTACAGCAATATTTTTTGCTTTGGTGGATATCCACTTCCCTTTGCGTGTGTGAAGTCGTGTGAATAGCTCCCAATGTCGTGGATCACTCTTCAATTGTTGTTTCTGGAAATATGTAAGGAAAATTAATATTATGTGAAGACAAACCTAATTAGCTTGAATCACAAATTTGATGGAAGTTACTCACCAACTTCTTCTTATGCGCTATTACAGGAATTGAGCCTCCAGTATGTTTTGACAATCCTTCCTCAGATTTTCTATTCTGAGTGTTCTTACTCTTCTTCTCCAACCATTTTGGATTTTGCCGCCATTGTCTCTCTAACTCTTCTCGTACATGAGTTGGAATCCAATTGCCTTTATCCTGATTGTGATGAACCTTGCATAATGCATTCTTAAGCAATTCAGATCCTTTATGGTCGAAGGATTTTTTGATACGTTTATGATCCTCAGGCAGCCACTTATATTTTTTCTGCATTATTGAAAAGCAATAATTATTCTATCATAATAATTTAAAATTTCAGTCCTATCAACATAGCAATAACTACAATTAGAAATACATTACCCCAAACTCAATAAACCACATCTCTTTAACTCTGTCATCAACCTCACGATAAGATTTCCAAGCCCCTTCAAACTTAGATTTCATAATGTTTGAGATTGCATGAGGTGGTCCAACTTCAGGTTCAAACCTATAACAAAAAGAGTCATAAAGTGTATGTGTGTGTGTGTGTATGTTTATAACAAATCAAAATATAGAAAATTAAAATGCACAAGTCACAAGTACTTACGTCATTCCTGGTCCAGGCCTAATCCACATAAGGCCATCTGGATCTGTGGTCCCCGAGCATGGAACTTGTGGCAAAACAGAGGATGATGCATGGGGATCTGAAGAAGAGCTAGCTGCAATAACTGATGTACGGGGATGTGGAGATCGGACAGATGAAGTAGATGTAAGAGGAAGTGGAGCTAGGGTAGGTGTGCTAGATGTAGGAGGATATAGAGGTGGGGTAGGTAAGCTAGATGTGGGAGGATGTGGAGGTGGGGCAGGTAAGTCAGATGTGGGAGGATGTGGAGGTGGGACATGTAAGTTAGATGCCTGAGAAGTACCCCGACCTCTGCCTCTACCTCTACCTCTGCCTCTACCTCTACCTGTATGATTATCTGCCATCTATATACATGTGGTAAAGAAATCTTACAATTAATTTTGTTTAAAGTTACTAAGAAAACTAGCACATGTATTAAAGCAACTGAAGTTAAAGAGGTTCACATGCATGTATCTAAATAAGCTAAAGAAATTCACAAACAAACATAATAATACAAACTAAGATACATAAATAAGCTAATCAAAAAATGTTTCTTCTTCTTCTTAATCTTCTTCTTCTTCTTCTTCTTCTTCTTCTTCTTCTTCTTCTTCCTCCTCCTCGTCCTTTGTTATAAGTTCTACCTCTTCATATTCTTCTTCTGAATCATCTTGATTTTAACACTCTCTTTCAACTTCCTCTGTTGGACCAGTTATATTAACAAGACTTTGTTGAATATCATCATTTGAAACTATCATAGGCATTATAGGGACTTCAGTTTCTTAGTACGGATTGTCAGCTTCGGGCTTCTTAGTTTCTGAAGCTTGAATTATACTTCGTGCCTTAGTTTTCATCACACATAACCACCCTTGTTGGCCTTCAGGATACTTTGTATAGTACACTTGCTCTGCTTGTTGTGCCAATATAAAAGGATCATAATTTTTATATCTCCTAGACTCTCTAACTTTAACAATCCCATAATTTGTATCTATCTTTGTCCCTTGATTGAGAGTGGGATCAAACCAATCACATTGGAATAATACTAACTTTTTGGTGGGCCGTCCAGTATACTCCAATTCAACAATATCAGTTAGCACTCCATAGTAATCATTCTCCATCATCTCATAGCCACCACCTCTAACACATACACCATAATTTGTCATACCCATCCCATGACTTTGAGACCTTGTGTTGAATTTATAACCATTTACAAAATATATTGTAAATTTGTTGACTTTTCTAAGTGGCCCCCATGCCAAACTCCTCAAAAGATGGTCTTCAATCATGTTACTTGAATCGAGAACCTATATTGTGAAATTGTTTGTTAGTTTAACTTAATAAGTGATATTATAAATGATTGAAAGAAGTTAACATACATGTTCTTTAAACCATGCGGGAAACGATGTGGAAATTTGTTTGTCTACTCCTGCGTCATTTATGTCAGGGACAAGTTCTCGTAACATATCTGCATACATTCTGCATACAGATCATAGATCATGTAAGATTTGTATTAATTGCTACAAGATATGAGTAATTAGCATATGCTTGATAACTTACTCCAAAAAAGGCTCCACCTCAGGACAATTTAAAAGAACATATAATTTGGCAGCTTTCGTTTCCTTTTCATCTAAGGTAGTACAGTTGCGTTTTCCAGCAGGGCACCCTGGATAATTAAAAATAGATAATGGTGGATTTGTTGAACTTCCATCACCTCCATCGTCATTACGTGGCAATCTTGTTCTCCTAGAAGGAATTTCAGGTGGATAATAATAAGATGCAAAAGTAGAAGTCTCCTCTACTAGATAAGCTTCACAAATGGAGCCTTCAACTTTAGACTGGTTTGTGACCTTATCTTTTAAGGTACGTATAAACCTAATAATTAAAAATTGAGTTGATTAATTTAAAATTTCCTGTATACTCTTATGAGAATTTCATTTAAAAGAATGAGATAATTGAATTCACCTTTCAAAGGGATACATCCATCTATATTGAACAGGACCACTAACTCTTGCTTCGTATGGCAAATGGATTGGAAGGTGCTCCATGGAGTCAAAGAAGCTTGGAGGAAATATTTGCTCTAATTTGCACATAATAATTGGAATGTTCTGCTCCATCTCACGCAATTTATTCTCTCTTAACAATGACGAAGTCAATTCTGTGAAGAATTTGTTGAATTCAGTAAGCGTGTTCCAAATAGACTTCGGCAAAGCCTTGAATACGATCGGGAGTAAACCTTGCATGAATATATGGCAGTTATGACTTTTCATACCGAATAACTTCGCTTCCCTCATGTCAACACACCTACCCAAACTAGAAGCATACCCATCTGGTAGCTTAAGTTGTTTAACCCATTCACAAACACCTAACCTTTGTTGCTTAGTTAATGTGTATTGTGCTTTTGGTTTCCTTAGTTTTCCACCTCCAACATCCTACAACTCTAGATCCTTTCGTCTACAATATTTTCTTAAATCCATCCTAGCTTTGAAAGTGTCTTTTGTCTTGCCCTTAGTATCCATAATTGTGTACAAAATATTAAGAAACACATTTCTCTTAATGTGCATGACATCTAGATTATGAGGGAGAAGATTTGCTTTCCAATATGGCAAGTCCCAAAATATGCTACGTTTAGTCCAGTTGTGAGTAACCCCGTACCCAATTGGGTGTTCTCCTGCAGATTCAACAATGCTAGGAAAATGTCTCACCCTTTCCCACACTTCCTCACCAGTCAGCCTAGGCGGGGGTACTCCAGTCTCAACACATCCCTTCTTAAACGCATTCTTATTCTTTCCATAGGCATGATCAATCGGTAAAAATTGTCAGTGACAATCAAAGAATGAAGTTTTGCGACTATGTTGAAGTGTGAATGCTTTTGATCTCTCCATACAAATCGGGCAAGCCAGTTTTCCCATTGTCATCCATCCAGATAACATCCCATATGCAGGAAAGTCATTAATCGTCCACATCAAAGCTGCCTTCATGATAAAGTTCTGTTTGAGTGACACATCATATGTCAAAACACCTTCATTCCATAACTTCTTAAGATCTTCTATTAATGGTCGCAAGTACACATCAATTCTACTTTTAGGATTCGTAGGGCCAGGAATTATGGCACTCAAGAACAAAAATTCTCTCCGCATGCACATTTCAGGAGGAAGATTGTACAGGGTAACTATTACCGGCCAATAGGAATAAGTCCTACCAATTTTATCAAATGGAGCAAACCCATCCGCACACAACCCTAATCTCACATTTCGAGGATCTTCTGCAAATTCTGTATATGTTTCATCAAAACATCTCCAAGCTTCTCCATCACGAGGATGAGCAAAGGAACCTGAATCCCTTTGACTCTCATGATGCCATCTCATTAGAGTTACCATTTGTATCGAGGAATAAAGCATTTGCAACCTTGGGATAAGTGGGAAATACCACATTTTTTTCAAAGGAGTTTCTTTAACCTTACCGTTTCTAGTGATTCTTTTATATCGCTCCTGACCACAAAATTTACAACTTTCTAGATTCTCTTCAGGAGGATAGTAAATCATGCATCCATTTGGGCAGCAATCAATCTTAACACGACCTAGCCCTAGTCTTTCTACTGATTTCTTTGCACAATACAAGTTTTTGGGCATCCGATTATCTTTTGGCAATGCATTCCTCATGAAATCCACCCATCGATTAAAGCAATTCCCAGAGTTATTGAAGTCAGACTTAATACTTAGAGCTTCTACTGCAGCTGACAATTCAAAGTAATTTTCACAACCATCATACAAGGGAGCTTTTGCAGCTGTCAGCATATCAAAAAAATTTTTGGTTTCCGGATTAGGATCTTCACTCATTTGTTCAACATAACTAAATCTTTGTTGCTCAATGTTAGTACCAATTGAAGGTCCAGCAGCATCCATTACCATCTGCTCAAACCTATTGAAGTCTTCCCTTAACCCATTACCTCCATAGTATGAATCGTCAAAAACTACAGTAGGAATAGGAGGCATTGATTCTCCATGGTTTGTCCAATAGTAGTAGTTACTCATAAACCCCTTACTACATAGATGCACCTTGACGTCGTCAACTTCTTGGTACTGCCTACATTTACATTTTTTACAAGGACACCTCAACTTCCCTTCTAGCCTATATTGATCTTGGATACAGGCAAATTCAACAAACTCAAAAACCCCTTCTATAAATTCATCTGTAATATGTTTATCAGGACCTATCCTTTTATCCATCCACTTGCGATGTTCAGGAATTTCCATTTTAGAAGTATAAAAATCCTATCAAACAACATCAAGTAACCAAATTAGAAGTACAATCTAGGAAGCACATATGTATATTCATAAAGATATAACTTCAAAAAGAATGCATGCATTAGTAGCCATATGTATATTCATAATCGACTCAAAATGCAAAGAGATTAAGAATAAGCAACTTTATATATAAGTCAAACTGGTAGCAAAAGCCCGTGACATGGTGACCACACTATCTAGAAAGTGGAAACTTAGCCATACTAATAATGCTGTCTAGATTCTCTCCTACTTGGCTACTTGATGATGCTTATAGTTATTTTCTAATTGTTAAATTATCTACTCTATTAATTAACTTCAGCAGTATGAGGTTAAAGAATAAATGCATAATTGTTAATAAATGCATAATTTGTCTCAAACTTTAATACACTGGCTTTTTAATCAAACTAATATAATTTTACAAATTATTTATTAAATTAAGGTCATTTTAAAATTATTCATTAGTTTACGATCTGTTTTGTCACATTAACAAGGCAATATTTTTTTTGTCTTTTTTCAAAAAAAAAAAAAATTATTCATATTTATCTGTTGTTTTAAAAAATTAATAAAATATTAATTAATTTTTTCTTAACTTACTTATAGTATTAATAAGTGAGTTTAATGATGAATAATTTAATCAGATGTGATTATTGTGAAACACCTTAGTGGTAGAATGGCCACTACTTCCAACCATCAAATGAGTCCTTATAGTCTCCAAGGGTGCCACAGCAGTGCGGGACACAACCCCAGCCATAGCGCTACTAAACAACCTCTTGAGCGAAGGGTTCTTACTTCTACATAAGAACTACTCAAAATCAAAAATGCACAGACTCATGGTTATTCATAGAGAGAAACATGCAAAGTAAGCTAGCCATCCATAATAGGCCAAGGGTTCTGCAAGATTCCTTTTTTTTAACTAAAAAAAAAAGAAGCTGCATTTTAAACAAGAAACAAGAAGTTTAATGAAGACTTCGCAAATGGAAGGTTAAACCAATTTTTCATTAAACCATTGTCCCAATTGGCCCTCACTCTATGGACAGGTATAGACAGTAAAGAGGCAATTCAATATTGAGACAAATGAGTAAATATCCTGCACTCCTATTTATATACTTCAAGTCCTCACTGCTTTTCAGCATAGGTGTATTCCATAGCAAGATCAAGAGTAATCAAACTACGATAAAACAATTAGTAACTAAAGCATGATTCAGAACAAGAAATCCATAATAATATATTAGTGACGATAATAATTTTAAATTTTCAATTAATTTGGAAAGGACACAATTACTGACATACACAATCCACCCTACATTCATGTAATAGTCCCCTAAATAAGATGACAACTACATGCTGTACAATCATAGAAGTTAAGAAAAGCTCCCACGCCTTCTCTAAAAGCATTAAAATTAACAATTTAAGGGAAACTACCCCCTCAAAAACAATCTAAGCACAAAATTAATGTAACCTTACCTTAGACTGTCAAATGCTATATTGTCCTAAAACTATAAATTTAAATGTTATAAAATTAAAGGTGAAGAATCATTAATCATTCATATTATCAAAAATTTTTTGAGAAGCCCCCCAAGTTTTGGTGATATTTTATTCTCTAAAAAGCGCTATATAACCCACTCCTAATCCAGGATTAATATCAAGAACATCCAATTCTAAAACCAAGATAAGATAATTTATCTATATTTTTTAGAGCTTTAATCAAGCAAGGAACTTTTAAAAAATTGGAACTTTGTAAAATTCTTAATCACAATTATTTAAAAGTAAGGTAAAAAATAATGTGAAATAAAAAGTTATGTAAAATTATCATTTTTTCAATTTGGTAATGAGTTTTATATTAAAAAAATCATGTACTCAAAATTTTCAGAATATTAAACTTTTTTTGGTAAAGTTTTTTTTTGGTATATGATGAGTGTGATTCCACATCATATTTTGCATATGTTTTGCATGCACTTCATGGTCTTTTAAACATATTTATTTATTTAATCATCCGTTTTTCCTTTAGTTCAAATAACTGCGGTATGTTATGTGTGCAATGCAGGAATGAGACAAAATGAGGCTTAAAAGAACTGGAATGGAGCTAAGCTAAACTGATATTGAATTAGGGGTAAAATGTACTAAAAAGAGGACAAACAGACCCAACCACGGCTTGGGGGTGGTTGCCATCACGGCCATGGTTCGAGGGAATCAAGAAAATGAAGAAGATTGAAACAAACTCAACCATGGCCTGGTCGTGGTGTCCACCACGGCCGTGGTTTGAAGTCAGCAGTGAAACTTCCATCTCAGAATCAACCACGGCCTGGCCGTGGTTTCCACCACGGCCGTGGTTCGCAATGCGTACAGTTTTAAGTGCATTGTTTTCCCTTTTAAAGAGTACCAGGGTTGTCTAAAAAGGGCAGAAGGGCAAAACACGAAAAAGGGACCTAAAAAGGGGATTTTGGAGCTTGAGAAAAAGGGGGGTGGAGAGACTCTGGGATTGGAAAGATAGCTGAAGAAGACAAGGGGTCTTCACCAGAGTTTTTTCTCTCTTCTTCTCTTACATCTCTATTTCGTTTTTTTGAATGTATTTCTTCATTCCTATGGATTGTATTTTGATAAACATGTTTGAGCATCAATCCATCGCCACCCCTGTTGCAAACGAATTACTGCATCTCCTTTCAAATTCAGACATCAACTCATTAACTCAATGAAAAATCATACCCCGAGGCCCCAACAAGAAACCAGAGAATTACTCATCAGCAAATCAGCCACCAATATAGGCATCCCTGAACCACATACAACCACTTCCATTCAACCAAAACCCAAAATCTCACCTCACAACTTCCAACCCTTTTAACTCAGAAATAGAATTTCACCTGCAAATCAAACACCCAAAAATCAAAAATCACTCAACCCAACCAGAAAACACCATAAACCACCATTTCCAACCACAACCACATCCGCCACGAACCCAAACCAAAATGCACCATCGCCTCGCGCTCACCGGCGACCTATACAACTAGTCACCCAGCCATGGTTGCTTCCTCCACTATGCACCAACATCAACCCAGCGCCTGAACCCGCAACCCCAACCACCTGAGCCACCAAGCGCCCCTCATCTCTGCCACCAAGCCACTATGATCAGCCACTACCACCCTTCGAACCCGTCCAAACCGCAACCTCTGCCCGATAATCATAAGATCCTCACTCGTCACCTCCATCAGTTGTCCCTCCATCAGCCATTATTCTTTCTATTTCATAGAATTTGTACTAAAGAACCGAATCAGTACTGTCCCCCACTTTTAATCTTTTATTGGTTTTGGCTTCTCAGAATATGGTTTTACTGAGGTTTTGAAATTTCTATCATCGCATTCTATTTCTATAGAATGAGTTACATAACATAACTTGCAATCATAAGGAGTACATATATAACTGCATATAAAGTAGTAAAATGGAAACTCACCTGCAATTGATAAAATTTTGCTCAAGAAAGAAGCGAAACAAATGAAGCACAGATCTTGAAGTCGTGGAGAGAAGCGATCTCGCAGTGGGGAGGAGCGATCTCACAGTGGGGAGGAGCGATAACGTCAAGGTCTAGCAATTGAGGTTTCGTAGTGGCTCAAACGAAGCAGAGGGGTGGTTTGATTTGAAAGAATAGGGATGAAAGTGTTTAATTTGGGGTAAACTGAGAACGAGAGGGAATGAAAAAATGAGAGGGAAATATATCAAAGTCAATTTTAATTATAAAAACATAAAACATGCAAATATATGCATCACAATCAAGGATGGCTTAGTGGTAAGTGGGGTGTTAGTTTAACCACAAATACCGAGTTCAAATCCTACGTTGGGGGTTTTAATAATAAAACTTTCATTTTTAAATATATAAAACACTTAGCGACGGAAAATTTTCCGTTGCTATATATTTCATTAAATAAAACATTTATTTTTCAGGAAAAAAAGTAATTTAGTGACGGAATCTGTCACGAATAATTTAGAGACGGAATAATTCTGTCGCTAAATTCCGTAGCTAAATCTAACAAATGGAATCCGTGACAATTTCCGTCTCTGTTAGAGATGGATTTTGTTTCCGTCGCTAAATTCCATCGCTATTTAAGTAATTTTTAGTAGTGCTCGTTTAGGTCTTCAGTCTGGGATGCCTTTATTCTACTTGAAGAATTAACTCTCCCTTCTTCGTGAAATTTTAAAGCACATACATCTCTAATGGAAAGCTTTGTCCTATGCAAGGTACAATTCCTAGCCACATGTCCTAGCTTTTCGTACTTGAAACAAATTATTCCCTTGATCGTACAATCCCTTATTGAGTGGCCTTTTTCATACTTGAAGCAGATTACCCGATTGATCTTACACTCCCTCGTTGAATGGTTCTTTCCACACTTCTTACATTTTGGTAAAGATACCACAATCGAACTGGATTTATTACCACTCGCACCTCCTTCATACGTTTACTGTTGCAGTTGCTCCCTCGGTCGTCGTGAATACAGTTTCCACTTAAACTAATTAACCTTTCTATTATTCTTCCTTTGGGACTTAGACAGTCCAAAGTTTCCCTGAAATTCACTTTCTTCCAACAAATTCTGAACCTCGACTTCCAATTCCTGCTGTTGTGCAGCCCTCTAATCCTGGTGTGTTGCTACATCACCCATTCTTTGCATTACTTCTGCTACCACTGTCGTATCATCATCGTCACTCCTCGCATTCATACGCTTATGTCTACCCCGAGCCATTGCCTCTCTTCAAGGAAAAACGAATCGAAACATAAGGAAAATCAAAAGCAATCATTCCAAACATTATTGTCTTCTTTCGAAAACCAAACACAAAGAGTCACACAATACAGCAAGACAAACCTAACCACCAAACCCCAAAAGACTCTAACTTGAACTCTTTGATCCATACTTACGCCGAATATTCTTTTCCCAAGAAAATTAGTTCTCCAAAACCTCTTGAACGCCTCAGTCTACAAACCTTACGAGTCCTATTTAACTACCCTTTTTCTAACGCATTGACTCAAACAATTTTACAGGTAACACAACAAGGGTGTAAACGCGAAGAAACCCTAAACAAGTTCAGTCATACTAGCTAAGCTTCTTACTAAAAGAACTCCTATTCCCTTAATACGCCTGGGTGAAGTCATGGTTTCCCATCCACACAGAACATTACATATTGAGTGGGTCAATACTCAATATCATGTAACTATGCGACAGTAGCCACCAACAATCAACCTATGGCAAGCCATGCCTTCCTTTCCCAAACATCTCAATTAAGAGACAAGGAAGTACACAACATACAGAGAAACTTCTAACATGTCTAAGCATAGTCAGTCCATACCTCGGCTCAACAGGATGAACTGCTCTGATACCACCTAATGTAACACCCCTCGATTTAATAACCACGGTGCAATCGTCATTATACCATGGTCACTAAATTTTTGGCGTGCTATAACTCAAATAACAAGTTTTCCAAAATTAATCATTGTGCATATAAAGAAAATATGAGCCACGAATGAATAGTTACACATACTGTCATTTAAAAATATGATTTACCAAGATATACTCAAATTACAGCACATAAGACTGGATGATTACCGTAAAACACACATATACTCAAAAGAACCATTATACAGGTAATGTAAAAGAAACATAACTACCCACAACAAAATCCATGACTAAGGAGTTGGGCACTTCATCGGATCCACCTCGGAATCCTCCCCCGGTTCATCTGAAGACACAAAGATAGGACAGGGTACGGTCTCACAAGCAGGCGCCCTAGCTGCTGATGCCATAGACTCTTCGTCCTCTCTAGGTGTGTGAATCGAATCACTCTATAGCTCCCGAATGGATAAGGTAAACTCCAGATGCACTGATGTGGTGAGAATCAAGATAGAATCTTCATCGCGGTCCACTTCACGATCAAGATCGGATCCCCAACATACCATAAACGCTTGCTGGCCCAGTCTACTCGTCAAGCCTTGGCACCCTCGGTGAACACAATCCTTATGAAACCAAAAGAACACCTTCTTGTTGTCTTCACCGAACGCATGAGGTCAAACCAAGTAAAATCTAGGAGATTCAACCTCGCCCCCCTTTTACAGTCTTTAACCAAAATTACATAAAACAAGAATAGTGCAAGCAAGAGGTGAGATATCCTACATCATTACCAACATGGCAGCGAAGGAAAAATAATACGAATGACGAAGTCATTCTATACATACAGATATTGCAGATATATTCAAGTTATCAATTTCACATACATATATCATCAAAAAAGCATATCCCACGATAATATAAATATTAACAGAACTATAATAACACATATCCACCATAGATATATAAATAATAAATTATGTCACCACAATATGTATGTTGATAATGCCATGATAATTATGTGAACTGACCATGCATATGCACAATACGTATGCTGACCATCCTCATATACAATGTACTCATTTCCTACTCCATGGAGCTAGACTCAGTTTTCAGAGATGGACGCCCTAGAAGATCTATCCTCCTCAATAGACAGTCTACGCCGGGCCATGAAAAGCAATAGTGCCTTGTCGGGCTGCCAGTGCTTTACAACAGTGTTCATGGCCAGGAGTATACAATGTGATAACATGATCACAAGTGAATCATCGCGCTCTGACGTCCCCCTAGGTCCATTCAAGACCCTACTATCCTGTAAATTCTCATTCACTCCTAGGCATAAAATGTCATAATTGTATAATGCACAAATGCATATTTAGCAGGATCAACCCTCCGTGGTACCATTCCAAATGGTATTAAAGTAACCATTCATACAATTGTTTCAATACCATTCGCATCAATGATATTATATAACCGACCATACGACTACATAATACCATTGGTATCTAGGTTTCCTCTGATAACCAATTCTTTTTGACTAAATCGTCCACCTGATGTTTCTGGTTATAAAAGCAAATCACATCTAACTAAATCATCTATTTGATGTTTCTTGGTCCAGTACTTCAGTTCCATAACCACATTGTCAATGCATGTTCATCATGTTCGACTTTCTCAATCATGCCTCAATGCAGGTGGATTCAATGTGTACATATATATACATGTATAGATTCACAATGATAGCATAACTTATCCAAATTCACATGCCATATAGAGCCCAATCATTCATCTGAAATCTTTGATCCCAATCACGGACCCACATCAAGTCAATATTAAATCCTCAAAGGTGAACACAAACTATTCAAAGTTGCCACCAAAGTTATGCCTCAATTCCATTATGTTTTTGCGTTAAACTCTCTTAGAATATTTACTTTAAGTTCCTCATAACCCTCCTCACACTCATGTTCTTTCTTTATCCAACCTCACTCTAAGTTGTATGATAAAGTTGTGTTCTTTATCCTTTCCACATTATGAGTTCCTAATTAAATGTGTAGTCATTTAATTAACTAAGTTCTAGCTTATTAAAAAGTCTCATAATGAGTGCCTAATGAGGCTGCGAGCCTCCAAGGGACTAGAAAAACCAAACAATTCTTCACTATCCCATTTATACAGTCGTGACATGTTACACGGCCTGGAGTACATGGCCGTGTCAAATTACACGAGCTAGGTCGTGTACTCCTCTGGAAGTACCTGAAAACGTGCCTAAACTGAGATGCTCGATTACACGGCCGTGTAATATTACACGACCTAGGTCGTGTAACACTCTGTCTTGTGCGTTGAGCTGTGTTTCCAGTGGAGAACACGGTCTGGCCGTGTAAATCCACACAGCCTGTGAATCTACACTAGAAACCATGAAAATGAGCTTCTCCAAGCTTCCAAATCAAATGGGTGCCAATCCATATACATATTTGAGCATTTAGACATATACAAATCCATCAAGATTCACAATATCAAGCATAGAAGATCATACAACACATTCAAATCATAACATTATTAGAAATCACCAACAAAGTGAGAAACCCACAATGGATTCCTCACCATCAACACCAAAGACATTTCCTCACCACCAAGATTGGGTAAAGAAGATTATCTCCCTCTTACCTTAAAAGTTAACAAAGAAAGTAAGCACCTTGCAAGATTTTCACCACCACCAAGGAAACCCTAAGATGGTCAAACCCAAGAAATTCAAACTCAAAGCTTGAAGAGGGAGTCCTTGGTCACAATGGTGGCTAAGGACCACGAAAATAAGAAGAGAAAGGTTGAAAGCCATGGACTTTACCTCAAAGCTTCAAGCTTTAGAGCTTGAAGAAAATGATGGAGAAGGAGGAAATCAAAGGAAGATCTTCAAAGAGGAAGGCTTCAAAGTGATTAGAGGAATCAAGATCCTAGATTGGCTTGAGCAAATGAGCTTGAGTGGCCATCAATGGAGGTTTGGCCGTGTGGGTGGAGGAGAAAAGAGAGGAGAAGGTGTGAGAGAGATGAGAGAAAAAGGTGAAATGGGTTTGAAATGGGAAATGAGAAATGAAAATGTGATGACTTTTGTCATCTTTTTCTCCTCCCAACCGTGGAGCCCAAATGAGGAGAGAGGAAAATGTGGTGTTGGGTAGGAAGCTTCCTTGAGAAGCTTTGCACGCTTCTCGATAAAGTGGAAGGTGATAATGTCACTTACATGCTATCATAGAAGTAATCAGATAGAAATAATATGCTAGAGCTATTATCTAGTGGACAAATGTTACAGTTAGTAGAAATAATATTTTATTGTCTCACAGATAATAGAATATACTGTGATTTTATTTATCAAATAAAATCTCAAAAAATAAAAATCTCGTAAACTGTGCCTGATCTCGGGTTTAGTAAGATCCCTCATCGACACTTCAACAGTTCAAAGTTTTTCGGCCTCAGGAAAAATATTTCATTTTCTCGATCCCGCTCAATGCATAAGCAAATCGAGAAAAATATTAAAATAATCAAACAATTCAAAAAATATTTCAAAAAATTCTTAAAAATCACAAATATTATAAAATGAATATTTATCATGAAATGAGTAATTTTCGAGATGTTACATCCCTCGTACTCGTGTGCTCCACCATTATGTTCGGCAGAATCAGCAACCTACTATAGTCAGTTCTACTACTCCAGACGTTACAGATTCATTGCCTGTTCTAGTTCCTACTTCTTCCCCAAATCCTGCTCCTCCTGATTCGAGTCTTGATCTCCCAATTGCTCTTCGAAAAGGTAAACGTAATTGTACTTATCCCATTTCTTTTTTTGTTTCTTATGCTGGTTTATCTCGTTCTAGTCAGTCTTTTGTTGCTTCTCTTGATTCTCTTACCCTTCCTAACGCTATTGTTGAGGCCTTGTATAATGAGGGGTGGCGTCAGGCTATATTTGATGAGATGCATGCCCTTGAACACAATAACACTTGGGAATTAGTTTCTTTACCTACTGGTAAACAAGCAATTGGTTGTAAGTGGGTGTATACTGTGAAGGTTAATCTTGATGGCTCTGTGGCTTGTTTAAAAGCTCGTCTTGTTGCTAAGGGTTATGCTCAGGTTTATGGCAATGATTATTTTGATACATTCTCTCCTGTTGCTAAACTTTCCTCTGTTTGTATCTTTATCTCTCTTGCAACTAGTCATCATTGGCCCTTGCACCAACTTGATGTCAAGAATGTCTTTCTTCATGGCGACCTGCAGGAGGAAGTATATATGGAGCAACCTCCTGGGTTTGTTGCTCAGGGGGAGAATGGTAAAGTTTGTAGACTAAAGAAGTCATTATATGGTCTCAAACAAGGTTGGGTGATTTAGTTAAGTTGTTCTTTAGTTTGGGCTACAGAGAAGTACTTTTGATCATTTAGTATTCTTTTGATGCTCTCAGGGTGGCTGTCTTTTCTTGGTGGTTAATATAGATGATATTATCATTACTGGGAGCGATGAGATTGGGATCAAAAAGCTTAAGGACTTTCTTCAAACACAATTTCATACTAAAGACTTGGGTGCTTTGAAGTACTTCTTAGGTATTGAAGTGATGCAGAGTTTGAAGGGTATTTTTCTTACTCGGAGGAAGTATGTGCTTGATTTACTTAAAGAAACAAGTATGCTCAGAGCCAAACCTATTGACGTGCCTATGGTTCCTAATGTCAAACTCTTATCAGATAATGGAGATGCTATGCCTGACCCTGAATGATATAGAAAGTTAGTTAGCAAGCTTAACTACCTCACAGTTACTCTTCCTAATATTGCCTTCTTTATCAGTGTGGTTAGTCAATTCATGTCATCTCCTCGAACCACTCATTGGGAGGTTGTTCTTCATATATTGAGGTATCTAAAAGGGGCTTTAAGTTATGGTATTTTGTATAGAGATCATGGACATAATATGATAGAGGGGTTCTCCAATGCTGATTGAGCTGGTTCTCCCATAGATAGGAGATCTACTTCAGGTTATTGTGTTCTTGTTGGAGGTAACCTTGTTTCTTGGAGGAGTAAGAAATAAAGTGTTGTTGCTCGTTCTAGTGCCGAGTCAGAATATAGGGTCATGGCCCTAGCTACATGTGAATTGGTGTGGATTTATCATCTTCTTAGTGAGATTGGAGTTAAGAGTGTAATGCCTATGAAGTTGTGGTGTGACAATTAAGCCGCTATCCATATTGCCTCTAATCCTATTTTTCATGAACAGACAAAGCATATTGAAGCTGACAGTCACTTTGTGTGAGAAAAGGTTCAACAGGGTCTTATTGTTACTGGACATGTACGAACAAGAGAATAACTTACAGATATCTTTACAAAGCACTTAATCGAAGTAGAGTTGACTATATTTGTAACAAGATGAGCATGATCAATATCTATGCTCCAGCTTGAAGAGGAGTGTTAGTGAAATATAATTAGGTTTGATCTATTGGGCTAGGTCTTCCTTTTGTATATCAATAGCTCTAATAGTTTAATATAAAAATAGTGTTAGGGTGGCTAATCATAATAAGTTAGCTACTCTCTTTTTCTATTTTACCTCTCATGTTTTTCTTCTTCTCCACCTTTCTTTTCTCTTTACAACTGGGATAGAAAAATAGGTACGTTATTTCTATCACAAAAGGGGTATATAGAAAGGGTACTAAAACGCTTCAGCATGCAAAACTCAAAGTTTGTTAGTACTCCACTCGCAGCTTACTTCAAACTTTCGATGGCGTTTTCACCACAATTTGAGGCAGAAAAGGAGCAAATGTCCCATGTTCTATATACTAGTGTTATTGGTAGTATCATGTATGCCATGGTGTGTACTAGGCCAGATATTTCACACGCTATTAGTGTGGTGAGTAGGTACATAGGAGATCCAGGAAAAATCTATTGGCAAGCAGTAAAACGGATTTTGCACTACTTGACGGGTACTACTAATATCAGCTCGGTTTATGAAAAACATGATACCACTACTAGGTGTGTTGTTGGATATGTGGATTCAGATTATGCTAGAGATCTAGACAAGAGAAGGTCTTTGACTGGGTATGTTTTCACTCTTTATGGATGTACTGTCAGTTGGAAAGCATCATTGCAATCAATTGTTGCTTTGTCAACCACTGAGGCAAAGTACATTGTAGCTACAGAAGCAGTAAAAGAAGCTCTTTGGCTTCAAGGTTTGGTTGGCAAATTGGGGATACCATCACAAGATACGACAGTCTACTGTGATAGCCAAAGTGCCATACATCTAACAAAAAAATCATATGTACCACGAAAGGACCAAACACATTGATATCATGATGCACTTCATTAGAGATGTGATAGCACAAGGCGATGTTAAAATTTTTGAAGATTTCAACACTAGAGAATCCAGCAGATATGGTTACCAAGCCAATGCCAACAACCAAATTCAGACATTGTCTGGACTTGACTAGTGTTTCTAGTAAGTGATACCTTGAGCAGGGAGCAACTGAAAAAAATCTATAGAATCTTTCAGCCAAGGTGGAGATTTGTCAACAATAATGGCTAAAAGACAAAGCCACTTGTGTGGCTGAAATTCAAAGACACAAATGACCATATTTTGCGGTGGAAGAAATGTCACAATTCTTCTTATGATAGTGAAGCACGTTGGAAACATAATAGCCAAGCATTTTCATATGGCTTTGGCTATAAATAGCTAACTTCTTACAATCCGTAAGACACACCAAGAGAGAAGAAAACTAAAAGCTCTTCCATCTTCTTTCTAAGTAAGGAAGAAGCTCTCTTTTTCTTGAGAGAATTAGTGAGTGTTACAAAAAGTATTTTAGTGAGAGTGTTCTTTGTGTCTAAATGAGTTTTGGGTTGTGAGGAATATTTTGACTAGTGTTTCTTGTAATACTCTTTTGTCACATAATGGAAATTTTCTTGTTGCTCTCCAGTCGTGGACGTAGGCAAATTTGCTGAACCATGTTAAAGTCTCGGTGTCCTTTAATTTTCTTACTCCATTATTTCTCCATAGCTGCACTTTGTTACCACATATTTTAAAAGGCACGGAGGATGAAGAAGAGGTTGTTCTCTCATAATTCTTCTATGTCAGAACTTGGTTCTGAAGTTAGGAGAGAGTTTAATGCTGGAATTGCTATTGTATCTCGATTGATGAAGCGCCTTGAAACTAGAGAAAATAATAGGGTTGGGGTTACTTCTTCATCAAATCATTTGGAAGATTGTTTCATTTCTGAGACGGGCAACCAAAATAATGTGGAAGCTCATAAAAAGAACTATTTGCATGACAACATTACTCCAACTACTTGTTCTGCTAGCTCATATTCAAGTTGAGCTCTTTTTTAATTTCTATAAATGCATCTTTCCTCAGCATCTCATATTTGAAGGTGAGCATTTACCTTTGTTTAAACCTTTTAGCTTTAGAACAGAATCAACTGATCTTTCATCCATTTGTAAACTAAATGGCTTTAATGGTTTTGATTATAACATATAAGCAATATTTCCAGTTACTATCATTAATTATTAAGGATACCTTTGTACTTTAGTAGGACTAAAGTGATCTTAGAACAAATAGTGTTAGAAGGATTGTGCTTGGAAGTTTTGATAAAGGAGTAATGAACACAAGATAGGAAATCAGTTTCATTTTTTCCTTCAAAGAATCAAACATAAGAGAATAGTAAGGTGATAATGTGCAGTAAAGTGTGGTTTTATGTGTACAAATAAACTAGTAATATATTTATTCATAAATACTTTTTTTTAATTAGAAGTATTTTGGATGATCTGGTAATTAGGAGTACAAATTATTTCTATTCCTAGTTTTCTCAATCTGATAAGGTAATGGGTTTTTTATTTTTTTTATTTTTTTTAAAGTCTCATTCACCTTTTTAAGCATCACCAATAACCAAAACCATTGTATTGTTTTTGCTTTCCATTTCTATTGTTTTAATTCACTCCTCATTTTACTTCATGCTTAACATTGGGAGTATGTTGTGTGTGAAATAGTTTATTTGACTATATCACTTTTGGTGTGTATCACTTATAAAGTCACATCTGTGTTTTGTTTCTTTTTTTAAGCTATTTGTTTCCCCAGACATAACATGCTGAGGAGCATATGCTTAGTCATGGCAGTTATGTTCTAGTTTTCTATAGGAATTTGGATTTGAAAGACACTTGTGCTTAAGCTAAAAACTGTTGTTTTTATGTATATATTATGTCGGGAACTATAAGGAGTAAGTATTTAAGGTGTATAGAAGGGAGAAAGTGTTTTGAAATTCAATGGAACTTGTGTCCTTAATCTGTTCTTATAATTACTTTCTGGTGATGGAAAAAGATACAGATCAAGGTGGCAACTAGAGTAATTGTTGCTACTACTACATTTCAACATTGATTGAAGTAAAACTTTGTTTTGAAACATTACGAAATATGTGAAGCTATCTTGATAGAGGGAATTGGAAGTAGAACCTAGTTAAGTTATTTTTGTTCTTCATAAGATGCCTTATACATATGATTCTAGTAACATAACTGTACAGTCTTGTCTCAAGAATTTGATTTTTACCAAGTACCATGCATTCAGTAAACCATAGGGAATATCATAGTGACACATAACATAAGCAATTTACAACAAATTGCTACAAAAAATGGATTCAATTCAATTCCAAGGTTATCAGCAAAAGTTGAGCGTAGTGGTAAGTAGTGAAGGATCAAAGTTTGAACTTTGGAGAAAGCTATTGTTGGGAAGTTTTTTAATTGGCAGTGCTCGAGAAATTAGTTTTACAGTAATGTTTGTGGGATATCTAGTCAAAGAAAAAAATAAACTTTAATTTCATGGGTTGGAAGTTTAAACAAAGATGAGATAATTGTATGCTTGATGAACTTTGTTCATGTCAATGAGTGCTAATAAGTAAAGAATGAATACAAGATGAAGGTGAAGATGTTAGAACCTCTCTCTTCGAGTAAGAGAGAAAGAGTCCAAATTTTCTATTCGAGTTAGAGAAACTCCTCAATATCCATTCACTTTCAACTATGACATTACAATATTATAATTCTCTTATTTATACAACTAGAATTTGTACTTGTGCGATGCACAAGAATAATTAAAATTTAAATGATAAAAATAAATATAACTAAAAGTAATTTATCTTTGATAAATAAAGATAAAGAATATATATATTGCTCTTGATTCGAGTAAAAAGAGAAACAACTATCAAGGTTCCACTATGCTTTAAATCAATATTTCAGTAAAAAGATTAACATGTATATAAAGTAAAAGTACAATCAACATGAAACATCATACTCTACTGGGAAAATTTAGAGATAAAATTAGCAAAAATGACTTAAACTCTCTGAGAAATGTTCCAAGACAATGAACATATGAGGCCAAACATGAAGTGTATATCCTTTAGATCATCGGGCTTAGCTCTAGACTGTAGATACTCCATGATTTGTGTGATCCAAGTACACTCTTCTCCTTCCATCTAGAAATGGTTGCGTCCATGATAGATAGAGGGTCTCTTGGACCACGGAGCGGTTATTGCCTGGGCTTTTATGCTAGCCAGTTTGGATAGGAGGTCTGCCTTGGAATTTTTCTCTCTAGGAATGTGCTTTATCTTAGCATCCTGGAAATGTTTAAGGAGCCCTTAGACTTTGGCTAAGTATTTCTGATGGAAGGACTCCTTGGCTTGATAATCACCTCGAATTTTGGAGGTCATAAATAGGGAGTCACTGCAAAGTGTGATCTTAACCACTCCCATGTCCTTGGCCATTACCAGTCTGGCAACACATGCTTCATACTCTACTTGATTGTTTAAGGTAGGAAACTCAAACTTCAGGGAATTCTCAATTGTTACCCCTTCAGAGTTTTCCAAGATTACCCCAGCACCACTTCCCTTGGGGTTCAAGGATCCATCAACGAATATGGTCTAAGAAATTCACTCACGGTCATCGAGGTCTGATGTGAGTTTTTCCAGGAAGTCTGAAAGTGCTTGTACCTTAATTGCTAACCGGGGCTCATAAGCAATCCCAAACTCAAAAAATTTGATGGACCAAGCAACCATTTTTCCTACTAAATCTAGCTTATGTAGTATCTGAGGGACAGGTTGGTTCGTCCTCACCACCACGAGATGGCACTG
Source organism: Ormosia semicastrata (assembly GCA_029884595.1). NCBI lineage: Eukaryota > Viridiplantae > Streptophyta > Magnoliopsida > Fabales > Fabaceae > Ormosia > Ormosia semicastrata. The sequence goes on from JAQQTO010000061.1 coordinate 76,737,701, forward strand.
AAAGTACTGTCTAAGTCTTCTGCCTGTGGTGATAAGTGTAAAGGAAACCTTTTCTATTTTTTATAGCGGAGCTCAGGGCCTTGCAATACCTTGTTCACAAAGTAGACTAGCTTTTGCCCTTCCGTCGTTTCTCAGATCAACACTAAACTCATGACCTCTTCATGGACGGAGAGGTACATATACAATGCCTCACCGGGTTTCGATTTTATCAATATAGGGGGAGAGGACAGAAGGTTCTTCAGGGATGTAAAGGCATCTTCACACTCTAAAGTCCACTCAAAACCTTTCCCCTTCTTTAGCAGTTTGAAGAGGGGAAGAGATTTGTGAGTAACTTTAGCAAGGAAACGTGTGAGGGTCACAATCTAGCCTTTCAGCTGCTGCACTTCTTTAATGTTTTGTGGGCTATGCATGTTGAGCACCACCTGGAATTTATTCGAATTTGCTTCTATCCTGTGGTACGTCATCATGAAGCCCAAGAATTTACTTGCCTAGAATCTAAAGGCGCACTTCTCTGCGTTGAGCCTCATGTTATATTTTTAGAGTTATACAAACACTTTCTCGAGGTCTGAGATATGTGATCTGACCTGGGGAGTCTTCACTATCATATCATTAATGTATACTTCTAGTATATTCCTCACTTAGCCTTCAAAAACCTTATTCATCATTCTCTGATAGGTGGTTCCTGCATTTTTTATACTAAAGGGCATAACCTTGTAGCAGTAGCTCGCCCTCTCAGTGATGAAAGTGATTTTGTCCTCGTCTCAAGGGTACATTGGGATTTGATTGTACTTAGAGTAAACATCCATAAAAGACAGCAAACGAAATTCAAAGGAGTTGTCAACCAGTTTATCCACGTTGGGAAGTGGGTACAGATCTTTAGGGCAAACTTTGTTTAGATTTGTGTAATCCAGGCACGTCCTCCACTTTCCATTGGACTTCTTCACCTGGACAATGTTAGATAGCCAAGTTGTGTAGGCTGCTTCCTTGATGAAGTCGATATTGAGCAGTTCCTTAACCTGTTCTTCAATGGTCCGCTGTCTTTCTAGGCCAACTTTTCTCTTCTTATAGGAGACCAGCCTTACATATATTTTTTATGGATAGGCGATTGAAGATGAAGGCAAGGTCAAGCCCAGGCATGTCAGAAGACATCCAAGCAAAGAGATCTTTGTTTTTCTACAAGAACTCAATCAACCGGCGCATCTCTTCTTCTTCCAAATTTGCTTCAATCTTAGTAACTTAATCTGACTTACTACCAAGTTGGAGCGGTTGTAGTTCACCCTTTAGCTGGGATCTAGTACCCCAAATTTCCTCTCGCACATCCAACTCAGCCATGAGAATGGCAATTTGGTCATGAATTGGGCTAGATGTGCCAATTTTTGCTTTCTTGGTCATCCGGCCGATCTTGAGGCTCTCGTTGTAGCATTTATGTGCCATTACCTAATCTCCCTTGACCATGACAACCTCATTATTCTTGCTAAGGAATTTCATGGCCAAGTGGGTAGTAGATACCATGGCACTAAGGGCATTCAAAGCAGGACGACCCAAGATGATGTTATACACTGAGGGGCAGTCCACGACTAGAAACCTGACCTTGGCAGTCCTGAAGAGTTTAGTGCTCCCCAACATCAGGTAAGTCCTAAAATATCCTGCCAGAGTGATTTTTTCTCTAGTGAACTCAGTAAGCTCACTGTCATAGGGAGTCAGCTCCGAGCGTGGAACTTCCAACTTTTGGTATAGGTCTATAAACATAATATCCGCTGAACTCTCTTAGTCAATGAAGATACACTAGACCTCAGTATTGGAAATTATTGCCGATATAACCAACTGGTCATCATGATTTGGAATAATTCCACTATAGTCCTCATCTAAAAAGGTAATGAGGGTGTCTTCCGATCTCCGGCCCACGATTTGGGTGCAGAGTGGGAGACACTCAACACTGTCATCCTGAACTTCTTCTTTAGGCCATCGTTGGATGACCCTCCATCAAGGAACCCACCTGCGATAGTGTTGATGGTTCGATTGGGCTGAGCACGATGGTCATCATTGTCATCAAATGGAACGCCCTGGTTCCAATCCTATCAGTTGTTAGTATCACGATGATATGGACCCCGAGATCTTCTCCTAGGACTTCAAGTCCTTCTTTTTTGGTGTGGAGACGAGCTCTGCTGAGGGCTGCATCATCTTTCTCTCCATCCTTTGTGGCGTTCGTTGTTTTGGAAATGGTTGATGATGAACCTTCAAAAATTCATCTTTTTACAGTTCAAATTTTGGATTTTCATCCTCTTTTAATCTTTTTGATTGAGTTTTGTTCTCAAGTTTTGTTGTATTTTTAGTATTTTAAATTATGTTCTTATTACATCGTTTATGTGTTTTTATAGGTAATTGCATATGGAAAAGACAAGACATTTGAAAAAGTAAGGAAAAAGAAGAAAATTCCCTTTCAGTGTCCAGCGCTTGAGCGCTAGACATTCAATGCTTGAGTGCACGTTGCACGCAGAAGAATTTTAGGAAAGACGCCTGATGCTTGAGCGTTGGGAGTTGAGCTCTCAAGCTCACAAAGCGCATACAGCCGCATTAGTTTGATTGAGCTAGCGCTCAAGCATTGGAAAGCCAGCGGTCAGGCACTAGACACATAAACAACAGCGTCAACTATTCTATAAATAGATAAGTTATGCCAATTTGAACACTCTTCAGCAGCCGCCAAAGAGAGAAGTGACGGTACAAACCCTAGCTTGGCGTGGGCATAATTAAGCTTGAAGATTATGGGTTTTCTTCATCCTTTCCACTTTTCTTCTATGGAGTTTGTCAAATTCTTCTCCCTATTTTATTTTTTATCCATGTGTAACTAATTTCCCCTTGTTAGATGGAAGATGGATCTTGAACTTTGATGATGTAACTTCATTTATGGGTTTAATTTATGCTTCTATTTCATGATTTACGTGTTCATCTCTATTTTTATGCTTTTCTAAATCTGATCAATTTGGGAATGATATTTGGGTTAATGTATGATTTGGGAAATTTTGCATAAGCCTAGAACTTATGATAAACACCTCAATTTCTGTAATCGCTAGGAATAGACGTTGTGGATTATATGGTCTTTCTTTTTTTCCCTCATTTTTTATAATGCTTTTTCTATTTGGAGTTAGACTAAGGGATTAGTTAATTCTAAATAGTGTAAAGAGGATTAATATACCAAGGGATTGGGTATTAATTAATTTTAGAAATTGACCATAAATCATTGAAATAGAACATAGTTAAACTAGTATTTGAATATGCATTTAAAGAGTTCAAGTGAAGTCGGAACCCTAACGCTTTAATACCAATGTTTTTTCACCCTTTGATTTATTGATTTGTTTAGTTATTTTATTTCTTTTAATAATCTCTGCGTTGGATTTTCTTCTTGATTATGTTTGCAACAACTCTCTTTTTCATTAGCTTAGATAGTGTAAATTTCAGTGAATATAATAATTAGTAACTTAATCCTTCTGGGACGATACTCTTACTCACTTTTTATTATTTTTGCGATTCGGTGCCCTTGTTGAATCTCTTACTTTCTCTTACTCACTCAGACCATTATCTAGTGATGAACCTTCAAAAATGCATATTTTTACAGTTCAAATTCTGGATTTTCATTCTTTTTTAATCTCTTTGATTGAGTTTGGTTCTCAAGTTTGGTTTTATTTTTAGTATTTTAAATTATGTTCTTATTATGTGTTTTATGTGTTTTTATAGATAATTGCATATGGAAAAAATTGGACATTTGAAGAAGTAAGAAAAAAGAAGAAAATTCCCTTTTAGTGTCCAGTGCTTGAGCGCTAGACACTCAACGCTTGAGTTTCAAGAAATACGCTTAGCATTTGAGCGCTGGGAGTGGAGCACCCGAGCGCACAAAGCGTATACAGCCACGTTAATTTGATTGAGCCAACGCTCAGGCATTGGAAAGCCAGCGCTCAAGCACTGGATGCATAAACAACAGTGTTAACTTGTCTATAAATAGAAAAGTTATGCTAAATTGAACATTCTTCAACAACCGTCAAAGAGAGAAGTGACGACACAAACCCTAGCTTGGTGTGGGCGCAATCAGGCTTGAAGATTAGGGATTTTCTTCATCCTTGCCACTTTTCTTCTATGGAGTTTGTCAAATTTTTCTCCCTATTTTATTCTTTATCCATGTGTAACTAATTTCTCCTTTTTAGGGAGATGATGGTTCTTGAACTTTGATGATGTAACTTCATTTATAGGTTTAATTTATGTTTTTATTTCATGATTTACAAGTTTATCTCTATTCTTAATGCTTTTCTAAACTTGATCAATTTGAGAATGATTTTTGGGTTATTGTATGATTTGAAAAAAATTGCATGAGCCTAGAACATGCAATAAACACTATAGTTTCTGCAATTGATAGGAATAAACATTGTGGGTTATGTGGTCTTTCTTTTATTTTCCTCGTTTTTATAATGTCTTTTTTATTTGAGGTTATACTAAGGGATTAGTTAATTCTAAATAGTGTTAAGAGGATTAATATACTAAGGTATTGAGTATTAATTAATTTTGGAAATTGACCACAAATCATTGAAATAGAACATAGTTAAACTGGTATTTGAATGTGCATTTAAAGTGTTTAAATGAAGTCAGAACCCTAACGCTTTAATAGCATTGTTTTCCACCCCTTTGATTTATTGATTTGTTTACTTACTTTATTTCTTTTAATAATCTCTGCTTTGAATTTTCTTCCGAATTATATTTGCAATAACTTTCTTTTTCGTTAGCTTAGTGTCAATTTCAACGAATTTAATAATTAGTAACTTAGTCCTCCGGGGACGATACTCTTACTGACTTTTTATTACTTTTGCGATTCAATGCACTTGCCAAATCTCTTACTTTCTCTTACTCACTCGGACCATTATCTAGTGATGAACCTTCAAAATTGCATATTTTAACGGTTCAAATTCTTGATTTTCATCCTCTTTTAATCTCTTTGATTGAGTTTTATTCTCAAGTTTTATTATATTTCTAGTATTTAAATTATGTTCTTCTTACGTGTTTTATGTGTTTTTAAAGGCAATTGCATATGAAGAAGACTAGACATTTGAATAAGTAAGAAAAAGAATAAAACTCCCTTTTAGTGTCCAGTGCTTAACGCGCTAGACACTCAAAGCGAGAAACTCAACGCTTGATCTTCAGGAAAGACGCCCAATGCTTGAGCGCTATGAGTGGAGCGCCCGAGCGTGCAAAGCATATACAGCCACGTTAGTTTGATTGAGCTAATGCTCAAGCGCTGGAAAACCAGCACTCAGGCACTGGATGCATAAACAACACCAAATTGAACACTCTTTAGTAGCCGTTAAAGAGAGAAATGACGACACAAACCCTAGCTTGGTATGGGTGCAATCAGGCTTGAAGATTCGGGATTTTCTTCATCCTTTCCACTTTTCTTCTATAGAGTTTGTCAAATTCTTCTCCTTATTTTATTCTTTATCTATGTGTAACTAATTTCCTCTTGTTAGGGGGATAATGGACCTTGAACTTTGATTATGTAAATTCATTTATGGGTTTAATTTATGTTTTTATTTCATAATTTACGTGTTTATCTTTATTCTTAATGCTTTTCTAAACTTGATCAATTTGGGAATGATTTTTGGTTAATGTATGATTTGAAAAAATTTGCATGAGCCTAGAACTTGTGATAAACACCATAGTTTCTGCAATTGCTAGGAATAGACGTTATGGGTTATGTGGTCTTTCTTTTAATTCCCTCATTTTTTATAATACATTTTCTATTTGGGATTAGACTAAGGGATTAGTTAATTCTAAATAATGTAAAGATGATTAATATACTAAGGGATTGGGTATTAATTAATTTTGGAAATTGATGATAAATCATTGAAATAGAACGTAGTTAAACTAGTATTTGAATGTGCATTTAAAAAGTTCAGGTGAAGTCGGAACCCTAACGCTTTAATACCCTTATTTTCCACCCCTTAGATTTATTGATTTGTTTACTTACTTTATTTCTTTTCATAATCTCTTATTTGAATTTTCTTCTTAATTATATTTCCAATAACTCTCTTTTTCGTTAGCTTAGACATTGTCTATTTCAACGAAATTAATAATTAGTAACTTAATCCTCGTGGGACGAATCTCTTACTCACTTTTTATTACTTTTGTGATTCAGTGGACTTGCCGAATCTCTTACTTTCTCTTACTCACTCAGACCATTATCTGGTGATAAACCTTCAAAAATGCTTAATTTTACAGTTCAGAGTCTGGATTTTCATCCTCTTTTAATCTCATTAACTGAGTTTTGTTATCAAATTTTGTTATATTTTTAGTATTTTAAATTATGTTCTTATTATGTGTTTTATGTGTTTTTATAGGTAATTGCATATGGTAAAGACAGGACAATTGAAGAAGTAAGAAAAAAGAAGAAAAATCCTTTTTCGTTTCCAACACTTGAGCATTAGACGCTCATCGCTTGCGCTTTAGGAAAGACGCCTAGCGCTTGAGCGCTGGAAGTAGAGTGCTTGAGCGTGCAAAGTGTATACAGCCACGTTAGTTTGATTGAACCTACGCTCAGGTGCTGGAAAGCCAGCGCTCAGGCACTGGATGTGTAAAGAGCAGTGTTATCTTGTCTATAAATAGAAAAGTTACGCCAAATTAAACACTCTTCAGCAGTTGTCAATGAGAGAAGTGACGACACAAATTAAACACTCTTTAGCAGCCGTCAATGAGAGAAGTGATGACACAAACCCTAACTTGGTGTGGGCGCAATCAGGCTTGAAGATTAGGGATTTTCTTCATCTTTTCCACTTTTCTTCTATGGAGTTTGTCAAATTCTTCTCCCTATTTTATTCTTTATCCATGTGTAACTAAATTCACCTTGTTTGGGGGATGATGAATCTTGAACTTTAATGATGTAACTTCATTTATGGGTTTAATTTATGTTTCTATTTCATGATTTACGTGTTGATTTCTATTCTTAATATTTTTCCAAATCAGATCAATTTGAGAAAGAATTTTGGGTTACTATATGATTTGGGAAAATTTTCATGAGACTAGAACTTGTGATAAATACTATAGTTTCTGCAATCGCTAGAAATAGACGTTGTGGGTTATATGGTCTTTCTTTAATTTCTCTCATTTTTTATAATGCCTTTTTCTATTTGGGATTAGACTATGAGATTAGTTAATTCTAAATAGTGTAAAGATTATTAATATACCAATGGATTGGGTATTAATTAATTATGGGAATTGACCATAAATCATTAAAACAGAACATAGTTAAACTAGTATTTGAATATACATTTCAAGAGTTCAAATGAAGTTAGAACCCTAATGCTTAAATACCATTGTTTTCCACCCCTTTGATTTATTGATTTGTTTACTTACTTGATTTCTTTTAATAATCTCTGCTTTGAATTTTCTTCTTAATTATATTTGCAGCAACTCTCTTTTTCGTTAGTTTAGATAGTGTTAATTTCAGCAAATTTAATAATTCGTAACTTAATCCTCCTGGGACGATACTCTTACTCATTTTTTATTGCTTTTGTGATTCGGTGCACTTGCCAAATCTCTTACTTTCTCTTACTTACTCAAACCATTATTTGGTGATGAACCTTCAAAAATGCATATTTTTACAGTTCAAATTCTGGATTTTCATCCTCTTTTAATCTCTTTGATTGAGTTTTGTTCTCAAGTTTAGTTATATTTTTAGTATTTTAAATAATGTTCTTATTACATGTTTTATGTGTTTTTATAGGTAATTATATATAGAAAAGACTGGACATTTGAAGAAGTAAGAAAAAAGAAGAAAATTCCCTTTTAGTGTCCAGCACTTGAGCGCTAGACACTCAACCCTCGAGCTTCAGGAAAGACACCCAGTGCTTGAACACTGGGAGTGGAGCGCCCGAGCACGCAAAGCATATACAGCCACGTTAGTTTCATTAAGCCAACACTCAGGCCTGGAAAGCTAGCGCTCAGGCACTGGGTGCGTAAACAGTAGCATTAACTTGTCTATAAAAGGAAAAGTTATGCCAAATTGAACACTCTTTAGTAACCTTCAAAGAGAGAAGTGACGACACAAACCCTAGCTTGGTTTGGGTGGAATCAGGCTTGAAAATTATGGATTTTCTTTATTCTTTCCACTTTTCTTCTATGGAGTTTGTCATATTCTTCTTCCTATTTTATTCTTTATCCATGTGTAACTAATTTTCTCTTGTTAGGGGGATGATGAATCTTAAACTTTAATGATGTAACTTCATTTATGGGTTTAATTTATGTTTTTATTTCATGATTTACATGTTTATCTCTATTCCTAATGCTTTTCTAAACCAGATCAATTTGGGAATGATTTTTGGGTTAATGTATGATTTGAAAAAATTTGCATGAGCCTAGAACTTGTGATAAATGTGAATGCTTATGTCTTGAAGCATATCAAATGGGTTTTTAATGATAACAAAGCTAAAGATGAAGATCAAGATCAAAAAAGAAAACCAAGATCAAAAGATAAAGACCAAGATCAAAAGAGGTATATTAGATATAGGTCTTAGAATATTAATGTAAAATGCCCTTTAAGTATCTCAATGATTCTCAAATGGTTTTTCAAATATCATTTCTAAAATAAGTGTGAAAATTCAAAGCTACACATGTTTTTCAAAGCAACATTATTTTCAATCTTAGATTTAACACTCATGAAAGGATTTATGTTTAATCAAATGTCTTGAGGTATTAGAAATGGCTTACAAGCTTAATTGGACTTGAAAAATGTGTTCAAAGGCCAAAATAATCGATTACACATGTTTTGTAATCGATTACAAGCTAAACAGAGAGCTGGTAATCGATTACATGGTTCATGTAATCGATTACACGCAAGTCAGAGGCCGTGTAATCGATTACACTAGTAATGTAATCGATTACAATGAGCCTAGAAAGGCAAGAATACGTTCAAAGAGTTATGTAATCGATTACATGGATATTGTAATCGATTACACAGCAAGACAGAAGCCATGTAATCGATTACATAGATATTGTAATTGATTACAAGCAAGTTAGAAGCCATGTAATCGATTACACCAATAATGTAATCGATTACACAGAGCCCAGAAAGCCAAGAACACGTTCAAATAGCCATGTAATCGATTACATAGATTGTGTAATCGATTACACGTGGTCTGACAGAGTCCAACGACTATTTTAACTGCATTAAAAGCTTGACTTTATCACCCCCAACAACTCTTTTCTTCATACAACTTATAAATACTTGCCTTGGGTCTTCATTAAGGGTTGCACTTCAATTTAGAACATCAATCTAACACTCATATATGAGAATCAATCCTGAAAACGTTTTTGCCCTATTTTTGTGAGAAAACTTGAGATATTCAAAAAGGGCATTGTTAGAGCTTCAATTTGTATTAATCTACTCTTTGAAAGAGTTTCTATCATTCAAACACTTTGCTTATTGTGTAAAGAGGGTGAGGTATCTCTCTAGTGAAAAAGGGTGAGGTATCCCTTGTTGAGAAGAAGGTGAAGTATCCTTCAAAGGTGTAAAGAGGGTGGGGTATCCCTTAAAGGTTGTATAAGATAAGGCATCCTTGTTTTGAGACTCAAAGCACAAGGGTGAGGTATCCCAAGGTGTTGTTGAGTGCTCCAATCTGTAAAGGTTTTCAAGCACCCATTCAATCTTGAAATTTAGTGGAAAATCTCGAGTGGTTCGCTTGAGGACTGGACGTAGGTCACAAGGGGTAGCTGAACCAAGATAAATCCTTGTGTTTGATTCTCTCAACCCTATCTCTTTATATTTGTACATTTACTTTATATGCTTGCTTGAACATTATTCATCTTGGTTTATTTAATTTGTGAGTGAAGTATTCAATCTCATTTATCTATTCACTTCAATTATCCAACAGCTTCAACGAAAATTATTTAACAAATATTTTACGAAAGATTTACAAAAATATTTCATAAACTCAATTCAGCCCCCCTCTTGAGTTTGAGGCCACTTGGCTAACAATAAACACCATAGTTTCTGCAATTGCTAGGAATAGATGTTGTGGATTATGTGGTCTTTCTTTTAATTCCCTAGTTTTTTATAATGCATTTTCCATTTAGGGTTAGAATAAGGGATTAGTTAATTCTAAATAGTGTTAAGAAGATTAATATACAAAGCGATTCGGTATTAATTAATTTTGGGAATTGACCATAAATTATTGAAATAGAACATAGTTAAACTAGTATTTAAATGTGCATTTAAAGAGTTCAAGTGAAGTCAGAATCCTAATGCTTTAATTCCATTATTTTCCACCCCTTTGATTTATTGATTTGTTTACTTACTTTATTTCTTTTAATAATCTCTTATTTGAATTTTCTTCTTAATTATATTTCCAACAACTCTCTTTTTCGTTAACTTAGATAGTGTCAATTTTAGCGAATTTAATAATTAGTAACTTAATCTTCATGGGACGAAACTCTTACTCACTTTTTATTACTTTTGCGATTCGGTGCACTTGCCGAATCTCTTACTTTCTCTTACTCACTCGGACCATTATCTAGTGATGAACCTTCAAAAATGCATAATTTTATAGTTCAAATTCTGTATTTTCATCCTCTTTTAATATCTTTGACTGAGTTTTGTTCTCAAGTTTTGTTATATTTTTAGTATTTTAAATTATGTTCTTATTACATGTTTTATGTGTTTTTATAAGTAATTGCGTATGGAAAAAATTGGACATTTGAAGAAGTAAGAAAAAAAAGAAAATTCCCTTTTAGTGTCCAGCGCTTGAGCACTAGACACTCAACGCTTGAGTGCATAATTTCAAGAAAAACGCCTAGTGCTTGAGCACTGGGAGTGGAGCACCTAAGCTCACAAAGCGAATACAGCCACGTTAATTTGATTAAGCCAACACTCAAGCACTGGAAGATTAGGGATTTTCTTCATCATTACCACTTTTATTCTTTAGAGTTTGTCAAATTATTCTCCCTATTTTGTCAAATTCTTCTCCCTATTTTATTCTTTATCCATATGTAACTAATTTCTCCTTTTTTGGGGGATGTTGGATCTTGAACTTTGATGATGTAACTTCATTTATAGGTTTAATTTATGTTTATATTTCATGATTTACGTGTTTAACTTTATTTTTAATGTTTTACTAAACCTAATCAATTTAGGAAAGATTTTTGAGTTAATGTATGATTTAGAAAATTTTGCATGAGACTAGAACTTATGATAAACACCATAGTTTCTACAATCGCTAGGAAAACACGTTGTGGGTTATGTGGTCTTTCTTTTAATTTCTTTATTTTTTATAATGCTTTTTCTATTTGGGGTTGGATTAAAGGATTAGTTAATTCTAAATAGTATAAAGATGATTGATATACCAAGGGATTAAGTATTAATTGATTTTGAGAATTGACCATAAATTATTGAAATAGAACATAGTTAAACTAGTATTTAAATGTGTATTTAAAGAGTTCAAGTGAAGTCGGAACCCTAATGCTTTAATATCATTGTTTTCCACCCCTTTGACTTTTTGATTTGTTTACTTACTTAATTTCTTTTAATAATCTCTGATTTGATTTTTCTTTTTAATTATATTTGCAACAACTTTCTTTTTCGTTAGCTTAGATAGTGTTAATTTCAACGAATTTAATAATTGGTAACTTAATCCTCCTGAGATGATACTATTACTCACTTTTTATTACTTTCGCGATTCGGTGCACTTACTGAATCTCTTACTTCTCTTACTCACTCAGACCATTATCTGGTGATGAACCTTCAAAATTGCATATTTTTACAGTTCAAATTCTGGATTTTCATCCTCTTTTAATATCCCTGATTGAGTTTTATTCTCAAGTTTTGTTATATTTTTAGTATTTAAAATAATGTTCTTATTACATGTTTTATGTGTTTTTAAAGGTAATTGCATATGGAAAAATTGAACATTTAAAGAAGTAAGAAAAAAGAAGAGAATTCCCTTTTAGTGTCCAACGCTTGAGCGCTAGACACTTAATGCTTAAGCTTCAAGAAAGATGCACAGCGCTTAAGCGCTGGGAGTGGAGCGCTCGAGCGCGCAAAGCGTATACAAACATGTTAGTTTGATTGGGCCAACACTCATGCGCTAGAAAGCCAGTGCTCAGGCACTGGATGCGTAAACAGCAGTGTTAACTTGTCGATAAATAGAAAAGTTATGTCAAATTGAACACTCTTCAATAGCCATTAAAGAGAGAAGCGACAACACAAAACCTAGCTTAGTGTGGTCGCAATTAGGCTTGAAGATTAGGGATTTTCTTCATCCATTCCACTTTTCTTCTATGGAGTTTGTCAAATTCTTTTCCCTATTTTATTCTTTATCCATATGTAACTAATTTTCCCTTGTTAGGGGGATGATGGATCTTGAACTTTGATGATGTAACTTCATTTATGGGTTTAATTTATGTTTCTATTTCATGATTTACATGTTTATCTCTATTCTTAATGCTTTTCTAAATCTGATCAATTTGGGAAAGATTTTTGGGTTAATGTATAATTTAAGAAAATTTGCATGAGACTAGAACTTGTGATAAACACCATAGTTTCGGCAATCGCTAGGAATAGACGTTGTGGGATATGTGGTCTTTCTTTTATTTCCTTCGGTTTTGATAATGTCATTTCTATTTGGGGTTAGACTAAGGGATTAGTTAATTCTAAATATTATAAAGAGGATTAATATACCAAGTGATTAGGTATTAATTAATTTTGGGAATTGATCATAAATCATTGAAATATAACTTGTTAACTAGTATTTTAATGTGCATTTAAAGAGTTCAAGTGAAGTCAGAACTCTAACGCTTTAATACTATTGTTTTCCACCCCTTTGATTTTTTCATTTGTTTACTTACTTTATTTCTTTTAATAATCTCTTATTTGAATTTTCTTCTTAATTATATTTCCAACAACTCTATTTTTCGTTAGCTTAAATAATTTCAATTTCAGTGAATTTAATAATTAGCAACTTCATCCTCGTGGGACAAAACTCTTACTCACTTTATATTACTTTTTCGATTTGGTGCACTTGTCGAATCTCTTACTTCCTCTTACTCCCTCAAACCATTATCTGGTGATGATCCTTCCAAAATACATAATTTTATGCTTCAAATTTTGGATTTTCATCATCTTTTAATCTCTTTGACTGAGTTTTGATCTCAAGTTTTGTTATATTTTTAGTATTTTAAATTATGTTCTTATTACGTGTTTTATGTGTTTTTATAGGTAATTGCATATGAAAAAGACTGGACATTTAAAAAAATAAGAAAAAAGAAGAAAATTTCCTTTTAGTATCTAGTGATTGAGTGCTAGACACTCAACGCCTGAGCTTCAGGAAAGACACTCAGCGCTTAAGCGCTGGAAGTGGAACGTCCAAGCGTGCAAAGCGTATACAACCACGTTAGTTTGATAGAGCCAACGCTCAGGCACTGGAAAGCCAGCGCTCAAGCACTGGATGCGTAAACTGCAATGTTTACTTGTCTATAAATAGAAAAGTTACACCAAATTGAACACTTTTCAGCAGTCGTCAAAGAGAGAAGCGACGACACAAACCCTAGCTTGGTGTGGGCACAAACTAGCTTGAAGATTAGGGATTTTCTTCATCCTTTCCACTTTTCTTCTATGGAATTTTCAAATTCTTCTCCTTATTTTTTTTTTATCTATGTGTAACTAATTTTTCCTTGTTAGGGGGTGATAGATCTTCAACTTTGATGATGTAACTTCATTTATAAGTTTAATTTATGTTTCTATTTCATGATTTCCGTGTTTATCTCTATTCTTAATGCTTTTCTAAACCTAATCAATTTAGGATTGATTTTTGGGTTAATGTATGATTTGGACAAAATTTCATGAGCCTAGAACTTGTGATAAACACCATAATTTCTGAAATTGCTAGAAATAAACGTTGTGGGATATGTGGTCTTTCTTTTAATTCCCTCATTTTTTATAATGTCTTTTCTATTTGAGGTTAGATTAAGTGATTACTTAATTCTAAATAGTGTAAAGAGGATTAGTATTCCAAGGGATTGGGTATTAATTGATTTTGGGAATTGACCATAAATCGTTGAAATAAAACATAGTTAAACTAGCATTTGAATGTGCATTTAAAGAGTTCAAGTGAAGTCGCAATCCTAACGCTTTAATACCATTATTTTCCACCCCTTTGTTTTATTGATTTGTTTACTTAGTTTATTTCTTTTAATAATCTCTGCTTTGAATTTTCTTCTTAATTATATGTGCAACAACTCTCTTTTTCGTTAGCTTAGGTAGTGTCAGTTTTAGCAAATTTAATAACTAGTAACTTAATCCTCGTGGGACGATACTCTTACTCACTTTTTATTACTTTTGCGATTCGGTGCACCTGCCGAATCTCTTACTTTCTCTTACTCACTCGGACCATTATCTGGTGATGAACCTTCAAAAATGCATATTTTTACAATTCAAATTCTAGATTTTCACCCTCTTTTAATCTCTTTTGATTGAGTTTTGTTTTCAAGTTTTGTTATATTTTTAGTATTTTAAATTATGTTATTATTACATGTTTTATGTTTTTTTATAAGTAATTGCATATGGAAAAGACTGGACATTTAAAGAAGCAAGAAAAAAAATTCCTTTTCAGTGTCTAGCACTTGAGCGCTAGACACTCAACGCTTGAGCGCGCAATTTCAGGAAAGATGCCCAACGCTTGAGCATTGGGAGTGGAGCGCCCAAGCACGCAAAGCGTTTATAGCCACGTTAGTTTCATCAGCTAGCGCCTAGGCGCTAGAAAGCCAGCGTTCAAGCACTGGATGCGTAAACAGTAGCGTTAACTTTTCTATACATAGAAAAGTTACGCCAAATTGAACATTCCTCAGCAGCCGTCAATGAGAGACGCGACGACACAAACCCTAACTTGGTGTGGACGCAATTAGGCTTGGAGGTTGGAGATTTTTTTCATCCTTTCCACTTATCTTCTATGGAGTTTGTCAAATTCTTCTCCCTATTTTATTCTTTATCCCCGTGTAACTAATTTCCCCTTGTTAGGGGGATGATGGATCTTCAACTTTGATGATGTAACTTCATTTATGGGTTTAATTTATGTTTCCATTTCATGATTTAAGTGTTTATCTCTATTCTTAATGATTTTCTAAACCTGATCAATTTGGAATTGATTTTTAGGTTAATGTATGATTTGGAAAAAATTTCATGAGTCTAGAGCTTGTGATAAACACCATAATTTCTGCAATCGCTAAGACTAGACGCTGTGGATTATATGGTCTTTCTTTTAATTCTCTCATTTTTTATAATGTCTTTTCTATTTGGTATTAGACTAAGGGATTACTTAATTCTAAGTAGTGTAAAGAGGATTAGTATACCAAGGGATTGGGTATTAATTATTTTTTAGATTTGACCATAAATTATTGAAATAGAACATAGTTAAACTAGTATTTGAATGTGCATTTAAAGAGTTTAAGTGAAGTCAGAACCCTAACGTTTTAATACCATTATTTTCCACCCCTTTGATTTCTTGATTTGTTTACTTACTTTATTTTTTTTAATAATCTCTGCTTTTAATTTTCTTCTTAATTATATTTGCAACAACTCTCTTTTTTGTTAGCTT
Organism: Ormosia semicastrata; assembly: GCA_029884595.1. Classification (NCBI taxonomy): domain Eukaryota; kingdom Viridiplantae; phylum Streptophyta; class Magnoliopsida; order Fabales; family Fabaceae; genus Ormosia; species Ormosia semicastrata. The sequence continues at coordinate 76,753,318 of JAQQTO010000061.1, forward strand.
AAATAGTGTCAATTTTAGCGAATTTAATAATTAGTAACTTAATCATCATGGAACAATACTCTTACTCACTTTTTATTACTTTTACGATTTGGTGCACTTGTTAAATCTCTTACTTTCTCTTACTCACTCGATCCATTATTTGATGATGAAGCTTCAAAAATGCATATTTTTATGGTTCGAATTCTAGATTTTCATTTTCTTTTAATTTCTTTAATTGATTGTTGTTCTTAGGTTTTGTTATATTGTTAGTATTTTAAATTATGTTCTTATTACGTGGTTTATGTGTTTTTGTAAGTAATTGCATATGGAAAAGATTGGACATTTGAAGAAGCAAGAAAAAAGAAGAAAATTCCCTTTCAATGTCCAATGCTTGAGCACTAGACACTCAGTGCTTGAGCGCACAAATTTCAGGAAAGACGTCTAGCCCTCAAGCGCTCGAGCGCGCAAAGCGTATATAGCCACGTTAGTTTGATTAAGCTAGCGCTCAGGCATTGGACGCGTAAATAGCAGCATTAACTTTTCAATAAATAGAAATGTTATGCCAAATTGAACACTCTTCAATAGCCGTCAAAGACAGAAGTGACGACACAAACCCTAGCTTGGTGTGGGCGTAATGATGCTTGAAGATTTGGGATTTTTTTCATCATTTTCATTTTTCTTCTATTGAGTTTGTCAAATTCTTCTCATTATTTTATTCTTTATCCATGTGTAACTAATTTTCCCTTGTTAGGGGGATAATGGATCTTAAACTTTGATAATGTAATTTCATTTATGGGTTTAATTTATGTTTCTATTTCATGATTTACGTGTTTATCTCTATTCTTAATATTTTTCTAAACCTGATCAATTTGTAAATAATTTTTGGGTTAATGTATGATTTTGAAAATTTTGCATGAGCTTAGAACTTATCATAAACATCATAATTTCTATAATCGCTTGGAATAAACGTTGTGAGTTATGTGGTCTTTCTTTTAATTCTCTCATTTTTTATAATGTCTTTTCTATTTATGGTTAGACTAAGGGATTAGTTAATTTTAAACAGTGTAAAGAGGATTAATATACCAAAGGAATGGGTATTAATTAATTTTAGAAATTGACCATAAATCTTTGAAATAGAATATAGTTAAATTAGTATTTGAATGTGCGTTTAAAGAGTTCAAGTGAAGTCGAAACCCTAACACTTTAATACCATTGTTTTCCTCCCTTTTGATTTATTGATTTTTTTACTTACTGTATTTCTTTTAATAATCTCTACTTTGAATTTTCTTCTTAATTATATTTGCAGCAACTCTCTTTTTCGTTAGCTTAGATAGTGTCAATTTCAACAATTTTTTTTTGTTTTTCCTCGTAGTATCCCTCCGCCCAAAAGGCGAAAGACTAATCTACCATGATATTATTGGCTTCGAAGAGGGCAACCTCTCCCAACTTCATTTTTCTCCTTACACATGAGCCAGGAATTGAACCACATGTTTAAGGTGCCCAAGCCCATTACCACTTGGACCAATACAAGTTGGTATTTTAAGTGAATTTAATAATTAGTAACTTAATCCTCATGGGATGATAATCTTATTCATTTTTTATTACTTTTGCGATTTGGTGCACTTGTCGATATCACAACAGCTGATGTGCTGATCCGATTGTCCTACCTTAATTAAGGATTCAATAGCGTCGCAGAGTTGGAAATAATCTTCGATTTCATGGTCATAGCTCTTGTGCCATGAACAATGTTTGGTACAATCCTTCTGCATATGTTTGTTCAAAGGGGGTGGCCTCTTGATACCCCGAAACTCATTCTGCAATACTTCTCTCAAAATAGTTGTATGTGGAGTGTTCAAAGGAGTATAGCTAGAGTACTTAGCCCAGGTGGATCATCCTTAGAGGAGTTCCAAGGCCTTGAGGAGTTTTGATTGCCTTTTTGGTGAGAAGGCTCACCTTTCTCTAGGCTCTCCTTGGCCTTAGTTACATCCTCAAGGTTTATGTACTTTTGAGACCATTGCCAAAATTCTTCTATATTCTCTGGCCTTTTCTTTGCCAAAGAAACAAAAAACTAAGAATATGTTTGAAGGTCGCTTCTGGCGTAGTGGAGAGCAATCCTGTCAACAAGGTTCTCCAAATTGATACAAGTTGTATTGAACCTCTTGAGGTAATCGCGAAGAGGCTTGTTATGCCCTTAGCAAATCTTAGAAAGAGATTCAATGGACTTGGGTTGCTCCTTGCTGGTGGTATAGTGGAGCAAGAAACCTTGTCTGAGATTTGGCTAATTGGTGACGGATCCCCAAGGCAAGGTCACAAACCATCTAAGGGCCCCCTTCTTCAGGAAAAGGGGGAAGGTATAACATAATAATTGTGAGGATCTCCCATGGAAGTACATAGATTGGACATAAACGTCTATGTGCTATTAAAGGTCCATGGTTCTGTCATAGAGCTCCACGTTAGCGAGAAACTTGAAGTTTCTTGGAACCCTAAACTCCATAAGTTGAGCAGACAAGGGCTGCTCCTGATCATCGAGGTCTAAGTTGTTATTAACAACATTGGACATTTCGACGTCAACATGCGATATTACCCTCTAATCATTAGCTGCGTTCTACTTTTCGTCATCATGGTGTGTTCCAGACTGGCCCTTGTGCATGGATCACTCCAAATTTTTCAATCTACAATGTTGCTCTTCTAGAACTACCATTTATTGTTGCACTAAGTCCAAGAGAGGGTTTCTAGGCGCATTGGACTAAATCGTGCCCTCTGGACGGGGCACGCGATCATCTGCATCGTCGTTCCTAGGTCCCAAGCATTGGTACATTAGGATTTTGGTCCCATGAATGTCAAAGATGGCTCTTTGCACGTGGGTACCGAGTCTTTCCCTCATAGGGACCCTACGCGAAGGGTGTGGGCTTTTGTTAGAAAGTGAAGTTTTATGCCCATCACATAGAGGTTCAGTGTTGGGTGCATGGTTTCTTGTGGCGGAGGTTTCAACAATTAGCGGTGGAATAGGGTGGGGAGGATGGTGTGTCGCTAGTCCTCACTTTTAGCCCGCAAAGGTTAGCGCAACCTCTCCTCTTATTGAGTCCTATCTTGTATTCACCACGGTTGGGTAAGAATAGAAGTTTATGGATTCTCACATACGATGCCAATGTTCAGTAGAGGATACTGTGCTATACTTGGATAGGCACGTTTTAGTGGTTTCCTCCTTGCGCAATAGCGGCAAAGCGTGTTGGAATGGGGGTTGGTATTTGAAAAAAGACTCTAATGCTCAAATCAGGCTATGCACAAGAAGAGTTTATGCAGTAAGTAATAAGTTACTTGTAAAAGGTAAATAAACCTGATATTTATAGAGTATAATTAGGGTTTCATCTCCCTTAATTGTAGTAGGATATCCTTATAAGATTGGAACACTGATACTACAATTATGAGTAGTTAGAGGTGGTTATAGGCACTATAATTTTGTAAGATTGTGATTGGCAGTTACGGATATTTTGGAATTTATCCACTACACAAATCTCGTGTTCATGATGCAATTGCCTAATGTCACAGTCTGACGTATGTGGTATCGAATTCTTGACAATGTGTCACCAATGCTTAGCTAGGATGTCCATGATAGACTCCGATGGTATGCATGCTGGATTGATCCACTGGACATGGTCCAGAACATGATCCATGCCGACCATGATGGTTGAATATGAATTGGAAGGTTACGACACCGTGCTCGAGGTCGCTGTGGTTTTGAATTCGTAATTTAGCATAATGACAATCGAAGAAGAGTTTGTAGTGAACTTGCAATAGGCGTGAGATAGAGCGACCACTCTACAACTGTCTTCCTATTCTTCGATGGACTGTTTTAAATGGTTATGCCTCCCACCAATTGCGTGCATCAATTCGGTGAAACACACCACGCGCTAGCTTGGATCTAGTGGTTTCAGGGGCAGTGACAGAGTAGCCGACATGGACATCGGTGGTTGCTAACCTAGTGGAAGAACCGAGATTGAACTCTGGGATTCCAATATTTCTCCTCCGCCATTTTCATCTTCCAATTTTTGCACCAATTTGAATCTCCAAAAATGGCTACCAGTATGAGAAAATCCCAACTTTTTTGTTTATGTTCCTGAGTTTTGAAGAAACACCAGATCCTTCTCTTATAACCCCTGATTGAGCACTTGAACAGTGTCATTCACTAACACCCCCTTATTATCACTCAATATAGAGGTATCTCAGTGAGATTCACTAAGCTCCTTGAGCTTTCCCTCTTCATCGACCCTCTGGCTCAAGAATGGTGTTGCATGTTCAAACTTTTGAGCTTTTTCCACAAATTCTTTAGCCTGTGGTATTCCAATGTGATTCTTAACTCTCTTCTTTCTCCTAATCTGAAATCTTCTCAACAGGTTCAAGGCCTGGCGTCTTTGTGTCCTCAGCCCCAATGAAAAGCCTCTCAACTTCTTGATCAGTAGAACCAAGAACAAATGGTTCTCCATGAAGCTCCGAAGTATTATTCCTAAATCTCTGTTGAATTTCTTCCACAAACCTTTCCCAACTATAGCGACCATTGTTGTTGATTTTCCATTCCAACCACCAATCATATGCAGGACCAAAAAGATAAAGTGGTAGAAATATAAAACACTGCCACTCTAATTCAAAATCATAAACCCTATAGAATTCTCGTACTCTGAAGACCCACTCTTCAACACCTTCAATGTCAAAATTAGGAATTTTTAGCTTTTGTGATGTTGTTTATGCTCCTTCTTCTCAGGATTTTCTTCAGTAGCACCATAAGGAACAAAATCTGGATACGAGATTTCTCTTAATGAAATATCTGGAATTTCTTGAATATTTACAATTTCTAGAATTTCTAGATGTTTGCTCCTCTTGCTCTATCATCACGAGCAGCATCTCTTGAATACTCTTCAAATGATTGTCAATTCTGTCACACCTAGCGTGATGAATTGTTTCCCTCATTGCAGAATTTCTCAATGAAATTACTAATGTCATGGCCTTCCTCTTCGAATCAAGAGAAAAGTCTCAAATTTGGAAACTTCTTAATATTCATTCACTTTTAACTTTAACATTATAATTCTATAACTTTTCTATTTATACATTTACTAAGAAAATAAATAGTAATTTAAGTAACTAACTCACTTAACAATTCGTGTTAGAGGATCTCCTAACCTTCCTTGGACCCACCAATATAAAGGTTCAAAATAGAACTATAAGGTTAAGGTAGAATGGAAGAGTAGACCTTTGTGTAACTTTTGAATGAGGGGAAGGCTTCCAAGCTACTGTCTATATCAAGTAGCAGTAAGTGGCTTAGCAGGTACTAACGGCTGGGCTGGTAATTGATTCATGGGCTGATGCATGGATGTTACAATCATCATCATTCTGTCTCTAGGTTGATAGCATTTTGGTTTGTATTTATGATTGTCTCAGACTCCTCAGATTGAGAGATGGCTTATACAAATTTTGGGAAACTGGGAGCTAATTAGCTGTAGGGTGGGCATGGGTTCAGTTCGGCATGAAAAACTGAACCAAACCCAACTGAACTGGTAAAGTGGATTAGTTTGAAAACCAAACTAGTTTTTTTTTTGGGCTGAACCAAATCTGGTTCGGCAAACCAGTTTTGAACTAGTTCAGAACCGATTTGGGTTTAAAACTAGTTTAAAAATGATTTGGATTTAGAACTAGTTCAGAATCGATTTATAGAACCGGTTCTGAGCCAGTTTGGGTTTAGAACCGATTTTGAACCGATTTGGGTTTCAGAACCGATTCAAAAACTAATTCAGAACTGGTTTTTCATGAAACTAATTCATAAAACTAATTTTGCATGAAACCAATTCAGAAAATTGGTTTTTCTACTAAACTAATTCATAAAATTGGTTTAAAAACCAGTTCAGAAAACTAGTTCAAAAACTAGTTCAAACCTACCTTACAACATCATTAAATCGAACATTAAAACAATTTTATATCAATAATATTCTTTTAGGTGTGACTAGGACATGCCTCTTGTAATTATACTCCATATCTGTCATAGGATAGAGTATGCTGTTGTCAAAGTCATTTTCATGCCCAAATAAACAACTATAAAAGAATTCAAACCATTATATATTCACAAGTAAATTCAATGCAAGGATCAAAAATTCAAGTCATTTGCAAGGATCGAAAATCGACTTGAATTTAGCCTCCACCAATTTAGAATATCCAAGTTCTGATTGGTCTCTAAATCTTCCTTCAAATACTTCTTTAGCTCAGATTTGGCATTCGATTTGCACCTGGTTGATTTTAAAAATGATTCCAACCATAAGGATCATCATCATTAGTTTCAATAACTCGTGCTTCTTGTATATCACTTTGAGACCCCCTCCTAACTATTATATTCCTCAAAAAGTGACTCCAAACAAGAATTCAACTTATCTTGCAATTTAACCGCCTTGTCCAAATCAAAGATCTGATTAATTAACTAATTGACAAATCTTTGATTATACCTAGGATCAAATACAACAGCAATTAACAACATATTTAGACCATTGGGATTTCCCCAATATTTGTCATATTTCTTCTTCATCCTTTCAGCCATCATACTTACACTTATATCCTCTGAGCCATAGGATTGGTAGATCCTCTTCGCAATTCCAAATACCTTTTGCATATATATATTGCTGGTAACATAAGAAGTACCAGAAATGTGCAAAGTGGCATCATAGAAGATCTTCATAAATGGTAAAATTAAGCAAGCATAATCCCAATATTCATATGTAGGCACACCCTTTCCCTTTTCTAACTCATCAACATATTTCTTGTCTAGCATCTCAAGCTCCTCAAATGCATTTCGGTGCTTCAAAGCTGCCTCCAACATAAGATAGGTCGAATTCGACCTAGTTTCAACATCTAAGAAAACTAGACTACTATATTCAATCTTCTCCTCCTCAACACATGCCTCAAATTTATTTAATTTAGAATGAGAAGATCTTATGTACTTCACTGCACAGCGAATTCTCAAAATAGAATCATAAATTTCTTTCAACTCCTCATTCACAATCAAATTCAGAATATGCGCACAACAACGCATATGAATGTAATCTCCCTTTAGAACTAAGTTGTTCTAAGATGCTAGCCTCCTTTTTAGGTGTTGAATCCCGATATTATTTGATGAAGCATTATCAGCTATCAAACTAAAAATGTGATTCAACTCCTAACGACTCAAGTGCATCTCAATAGTCTTGGTCATAACCTCTCTTGAATGATTCGTGACTTGGCATAAATTCAGAATCTTCTTATGAAGCCCCCAATTATTATCAATGAAATGAGCAATCAAACACATATAACTCATATTTTGACATGACGTCCATGAGTCAGTAGTGAGCTAGACTTTTTGACAATGTTTTGAAAGAAACTTCTTCCATTTCGTTCTTTCTATATCCCATAGCGTGAAAATGTCATGCGCTAATGTAGTGCATGAGGGGACACGGAATCTTGGTTGCAACACATTCGTGTACTTTTGAAAAACTTCATTCTCTATAAATCAAAAAGGGAGCTCAACTGCCACGAGCATCTTCACAAGTTCATTCTGATAGGCCTCTTGGTCAAATTTGGCATATGAAGGAAAAGGAACAACATGCCCTTCAACAATCCCTATTAAGGATGGAACTGATTTTTGCCTTTTGTTTCCGTCTTTATCCAGATTATCCTTGCATCTCTTCAAATGAGAATGCATAGCACTTGTTCCGTTATCATACTTGATCAAGGTACCGCAATAGTTGCATCTAGCTCTCTTATCTAAACCAAACTCTACAGAAAAATGTTTCCAAGCCTCAGACCGATTTCTATGCCCATCAATGCGAGGCGATAACACACCAACAGTGTCAAAGACAACTTGTGGAGTAGAAACCAAATGCTCTGCTGTCTCCGAGACCGAAAAGTCATTATGATCACTCATTGATGACATCTGTATGTAAACGAAGATGTCAATTATTAACCTCAACATCAATTATTTCTAAAATCTCCATCTCCTTCTTAACATGGTATGGCCCTATCCCATTTGATAAGAAATATTTTCAACACTTATTTAATAGATAATCCTTAAATATCATATTTTATACTTGACGAAATTTCAATAACATTTTCCATTGGTCTCCAAGTGCACGACTTGAACGCGGTGAGATCTACCACAATTAAGTATGCACCCAGAGAATAAAAGGAAATGTAGCATACCGAAATTTCACAAGTATAAAATATGAAATTTAAAGAATAACTATTAACCAAGTGAAAAAAAAAGTTTCTTACCAAACTATCCCACTTGAACAATTCAAGATTCAATACAATGAGCAGTACCTTGAAAAGGTACGCGTGCTCATTAATATTAAATCTCAAACGGGAAATTAAGGCTTTGCTCAAGTTTTAACTCACATAAGAAAATAAAACTTTAACCATATGTAGCAGTTTTACCCTTAGTACTTGAAATTCAAGTTCACAGGGTATATGCCAAAAGAGTTACCAATAACAATGGCTCTTTTGAGATCACATAAGCATGTGTAAAACAAGACTGCATTGATTCAATTAGGAAAAAGATAAAAACCAGTGCAGGCCCATCTTTGCATCAAACACTAAGATAAACTATGTTCTTTATAATTATCTAAAAGATTTGTAAACCGAACACATACAGTAGCAATCATTTGTTCTAAAAGCAACAAATCAACACCTTTTAAGTTGTATAACATTTTATGGTAATGAGCAAACACAATGCCAATATTCATTTTAAACAATCAGATCAAAATCTCAACTAATCATTGAGTTTCATAGTCCTTTTGCAACTTTACACATATATTTATGTCAGCATAATACTACCATTTTACTGCAAGCCACTAATGAAACAAGATCTTTTCATTCCAACACATAAAAGAACATTTAGCATTTTTAAAGTGAACCAAGCCAAAACAACCAAATAAGAGCAGAACATATCAACCAAATAGGGTACACACCAATAGACTAACACCAAAAACCAAGTGGAAGACAACAAAGAGATTCTTGAAAAGATCTACTTAGCATGTTAGGGATCCCAATATTCAGATATAAAATCACGGTATATTATCCCCATCATGGTATACGGTAATGTTAATAATTGACCATTTCAAATTTTTGGTCAATTATAATATTGTAAATGCAATAAAAGAAACAATATACTTTACTTTGGAAGGTTCCATTAACCAAACAAGCAGTCTAATACTCTAACATGAATGTTTACATTACTAATGGAAAGTTTGTTATAATCCTTTTCCAAATTTTCCAATATACTTTTAGCAAGAAACCAGTATACAGAGCATTTTTTGGCACACTTAAAGTTATACTAACAATGCATTCTTCATGCCAATCTTATCTGAATTCATAATAGCATTAAATATCCTCAGCAAAACTTTAGGATCAATATAATGACATTGCAAAATGAAAGATTGCAAATAAAACTTTGACATATTTGTACCTTAAGAAAGCTTATGAATTTTTTTTTACAGTACTCAAACTACAACTTTAGCATCAAATTTATACAAAGAGAGTTGGAACCAACTCAGCATATTCCTTTCTAAAGTAGCCTTTTTATGACTCAATTGTTCTTGGTGATACTTTAAGAATTAATCATTTGTATAAGCATGTTATACATATAGCAGATGAGACAACAAAAGTATTTCCCCCTTTTCCTATCTCAATTATCCAATGCAAATGGAACTCCCTGCTAGAAGCACAATTGAAACAAATAAAGAACTCAGATCATAAGGCAATGACAGACCTTCACTAATGTTTTGTTGGAAGTCAGATCAAAGGAGATAATAGCAGGACGACAGATCGTGAATAAGCCAGTGACAAGATTCAAACACAATGAGCATAACTAGAATAATATTAGCATATAATTACTAATATTACTAGATGTAATTTTTAGTATATAATTATATTAGTATATAATTTATTCTTTGTCTTAGGAAAAAATTATATAGCCCATAATTTGCATTTCAATTTATTTATTTATATAATATTTTAGTATCAAGAACTTCATATCCCAATGCAAATTGCCAAGTAATTATCAGCATTTGTGGACTTGACATTTCATCAAACAATGAGCATGCAACCAGAACAAACACTAAAGAAAGCAAGTTAATACCAAGCCAGCCTCATTAACCATTTTCAATTCAAATAATCAGTAATGTGGGAAATCATCCAAATGCAAGAACATGTATATAACACAGTGAAAAACAACTAAGTTAAATATTTTCATAGCATTACATGAATGGAACTCACATACTGCATAGATTTCCATGTGATATAGAGACCCACTCAAATATTTTCATTCATCAAGGATTCTATTAGCAAGCCAAGCCTTTAATAATCACCCAACTAACAATATCACCAGGCTTAAATTATACTCACAAGACTGCAAAATCAAAAAATCAAATGCGTACATATATATAAAAATCAACTTACAATGAATTTGTAGGAATTAGGAACTAATGATATAGAGACCCAGCTTCAACAAGAACTGTAGCTTCTGCTAAAGGTGACCATGAAAATCAAAAGCGAAAATGTGATATTAAAAAAAAACAAAATCAAGGGTTTAGGTTGAAGAAGGAAATCGATGAAAATGTAGATCAAGGGCTCTCACCAAATGAAGATGTAGCACTGCAGTAAAAGCCTATCAATGGCACGAGCACTTTTCTCACTAGTCTTCGTGTAGCGATTTTGTCATAATAGCAAGCAAAGAGCAACATACAACGCAGCAATTTGGTCTCTCCACAAAGAAGCTTGAAGATGTCGCCGATTAAAGAAGTCGTGGTGCTCGATTTGGGGTTAGGATTCAGTAATTTGGGGGTTAGGGTTCATAAGGTTGGAGATGAATTTCTGAGATTTTAGTGGAAGTGGAGAGTGAGACTGAGATGAGTTCTGGTTAGTGAGTTTTCTAAGATGCGAAAGGGATTGGTTCAGTGATAATGTGGTTATTTGAATTAGAATTAAAAATGGTTAACCGAACCATTTAATAAAACAAACTGGCTCAGGTTTTTATAAAATAAAACTAGTTCAGGTTATTTTAGGAGTGGTTAAGTTTGGTTCATGGATCAGTTTGGTTCATTTGGTTTTTATGCACAAGCCTAGTTAGTTGTGGTGAGTTTGTGATTGAAGCTCAAGTGCAAAACTGATGCACTATAGTAAAAAGGTTTGATGATTATCCCTCGTTAAATAGGTATCTAGTATGTGATACATGTATGAAAAACCTAGTTTGGCTTCTGACAATGTGATGGTTCCTAACTTCCTATGCGGTAATTGTACATTGGTTTCAAGATTATTATTATTTTTTGTAGAAAAATTGGTTCAAGATTTTACTTTATTTAAAATGGAATCTAAATTAAGAAAAATATTAAACCTGATTTTGGATGCATATTAGGATGAGGTACAATGGCTGATTTCTGGAACTAATTAACAAAAGTGTAAGAAAAATTAGTTGTTAAAATTAAAAATGTTAATATTAGCCAAAAAGAAAAATAAAACACAAGTCAGTGTAGGCTAAGAATTATACTTCAAGTCGCACCACTCTTTAAAAACTATTTCATTATAGCAAAATTGCACTCATCTAACATTTGAAAATAAAAAATTACAAATTTACATGTTATAATAGTGTAATTCATAAGTTTTGACTTGTTTCAACACTATTCCTAAGAATGTTTAATCCAATCCAAACAAAAAATAAAAATAAAAAATAAAAACAAAATATCGAAATCCAATACCTAATTAATTTGGTTCTTTTTTATTTGATTATTTGAAAATCAATTAGATCAAAATGGTTTTCGATTTTAATTTTTAAAACTAATCCAATCCAATACGAATTGGTTAATATTATATAATATATATATTTTATTATTGAATTTATACTTTATACCATAATAATAATAATTTCTCATATACTTTCCTTATTCTATATGCTCCCTCTGATCGAATGTTATTTATGCTAGGGCTACACATGAGTCTGGGTTAACTCGAAGACTCAACCAATCCAACCTAACTCAATATAAAAGATTTAGGTCGGTTTGAGTCATTGGGTTAGTTCGGATAGAACCCAAAGAACCTGTCTACTTATTGGTTTGGGTAACGGGTTCAGTAAATCAACCCGATGACCCGACCTGACTACTCGAATAAAACGTAGTCATTTTGGCGTCCTTCGTTCTTTTCTTCTTTTCTTTCTTACCCGAGCGCTATGCTTCATTTTCTCAAATTTTCTCTTCCTTCCTTTCTCAGTTTCTCTGCAACCCGAATTCCCAAATTGGAAACCCTTCCCCTAACCCTAAGCGCCAACTCTGCTCAATCTTAGGCTCTCAGCCCTCTCTCACTAGAACTCCTCCTTTCCTCTCGACACAGCCACCACTGGTGACGAGTTCATGACCGGACCACCTTTCCTCTCGTTTCCTCCTAGGCCCAGCCACCACCGTTGCTGCTCTCATTTCGTGCTCACACAGCCACAACGCGGCGTTAGAGATTAGTCGTTGTTGTTTCTTTCATTTTGACTGTTGCTTGTTGTTGTGGGTGTGGATCTATAATGACTCTATTGGGCTAAAAGTACCTACTACGTGATGCTCTCTAAAGCTGTCTCTGTTTCCATTTTAGCCACAAAGCAAAAGGGATTTTATTGCCTTATTGCTTCTTGGACAACATCATTGTCTTGGCTACTTATAAAGTTTCCCCATCTCCATAAAGGAATTGTTTTCCTAACACTACGCTTGGAATCCACGTCTTTCCTAACCTGGTCGGCAATCATGTTTGAGTTCTTTCCTATGTTAGTGTAAATTATTCCTTTCCTCTAGCCCTGACAGGTTCAACCTTTGATGTGCTACATATCATTTATAAAAATATCTCTCAAGTTCATTTATCCCTCCAAAAAGTAATATATATTTTTTCACTAGAGCCTGAAATCATATTGTGATACCTTGTTTACAAAGAGACTATTTCATAGTACAGCCATAATTTCCTTCTCTGTAACTGAGCTAACAAAATAGTGTTGGTGATGATTGTTAGTTTGAGGCCTTATTCTGATAGCATCTTGTTTTCAAACATTTTGAATCTACCTTTTTATGTTGAAATGTAGTATCATAGCAAAATGTAATTAATGTTGTTGTGCATTTATCCAAAATACTAGCATATAGTTTCCCCTTTTGTTGAGAAGCCTGAATATCAACTTCTCTTATCTCTATTAATTTACTTAAGATCTCATTTTAAGTAAAAATGGGTGGTTATTGCAGCATCCTAGAAATAATTAGTTCTGAAATGTTTTTCAAACTGTTCAACATTTGGTCAGAGATGCTAATTAGTTTTCAATTTTTTAACACTACATGTATATGAGATTAATTAATATATGGTTTGTTGTTACTCATTGGTGTAAAATAGAACTATGTAGTCAGCGGAGCTTTATTATTGTTACTTTCTTGCATTTGCTTTGTTACTTATTGTTGTTAGTGTTACTTATCTGTATAGTCACCTGAATTTTTGATTTTGTAAAACAAAGAAGTATGACATTTTTGTCTTATTGAAAACTGAAAAGCAGGACATTATATGTGTTTGTGTGTTTGAAGTTTGGTGTCAATATGAATTATGAAATATGAATTCTGCTTTCATAGTTTCACCAAGCTAGTGCCAAGAAGAAAGTATCTTTCTATGAAGGTGAAAGATTACTCTGTACTCATGCTTCTTTGTTATCTTGTTGTTTTAGAATGGGGTGTATTTTTCCTTTTGAAGGATGTATCAGTATCACCTTTGTAACCTTGTTTTAGGCTTGATTGAGAATATCATGAGCTATTTCTTGTGGTTGACAGTGAGAAATTTAAGAAGGATCATGAGCTATTTCTAATTTTCTTGCCTGAAACTGAAATGATAATGTCTCATAACAGGATTGGACCACCTGCTGCAAATGAAGGCTAGATAATAGATATCTTTAACAAGGAAATTAGAATCTGTTTGAAAATTTTAAACAACCTGACTAACCAACCTGAACCAACTCGATTATAATTGGGTTAGTTCGGTTCGGATTATCTAGAATTTTTTCTCTAAAATCGACTCAACCCAATCTGACCTCAACTAATTGATTTAGACTTTTATTTCTCCTAAACCCGACCCAACCCAACCCAACCCAACCTAATCCGATCCGTATGCAGCCCTAGTTATGCATGTTAAATGAGTTATTTATATTTGTTAAATGAGTTATTTATATTTTTTAATTTCTTTTAATTCCTTGTTTTTCTTTTTAATGGGTTGAGTTATTTTTATTTCACAAAATTTTGGGCTCAGAATTTTTTTGACCAACAAAAACTAATTAAGCTGGTTCAATCTAAACTAATTATCAGTCTCAAAATCTAAACCAAAATTGATTTATTCTCTATACTAAAAAATCGATTAGATTAGATTAGTTGAATTTTCATCTCAAAATCAATCAAATCTAATATGCGACAATTCCTAGCTATTACATTAAAAAAAAAACTATTACATACCCTACACATATTGGTAATCTGAAATTTTGAATTGAATAAGAGGTATTTAAGATGTTCATCCAAAATAATTTTGTGCATTCAAGTAATACATTAAGATTTTAGCACAAAATAAGATTTTTAATAAACCGACCTCCTTAGTTACTTCTTATTTTTAATAAAAAAATTTAATAAAATTTTATGAATTATTATTCTTAATTTATTTTATTGAATTTAAAAATTACAAAGAAAAATAACACGATCATAATTTTTTTAAAAATAAACTTATGTAAAGTAGATAGTTTTAATTTAATTTAAAATAATTCGTGATTTTAATTTTTAAATAATTTAAAGATGGATATATTTTTATTTACTTATTTTATGGTCAAATTCACTATATTATTATTATTATTATTATTACTATATGTTTAATGTTTAATAATTTTGTATCGCAGATTTTCCAACGTGAAGATTTTATTTTTTTAAGAAAAAACAGTTAAATTATCGTAGGCATCGATAAAATTAAAAAATAACTTAAAAGCACAACTTCATAGGCCAAAAAAATTGAATTTGACCAACAGACCAAGTTTATGGAGTGGGCAAAGTTCCCTTGAATTTATAATTTTAAATTATTTAAAGTAAATATATACCAAACCTCTTTCTCTTCACTTGTACTATTTTCCTAAATTGAGTAAATTCCCTTGAATCCCTAAACTTGGCCCTTTCTTTATTCCCCTTTCTTTCTTCATTCATATCAGCAAGTGGAACACCCGTCGAAGTGGACGCTGCAACCATCTCCGTCGAAGTGAGGCTGCGGTGCACCGTGCACGTCTGTTTCGGTCGTCGAAGTGAGGCATTTCGGGTGTGTATTATGCTCTGTTCTCTGATTCCTGCTGCCATTTTTTTGAGGTTGTCTCAATTGTGCCTTGAAATGCTTTTGCATGTTCTCTTACTCTTTTGGCCTCATCATCTGCCCAAGGCCCGAATCCAAAAATTAACATACATTAAAAATTGTGGCCGAATGATGCAACATTTAACGACTATCTTGGACTCCAAATCACTGAAACCTACTAGGTCCCTTCAAAATTGAGATATGATGAAGCCTATGGAAGTTTGTTTCATTGTCGAAGCTGTCGCTTTATACATTCTTAATTGAATTTCTATGTAATAAGCCAATAACTGTGATTTTATGACTGGAATGTACAAGAGACAAAAGTGTTTTGTTTAACTGGGATAACAAACAACAAAGGATATTAGTGACCAAAGAAGGATATTAGCCGCACAGTAAGCAATTTGTTATTAGTGACCAAGGAAGGAAATATATCAAAATTTGCAAGCTGATAAAAACTTCCACTGCTTTTGGTACCATCTACCGTCGAGGGCTCGACTCCCTGTTCGAGTAACTCCCTCTGCTTCTGGTACTCTAGGGTATGTTTGGAAGTGGGGTTTTTGGAGAAAAAGGAAAGGGAGGACTTATTCTTTATTTTGAGTAAACATTTTCTATATTAGCGATTTTTTTTCAAGGAAGACATAAAATGAATGATAATCATGGAACCTCTCTATTATCCTTTATTCATTTTTATAAATATTTTATAACTCTCAATTTAAAAATGAAAAATAAGCCTTCTCCTTCCTTTCCCTCCAAAACCCTCCATCCAAACATACTCTAAAGCTTAGGCTTACCATGTCTACATCTATAATAATTACTCTATTCAGTGTGTTGCTAAAAAACATGAAATTGAAATATCAGAGCTATTAACATTGGAAAAATAAAAAATTGTCTTTTCCATTGCATTCTCAAGTTCAATGCCGAATTTGCTTCCAGGTTGCATTAGGTGCACATAATCTTCAATTTTTATCAAAATTGTCTGCATCTTTGTAACAGTCTTTTTTTGTCTGCACTATATCATTGTAACTAAGTTAATGTAAATTTGTTTGTTATATTAGCCTATAATCTGAGAAGTATAATATAATTTGTAACAGCTATTGGACATTTCCTATTATTAGTCTGTTTATGTGTCCAGTTAGTGGGGAGAGGAGGCCCCCTTCAAGCATGAAATTTGTTTGATGATTGTGATGATGCACTGAATACATGGTTTTGTTTGTGTTTGAGATTAATGAGGGTGCTCAGGGAATAGAATTGCTCTTTGAAAGCTTTGGTTTTACTTTTAATACTTAGTCATTAAATCCAATGATTTATCTTCCTATTTTTCTGGTCTATTATTGGTTTAGTGCTTTGATAGAATTACCTTTATGTCAGGCAAGTTTAAATTTTGTTGGAATGTAGTAATCTTTTAAGGTGTTCTTTGTACATGATGCAATTCCAGATATTTTCTTCAGCTTTTGTTCAATGGCAAAGGACCAACCAATTTTTGTCAAAGATGCTGTTTTCAAACTGCAAATGTCCCTTCTTGAAGGCATCCAAAATGAAGACCAGCTGTTTGCAGCTGGATCTTTGATGTCAAGGAGTGACTATGAAGAAGTTGTAACTGAACGATCCATCGCAAACGTATGTGGTTATCCACTCTGTCGCAATGCTTTGCCATCTGATCTCCCTCAGAAGGGTAGATACCGAATTTCACTAAAGGAGCACAAGGTCTATGACCTACATGAGACATACATGTATTGTTCTTCCAGTTGTGTTGTAAACAGCAAAGCTTTTTCTGGGAGCTTGCAAGATGAGAGATGCTCAGTTTTAGACCCAGAAAAACTAAACAATGTTCTTAGGTTGTTTGGGAATATGAATCTGGAACCAGTGGAGAATTTGGGAAAGGATGGAGATTTAGGTTTGTCTAGCTTGAAAATCCATGAGAAAACAGAAACCAGCACTGGGGAGCTGTCTTTGGAGCAATGGGTTGGACCTTCAAATGCAATTGAAGGTTACATACCAAAACAAAGAGACAGCAATTTTAAGGGCTCTTCTCGGAAAAATATTAAAAAAGGTGAGAATTTTATGGCATCCTAGGTAATTGTGAGGAGCCCTAGATAATCAAATAGACATATGCCATTTCTTGCTTAAGAGTGTCTTGTTTATTGTAGCATGTTCAATGTTTGGCATATGGGTGATTATTATATGACTCTGAAGCTGAGGACCTAATTTCTGAGAAGTGGAGTAGTGTAATTGCTTATTCTTATCCTTTTTCACTTTCCAACAAAGTGAGCTTTGATTGTGCACTGCAGGGTCCAAAGCAACTCAAGGCAAATTGAATGGTGACAAAAATTTAATTTACAACGAGATGGACTTCATGAGTACTATAATTATGCAAGATGAGTATAGTGTTTCAAAAGTATCATCAGGTCAAACAGAGACAACTGCTGATCATCAAATTAAACCAACAGCTGTAGTGGAGCAGCCAAAAAGGGTTGGCAATAAAGTGGTCAGAAAAGATGATGATAGCATTCAAGAGCTGTCTTCATATTTTAAGGGTGGTCTAAATTTAAGTACCTCTGAAAAAGAGAAGGAACCAAGGGTCAAGGATGTAGCCAAGTCAGGTGAAGCTGTGCTCAAATCATCTCTCAATCATTCTGGCGAAAAGAAAATTGTTCATTCCATCTCCATATCAGAAAGACAATGTGATGCAGAACAGAATGATTCTGAAAGGAAATCAATACAACTCAAAGGGGAAACGACTAGAGATGCTGCTAATGATGATGCTTCCACTTCCAATTTAGTTGCTGCCAATGTTGAAGAGAAATTTCAAATAGAAAAAGCAACTGGATCATGCAAGACTAAACCCAAGTCTTCTCTTAAATCCTTAGGTGAAAAGAAACTTGGTCGCTCTGTTACTTGGGCCGATGAGAAAATCAACTGCTCTGGGAGTAAAGATCTTTGTGAGGTTAAAGAATTTGCAGATATCAAATTTGAATCTGACTTAGTCGGTAATATAGATGTTGCTGATGAAGAAGATATGTTACGTCGTGCATCAGCAGAAGCATGTGCAATTGCATTGAGCCAAGCGTTAGAAGCAGTTGCATCAGGAGACACAGATATCACTGATGCTGGTAATTTCTGTTTCTTTTATGGGTTTTCTATTTAAATATTAAATGATTTCTAAAAGATCTTTTGTCTGGGAACAAATTTTGTGCAGTTTCTGAAGCTGGAATCATTATATTGCCATGTCCACACCAAGTTGTTGAGGTAGGGACTGTGGAGGATGTTGATATGCTAGAAACGGATTCAGTTACTTTGAAATGGCCAAGAAAGCCTGGAATTTCTGATGTTGATTTGTTTGACTCTGAAGACTCATGGTATGATGCTCCACCAGAAGGTTTCAGTTTGACTGTAAGTCAATAGTGAAATTTTTTACAATTATCCAAAGCTTACACGTTTTCAAGATATATTCTATGGCATACCATGATGCTTGTTTTAACGTTCTTTCAGTTGTCACCTTTTGCAACTATGTGGAATGCCCTCTTCTTGTGGATAACATCATCTTCTTTGGCATATATATATGGGAGGGATGAAAGTTTTCATGAAGAATATCTATTAGTTAATGGGAGAGAATATCCTTGCAAAATTGTCTTGACAGATGGTCGATCATCTGAAATAAAGCAAACTTTAGCCAGTTGTCTTGCACGAGCTTTACCTGCACTTGTTGCCGAGTTCAGGCTGCCAATACCAATATCTACCCTGGAGCAAGGGATGGTAGGATTTTGGAGTTATCTGTTTTGTTCTAGTTTATGATGCATTATAATTGTCATGAATTAAGTCATTACAGATTTATTATACTGTAGTAGGCATGTCCTAGTTCATTTTATACTATATTAATTTAGACCTCTCTCATGCTTGTGAGCCTCCCCACCCACACAAAATAAGGAAATGAACAAAATTTGATCAATTCATTATTTAAGCATGCATATTGATCTTGTCACCATTCCTTGTATGCAATACTTGTAAGATATCAAGGTGCATGGTCTAAGCACCTAAATGCACTAATGGTGAGTGCTCATTGCTGGAAGCAAGTACTAAAGTGATATCTCCATGTTACATTGATTTAGTATCAGCATACCTGTTAGTTTTGCAGAAAGGCAAACATGTTCCCTGATGTAGGACAAAGGAACTGGTTTAGATTGGCAGTGTGGTGGGTTCTTCGGTTTTAAAATTATGCTTTATTATTTAAAAAGATGGAATATAATTTTAAGGACCAGTATAGAAATTTGTGAGAGTTGATGGGTTTAAGGCTATGGATTGCAGATAGTATTTTTTTGGTCTCTGGTCAAGGCATTCCCACAGGCATTGCTGTGAGACTAACCTTCAGGCCAGGGGTGGTGGTTAGGTAAAGCCTTCCCTAAAGTTGTAGATAGGTTTAAGATATAATCTTCACATCTGTATTGAGAAAAGTCTTCAAGAAATCCAATTACTTGTTTGAATGTGGATGGGTTATATATAAGTTAGTTCTCATGACTTTCTCATAGGTATGCTTGCTGGATACAATGTCATTTGTGGATCCACTTCCAGCATTCAGAACAAGACAATGGCAAGTGATCGTTCTTTTGTTCATTGATGCATTGTCTGTTTGTAGAATACCTGCTCTTATCTCATACATGACAGATAGAAGGGCTTTGTTTCACAAGGTGAGACCCTTTGTATAAATCACGCTGGTTTATTATTTTATATATATTACTACCGCAGGAATCTGATTGATGCGCATGAAGCATTACATAATGATGTTTGATTGCTTAGATAACCTGGCAAAAAGCTTTATCCCTTTGTATGACAATGAACTTTTGGTAGAGGTAGTTCAGTTAACATCTAATATTTCCCTGACTTAATTTGCTAGAATTTTGGTTACTTTTCATCTGCGTTTCCATTATAGCTGTTTTGTCACCTCTGTTTATTGGTTCTAATAGGAACTTAACAATATATGTACCACATGGCTTGGCAACCTTGTGCTTAATTTGATAACCACATTTTATGATTCTATAATATAGTTCATCTAATGTGGTTCTCCTCTCATGACCATGGACTTGACTTTCTTGTTCCAAACTTTGCTTTACAACGTCGGTCCATCTTGTAATGCTATGCTGATTTTTAGTTGAAGTCAGGTTGATCACAAGCTGTGGCAGTGCACATAGATTGCCATAGGCACAGTTTTATGGCACGTACATGTGACTTGAAAAAGAAAAACCCAACTTAGATCTTTTTTCCCCCCTTTTACTTTGACTCCTTGTGTGTGTGTGTTTGTTGGGGATGTGAGACATAATCAGTTGCTTTGTGGAAGACAATGTTCAACATATAATTTTAGCTATCTGATGGCTTGAGAAAATTCCGATATGACAAAGCTGGAATATGGAGGTTAATGATATCTTATTATTTTGAAGTATTATCTCTTATGTTATGTTACGTCTGATTTTGATGTAATAAATATCACTCTACGTTTAATTTAGAATTTTTTAACCATTGTTCTGATGTTGTTTTAATCCCACTTAGTGGAAAAAGGCTTAGTTGTTGTTGTTGTTGTTGTTTTGATGTTTTGGTGAAACAGGTTTTGAATGGTACACAATTAGGCATGGAAGAGTATGAGGTTTTGAAGGATCTCATAGTACCACTTGGCCGAGCACCTCATTTCTCTGCTCAAAGTGGAGCGTGACAACATGGAACTTCCATTGTAATGGGCCACAAGATCGTACTACATCAAACACATCTAGGCCTTTTAATGATTTGAATGCAATCTTTTTTTTTTTTTTTTTTTTGGGGGGGGGGGGGGGGTGCAGTTTGTATATTTCTATGCCTTGCAGCTTGTAGAATGTTCTGAAGATGTATCTTAGATTTTCTTCTTAGAGGTACTCCATGACATGTCGTGGAATAAAGGACACATCTTGTGGAATATTCAAATGCAGTTTGTGGAATAAAGGACACATCTTGTCGCCAGCTAGATGAAAAATTTACAAAAATCTGCACTTTCATTACTGAAGGAATGTTCAGTATTTTTTTCAGCAATATGCTTTGAAAAGAAACATTTTTTCAAGTCTCTGATGACCACCTTTCTTAATTTGTAAGGGATTGAAACTTTAGCACATTGGAGGGAATGCTTCAACATTGCCTCCAAAGCCAAATGTGTTTAGTTTCGTTTACCGAATGGATATGGCTTATCTATACCATCAACTTAGAACTCGAAGAGGACAACCATCTTGCATGCTTTCCTTAACGAGTAGCTACGAAGAGCAATGGTCTGGTTTTTTTCTATTTTTTCTTTTGGGTAGAGAGCAATTGTCTTCTACTCTTGGTGTTTTTTCAATCAGCGGGCAAAACACATGCACGGAATGATTTTTTACTATACGATACACAGGGTAACGGTTCAATATAAGAAGCAACTATCTTTAATTGCAAATTTGCAATACATGTTTATGATGAACAAGAAACAACCTATATATTCACAATAATAATGAAATAACTGGAAACATGGAGTCCTAAGTATACATAAATACTAGGTCCGGTTGTACGAATTTACACTCCAACAGTAACCTCATATGATACAATCTCGGGTGTGGATGAATTTATGACTAGTGAGCTGTTCTGGGCATGATCATTTTCTGATTCTAGCTCCAAGTCATTTTGGTATTCAGAGTTGTTAACTGGTGGATCTTGGCATTCTTCATTGCTTCCTATACATGCTTTTGCATCTTGGCTGATTCCTGAGACCTTACTCGTAGTAGACCTGACAGAGTCCCCTTCGGTTTTTCTGATTGCAATTTCCTTAGGCTGCAGCTTGGCTTGAGTTTTTCTGATTGGTTTCTTTGAAATCACATCTTTATATCCCTTTATCTTTGCCTTGGCTGAATCATTCTGCTGTTGTTTCCCACGTGGGCTAGAACAAGATTTATCTTCTAAATTGTTGTTCATAGCAGATCCTTTGTGCCTTCCAAGCTTTGGGGATATTGAGCGGGTTATAGGTATCTAATTGGTAGATAAAATACATAAGAATATATATCTAAGGAAGAACGAATACAAAAAGGGCAAGTCCCATGAAAGAGGTAGTGAAGAAGAAAGAGAAGGATCTCTAGCTAAGAAATGCTTTAGCAACATGAACCGGCTTTTGTATGTCCATGAAAATGAGCTTCTATTTGCCATAAAATGTTTAAAAAGAAAAAAAGCTTAATTCTGAGAGTGGACAGGTATATCTCAACTTCTTTTAGAAGGCAGTATCAGCTGAGAGGAGAACATGTGATAGATGAGTTACCTTCTTCAGTTCAACTTTTGGAGGAGGTTCCTTATAGAAACTTGGCATTGGAGTGGCTTTGAATGTCATGCTCTTCCTCAATTGCTTGATCTCTGCCTCCTGGTTTTCCTGCCATAAATCAGAAGAAACAATGGAGAGAATAAGCTAAAAGCAGCAGATAAACTGCCTGTGAAAACTCAAACCACAACATGGAACAGAATCTATTAAGTTCATTGAGTAGTTCGCGCTGATACCTTTGATTTCTCTTGCTGGTTGGTTTTCTCTGCTTCCTTTTCCTGAAATTTCTCTTCTAACTTTGAGAAGAACTGAGAGGGAAAAGGGAGAAAATAGGATTAATATCTGGCATTTGCAATAATAATATCAATAGGCTGTAAGGTTGCAGCAACAACCTCCTTCCTCTTTTCAGCGCGTTCTTCCAATCTGAAGGAAAATCCAGATCCACTGCTCGTCCTACGAGGAGTAGCACTTCTGATAGCATATAAACAAAATTTCAAGAACATTTTAGCTAAAGAAAGGAGGAGAATTCATCAAGAGATGCCAATGGCACAGATTCAAGTCCTAATGATATAGACAAGCAAGGATGACAAAATGATCTGAGAGTGATAGTGTATAAATCATACGAAGTTGTGGAATAAGCATCATCATCCTCTTTATTCGGCTTTTCAGTTTTTGCCGGGTTTGAAATCTGATCAACAGGTCTGCAATAATGTCCAAAACCATAAGGTTGTAATCAATTCAGCAGAAAAATGCAGAGCAATCTCCGAAATATATATAGTCTTCATTAATCATTACAGTTGAGTTCACCTTAGACTGAAAAATATTGACACAGAGCATTATAACTGAGACAAAACTGTAAAGGATGATTTAGAAAATCTTGGGAGGTTAGGACTTACAGGGATGCCTCGGATGTAAGGCTCTTGGCAATTGCATTCACTGGAGTAGACCTTCCAAACTGGTAGACAGAATAGAAATCATGAACATTATGAATTTATGATCAATGGAAAAAAGCTATAAAGCTACACAAAGAAAGGCACTGTTTAAAAAAAACAAACAAACAAACAAAACAAGACAAAAAAACTACCACAGATCGTTTAATGGTGGACATGGTTCTCAAAGTCCTTTGGTTTGAATTTCCAGGGTTTGTTTTTGCCTCCTTTGAGTTCACTTCAGTGTTTGTCAACCTGCTTGAGTGATGAATGGAAGCCTCAGCTCTAACCCCATTACCTTGAACATGCTTAGCTTCTGTCTTCATGAGAACCCCATCAATGCTTTTCTTCATACCATCTCCACGAGCTGATTTTGTTGGGAAAGAAAGGCTCTTAGAAAGGTTTGGCCACTGTCTTGGAGATGATGAAGCTGGGGCCTTCAAATTGGGTTTATCTTTCTTGGCAAATTTGTTGTTCTTTGAAGTAGCACCAACTCTACCACCAGGTTCCTAACCGCGTTAACTTAAATTAGTAAAGGTGCCCCATCATGTGTTCTAATTGTGAATAATCATTACAGAAATAGTTTAGTTGAAGACGAAAAATTCTGATTCATAGTATATGTTACCTTAGCACGTTTTGAATTTTTACTTGCTTCAGAAGATGTTATATTGGCTTCAACTTCAACTCCAGCACCACCAGAATTGGGGCCTTCAGCTTCTACCATGGGTTTAGATACTTCATTCTTGGTCTGAAGTTCAGCATTATTACAATCGCTTTCAACTTCTTTATTTATGTTCTCCTTAGTTGTTACCCCAATAACATGTGTCTCGTCCTCCACAGCAACTCCATTTACAGATTCCATTGTGCTACAAATATTCACAAAAAATAAAGTCAAGTTTCAAGATGATCAGCTGTAAACGAAAAGCCAAATATTTTTTTCTTTTCTTCGGTTTCTGAATCAAATAACTGAATTCAATGAGCATGGATAGAAAATCCAACACAATTTGCTCATTTCTTCCTAGTTTTAGCCAAAGCTAACAACAATTTTGCTGAAACACGTATGGTTGAAGTGCATGCTAACTTTAAGTCTATTGATATCAGACTCTTAATACCTTCATCAAATTGCATGATGGGAATCAGTGGGCAGAAAAGGCTATATGCCTTTGGATAGTGAAAGATGAAATCTAAGCACTGCCAAATCTCACATCCTCTTTTATGTGACATTCTCGAGTTACTTCATTCATAATGTTTCACCTAATTATGCAAGGAGTGGTAACTAATTGTCCAGAGCATACCATGCCGTTGTAATTCAACAAAAGCTCATAAACACTATCAGATTATAGTTAATAATGAAAATTCTAGATCTTCCCTATTCTGTTAATTCTTAAGCTAGCATTTCTCTGAAAATGAAAGCATAAATTTAAGGACAGATGTAAAGATCTAGAGTAAACAGTTTCCTCTGATCCATCTTCATGTGCATTCTCTGCAAAAATTTCCTTTCTTGAAGCCTACCGTTTCCGGCCCCTTGAATTTTCCAATTATCAACTTCAATATAAATTCCATATTAACGGAATTGAGCAAGACTAGAATTCTTTCCAATGTTTGACACAAATCTAGACTCACATTTATCACCACCCCCTTTCTTTAGCTCTAGAAATGAATTATATTTTTCTGAAACAAAAATGATAAATAGATAAGAAATGAAGCTACATAGTAGCCTCAATTAGCATTCCATTTTTATTTTCTACTTCCTGAATTCAAATCCTCGGATTCCAATGCTACATTTTCTCAGTAATAATAAAAACAAACAATAAAGAATGACATAGGATCTTCATTCCCTGCAACAAACTCTTCACAAATGACGCAGACCCAGAGAAGATGAGCATGATTTATATTGAAAATACAAACAATCCAATAAAAGAAGCTATTCAGAATCCAAATCAAAATAACAGAAAGACAAAATGCGTTGTAAACAAACATAAATGTGGGAATTCAGAACTCTTATATACCATAAATGATATATAAAATATACACTATGGGTACCTATGAAACTTGGGTTCTTGAGTGCAGGGCTAGATTTATAAATAAGACTCACTTGGACACACAAAGAAATGGATATTAAGCAGTAGCTTAACAAATTCAAAGACTGAACTATGCTAAAGATTGGTAGTGTAAAAAACAGAACAGAGTAGAATATGATGATCGATGGTAGTTCGGATTAGAAGCACTAGAGGAAGTGGATTTTTAAGTGCTTATGGTGTGTGTGATAGTTGAAGCTGAAGCTGGAGTTGGTGACACTCAGGTTTTCCTTGGAGATATGTAAGAGAGATTTGTGGAAAGAAAGCTCAAGTGAGACGTGCTTTCAATGAACTGGAATAGATAGATCAATAGGAATTGCCACAATGACTTTTCTACCACTCCCTAAACACGTAACTGTCACAGGAATCAATTTTTTGTTTTTGTTTGGTTTCTTAATTTGGTTTAACTGTCACTGGCAAAGGCATTTTGAGGTGAAACTACGTGGGTGGAATCAAAAGTGAAAAAACAAAACATTTACACTGTTTTTGTCTTCTGATAATCCCTGTGTTTCTGAGATTAATGATAATTTAGATGACTATTACTAATAAAAAAAATCTGAGCAACAAAGTGTGTATATGTTTATATGCCTGCAGAAATATATAGTTAATGTGTTTAGTTAATTAGTCAATTATTCATCCAAAATTTTAATTAATCAATCATTTTATTCATATGACTAAATCATTTGTATCAATTGTTGAAACTAACTTCCGGGAAGAGGATATGTTGTATATGCCACAGCCAGCAAAATTTGTTATAAAAAGATTTGGGAGAATAAGAGAGAAAGAAAAGGAGGTTGCTAAAGAGTTTCTTTACATATTAAAACTAGAAAAAGGAAAAAAAAATCATTTGTTTGTTTTTTATATCATATTTTGGAGATTTTGGTGATCGACAAAGATGATTGACTAAATAAATTAAGGATTGACAGGATTGTTCTAGCTTCTTAGGATTAATGAAGAGATATTTGTCCATATCTGATGAATTATTTTTGGCTGAACATAGCCTATCTTTATCTAATGTGTTACAATTACAAATCAATCTCATTTTTAAGTTGGTTCATGTAATTATACAAATTATTTAAACAGCTGCGTCCATACCCATTTTCTTCTTAACTGCATGTACATGGACTCATTCATATAGCTTTGGTTTAACGTGTATACTTCCTCATCAAATTTTGTGATAAACCAAATCATTATATATTTTAAATAAATTGTTATGACACTTCTATTACGCTATTCCATTCAATAAATTACAGAGTACAAGGTTTTTAAATTGAATTTATGATCTCTTTACACGTATATTTATGTATTTATTATGAGGACAAATTTTGTTTTACGTGTGTATGAGGTTTTTTTTTTTACTCTACGTGAGCCCAAAAGGTTAACTGCACATAAATCAAGATTTATTACTTTTAAAGTGAAGACAAACTTAGATGTCGACTCAATTATTAAAATCGTATAAATAGAAAAATAATTTACTAATTTGATGTAATTTAAAAAATAATTATTAAAATAATATAAAATGAACAGTGTATAATAATAAGTTGCGACTGAGAGTCATAACTTATATTTTGTTATTTTTTTATTCATTTTTGAAAGTAAGTCGTTGGTATGAACTACAATTTATCAATTGTTTTTTTTTTTGTTACGACATAATGAAGTCATATCTCATAAGTACAATTTATTTTTTAAAAAAAATTCCAAGTGAAGTTGTAATTGTGAGCCATGACTTCTATTTAGGGTAATTTTATATAAGTCATGGCTTTGAGCCACGACTTCTTAAGAGTAATAAGAGACGTCTGTTGCTTTGATATTAGAGGGGGGTTGGAGTGCAAGAAATGTCTCCACAAATGAATAATTTAACAAGTATAGGCATGGAGACATTTCTAGAGGAGAAGCTACTACCTAGTTAGGGTAAACTCTTTACTCATCAACACCCTCCATTGTCAATAAACTGGATTACAATGGGTTTTAAACCTGAATGATCTTCAGGCAGTTCATTTGATAAACATGATCCTTAGTTTGTCTTAAGAACACATTAAAGCATAACATTTTTGAAAAAAAAAAGAAGCATAAGAATTCAACTGGCATGAGAGAACATCAAAATTTGACTTGGACTAGTAATTGCCCACATGCATAATTAGAACATAATAATTCAATAGCAAATTCAGCAAACACAATGCATTATAAGATCACATTGTCATGGCTCAAAGCATTATAAGATCACAATATTATCCTAAGCAAGTTGTGGCTCAAAGCCACGACTTGTATATAATTACCCTAAATAGAAGTTGTGGCTTTTAGCCACGACTTCACTTGGAATTTTATAAAAAAAAAATAGAAGTCATAGTTCTCACCTACGACTTCAATAAAAAAAAAAATTGCTTGTGAAGCACAACTTCATTATGTTGTAATAAAAAAAAAGATAACGATTGGTAAATCATGGTTCATACCAACGACTTACCTTAAAAAATGAATAAAAAAATAACCAAATGACCATGACTTACTATTATATATTGTTCATTTTACACTATTTTGATAATTTTTTTCTGAGTTGCACCAAATTGGTAAATTATTCTTCTATTTATACCATTTTAGTAAATGATTCCCTAGATATCTATGGAATACTATGTAGTATCCAGCATGATAATTTAAAATGTCCATTGTATCGGTATTTTATACATATTATATTGAATATTTTCATATTTTAAATATTTTTTATTTATATATTTTTTAATTATTTTTTAAATTTTTATTATATCAATATATTTGTATCGTGTCATATTCATATTTCATATGTATATCACACATTACTTTTTTAAAAAAAATTATGCAACTTATATTCTATTAAGTTGCATAGTTTTTAAGAAAAATGTTATATGTGATATTAAGTTGGCCCTAATTTTCTCTCCCATCTATGATGTTTCTTCTTTTCTTTATGCTACTTTAATTTCCTCTTTTAGGTTTTTTTTTAATGGGAGTTACTGTACATGTCATTCCGCAGTAGCCCTCTTTTTTTCGTATTTTTTATTTTTTTAATAAATTTATCCAAATCTTTTAAATATATGATCTTTTGAATAAATCTTGAGAGTTTGACTTTGAATTTTTCATATTTACCTATTATTATAATAGATCTAGAATTTTTAGCTTTAGTTATTGTAGATCGATCGTATATCTTGGCTTTATAGAATAGTAAGATCTTTAAATTTACTAAGATAAAAGATGTAATATTCTTTTCAAACTGTTGTACATTATGTGTTAATCTTTATAATAAAAGATGTGTCAAAATTTTACCTATTTTTTTCTTTGAAAGATTTATTATTTTTTATTAAGATTATAAGTGCCGTTAAAATTTTATTTTAATGAATTTTTATTTTATTGTAAAAAAAGAAAAAAAAAGTTAATATTCAATTGGTTGAATTATATGTAATTTCATATAGATCTTTTATTATATATTAGAAGGGCAAGAAAGTGAAATGAGGAAAGAGGCAAGGAATGAAGAGGCAACATAAGTCACTATTTGATAACATGGGAATGCAAGGAGTGAGTGTCGGGGTGAGGGGCCGGGATCAGGTGTGTCTGTCATAAGCCATTAGATGGCTTTTTTTATCAAATTGTCACTATTGATAAAATTATTTACCAAAACGTCATTTTTTTAAAACTATTTACTAAATTACCATTTTTTAAAAACTATTTACCAAAATGCTACTGTTTTGAAACTATATACCAAACTGTTACCTTTTTGTCTTACGTGATATTTTTTAATATTTTCTGGCCACCTGGGATGCGCCAAGTAGGATGGCGCATCCACGTAGGTTGCGCCAACACGCTTGGCGCAACCTACATGGATGCGCCATCCTACTTGGCGCATCCCAGTAGATTTTGCCATATATGATGGCGTAATTAGCTTGAATACGCCAAGCTTGTTGGCGTAACTCACTAAAATACGTCATCCTAGTTGCGTATTCTACACATGGCCGTGTCTTCCAAAAAATTTTAGACAGAAACTTTTTGGGAGTTAGACAGGGCCTTATCTAATTCCTCAATCGCTTACAGGATCCTGTGAGAGCTAAAATGATTATCTTTTACATGAAAAATGGTAAGTCTTTGCAATTTGTCACTTTTAATGTGATAAATCTCATTAAATATACAAAAAAAAATGAAGACGGTAATAGGGATGTATGTTTAAAAAAATGCTATTTTTTATTTTTTTTCTTTTTTTGTGTATGTTACTGCATTGTTTCAAACGTTTATTTGGTTAGTGGGAAGCTAATCATGTCCCTCCCAATTTTGAGGAGTGACATTTTGTTATTATATTTTTAGTTAACGCAGAAGGACATAATGTCTGTTATAATTAAACTAACAGTTCAAAATATTCAAATTGGAGTGAAAATTTTGACAGAGTTTCCCCTAAATATTGGACCTCCCCAAAAGTACATGAACCTGTTTAATTCAACCAGTTACAAAGATCATTAATAAAAACTAAAACTAAACGGAAAACATATTTAATCCAACAAGAGAACCAAAATCACAATAGAAAGTTATCAGTTACACAAAACTACTAAATATAACATTACATTATCAGATACACTAATGACATATATAATATACACGTCAATGAGATGGGCCCCATCAGAATGTAAATGCTCTCCATCCTGTATACCCTATGCACATATCGGAATGGGTCAATTGCCATAGAAGCACACGCAACAATCGCATGGGAGCATGGAAAATGTAATGCTTGAAACACCCCATAGTCACACCGGCCTTCTTCCAAGTTTAAAGTATAAGAAATTTCACCCTGTTGTATTACAGGGTTAAAAGCCTCTTCAAACATGAACCTTGTGTTCTCTCTGTTGTACCGGCGAACTTAGTGTGAGCTGGCCTTTGCCATGTTGACTCTCCAATGCTTCAATAAGTCATCACTCCATTCTTGCCCAAATGTCATCAATTTCGCATTTGCCTCATCTTTTCGGTTGACAAAGTATTCTACTAACTTCGCATATGTCAACTGAACCAATACAGTTATAGGTAGATTTTTGCTACCCTTCAAAACTTCGTTGATGCACTCTGACAAATTGGTTGTCATATGACCGAATCTACGGCCACCATCATATGTCAAACTCCATTTTTCTTTTGGAATTACATTAATCCAACTTGCCATCTCCGTAGTAGCTGTCAACTTCTCTAGTCTAGCATCAAACTTTATTACCATTGGTTCATACCTTGATACAACAAATAAATTGAGTTGGTATTAGCAACTCACTATTCTTATCATAATATAGATTACAAGTTGAAAATTTAAAGTACCTGTGTTAATCAAAAATCTTTTCAACTCCTTATTCTGGAATTTGGAGTTAAAATTAGAACTAATGTGCCGTATGCAGAAGACATGATACGCATTCGGCGGCTGCCATCCAAGATTTTCATTTGCCACTGAATGTAAGATGCCTCGATGTTGATCAAAGATCAAACACAAGCGCTCTTGTTGTGTGACATGCAACCTTAGGTGGGCTAAGAACTAACTCCAAGCATCCTTGATCTCCCCCTCCACAATGGCAAAGGCAATTGACAGAGGTTTTCTATCTCCATTTTGAGTTGTTGCAATCAACAACTTATGACGGTATTTGCCATACAAATGAGTGACATCAATCTGAACAATGAGCTTGCAATATCGGAAGCCAGCAACACATGGTTTAAATGTCCAGAATAATCGACAAAAGACTCTTTTCGAACGATCAAGTCAGTTATTCACAAAACATTCTTCGTCTTGCAACTCCACCGTTGTGCCTTCCATGTCTCTTCTCATGGCCGCTAGCCATCTGGGCAACACCTCGTAAGATTTGTCTCAATTCCCAAAAACATTCACAATGGCCAATTATTTTGCCTTCTAAGCTTTTCGATATGAAACTTGGTAACCGAATTGACTTTGAATCCGTTCAACAATTAAGCATACAGATGCATCGGGTTTTGTTCTAACTAACTCCAAAATGCAAGAGCAGATCATACGAGAGTCCAACTTACGGTGATCTAATGACACAACTGGGTTTACGCAACTGTGAGGTCCATTATATTTTGTAATCTGCCATGTATTCGACCTCTTGCTCTGTATGGCCCTAAGTCTCCAATTACATCCTTTGTCAAAACTAGGGCACTTAGCAGTAAATCTTTGTGAATCAGAATCTTCAATCTTGTACTCTTGATGCCTGTGAATTGAATAATGTTTGAGGGCCAACTTCACGGCATCTTTTGATGGAAATTGTAAGCCAACATAGAATTCATCATTGATGCTCCAAGTTCCACGACTATCTAATTCAGGCAAGTTATCAAGATTACTCAATGCATCCCAGTTGACTTGAGAAAACTGAAGGCATGGTGGCACAAACACAGATTCAGGTCCTCGAGGCATAAACATGGATTGAGGAGCAACCGACAATGGAACTTGTAAATTTTCTTCGGCATCAAAGTTTTCTGCCTCTATGTCAGTGTCTGAATCATCACCCTCAGCTACTTGTTCTTCATCTTCACTTGTCTCCTATACTGCATCTCTGACAAGTAGGTTATTAGCTTCAACCATTGCACCACCAATAACAATCATATTGCATGGCTCAACTTGATTAGAAGGACCAACTTGAGCTTCGGTTTCACCAGGAGCTTCAACATGCTCTTCCTGCCCACTTGTTTCTACCTCAACATACAACTTCATCAACGCCATGTTCGAAGTTTGACAGAAGGAATCTATCATATGCTTTACATCATCATCGTCTTCTAATGGAAGACCTACCCATCTCCATGGATTGTAGTATTGTGGACACCGATAGACAACCTTTGACACATGTTGGTTTGCTTGGAGCCTCAACTTTGAATGGATCTTATTTTTCAACCCATCCAAAGTCATATTGGCTGTGATCACAATAGGCCTAGGAGGAGGACCTTGATACATAAGACTTTCTTGACCATCATACATTGTCCCATTGAAGTAAATGTGCACATTCAGGGGTTTTGCCATATTAATTCCACTTCTGAACAATAACAATTCAAAACATATGTATTCAATATACACTTGTCAATTAAAATAAAATTGCACACATAACAATTAATTTATATTATTATTATTTTACGTACAAATAACTTATTAAGCCCTACTAATTTGAATTAAACTACACTTACTTATTTAAACCATGTCAAGTACTCAAGAAAAAAATTTTTATCCTATTATTTTATGTACAAAGTACTTCATACAAATTAGAATACATATCTTATTAATCACACTATTAATTAGTCAAGGAAAATTAATTAAAGACTTCTAAATACGTATACAATAACATAAATGTATAATAAAATAATTGAGCACAAATCATTAACAAAAAATTCAAATATTGAAATAGAGACTTACATATAAGGAATACAATCTGAATTTGATCACTGATAGAGATCCAAACACCACTTCTAGTGAGAATTGAGTTTGTTTAGAGAGTTGAGAGCATTTAGAGAGAAGAAATTTGTAGAGAGATAGTGAGAAATGAGAAAATAAAAGCCTTGTCACGGAGGAGGCGGGGGGCAGTGAATATATACACGTGTTGTGCCAACCGTTCAAGCTAATTACGCCACCCTTGTTGGCGTTTTCAAAGGAGATGCGCCAAGTAGGATGGCGCATCCACGTAGGTTGCGCCAAGCGTGTTGGCGCAACCTACGTGGATACGCCATCCTACTTGGTACATCTCAGATGGTCAAAAATATTAAAAAATGCTACGTAAGATAAAAGAGTGACAGTTTAGTATATAGTTTCAAAATAATGATATTTTGATAAATAATTTTAAAAAAATAATAATTTAATAAATAATTTTTAAAAAATAATATTTTAATAAATAATTTTATCAATAGTGACAATTTTGTAAAAAAGCCACCATTAGACATTAGAGTGAGTTACTGTATTCGATTAATTTAAAAGATTCTAAACTTAAACTTATGTGCAGTTATTTAATAAAAAAATTAGATAGAATGTTGTGTTAGATTCAATAAGCCATAAGATTCTGTATTACGTTAATAAACTTGTGTGTCATAAAATAAAGTGATATGAGTTACTCTTCTAACAAAAATTAGTAAGTATACCCATTCATTTTTTTTAACAAAAAAGAATTCTAAGATTTTCGTTCTCTCATATCAGGTTTATCTAAGAATAAACTACACAAGTGTCAATAAAAAAATAAATTATCAAGTGTTCAATTAATTCTCTATTTGCGTGACGTGGCACGACAAGCAACGTGATTGATCACAAGTTAGGCCAAGCTTGACATGTACTCCATCACCTGGCGCCAACCACGCGTGAGCTGTCAGAAAATGGATGATCGGACGGTTGGCTGTGATCAGAAGCGAAGATCTGTGATATATATATTATATATAGAGAGAGAGAAATAAATTATTATGTAAAATTAAAGTAGTATTCTGCTCCAATAAAATAAAAAAATGATATGTATATAATCATATGCATTATTAAATTAAAATTTAAATATTTTAAAATCGAATTTTAATGATTATGAATGTATTTAAAATAATAATTTTAGGAGTATTTTATAATTTTCCATCTATACGAATCTAAAATCCAAATCATTCTCCACGTTTTGGTGGGCCCACGTTATTTTCTTTGAAATTGAAATAATTTATCGAAATTGAAACGCTCATGTGTATGACCCATCTCAGCATGACAAAGAGAAAGGAGAGTCAGAGTCGTGTGTTTTTTTTTTTTGGTACAGGAAAAACCGAAAAAGTTTAAGATCACTCAGCATTTCAAGGTCGGTGCTGTAGACTCTGCATGACTGCATTATTAATTATGATTTTCTTTTAATTTGATAATAAAAAAATTAATGAAAAATTGAGAAATTGTGATTTGAAAGCAGTAATAAGTGAATTACGTTCTCGGCGAAAGATAAAGATTTAAATTTTAAAGATGTTATTTATAAAAAAGACTTAATCATATTATTTTGTGTAAAAAAAATTACTCTCATATTTAATGGGTATAAAAACGTTTTGGTGAAAAAAAAGAAAATAATATAAATATTACCATTGATAGTCTTTAAACTTTTACGAAATAACAAAAAAACCAGTTTCATTAGCTTTATGGATTGTGATTTTATTAGTTATTTACTTTTTGTTTTGTTTGGTTTTGCATATATGTAATATATTATGTATTATTTGATCGGGATTTTGCGGATGGTGCGTTACATTCCAAGGCATGGCTGGTTGGGGTGGCTGTCTGTGTTCAACCTTCCAAGCGATTTTGCAGGCCAGAGCGCGTGTTCAACGCTCAAACATCTCTATATGGCTTGCATGCCTCAACAAGGTTAGGTGGACCACTTCATTCCTTGGGTCCTCTACTTTCTAGAGCACACACATTTGTCCTTGGATGCATAACTAATGCTTCTCGAGTCTTGACCAATGGAATGTCAAACAATTATTTTAACACACATAACATAATCAGATTTCACAAAATGTATTATTCTTATTGTAGTCTTTAATTTGATTTAGTTTTTTTAATTAAAAATAGATAATTCATTACTGGAATGAAAGAGAAAGTTAAGTCTCAAGTATAAAAGTTAAGACAAAAGAGATCTTTTATTAAGCTTAGAAGTAGGAGTGTCTAAAACCGAATTAATCTAATCAAAATTGAATAAATCAAGTTGAAAATTTGAAAATCAAATAAATCAAAAAATCAAAAAAATTAATTAGATTGGATTAAATTTTGAATTAAAATTTGAAAATCGAATCAATCTAAACTAAATCGGAAATTTATATATTTTTAAAATAATATTTTACCTAGAAAATTAACTTATACTTATTTTGAACTTTCTTATTATCCTCCCAAATCAAACTTAATTATCTTTATTGAATTTGGACATTTGTTGTAAGATTAACAATTAATTTCGCTTGTATTTATAATTTAGATTTATATTTTGATGAATTAATTTGAATTTATATTTTTTGTATTTTGATAAATTAGCTTAGACTTATATTTGATGTATTTTAATGAATTTGAAATTTCATATTTTGATGAATTTGATGAATTTATGTATAAAAAAATTATAACAAAAAAATCAAAAAATCAATCCAATAAAAAATGCTCTAGATTGGATTAGATTGAATCAGATTTATATTTTGAACTAATCGAATCGGATAATAAAATAAGAAAATCGATTAGATTAGATTGGAGAGTTTTTCCCCTTAAAACTGATTCAATCCAATCCATAAATGTAACGTCTTAGTTCGAGTTACAACAATATATTCGAAATATATATAGTAAATAGGATTAGACACATTACTTCTAACTTTTAAATATCATAAAAGCTTTGTAATAACTATACATATTGAAAATATAATTTCAAATAGAGTAAAAAAAAATAGAGCCTCGAAGGAAAGTAATCGAAGTAAACATCATTTGATTTATATAACATAAATACATAAATGAGAATTTTGATTCTTTACAGAACATAATTTGGATTATTTACCGAAATATCAAATTTATACATAATACATCAAAAAGTGTTTGAATACAAACTAGGCTTTCATGGCATATATGCAACATATACAAGTCAAAAGTAAAAAGTTCAATTTGAAGCTACAACTTCACTTACTCTCCTTAGAAAAATTTCAATTTCGATCTATAATTAACATACAAACAAAGGAGTGAGAATTCAAAAATTCTCAATAATATAACACAATCAATGTCAATTCAATGCAATTCCATACACATAGATAGCATCTCATATGCAATTATGTATTGATGCTCATAAAATGATCAATGCTGATGCTTATCAAATGTAATATGATGATGTTTATGAAATGTATTATGTTAATAATCATGAAATGTAATTCCTTTATTAAAGTGTCCGTCTGCAACTTTGACATATTTATGAAATGTCATGGCTTTCGACAAAGTGCTCATACACAACTTTGACTTTCGACCAAGTGCCTGCCCGCAACTTAAGCCGTATGCTTATGATACTATGTTCTTCAACAAAGTACCCGTACGCAACTTTGACATGGGCTAAGTGCTTTCTCACTCTTTAGCCATGCGTTAATGTCATGAAATGCAAATGTCATTCTGAATTATGTTGTTCGATCAGCTCTCTAACCCTTTTTCAAACAACATCGAAAAAAATAGTTCTTCACCTTTAAAAATAGGTCATTCCCTTTCGATTAGAATCGAAAACATGTCATTCGAATAACTCTTAGTTTATTCAATTAGCCTTGAAAACATTCTGTAATAGTCTTCTTGAATAGCTCTCTTAGCATATTCGATTATCATAAAAAATATTCGTTCAAATAACTATCATAATTTTTTGATTAACATTGAAATCTTACCAATTAAATAGCACCCTTAATCTACTCAATTATCTCTAACAATGCCCTTCTGAATTATGTCGATCGAATAGCTCACCTAGTTTATTCGATCAGCCTCGAACGTCATGTCATTCGAATTGCTCACTTAGTATACTCTGTTTAACCTCAAAATCATGCAATCTCGAATAGCTGGCATTAGAACTAGAACATTCTGTAATATTCTATTCGAGTAGCCTCTTGACCTATTCAAATAGAACACACAGTAGAAATGCCTTCTGGTGCATCAAAACAACACTTTTATATCCATAAATCATGTAAAATTGTGGAAAATCATCAAGTTCTTGTGGATGCATTCATGCTTATGCATGTCCATACACATGTATGCTTAAATCTCATTAATCAAAAAAATCAATACACGGGATCAAGTCTCATCGAAATATATAACTCAATACACAAAATCATGATTTTCTTCAAGTATCATGAAAAACTCCATGCTGTTCATTCCTTGCCAGTTTTTGACAAGCAGAAAATAATACAACATAGAAACAAACACAACAACCCCCTACCTAACTCCCTATAGATGTGTTCGATTCTTCTTTCTGGTTCTTCCTTTGGTTCTTCTTCTTCTTCCTGCTGCTCTTTCTTTCTCTTTCTTCCATCCTTTCTCTATTTCACGTTCTCTGTTTCTCTCTTTTCTCTCTTCCTTATTCTTCTATTTTCTCGTTTCCTTTCTATCTCTATCTTTGTCTCTCTTTTCTGCTTCTAAGAGCCGTGAAATGAGAGAAAGTGAGATATTTAAGCCTTAAGGTCAAAGACGATGGAAAGAAAGATGAAAGAGATAATATCCATTGACTTTGGGTAGTTTATACCTCTTTAGATATTTTAGTCCTCTGTGTTATACAAAAATAGCTAACTAACTCATACTAATATTAATATAAATCTATAACCTCAAACTAAAACTAATAGGTTAGGGAGGATGTTACATTTCTCCCCTCCTTTTTTAAAATTTTGTTATCAAAATTTGGTTACTTGATATGAGAAGTTCCAAGTAATTCCCATATCATACTAGAATCTAACTTCCAAATAACTATAAGTTTATCATATATCTTCTTTTGATCTATTTCTATCCGTGTCATCCTTACTAGTGAAATCTTTCTTGGGTTTAAGGAAAATATATTTAACTAATTAGTCATCAATTTTTTTGTTATTGTGCAATCCAACAATTAAAACCAAGTACAACCAATTCTCAATGAAACAAAATTACAGAAGCATAGTTCATCAATCCTCATTCTATTTCATACTCTTGAAACAATTAAGATTCACAAGAAAATCCTATTACTAATTTATATGCATTCTTTAAGAAATTAATCCTAGGTTATATACTCACTTTATTTTGAATCAGGAGAATGGATTCTCTCTTTGCCTCTCAAGATATAAACTTTCCCCGTGGTTTTGGGTCTGGAATTAGGATTTTCTCCCATTTCCTAAGAACAATTCGTAGCATAATGTTCTATCCTACCACAATTGTAACATTCTATCTTGTCCAACCTACAAGCTCTAATACCATGATATCTCCCACATTTTACACATTGTGTGTCGCAACCGTGATCATGGCAGGAGCGGCAAAAAATGAAATAAATTAGGAGTCGCCACCAATTTTATTTGAAATAAGAAAAATTAGAAAACCTAAGAAAAATGGTCTTTGAAACCAAATTAGATTCGGAAGTCGATTATGCATAGGGAATGGTGAAAATTTAATCCCACAGCACCCCTAACACATCCGTCCTAAGACGGTTACCTTAAATCAATTGTGCAAATTTCTATAACTCTTGAAAATATTTGTTTTACCCATTTTGTTAAGAGATAAACTAAATAGACAAATAAATTACGAAAATTTGATTTTTGGCTTGACAGAATAGAGATTCTGCTCCTACGTATCCTCAGGTGCAATGAGGAATTCAAAGGCACGTCATTCTTTAGAAAAACGATTGTGGGTTAGTTATTGTTAATGTTGAAAAGATTTTTACTTTGAAAAATTTATTTTATTTTTTATGTTTTTTTTCTTTAAAAAAAGAACACGAATCCTCAAGTTGTCACAACTTAGATAATTTAAAAAAAAAAGACGAGATTAACAAGCTGTCACAACTCAGCTAATCTCATTTTATTCTTCTCAATGAAGTTCAATTATGATCAAACAACATGTTAACAAATAAGAGCATCAATAAAGTAAATAAATAAACTAAACTCAAATCAAATTAACCCCAAAAAGTCAAATTTTTTATTTTTTTAACCCTTTTTTTAGAATTTTTTATTTTTTAATCTTTTTTATATTTTTGGTAGTTTTATCATTTATTTTTTTGTGCTTTATCATTTTAAACCCTTTTTATTTTTTTTACCAACTTA
The DNA here is from genome assembly GCA_029884595.1 of Ormosia semicastrata. Classification (NCBI taxonomy): domain Eukaryota; kingdom Viridiplantae; phylum Streptophyta; class Magnoliopsida; order Fabales; family Fabaceae; genus Ormosia; species Ormosia semicastrata. Next base: position 76,792,704 of record JAQQTO010000061.1, read on the forward strand.
CTGCTTGTATTTATTTAATTAGTTACACCCAAATTGATTAACTCACTAACTAAAACTACTAAAAAGAAAACAAAACTCTTTAAAACCCAAACCCAAAAGAAACAAGCACCATCAAAAACAAAAAACAAAAAAAACAAAAAAACAAAAAAATAAAACAAAACAAAACAGAGAAGTTAAAAAAATAGAGAAAGACTCTGTTACGTTGCACCCACAAATGGAGAAGTGGTGTGGCTGGGTAGCTACGAGTGTTGCGCGGCTATGCATTGATAGCACAGCTAGAAGAGGGGTGGCTGGATCTGGACAAAAGCCACCTAGGAATAGTGGAGCGTGGTGGCTTACTGGTTGGTGGACGGCGCAAGACAAAACGGCTGTCTAGATACAGATCCGGTGGAAGCGTGGTGGCCTGGCTATGGATCCAATGGTTGCTGATATGCAGGGGTACGAAGACGGTGGGGTTGTTGTGTGACGATGGCCTCGCGTCACAGATCTGGGCCAAGAAGGGGCGCTGTGGCGTTTCGCGGCTGTTTCGTGGCTACGGGTGACGGATCTAGCAGAAACAGAAGAGAGAATAGTGGTGGCTGGTAAGGCGCTGGCTGCTGTGAGGTGGAGATGGTCGAATTTGGTTCAGAAGACGGTGGTGACCAGTGCTACTGTGGATTTCCATTCGTGGTGGTTGGGTTGTGGGTGGACGTGTGGTGCTCTATTTGGTGCAGCTTCATAGTGGCTGTGAGGGTGAAGGGTGACTATTATGGTGAAGGGTGGCTACGGGTCATTGAAAGGAGAGGTTTTAGGTGGTGGTTTGTCATGGGTGAAGTGGTTGTGTTGGGTGGTGGAGTGGTTGATGATGGTGGTTATAGTTGGATGGGGGTGTGGTTGGATGGGTGACGATGGTGTTGGTGCGTGTTGGAGAGGGGATTTTGGTGAAAATGGTGGCTAAAATGGGATGGAGCTGGCTGTGGCACTATGGTTCTGTGCAATGATTTTGTTGGTGAAGGTTGAGTTGTTGCTGTGTCTTGAGGTTGTGTTTGATTTTCTAGGTTAAAGAATGTGACTTGACTCTAATTTGAGTCTTTGTAATATCTGGATTTGGATGTTGGCATGGTGATTGATGGTGGCTCTAAGTATTTTAGGGTTAATTGCATCTTACAAAAATACAGGGCTTGTTATGATTGGTTTAATTTGGAGACCATGGTGCTCTATTTTGATATTGGTCACGTATGATGCTGAAAGTTTGGTGTAAATGGTTTCTGAGACTATTATGGTGGGTTTTTGGTGATGTGGTTGTAATGGTTAGTGAAGAAGATGAAGACTGCCTAGTGAGTGTGTGTGTCCCTCCAGATTTCTCTCTTTTTCAGACGTGAAAAGCCCCCCTTTGCACCAATTATGTTTCATCTTCTATAAACCCAAAATAATCACTCATACAGTCAAGCATGGACTGCATAAGGATGTGTAGTCTTTTTCTGATTTCATTTTTGGCTCTCAAACATGCCATCCTTTTTTCCTTTGCTGCTGCTATCTTCCCTTTTGGTGTTTAGTCCATTGTTCTCTTTTTTCCATGGTTACAAGTGTTGCAGGAGGTGCAACTGCTCCTTTTCCTCGTCGGTGTTTTATCCATTTTGGTTGTTTTCTTTATCGCAGGATACTTGCATCATGTAAGCATATCAATTCTTTTTTTTTTTGTGCTTTATCACGCTTTTTTTTAAAAAAAAAACCATGCTTTTGTTGTTAGCTTTTTTTTAAAACAAAAAAAAATTACCTTTTTTATTATTTTGTTGTTATTATTATTATTATTAAAAAAATTCAAAATAAAATAAGACAAAGTGAGAAAATAAAATGGACTAAAACATGATTAGAGAATTTAGTCAAGAATGTGGACAATTATTAATTACTGTTTTTATTTTTTATTTTCTATTTTTTTAATTTCTAATTTTTTTTGCGAGCCCGGACAAAATTGGTTGTTCTATTGGTGTATGCCCTAGAAGCCGATATATTTTCTCTATATTTACATACATTGTATTATGCTATTCTTTAATATATGAGGTATTTTTTTATTATTTTATTTATGATAAATATAATAAAGTCCTTTGAATAGTAAGTTTGATGTCATAGGACATCAAATGGTTTACTTGATTGTGAGATCCTATTGGATAAAATTAGAACACTATTCTTAAATGTCCCTAGTCAAGTATTATTGTTAATTAGGACAACAATAATGTATTGAGACTAGAATGTGCGTAGACTGATTACCACATCTCACGGGTCATGGATATGAGATATCAAGTCTTTACATGGGTATATATTAGAGTAATGATATACTGGACTGACTCATCATGAGAATGCTACATGGATCATTATGTAACAGCCCAAAAATTAATTGTTTCATCATAAATAGTCGTTTTATAATATTTGTGATTTTTGAAAATTTTTCTGAATTTTTTCAAAAATGTCAAATATTTTAATATATTTTTTATTTTACGTGCGCACTGAGCAGATCCAGTAAAACATCCCGAAAATTATTTGTTTCATGATAAATAGTCATTTTATAATATTTATAATTTTTAAGAATTTTTTTGAATTTTTTCAAAAATATTGAATATTTTAATATATTTCTCATTTTACGTGCGCATTGAGCGGAGTTAGAAAAATGAAACATTTTTCCCTAGACTAATAAACTTTGAACTGTGAAAACGTCGACGGGGGATCTTACTAAACCCGAGGCCTGACATAATTTACGATATCTACGTTTTTTGAGATTTTATCTGATAAATAAAATCGTTGTACTGTGAAATTATCCGATGAACAATAAATACTATTTTTATTAACTGTAACTTTTTTTCACTAGATAATAGCTCTATTAGAATATTAATCATCTTTTCTAGAGTGTTTACTTTTGTGATAACATCACTTTTTACTTTATCGAGAAGCGTACGAAGCTTCTCAAGGAAGCTTCCTACCAAGCTTCTCAAGGAAGCTTTGTTCTCTCTCTCCTCCCTCCCACACTCCACGGCCAAGAGGGCCTTTTTGGAGCCAAAAAGCTTAACTTTCATTTATTACTTTCATTTCTAATTTTTGAAAATCATTTTTACTATTACCTTCTCTCTCTACCATTTTACTTTTCTCTTTTCTCTCAAGTTTTCTCCTCCCTCTCTCTTCTCCTTCCCCACGGCAGCACCCTCCTCCATACCCCCATGGATTACAAAAATTCCAAGTAAACACATTTTCTTAATCTCCATCACATTCTAAACATCTTTCTAGTTGGAATCTACTTGAAAAGCTTCCATCTTTATAATCTTTTCAAGCCTCAAAGTTTGAAGGTTTTAGGTAATATTCTTGATCTCTCATCTTCTCTTCTTATTTTCATTTTCAAGAACATCATCATGGCCATTTATCCTCTTTTTCTCAAGCCTTGATGTTGATTTGATGAAGTTGTGATTTCTAGGGTTTTGAAGGTGCTTGACCGAATTCATCAAGGAGCAACAAGGAGGTTCCTTTTCTTGATTTCTCTTGGGTAAGAGGAAGACTATCCACTTTAACCTCTATTGGTAGTAGGAGACTTGATTATGTGTTGGTTGTGAGGAACTCATGTTAGGGTTACTCTTTTTGATGTGTGATTTTGATGACTATGTATTGATTTTACCTTGTATGATTTATTTGATTGTATATATATATATATATATATATATATATATATATATATATATATATATATATATATATATATATATATATATATATATATATATTGATGATCTTGGATTGGTTTTGGTGGATTGAAAAAAATGAAATGGAAGCAAGGGTTCCTTGCTCTCCTTCATGTGACTCACGGCCATACCCCTTGAATAGGGTGATCATGGTTGAAATTTTGTAATCAAGTTGGAGACATAATTAGCCAAGTGACTAAAATGTAATAGAGTAATGGATCAAAGAAAATTTGGGTTCTTACCCTTAGGGAGGCTCACGGCCTCTAAAGCTATTTTGGGTCCAAAAATGTAATTCTTGAGCAACCTTGGAAATTTAGTAATCAAGTGTTAAATAATTAACAATGTAATGGATGGGAATTCATTTGATGACCTAGAGTGATTTTTGAACTTAAGGGAAGAACAAGAGTGAGTGTGAGACTTGAGAATCTTAGAATAATACTCTAAGTGAATATGATTTAATTTAAGTAGAGAACTTAACTAATTGAGAGAATTCCTCTAGAGAAATATATCATAAGAAAACATTTAATTAAAATAAAACTTCATAATAAACTCTAAAAAGTGTACTATCTCATTTGAGAATTCGATAATACGATGTTATGGATCCATGAGTGGGATCAAAACTTTGTTGATGATTAACTTGGCCAAATTGTGGCATGTTATGGAGAAAGTATATCATCATTGAATATACATGAATATGCATTAAGTCATCATGCATTGTGAAAGTTCGATGAACTATTGTTAAGGCCATATTGCCTAGGAGTTTGAATCACACCTATGTGCGGGTGCGAATAGACTAATGTAGGTCATAATGTTGACCTTGGGGGCGTTGGGGTGCGGGTACCTCGCAATGGACAGTTGGTAGCTCTTCTGTCTGTGGGGCAGACAAATGCAAACGCACCAACGATCCGGACCGAGACACTGTCCTATATCGTGATCTAGTGTAGAATGTCTTGTACAATGTCATGATGTGCACTTTGATAAATTGAGAAATGAAAGCACTTGTTGGCCTCGGCAGCCGAGTTACAAACATGTCTCCAGATCATTCTCTTCGATGTTTGTGTCTAACTCCATGGAGTAGGATTTTGATATCATTGATGTGTGTGAAACAACATCATGTTTTGTTCTTATTTTGCATGCATTCTTGAGCATTTTAGGCATTTTAGTTTCCCTTTTGGTTTATTTTTCTCTTAGTTCGGATAACTGCGGTGTTTTTGGTGTTCTTGTGCAGGATTAATGTTGAATTGGCCTTGGATTGAATGGAATGCTTGCATGTTTGAAGTTGGAGCTTAAGGGATAGCAAAAAAGTGCAAAAAGACCATTCCAGAGAGATCCACGGCCTGCCCGTGGATTAAACCACGGCCATGGATCGAGCAGCAACTTGAAGGAGGAAAAGAGAGATTCCAGGGAGTTCCACGGCCTGGCCGTAGAATGATCCATGGCCTGGCCGTGGAATGATCCATGGCCATGGAATTTTGACAGCAAGATCCACGGCCAGCCCGTGGAATGATTCACGGCCGTGGATCGCAGTGCGCAGCAGTTTTTAAGTTTTTATTTTTATTTCTTTTGGGGGCTTTTTAGCCAATTAAAACCCTAGGTTATAAATAGATATTCTGAATATAATTAGGGGGTTCTAATTTGGTTTTGGGAGGAGGCACATTGGAGGCTTTGACTCTTGATCTTCATCTTTCTTCCCTCTTCTCTCTGGGATTACGGGTTTGGATGTTTAAGAACATGTTTTCTAATTTCTTCTTCTCTATGTCTGAGTAGTTTCTTTTGTTTCTAAGATTGGGCAATGCCCTTTGATACATTGATAATGATTAATTAACGTTGTTTCCCCTTTTTGTTAATCTTGAATGTTCTTTGATTCAATCCTTATTGCTTTTATTCATGTGAATTTGCTGGCCACTTATTTGCATCTCATAGGCATTTAGGGACGTACTGAGAGCTAAACCTAAGTGTTGGAACCATAAGAATTGAACTTAAGGTCTAAATCACGAGAGTAGTTTTAGCCTTTCGAGAATTCAATGAATTACCACAAAGCGTAATGAGTTCAATTTAAATTCAATTACCACGAGAGTCGGAATTGGTTTAATTGGGCATGGATCTTATATCTTGAGAAAGAACATTAACTAATTTAGGGTAATTCACCTTCAATTGAATTTCAGATTTAATAAAAGGGTTGTCAATTAGGATTTATCTTGTATCATTGTGGTATCCCAATCTTGGAAGCTTTCTTGAATCTGAATACCTTTCTTGATAACTTGCTATTTTTGTTTTAAATTCTGCACTTTGATTTTTATTTAATTGCTTGTTACTACGCTCTTCTTAATAAATGATCATATTCTCTTTTGTTTAATTTAATTGAATTAATTAATTAATTGGTATTCATAGACACAGTCCCTGTGGATTCGATCTTTTTATTACTTGACGACGAAACTGTACACTTGCGGATTTCACGCATCAAGTTTTTGGCGCCGATGCTCGGGGACTATGTTTTTCTTGAATATTAATTTAATTTTTAATTTAATTATTTTAAACCTTTTTCTTTATATTTGGTTCTTACGTTCTTGATTTCTCTTTGACTCTCTGCAGGTAATTTCTCTTGTTTATGCAAAGTACTAGACGTTCTGGGATTCTCATTGAAGCAGATCCTGAAATTGAAAGGACTTTACGTAGAAGGAGAAGACAACAAAGGCACAGAGTAAGAGAAATATTTGAACCAACACTTGTCATGGCAAAGCGGTGAAGATAATAAACCGTTAAAAGAGTATGCAGCCCCTAATGCTCAGGGTTTGCGATCTGGAATTGTTCGGCCAGACATTGAAGCCGGAGCACTTCACCATACCTCCTGCCCTACTTTCTATGATAAGGCAGAACCAGTTTGGAGGATTGCCGTCAGAGGATCCTAATGATCATGTGGATATGTTCTTGGAGTTCTGTGAGACCCTCAAGATCGAAGGCGCCTCTGTTGATGCTATTCGTCACCGCTTGTTTCCTCTATCATTGAGAGATAGAGCTAGAGCTTGGCTGAAGTCTGTTCCTACTGAGACGATAACTACTTGGGACTAATTGGAGCAAGCCTTTTTGGATAAATTCTTTCCACCTTCCAAGACTGCTCACCTAAGGACCCAAATCACAAGCTTTGTTCAGAAAGATGGCGAGTCATTGTCAGAAGCTTGGGATAGATATAAGGCTTTGCTGGAAGCCTGCCCACACCATGGGTTAGAGAAATGGTTGATAGTCCACACTTTCTACAATGGTTTGGAATATTCTTCGAAGGTGTCTCTTGACTCCGCAGCTGGTGGAGCTCTGATGAATAGGAGGCTCACAGAGGCTTATGAGATAATTGAGAGTGTAGCTTCAAATCATCACCAATGGGCCAATGAAAGAGGGCACAACCCGAGAAAGCTCTCGGGAGGTAAGTTTGAGGTAGATGGTGTTGATTTAATTATGTCAAAGTTTGATTCTTTGAATAAACCTTTTGACATGCTTGAGAAAGCTCATGTAAATGCCATAGGTGCCTCTAACAATTTTTGTGAGATTTGTGGAGCACAGGGACATATAGGTGTTGAATGCCAAGTTGGAATGAGATCTTCACATGGTGCACCGATGGAGCAAGTGGAATCATGCCACAATTTCCATGACTTCAACCAAAAGGGGAGGAATGATCCGTATTCTCAAACTTACAACCCTGGTTGGAGGTTACATCCTAACTTCTCTTACCGGAATAGTTAGTACCAAGCTGGGCAAGGTAATGCTAAACCCTCTTCTGGAGTCCCACAGTGTAAATCTAGACTTGAGTCTCTTCTTGAGAATTTTGTTGAGAGCCAGTCTAAGCAGAATGAGGAGTTTCGGCACCATGGGCAAGTTGTGACTGAGGCAATTAAAGAGTTGTCAGCTAAGGTTGACAATTTAGCTATTCATAATAAGATGTTAGAAACCCAGATTGCCCAACAAGCAAGCACTTCACATAGGCAACAAGGTAAGTTTCCTGGTCAACCAGAAATAAACCCAAGGAATGAACACTGTAAGGCTGTGAGTTTGAGAAGTGGCAAGAAATTAGAGGATTCCAAGGGTAAAGGAAAGTGTGACAAAGATGGGGGGAATGAGGAAAAAGATACTAAGACACAACCCTTAGAGGAGGAGGAAACTAGTGAGAAAGTGTCTAAGTATGTACCCCCTGAACCTTACCAACCCAAAGTGCCCTTTCCTCAAAGATTGGCTAAGGCCAAGTTAGATAGGCAGTTTGGGAAGTTCCTAGAGGTCCTAAAGAAATTGTACATTAATGTATCCTTCACTGAGGCGTTGAAACAAATGCCTACCTATGCTAAGTTTCTTAAGGATATTTTGTCAAATAAGAGAAAGCTCGAGGAATATGAGACAGTAGCTTTAACTGAGGAGTGTAGTGCTTTAATTCAAAATAAATTGTCTCCTAAGCTAAAAGATCCAGGTAGCTTCTCTATTCCTTGTTTGATTGGTAACACTAGTTTTGATAAAGCTTTGTGTGATTTGGGAGCTAGTGTTAGTCTTATGCCCCTTTCTGTGTGTAAGAAGTTGGAGGTGGGTGAGCTAAAACCCACAACAATCTCACTTCAATTGGCGGATCGGTCTGTCAAGTATCCCATAGGCATCTTGGAGGATGTTCCCATTAAGGTTGGTAAGTTTTATATGCCGGTGGATTTTGTTGTACTTGACATGGAAGCTGATGCTACAATGCCGATCATACTTGGGCGTCCATTCCTTGCCACTGGAAGGGCGATCATTGATATCCACGAAGGGAAATTGACTTTGCGATTGAATGATGAGGAAGTAGTTTTTGATGTTTTTAAATTTGAAAATAATTCTAATTCCTTAAATTCATGTAATCGTATAGATGCTACTAATGTTGTGGATAGTGTTGTGCTTTCAGGTGTGCAAGAATCGGTGGCTGATACTTTGCTAGAAAAGACCTTGCCCAAGGGTACTACCGAATTTGAGAAGTCCAAGCCTTGCAAGAAAGGATCTATGAAGTAGAATGACAAGTGTGTCGAGAAGTGTGAATTTAAACTCGGTGATAAAGTTCTTGTTAATAACTCGCTTCTACATTTCTGTCCTAATAAGTTATGGTCGAAATGGTCAGGACCATATAAGATTGTTCGAATTTTATCCTACGGTGTGCTTGAGGTGAAGAAAGAAGGCCATAAGCCTTTCATGATAAATAACCAGAGAGTGAAACACTTTGAAGGAGTAGGGACTGAGCACTACTCCATTGACATCACCTGAGCACAGAAACCAGACCAAAGTGAAGCTAATGACTTTAAACAAGCGCTTCTTGGGAGGCAACCCAAGCTTCTTTGTTTTTTATTTTCCTTTTTATTTTTTTTTCTTTTGAATTTGTGTGTTAGATTGCTGGTTTGATCTTTATCTCATGGATCTTGTTTAGGTTTGACCCTTTTGGAACTCAAATTAGAAGAAGAGTGAAGTCAGAAGGTTCCACACCCAGCTCATGAAAAATTCCATGGCCATGGATTGAACACCAGAAGTTTTTCCACCACCGTAGTGAGTTCTTTTCTTTTATCCCTTCTCTTGTTTTAGATTTTTATATTGGGGACAATGTAAGTTCTAAGCTTGGGGGGTATTTTTGTACTTTTATATTTTTATTTTCATTAGTTTCATGCATTTTTATGTCTTATTTTGCATTGCATTTTCATGTTGCATTTTTACACCATCATATCTCTTGGGTTTTTGGTTGAACTTGTGCCCCTCTCTTGAGGATTTTGAGATGATATTGATTTGGAACCCAATTTATTGATTCTTGTGATAGGCTACAGGCATTATTTTAATTTGATAATAGAGGTGATCTTTTGATAGCTGATAATTAGCATATGTTCTCTGAATTTGTGCTTCTTATTGAATTTTTTTTAAACCTCTAAATGTGAGTTTTGAGCCTGTATAGGATATATGCACTATATGGTTTCTACTCCCATTCTTTGTATTGAGTGATATTCCTCATTGATCTTGTGCTCTAGAACTTGATTTGAAACCATTTTGAGGCAAAATTTTTGGTTGCATGCTTGAATATGATTAAGGCATCTTAGGTATTTTTCTGGCCTTCTGAATTTGTTACACTTTCATCCACTAGTTGCCCATTTTAAGCTTATTGCATAATTAATTTTTTTGATACCTATGATGATATATTATTGGTAATCATTTAGAATATTAAATGGAGCAAAGTGGGTTTGAAAGTTGTGAAAAATGTGTGGGAATCATATGTGAATGGCATTTCTCTTTCTCAAAAAAAAAAGTGCAAATAAAAGAAAATCATAAGAAGCTTGAAAAAAAAAAAAGAGGAGAAAGAGAAGAAGGAAAAGTAAGGAAGAAAATTCTTTGAAATGTGGAGTTATGTTTTAGATTGAAATATTGCCTTTCCTCCATTTATGTTCTATTGGATTTCTTATGCTTATTGAAAATTTTGATGAGCCCTTTGTGCATATCTTCCTTTCTCTACCTTACCTAACATCATTCCCATGGCCCCATTACAACCCTTGAAAGACCTTTTGATTCTTGCATGCATGCTGATTATTAGTGGAAATCTGGTTTCTTATCAAGCATATGGAAGTGCATTTTCTTTGAAGGATTTTGAGCGTATGGTTTTCATCCTTAAACACTTTGAGTGTGGTTAGTGGAGTGAACTTAATTCAATCAGTGAGGATGCATGATTTCTGAGAACTTAGCCTCTAATTGGACTTGATTTTGATTACCTCTCAGATTCTTGGTTTGCCTTAACCTATTGCTTGGATAATTATTTTCTCGGGTTCCGAATTCATTATTGTCTCTTGATCCCACATCGTAGTTTGACATTAGTTATTGCTTGGGGACAAGCAAAGTCTTAAGCTTGGGGGGATTTGATGTGTGTGAAACAACATCATGTTTTGTTCTTGTTTTGCATGCATTCTTGAGCATTTTAGGCATTTTAGTTTCCCTTTTGGTTTATTTTTCTCTTAGTTCGGATAACTGTGGTGTTTTTGGTGTTCTTGTGCAGGATTAATGTTGAATGGCCTTGGATTGAATGGAATGCTTGCAGGTTTGAAGTTGGAGCTTAATGGATAACAAAAAGGTACAAAAAGACCATTCTAGAGGGATCCACGGCCTGCCCGTGGATTAAACCACGGCCATGGATCGAGCAGCAACTTGAAGGAGGAAAAGAGAGATTCCAGGGAGTTCCACGGCCTGGCCGTGGAATGATCCACGGTCTTGGAATGATCCATGGCCATGGAATTCTGACAGCAAGATCCACAGCCAGCCCGTGGAATGATCCACGGTTGTGGATCGCAGTGCGCAACAGTTTTTAAGTTTTTATTTTTATTTCTTTTGGGGGCTTTTTAGCCAATTAAAACCCTAGGTTATAAATAGATGTTCTGAATACAATTAGGGGGTTCTAATTTGGTTTTGGGAGGAGGCACATTGGAGGCTTTGGCTCTTGATCTTCATCTTTCTTCCCTCTTCTCTCTGGGATTACGGGTTTGGATGTTTAAGAACATGTTTTCTGATTTCTTCTTCTCTATGTCTGAGTAGTTTCTTTTGTTTCTAGGATTGGGCAATCAACAGAGGCGCCTTCGATCTTGAGGGTCTCACAGAATTCCAAGAACATATCCACATGATCATTAGGATCCTCTAACGGCAATCCTCCAAACTGGTTCTGCCTTATCATAGAAAGTAAGGCAGGAGGTATGGTGAAGTGCCTGGCTTTAATGTCTGGCAGAGCAATTCCAGATCGCAAACCCTGAGCATTAGGGGCTGCATACTCTTTTAACGGTTTATTATCTTCAGCTGCTGCCATGACAAGTGTTGGTTCAAATATTTCTCTTACTCTGTTCCTTTGTTGTCTTCTCCTTCTACGTAAAGTCCTTTCAATTTCAGGATCTGCTTCAATGAGAATCCCAGAACGTTTAGTACTTTGCATAAACAAGAGAAATTACCTGCAGAGAGTCAAAGAGAAATCAAGAACGTAAGAACCAAATATAAAGAAAAAGGTTTAAAATAATTAAATTAAAAATTAAATTAATATTCAAGAAAAACTAAGGGTATGCTTGCATGCATTCAGAACAAAAGGGAAGAAAAACAACGTGGATCATAGTGTTTAGCATTATTTATGGTTGCCTCTTCTGAATACATAGTGTTTGACATGTTAATTAGTATATCATGCGCACATACATAGTGAGTCTATATATTGTTTGGCATTATTTATATGATGATTGAAACTGTTGCCTTATTAATGTCATAACTGCCTGAAACTGTTTAGTTGTTTACTATTTCTTTCTTGATGCTGATTATTATTTCTGAAATGCTATGTGGGTGCTCCGTGCCGTTCTGTTTCTTTATTGTCATAACTGGTAATGAATGTAGGATGTCTTACCTCTTTTCTATATTTCTGCTACTCTGTTTCTTTATGTGATACTCTAAAGACGTTGGTGAAGAAGGGGAAGTACATGAGTTCCTTGGCTTTTAGCCTGACTTTGACTAGTACTTGTTCTGATCATGATGTCCTGTCCGCAAGGCTTTCTGGGATACGTGAGGCTGACTTTCCTTGGAGGTCTGGACTATTGGCATATCAACCTGGGTACATACTGCTGCATTTATCTCGGAGATGTGACAGTGTCTCTAGCTTGGGGGCATTATGATCCACTTATTTTTACTTGTAGTGTTCGTTTGCATTTAGAATTTTATTTGCCCATACGAGATATGTGGGGTGAGCGTCACTACTCCCCATAAGAGGAGTCATTCCTATCTACCGCACGAGCCCCCGCTCGTAATTCGGTGGCTCTGATGAGGGTTTCCTCTGACGAGGAAGACCCTAAGGAGGATCCCTCTACGGTTCCTTCTCATTCTCTGTAGGGGATGATGCAGTCGATTGCCACTGATGGCTGTCTGTATTTCTTTTGGGGCCTAATGTTTTATCTCTTTTGGTGGGCTGTATATGAGTAATTCTTTTGGGCAAGTAAAGCTTTTGATTTTTGTATATCTGAAGATGTAACTAAACGAACATGATATAAATATATGTATATATATATATAGCATGATGTATGGATATATGTTTCATTTCTCATGTTACTTTTTGCTATAAATACTTCTTATCATTTCATTTTATTCTTGTGTGAAAAAAAAAAGAATTCACCAAATTATTTATACGGTTACAACTAAATAATCTTATCCATATTAAAATGAACCGGGTCTTAGTTTAAATATTTTATTTCCGCAATTGTGTTTATGGTGTGATGTTTTCTTCTCAAAAAGGGGCGTTACACGTTACGTGACTGTTATAAGTGATTCTCATAGTGGCAATGGTGTCTGTGATCTTATAACCTGAAATCATAACAATTCCTACATGAGGAGTTGTGTGTTTTAATGCCATAAAATGTCATCTATAACAAGGTGATTATAAAGTTAGTTATTGGACGTACCGCGAATTATGCAGAGGGATGTGAGTGACCTAGATGGGATTTGTCACTCCTACATAATAGGAGCGATATCTTCAGGCCCCCTGATTGAGTGAGACTGCGAAATGCATGGCCATGCTCAAATGAGTCAATATGAGATATTGATCTCATTTGTTATTACAAAGTCTACTCGAGTATCAGGAAACGAAGGACTGGACTATACAAGGGTGATGCATTCCATGCCTTATGTTCAATCTAGATATCTTGACAAAGGGACTAAATGACACGGAAACATTAGTCACGGAAAGGTTATGTCAAATCACTGACATTCTCATTACTTGGATAGCAGTAATATGTTGCTAGATATTACTCACTGCTTGTAATATTAAAATGAGATTTTAATATTACTACCAATGTTATAAGAACATACAAGGTCACACACATAGAGTAGACCAAATTGGAGCAATATATCCAAGTTAGACTCGGATTCAAATGTGGGCCAGACTCATAACAGATGAGTCTAGGGTTACACAGCTTACCCTGCTGCTGCTCACACTCACTTAAGGCAGACACTATTATAAATAGTATTGCTAAGGGGGCTACTAAGAGGTGCATAAAAAACCCTAGCTGCACCTACAGAAAAAGTGAGTGAGTGAGTGACAGGTTTCTTCTCTTCTCTTCGCAGCTACCACTGTGTGAGAGACGTGAGGCTCCTTTTACGAATGTTGGACGTTCGTGAGTCTATTCGTATGGATACTGTAGAGACATCATTGCTGTTACAGTGTTGGTAATTCACGTCACTTCCTTTGCTCACGCTTCAAGAGGTAAACATTTTTTTTTAAAAACTCGGATTATAGCTTTTTCGCATGAATCCTTAGTGGAAATTTTGTTTCAAAAATTGGGTGTTCACATTGTGGTTCCCTAGTTTCATTTTGAATTTGTTTTCCTTTATCTTGTGGGAACTTAGGCTGAGAAACATCTTCTTCAACCCTACCATCCAACCTCTTCCTTTTTAGGAAACTGTGTGACCTCTATTTTAATTAAAATTTAGAGTCACTAGATTCTATAATCTTACACTTATTCACCAAAGAAGAAAAATCCCTAATTTTAAAAGGATTTATTGTCCTTTTTATGTCATCTCAAAGACCATCTTCGAACTTAACACATTTCCAATTATCATCTGGATTGTATCGAAAATAGGAGTAAAATTTTGACAACTCTTCGAATTTGGCTTCATATTGCCCCACTGATATACTTCCTTGCTTTAGCTTTATAAATTCGATTTCTTTATCCACTTACAAATTCTTTGGGAAGTATTTATCCAAAAAGGTCGATCGAAACACTTCCCATGTAACTTGAGTTCCTGTCACTTCCATTAATCTCCTAACACCAGTCCACCAATACTCTGCCTCTCTCTTTAACATATAGGTAGCAAAAGAAAACTTCTAGCCCTCTATGCAATCCATCACTGCAAAAATCTTCTCTAATTCTCTTAACCATTCTTCAGCCTTTGTTGGATTATATTCTCCCCTAAAGGATGAAGAATCTGCTTTTCTGAATTCAGAAAGGTCATAGAAATATTGGTTTCTGACTATTGCTGCATCTTCAACTGACTGTGGAGGTGGATGTGCCTTTATTCTTTCGAGTATTCTGTTGGTGATATCAGTTTGTGCCCTCATTGCATTTGCCATATGTCGAAACACTACCATCATATCTGCTAAATTTTCGTTAGCAGACTCCTTAGTTCTTTGAGTACACCTTAGAGGTGTCATAATTTTCTGTACACACAGAATAATACATATTGAGTTGATCAGTCTCAATATCATGTAACAGTATGACAGTAACTATTAACATCTATACCTAAGACTATCATGCAATTCTATTCATACATCTCACTTTGAGACAAGAAAATGTGCAACATAAAACAGGAATTTTGAATTATGTCAAAAGCATAGTCAATCCATACCCCAGCTCAACAGGATGAACTATTTTGATACCATAATATAACATTCTAATTCGAGTTACAACAATATATTCAAAATATACACAGTAAATAGGATTAGACAAGTTACTTCTAACTTTTAAATATCATAAAAGCTTTATAATAACTATACGTATCGAAAATATAATTTTGAATAGAGTAAAAAAATAGAGCCTCGAAGGAAAGTAATCGAAGTAACCATCATTCGATTTATACAACATAAATACATAACTGAGAATTTTGATTCTTTACAGAACATAATTTTAATTCTTTACTAAAATATCAAATTTATACATAATACTTCAAAAAGTATTCGAATACAAACTAGGCCTTCATGACATATATACAACATATACAAATTGAAAGTAAAAATTCAATTCAAAGCTACAACTTTACTTCACCTCCTTAGAAAGATTTCGATTTTGATCTATAATTAACATATAAACAAAGAGGCGAGAATTCAAAAATTCTCAGTAGCATAGCATAATTAGTGACAATTCAACACAATTCTATACACATAGATAGCATCTCATATGCAATTATGTATTGATGCTCATGAAATGATCAATGTTAATGCTTATGAAATGTAATATGATGATGTTTATGAAATGTATTATGTTAATGCTCATGAAATGTCATGTCCTTTATCAAAGTGCTCATCCGCAACTTTGACATGCTTATGAAATGTCATGACTTTCGACAAAGTACCCGTACACAACTTTGACCTTCGACCAAGTGCTTGTCCGCAACTTAGGCCGTATGTTTATGATGCCATGTTCTTTGACAAAATGCCCATATGCAACTTTGACCTTGGCTAAGTGCTATCTCACTCTTTAGCCATGCGTTAATGTCATGAAATGCAAATGTCATTCTGAATTATGTTGTTCAATCAGCTTTCTAAATAGTTCCTCACTTTTAAAAATAGTTCATTTCCTTTTGTTTAGAATCGAAAACATATCATTCAAACAACTCTTAGTTTATTCGATTTTCCTTGAAAACATTCTGAAATAGTCTTCTCAATAGCTTTCTTAGCTTATTCGATTATCATAAAAAATATCTGTTCAAATAACTATCATAATCTTTTGATTAACATTGAAATCTTACCAATCGAATAACATCCTTACTCTACTTGATTAGCTCTAACAGTGTTCTTCTGAATTATGCTAATCGAATAGCTCACCTAGTTTATTTGATTAGCCTTGAAAGTCATGCCATTCAAATTGCTCACATAGTATACTCAGTTTAACCTCGAAATCATGCAATCTTGAATAGTTGACATCAAAATTGAAACATTCTATAATTTTCTATTTGAATAGGCTGTTGGCCTATTCGAACAAAATATAATAGAAATGCATTCTGGTGCATCAGAACAACACTTTTATATCATAAATCATGTAAAACTATGAAAATCATCAAATCTCATTAATCAAACATATCAATACACAGAATCAAATCTCATTGAAATATATAGCTCTATACACAGAATCATGATTTTCTTCGAGTATCATGAAAAACTCCATGTTATTTATTCCTTGCCAATTTTCAACAAGCAGAAAATGATACAGCATAATAACAAACACAACAACCCCCTACCTCAGCTCCCTATAGGTGGTGTTCGATTTTTTTTTTCTAATTCTTCCTTTGGTTCTTCTTCTTCTTCTTGCTACTCTTTCTTTTTCTTTCTTCTTTCCTTTCTCTGTTTCATGTTCTCTGTTTCTCTCTTTCTTATCTCTTTTTCTGTTTTCTCTTTTCCTTCCTATCTCTACCTTTTTCTCTCTTTTCTGCTGCTAAGAGCCTTGTGAAATGAGAGAAAGTGGGATATTTAAGCCTTAAGGTCAAAGACAGTAGAAAGAAAGATGAAATGGATAGTATCAATTGATTTTGGGTACTTTATACCTCTTTAGACATTTTAGTCCTCTGTGCTATACAAAAATAGCCAACTAACTCATAGTAATATTAATATAAATCTATAACCTCAAACTAAAACTAATAGGTTAGAAAAGATGTTACAACCAACACATTTACCTAAAAGTGTGACTAGTCAAAAGATAAAACAATAGTGGTGTGGTTTAAAATGGATTACACGTAAAATATTTTGTAAAGAGTTTGTATTATTATGATTTTAAGTTTGAATAGCATGAAATCCAATTATAATTATATATAACTAATATCAAAAGAGAAGAAAATTCATATGAATTGTTGAAAGAATCAATCTAAGTACAAATGTATAGCTGCTAGTGTTTATATACACTTGGTTAATCACATGCTACTTACAACTAATCTTTAATTAATCTAACTTTAATACAGTAATTAGTTAGCTAACTGTAACTAACTAAACTTTACAGGTAACAACTTCTGACTAACTCTAACAACTTTCTCAACTGAATTCCAACTAACTCAACTGACACATCTACTACAAGCTAAGCTTATTTGGGCTAAACCTGATGGACTTGTTCTTGAGATCCAGATGAGCTTGAATGTAAAGATTTGGACTCTGTTGACATCCCCCACAAGCTGGGTTGTACATATTAACTTAACCAAGCTTGGCTAGTAGATTTTGGAATGGACCAAGAGCTAATCCTTTAGTTAAGAAGTCTGCTACTTATGCTTTAGAAGAAATAGGCAACAAGTGTACTAATCCTGATTGAACCTTTTCCCTCACTATATGATAGTCCATTTCTATGTGTTTTGTCCTTTCGTGAAATACTGGATTAGTGGCAATATGGATTGTTGATATGTTATCATAGAAAACTATAATTGGACTAGGAACCTGCAAATCTTGTAACAAGTAAACCAACCATTATGGTTCACAAATTGTTGCAGCTAAGGCTGTATACTCAGCCTCAGATGATGATCTTGCAATTGTAGGTTGCTTCTTACTAGGGGTGTCAAACGGTTTGAGTTAACCCATGAACTCATGGGTTTCAACTTAACCCTACCTACAAAATGTGGGTTGGGTTGGGTTTGCAGGTTAGGTCGGGTTAGAAAACACTCAAACTCGCAAAGTACGGGTTGAGTGGCAGGTTTAGAAAGTGTCGACCCACACAAACCCAACCCACCCAAGTAGGAATTTTTTTTTTTTGTAAAAGTCATTTAGCCATAGTGGTAATTTATATTGTTTTCCCATGACTTTTCTATACAGTCAATTAAGTTTAGGTGTAGGCATTGTAGTCACATTGAGAATTTGACCAAGAAAATAGTAATTAGAAACTCATAAAGCGTTTGACAGACCAATGCGATGAAAATCTAACTGATCGCTTGGATGACAAAGAGTATCATGAGAAAATTAAGAATGAAGTAAATGATTATGTCAATCAATATTTTATATGTGATAACATTGACTTCAATTAGTTAATGTGATTTGTTATTTATAACTTTTAGGATATGTTAGCTTGCTTTAGTTTATTTTAGATTTGTATTAGCTTAGTAAGACTTATTAAATTTATTTATAACATTGACTCATGTTCTTAAGAACAAACTCTCTAGAAGGATTAAAAGAATACGATAAATATAGAATCAAAATTGTGGATTGCATATATTAATGTTTATAAACAAATTAAAGGGAATAAATAACTCAAATAAAATAATATGCTTATTTTAATAACATTTCATAATTAGATGAAGGATCTTAGAAGAGATTCTCTACTTACTAGGAAAATTTATATGGTAATAAACCTATAATGCATTTCAAAAAAGTTAGAGAATAAAAGCAGGATAGAGGTAGTTTTCTTACAAGTATTTGAGTTATGAATATCTTTGTTTAGTTTATTTCAAACTTAGTAAGACTTGTTAATTGTTAATTTGTTATGCACTTGTTGGCTTATGATGTTTAGTTTATTTGAGACTGAGACCTATTATGTTAGAGTAAGGTCAGTTGAGACTTATGATATTAATTTAGTAGATTGAGACCTAATATGTTTGAGATTGAGACTTATGGTGTTAATTTGTTAGATTGAGATCTATTATGTTTGAGATTGAGACTTATAGTATTAATTTGTTAGATTTTGTATTTTAACTCTTTTTTATGATTTTTATTTTTTAAAAAATAAGTCAGACCCACGGGTTCGATCCAACCCAACCACTATTGAGCGGGTTGGGTTAGGTCGAGTTGAGTGAAAAAATATCCTCAACCAAACCCAACCTAACCCATTGCTCTATCCAAAAACGCTACTGAACCTACCCAACCACCTAGTGGACACCCCTACTTCTTACTTTTCCAAGAAATCAGTGATGATCTTAATAAAAAACAAAAACCAGTTACTGTTCTTCGAGTGTCAGGACATGCCTCCCAATTAGAGTCATTGAAGCATGTTAATCTAAGATCATGATTAGTTGGAAAAAATAGTCCTTTGGTAGGTGAAAACCTGATATACTTTAGTACTCTAAATGCTGCCTGATAATGTTGAACCATAGGCTTATCTAAATATTGGTTGAGAGAACTTACTACAAAAGAAAGATCAAGCCTTGTTGTAGTTAAATACAATAAGCAACCAACCATTCTCCTATAATTTGTAACATCTAGAAAAGGATAGCCTATATCTTTTTGAAACTTTAAAGAGCAAGTTGTTCGAGTGCTAATAGGTTTTGAACCTAAAAGTCTTGTATCTTGTAATAACTCTAAGGCATACTTCCTTTGATACAAAGCAATACCTTGTTTAGTTCTTGCCACCTCCATTCCTAGGAAAAACTTCAAATATCCTAAGTCCTTAATTTTGAACTTGCCATCGAATAGAGCTTTAATATGATAAATCTCTGTTAAATTTGTCCCAGCTAAAAGAAGGTCATCCACATGAACCAAGATAATACTAAAAATAGTAGATTGATTATTAAGAAATAAAGAATAATCTGCTTTAGACTGATGATATCCTGAATCAAGTAAAACAACAGAAAGTTTGGAATTCCACTGTCTACTAGCTTGTTTTAAGCCATATAATGATTTTTTCAAGTTACAAACTTGATTAGGTGTACTATAGTCAAACTAGATAGCAATACCACATATACCTCCTTATGAAGATCACCATGGAGAAAGGCAATATTAACATGTAGATGCTGAAGATACCAGTTCTTAGTTCCTGCTATAGCCAAGAGAGTTTTGATGGTTGTCATATTTGCAACAGGATTGAAAGTCTTAAGATAATCTATGCTAGCAGTTTGAGTGTAGCCTTTTGCCACTAATCTTGCTTTATGTCTTTTAACTATTCAATCTGCATTGTATTTCACTTTAAAAACCCATTTGCAGCTAATAGCTTTCTTCCTAAGTGGCAACTCAATAAGAATCCAAGTATGATTTTGTTCTAGAGTTTTTAATAAGCAAGCATAGCATTTCTCCAACATTCATGAAGCACAACTTCTTGATAGGAACTAGGCTCAACAGTGGTGGATATAACTAAGGAAAAAAGTGAGTTAGGGTGGTAGATGGTCATAGGAAATAAAATCTGATAATAGATACTGCTGAGTAGATGATGAAGTGTTATCCCCTAGATATGTGAATATTTGATGATAATCCTACAAATAGCTAGGTGCTTTTCTAATTTTGGTAGAATGCCTCACATGAGGTGATTCTTTAATTGTAGGGACAGAACTAGTGTGTGAAGGAATGATAGGAACTGAAACAAAATCAGATGGAGCTACAACTGACAAAGACTTAGGAACAAAAATTGACACAGGAATAGAAGACTCAGGAACAAAATACTCAGGAATTAGATAAAGAAATGAACAAGTAAAAGAAAACTTAGTAATGGGAAGACTGGATGTAGTTTGTGGAATAGAAGATACAGTAGTGTATGTAAAAATGTTTTTATGAAAAGTAACATGTTTGGAAGTGAATGTCTCTCTAGTTTTTAAATCAAACAATAGGTAACCTTTGGTTCCTGCTTTGTAACCCAAAATGACACACATTCTAGATATTGGATCTAATTTCTTCCTATGTGCTACCAAGGTGTTAGCATAACCCAATGAATCAAAAATCTTTAAGGAAGAATCAGGATTGTGACCAAACAACAATTCATAAAGACATTTGTGATCCAAGTAAGGACTAGGCAGTCTATTAATTAGGAACACTACATGTACCACTACAAAAGTCCAAAAACCCTTAGGTAAATTGGACTGGAACAACAAAGCCCTAGCTATACTCAAAATATGTTGATGTTTTCTTTCAACTACTCCATTCTGCTAGGGGTTTCAACATATGCCAATTATTGTATAATTCCCTTATTGGCATACAAAGAAGTCAATTTGAACTCAAGACCATTATCTGACCTTTATGACTTTTATTTTTCCATCAAATTGTGTATCAACTAAAGCTATAAAAGCTTGAATAAGACTAGAAGCTTCATATTTTAATTTCATGAAATAAATTCATGTATGTTTGGTTTTGTCATCTACAATGGACAAGAAATATATATGACCAAACATGGAAAGAAATGAAAATAGACCCTATATATCTATATGTATGATATCAAAAGGATTCAAAGATTTAGTAAGACTGTCAGCAAAAGGCAACTTTTTCTATTTTGCCAAGTGACAAATTTCACATTGTTTATTTAGATTTGTACATGAGATAGAAAGGGAAAGATTTATGCAAGGAGTACATCTTCTCATAAGATGGATGTCCTAACCTTAAATGCCATAAATTTGATGATGAATTGGAAACATTAACATAATGAAGATTACAAACTGACTTATTTACAAGAGAGGAATTCTGAGTTGAAGCAGGAAACACCAAACCATAGAAACCATCTCTGAGGCTAGCTGCACCAATCATCCTTAATGTATGCTGATCCTGAATTTCACAAGTAGATTATGAGAACACTAACTTGCAGTTTAAAGAAGAGACTAATTTGGAAATTGAAACAAGATTAAAGGAAAAGGAAGGTATGTAAAAGGTCATTTTGCCAGAAATAGTAGCAGTCATTTGACTTCTATTTGGCAAATTCACTAGAATGGGCTTAATATGCTTCTGATAAGGAGTAGTAGACATGGCATGTAACTCCAGTATCAAGAATCTAATATTTGGGTTCTTGAAGTATGTTGTTGGTTAGAAGAACCAGTCTTGGAAGCAGATGAAGTTATCTGATTAGCTAAAGGGGTAGAAGGCTATGAATCAGATTGCTGGAGTAAAGCTAATATTGCCTTTTGTTGCTCTGGAGTGAAAAACACACTTGGTTCTTCCTAAATTTTCTTGTGAGAATATGAACAACCATCTTCATTATAGAATTCTTTTGTGGTGAAGTTATTTACTTCACTCTTTCTATGCTTAGTATTAGGTGAAAATCCATGCTTTTTTATAACAAATAGCCACTGTGTGACCAGACTTGCCATAAAAACTACACATCTTCAATGAGTTTCCCCTTCCTGCATAGCCTCTACTAGAAGAACTAGGGAATTGACCTCTAAAACCTTTCCCTCTGGCTCTTCCTCTAGGAGCATAATGAACTCCTTCTATGGAATTACCCAGAACCTTGGGTTCATCAAACTCAACAATTAATTCTCTTTCTTGTTGAATAAGCATAGAAAAGACCTTGTTAATCATAGGGAGAGGGTTCATCAACATGATCTGGCACCTTATAGATAAGTACTACTCATTGATCCCTTTTAGAAACCTGATTACCAATTCTTTCTCCCTATAGGTCTTAATTGTAGATATTAAAGTGCAAGAACATGGAATCTGACAAGAACATGATGGACTGGGACAAAAATTTTCTAACTCTTCCTAAACACTTTTTAATTATGTAAAATAAATCAGCTACAGTAGAGTCACCTTGCTTAAAACCATAATATTCTTCCAATAAAGCATAAATTCTAAATGAATCACCTTGAATATACTATTATTTGAAATCATTCCAAGCTTCAAGAGCAGTGTTCATCTACAAAACACTATGAACAATTGAAGAACTCAGGGAACGTGTGATCCAAGAAAGATCCAACGTATTACAACGATCCCAATGTCCATATAGAGAATCTACATCTTATGGCTTGGGAAGTGATCCATCATGTGGAGTGACATCTTCATCTCGCGTGACTAGGCATGTTAGTTTTTCCCAATCAACACAGAAGAGACAAGAGATACACCACGATTTTCATTCAAATGAATGAGTAAGGACTCGAAGGATCCAAGATTGGATTAGGCAATGGATTTTCCATGTGAGAAGTTCAGTGATTATGCTTCTTCATGAAATTGAGGAACACACGATCACTGATTCTGATTGATTCAATCAGAGGAAGTGACACTGAGCTCAAAGGTGGAGCTTTGATACCATATCAAAAGAGAAGAAAACTAATATGAATTATTGAATGAATCAATCAGAGTACAAATATACAACAACTAGTGTTTATATACACTTGGTTAATCACATGCTACTTACAACTAATCTCTAACTAATTTGACTTTAATACAATAATTAGTTAGCTAAGTGTAAGTAACTAAACTTTACAACTAACAACTTCCAACTAACTCTAACAACTTTCTCAAATGAATTTTAGCTAACTCAACTGACACATCTACTGCAAGCTGAGCTTACTTGGGCTGAACCTGATGGACTTGTTCTTGAGATCTAGATGAGCTTGAATCGAAAGAGTTGGACTCTATTGACAACTCGTAATTGAATCTTAACCATTTAGAAGATCTAATTCTATCTCTTAAGAAGAAAATGACAATTCCTAATTTTAGAGAATCACCCAAACTACAATTGTTATCTTGTTCTTTTTTTTTTGGTCAATAATATTCATTCTTTGTTTTTCTTTTACAAGAAAGAAAAAAATTCATTAAGAACAAAGCCTAAACGGCACTTACAAATTGGAAAAGATAGTTAAGACCCAAAGAGAATAAGAAACAAATACATTATACACTTTAAACTAACCAATAATTTGTATTTCTATACTTTGCCCAATGACTATCAATGTCAAAGCATCACAAAAAGTGTTACAACTTGAAGAGTATATTACATCTCTTTTCAAAGTAGATCTAAAAATCTCCCCTACATGTAAAACCATCAAAATAGAAACAACCATAAAGAAAAACCAAAATACTCAACAAAGGAGTCAAGAATATTGTTCTTACAAAATAAAGAAAAGAATAGAATTACCTTTTCATATGCCCAACAGAACATAAGTATTTTGAATTGTTTAGATGCTAATGTGAGCAATGTTGAATATACATATTTAATATATGTCCTAAGGTTGATCTTTTCTTCTTTTTATTGTAGTAGCTAACCCTTCCCTTAATTTTATTTTTGTCTAAATTTCCATTGACCGTGTACACATCATATTCTATTAAAACTAAATTACTTTGAAGATATAACATTTTATGGAGTGAGTTATTGTTTAAGTACCTAAACTTTTTATGATAAATTAATTAAGGGAATAAGTTTTTATTATTACCAATCAAGGACTTCAATTATATTAAAATATATTTTTATTAATAAAAAAGATGAACTAACAAAAATATCTACTTAATAGATAAAAATAATTTATAATTAAAACAAAATATATGACATATATGTCCTGATTTTTTTTCAATTGATTAATATTTTTAAAAATTCTAATTGATAAATATTATTAAAATAGTTTTTATTAAATTTAAAGTCTTTAATCGATAATCAAAACAAATTTTAGATCATTAATTAATAAGTTTTAAAGTTAAAATTCTTAATTGATTATCACAATAAAGTTAAGATTCTTTTGCAACACTTTTCTCAACTTTTGTGTATTATATATTTAAATTCAAAGGAGAATATGTTCTTAAAAGTTAATTGCTAGCTCCAAAATATGCAGTTTCGATTTATGGTGTCAATAAATTACATCGTTGAGTAAAGCCTAAAACTTGCGCGCTTGTGAGTAATAGAAGATGGGGGGAAAATGAAAAATTAATTATATAAAAAACAATAATTTTTACCTTTGGACTGGCCAGTGGCCACAAAATTGTGGCAATAACTTTTTTCTGAAATGATAAATCAATGTTTTAAAACCAAATCAAATTAACTGATTGAATTGATTGGATTATAAATTGCCAATATTTTTTATTTAAATATTATCTGATTCAACTACAAATTTAATCAGTTGAATTAATTAAACTATGATTTTAAAATTTTGACAATTTAATTTTTAGTTTAGTTTTTAAAATATTGTGATAAACTTTATAATACATAAAATAAAACAATAATAACTTTAATATTTTTTTAAAAAAAAAAGCAGTTTTAATCCCATTATTGTGGAAGTACATCACATGGCGTTGAGACTTTTCCTTGACCTATTATTGGGATCGAATTCTTTTAAAACGTAGATTCAAATCCTTTTGTTTTTTTTGGGTAATATAAATATTGAGTGTCAGTCGTATGGTTGTATTATTTGCGATAGTGATAATTTCCGTATAGAATTGATATATATCTTATATATAAAAGTGGTTGTGTATATAACATCATCAAGTGTAAATGTAACCTATGGGTGAAGATTGGATGTTGTTATATTAATTAATATAGATGATACATTTGGTGAATTTTGTTTTCTTGAAGTTAGCAGTCATAACCAAGAAAACATTATTTGGCCTGTAATGTGTACTTGAAATATCAAATTATAGCTTTGCAGTGTTTTTCGTAGGTCAATCCATGCTTTCTTTAAAGGTTAGAACAACCATTTCATTTTTGCTTTTTAAATTTCTAAGTGATCCTTCTTTTCATGCATATTACATGCCACATAAATACATATACACAAGATAAGGGGGTCATTCTTATAAAACGTAATAGTAATGTTGTTTAAGTGGAATTCTAGTTTAGAGAGTTAGTAACAATTCTAACAAATAAATAAATATATCAAAACGAATGTGGGTTCAGAGTTATGTGGTAATCTCGTTGTAAAAATGATTTTGACAGTAACAAAAGGGATTTATGAGATTTGAAATAAATGAGTAAAAAATACAGAAAAAAAACTTTGAAAAGATTAAAGAAATTTAAAGAAATTGAACAGAAATTTAAAAATGTAGTAAATTAGTGAAAGCGTGTAAATGGTGCAAAATTAAAGTGCAGAATTTAAATAAAAAACAGTAAAGAAAAGCAAGTAAAAGTGCAAAGAAATGTAAAGGAATTTTAAAGAACAAAACTGAAAAGTAAATGAATTTAAAAGAACATTGCATTAATTTAAATGACTTAAAATGAAAAGGGAAGGCGTACTTGGATCAAAATCCCTTAATCTACTCGAGTTGAGATGTTAGGATTATGTATCAGCAAATAACCTCCCTTTTTTTCATCGTGATCACTAATATTTATAGACAAAATTACAAAAATAACTGACATCCTAAAATTTTAACACATCTTGACAATTATGCCATCAGCATATACCCACTTTCTGACAGAACCAGCACTTAACTGCTTTGACCATTCTTCATCGACTCAATGCAACCTTTCCGTCAAATTATTCTTCTGTCCAATATCAATACCTAATTGCCACATTAGAGTCCTTCTCCTGTTCAATACTTCTGTTGATTTCATCATTTATCATTTCTGTCGGCTCAATACATAGAAAATTTTTTCAATACTATCATCCAACTGACGAATTGCCAAATCTTTATTTTCAGCTCCAACAGATGCCCCCCAAAATTTTTCTTTCAACACCGACAGGAGAAAGATAAATTTTAATAAAAAATCCCTTCAATATATATAAATATATGATGGAGGATTAACTTACACCAGTGTAAATCTTTTTTCTCTTACACTCATTTTCAACCGTTAGTTTCACTTTTATCTAATGGTTACCTTTAATGAAATAATCTCAACCATTAGATGAAAGTGGAACTAACGATTGAAAATGGGTGTAAGAGAAAAATGACTTACACTGGTGTAAGCTGATCCCTCCTCTAAATATATATATATATATTTAAATCCAACAAAACCTTCCACAAGTATCTAGATAGCTACAATCAAGCTTATCATTGCAAACAATAAATAGTCGTTCCTAATAAATAGAGCTCATAATTACCCCTATTTTCTCGCAGAAAAATAACTTTTCAAATTCATGTGACTTTTCACTCCTTTATCACTATTTATCATCTTCAACCTCTCACCTCTCTTTACTGTTCATCACCTTCAACTTTACCTTCGCCTATTTTTTCTGCAAACTCTTGCCTTCTCCCATGGCTTCCAACTCTCAAACTCCTAACACGCCAACAACAAACTTGGGTAATCATGTCGTAGTTCAAGATCCAGTTCTACAAAAGTCTGAACTCTGGCATCTCTCGAAGGTAATTCTCCCCATTAACGACTCTCCACTTTCCTTGGATCCTCCGGCTGCTTTCTTGGCCCAGTTCTGCCCAAAGAATTTATTGCTGATGAAATAAATTCTTTCTTTCCTTGTAAAAGTTCCCAAGAAGCTATCTTGGCTTCCCTTCCTTCCATTCCTATCAGCTATTTCAGAAAATATGAAAGGCTATTTAGAACTCCCCCTACCCATATTAATGGGTATCTTGAGTGGCTTGACAGAGTTCAAGCTTCTAAAGAAAGCTTATGGAGGGAAATAGGTATTTTTTTTTGCATCCAGCTTTCTCGTTATCCCATAAAAATGGATTCTTGCATGTTGGGTGCCTCTTTCTTTTTCTGGAACAAAACCACTAACTTCTTCCAATTTTCCTATGGCATGATGGGTCCAATACTTTTCGACGTAGCTGCCATAACTTGTCTTTGACCAGATGGGGAAATCATTACGCCTGTTCTTCAACCTTCAAACACCATTGATGTATATTCAAAAGCCCCAACTTCCTTTTCCAACTTCATTAGCTTTTATTCCCCTGAATCAGGTCCTGTGACTGACGAAGAACACATAGCTTTCCTTCTTCTCTGGCTTTTAGCCTATGCTATAGGTTCTAAGTCGATTCAAGTATCCAGATTCTTTCTTCAACTTGCTAACCTTCTTCATGAAGGTCGACCACTAGCTCTTGGTCAATTTCTCCTTGCCAATCTCTATTTGAGTATAGGTAAAATTGTCCAAAGCATCAGAGCTCAGGTAAAGAAAACCAATTCTGGTGGCCCAATGTGGCTACTCCAACTTTGGTTGAACGCTATACTAGGAGATTTCTTGGTCGACTCTTCTCCTCCAACAGTCTCTCTTGCTACATATGACATTAAACTTTGCCATGTAAAACATGAGAAAATCCACAAATAGAGCTTAGAAAATTTCATGCACTTTTTTAGTATTTTTCATTCCATCTCTTTTAGCACTGAAGACATATATTTTGCTCCCTTTGCCGACTGTTCCCTTGGTCCAGAATGGTTTACTTGTCCAATTCTTTCTAATGACCCTTCTATTCAAACCGACAACATTTCTAGTTGGTCGAACTTTCTTTACCGATAAGTCCTGGTGGCTGGTCTCCCTAGTTTGACAGATAAATCTTTAGAGTTATGTCTGCCAAACATGGTAGCTCGACAATTGGGATTTTGTCAAACTAGTCCAGCACCTTTCTCTCATAGGGCCAAAGAACACCTCATCAATGGCCACTTACAAAGCATGTCGGATCTAGTTCAAGTAGCTTCAAAAAATGAAAGGCACAAGCATCATTTTGAGATCTCTGTATTTACCCCCTACAGAGGAGTTTCAAAGGATTTTGTCAATTGGTAGACTAGATATTATAGTTCTTATCATGTCGACATTGAGACCTGTCGAAGCTGCATTACTGAAACTCTGATTCCTGTGTAGGGTCAAGATCCTTCATCAAAGACCAAAGGTAAACATATTCAGGATATCAAGGCTTTTGAAAAATATTACAAAATCAAGTGGGACTTCAGGTTTCCTAGCTTAATTGTTCGACATTGTGAAGAAGTCATGGCCAAGCTAAAACGAGCACGCAAGGAAAAATGTTCTACAAATTTTCTCTCAGTTTCTATAAAAAAACCCTTTAGCACGACTTGAACCTTTTCAAATCCCTTTTCCAAAGCCAGTGCTTCTTCCTTGTGCTCATTTTGGACTGGCCGACGAATTCTCAGGTAAATCTACAAGGGCTGGTAACTTCCCTATTTCAGATAGGATATATTTTGTGAGCGATATCTTTCTTACAAGAACTCCAGAAGTCAAGTTTACTCATTGGTTTGCCTTGTTGTACGAACAATTTGCCAGGAATACCCGAGTCATCACTGAAATACTTGAAGGTATTTTTTCTCTTTGCATTATGTTATCTTTAATTTTATACCCCGTTTACTAAATACACTTTCCTTCTTGCAGCACTTCCATTAAAAAGAAGTGATGATGAAGAAGAAGTTGAAACCACTTCTTCCAAAAAGAAGAAAAGCAAGAAAACCCAAAAACCTCCTGTTCCCAAGGATTCAAAGGTCAAATCAGCTGCATCAATGTCGACAAAGAGTTCTTCAAAACATGACGTTGTTGCTACAAAGCTTCCAAAATCAAAAACCCTCAAGGTATACATACTTTTCCGACCATATATTAAGACTTGGTTTATAATTTTGTTCAAGTCTAAATTATTGTTGAATTTAGATTAGCGAATCTGTTCCTGCCACTTCTGTTTCTCCTGTCGAATCTTCAATCCCATCTCCAGAACAGCATCCAAAGGTATGCCTTGTATTATTGCACATTCCCTAATACTAGGCAATAATCTCACCCTTTTACCTTTACAGAAGAAGAAGAAGAAGATTCCAACCACCATTTCTACTTCGAAGCCTCCTGTCGAAGAAACAAAAACCATCTTTCTTTCATCTAAGGTAAATTTCAATCAACACACTTCTTTTTTTTTCCTTAGATTCTTGACTTTTTCCACTCATTTAACACCTGATTCTATCATTTCAGGATCCGGAGGCTGAACAATCCACAAATCATCCTCCTGAACCAGTTGTCAAACCAAGAATTGAGGAATCAATTCGACAATCACTTAAGGTAATATATCGTACTAAAATATTTTCCTAAGCATTACTTGTTCTTAAACCTCTTGTCTTTGAAACCTTTTCTACTTATCTACAGGATTCATCAAATTTGGCTATAGCTAATAGCCCACAAAGATTGGAAATAGTTAATCCTCTAGAATCCCAAACTTCTCCTAATTTTGCAATTCCTGCTGTTTCCACACTGTCTCCGACAGGAACCCAAACTGTCGTAACCTCTAAGCATATTCTAGTCCCTTTATACAATGAAGGAACTTCTCAAACAGACAAGGCTAATCCAATCCAAATTCACTCAGAAGAATTTGATATGGATGCCCTTATGGCAGTGTTTACTCCAATCGACCCACCTCCATCCCCTCCGGCTGACTTGATTACTTCGGAGCCAGAAGATACTGAGAGATGGAAGTAGACTTAAATGATCTGATCACAATGCTATCAGGTGGTCACAGGAGTTCTCCTCAATCAGCCCGCTCTTCCACGCAACTAGGGCAAGATTCTAGTGACTCTCAAGTCACTAAACTCTTAGCTGAATTGAAAAATGACTTCACCTATTCTTTTGAACACCTGAGTTCTGATCAACCCCTTCAAGAAAGGATGATGACCATTGCGACAGAACTTGAGCCCCTTGCCCAACAACTTCTAATAACTTGTTGAGCTCTTCCTACAACTGTTAAAAACTTCCTTCAGAGCTTAACAAAAAAGATGCCTACTATTCGTCGAGTCATTCCTGCTTACAACAAAGAAGTCCAAGAAAAATCCAGGATCTTGAAGCAGCTGACCGACACAAAGAATGAAAATGAACTCTTGAAAGAGAATCTTACAAAAGGCAAAAATAAAGAGGCAGAGCTCGACAAATAAATAGAGGATTTGAAGAAAAAACTTGAAGCAGCCGAACGACGAAAACAAAACCTTTGAACAGTATTGCAACAAGGGGCCGCCAGGCAACAAATTATTACCAAGAAGACCAAACATTGGGCGGTCAAAGCCAAAGCTGTATTGGCCAAAATAAAACTGCCTGTACCGACAAGCAAACTTTGGAAGATTCCTGGGGAGTACTGCAAAAGTTTTAAATGTAAATTTTTTTCTTTTGTAAAGTTTGGCAATATCAAGTTATAATTATACATTTAGCATTCTTATTATGACATTGTAACTTGTAATTGCCAAATACATGAATGAACAATTTTTTTTCATTGCTTGTCAATTTTTACTTCACACATTGTCAATCTATATGGCTTCAAATATTTGCCATTAATTCACTTAATTCTTAAACCAGAATTAATTTTGACAAGTGCATAAGCATTTCCTGAAAATACTCTAGTCACTTTAAATGGTCCTTTCCACTTCGGAGACCATTTCCCATATTCTCGACACTTCTTATCCATGGGCAAAATCACCTTCCAAACCAAATCATTAATTTTAAAAGATTTATACTTAATTCAACTATCATAAAACTTTACAATTCTTTATTTCTGTCGAATCAAATGTTCCAAAGCAATTAATCTTTTGTCGCTTAATTCATTTAGTTCACCAAACATCAAGTCTCAGTAATGCTCAACTGGTAACTCATCTTGTTTTTTAATACAAATTAATTGAAGATTAATCTCAACAGGCAAAACTGCATCATGACCATATACCAATTTGTATGGTGATGTGTCCGTCGCTTCTCTTGGTGAATTTCTATATGCCCATAGAACTTGATTAAGAGTATTATGCCAATTTCTAGGTTGTCGACTAATATGTTTTTTAACCAAACCTATTATTATCTTATTCATGGCCTCTACCTGGCCATTTGCCTAAGCATAATAAGGTGTCGATGTGAGCATTTTTATTTTCCTTGAACTGGCATACTCGACAATGTTCTTTCCTATGAATACTGATCCTTGATCAATTGTCAAAGTTTGTGGTATCTCGAATTGACAAACTATATTATCTTCAATAAAGTCAATTACATTCTGCTGGGTTATATCTTTTAAGGCTACAGCCTTAGCCCATTTGGTAAAGTAATCAACTCCTACTAAAATATATTTATGTCCTTTTGACAACGCAGGATGAATTTGACCAATTAAATCCAAAGCCCATCCCTTAAAAGGCCATGGTTTAACTATAGAATATAATTCACTAGCAAGAACATTTTGTATATGGCCATGTCTTTGACATTCTTCACAAGACTTGGCAAACATTATACAATCCCTAACCAATGTAGGCCAATAGTACCTTTGTCGTCGAAGAACCCATTTCATATTTTCTCCTGCCTGATGAGCCCCACAAATTCCTTCGTGGACTTCTACCAAGGCAATATAAGCCACTGCTTCACTCAGGTAAACCTCTATATTTCCATCAACAGACTTTCTATACAAGGCTCCCCCTAATACTATAAATTTTGACGCTCTATACTTGAGCTTTCTATCCACATCTTGACTTGGATTTTCCAAATAACTTAGTATTGGTTGTCTCTAGTCATTAATTATTGAAATATCATTTTGTAGTATATCTCTTTCCTCTAATAGATATAAAAGTTCCCTTATTTCCATTAAATTTGTAAGAACCTTGGATGAAATTCTATATCCAGAGACTACTTGTACTAATTCATTAGCCTCTTCATTTAAACCTCTGGAAATGTGTTCGACAGTTACTTCGTCGAATTACTTCATTAACTTACTCACCACAATATAATATTTTGTTAAATTTTCACTAACACATTTATATTCTTAAGCAAGCTGTTTAATGACCAACTGTGAATCACCAAAACATGCACACTTTGTGCTTTCATTTCTACTAAAATTTCCAATCTAATAATTAAGGCTTCATATTCAGCCTCATTGTTGGAGCAGGTATATTTAAGTTCAAACATGAACTTAGTTGGAGTGTCTTGAGGAGAAACAACTAAAATCCCCACTCTAATTCCATTCTGATGCCTTGAACCATCAAAATATAAACACCAAGGTTTTAAACCGATAACATTTATGTTATCCATATCCAAACAAGGGTGGTCAACCAAGAAGTTAGCAATTGTTTAGCCTTTCACCGCTCTCATTAGAACATATTGTAAAGAAAATTCTGACAAAGTAATAGTCCATTTTCCAATACTTCCATTTAACACTAGTTTTGATAACATATATTTTATTACATCAATTTTTGACATAACCAGTACATTACAATGTGTGAGAATCCGTGTGTTGTATGCTATTTCAGGAATGTTAATATTATATCTCTTACTTATTTAGAATTCGAATCTGTATTTATTTTTGTAATTAGTCAATCCCTCAAATCAAGGGATCTAGAATTAAGGAAGGAAACAATCTGTATTTATTTTTGTAATTAGTCAATCCCTCAAATCAAGGGATCTAGAATCAAGGAAGGAAACATCAGTTGTTTCCTAAAATAGTTGCTAGCACCTGTGTATATATTGCATATGATTGATCAATAATATGAGAGAGTTCAAATCTTATTTTTTGATTCTGACATGGTATCAGAGCCCTCGTTCTAAGGGAGCCTACTTCCACAACACAACCCTACAGCCGTTAGCCTTCATTTTCGACGCACAAACATTTCAGTTGGCCTTCATCGCCAACACACACTACCCATTGGTTAG
The DNA here is from genome assembly GCA_029884595.1 of Ormosia semicastrata. Taxonomy (NCBI): domain Eukaryota; kingdom Viridiplantae; phylum Streptophyta; class Magnoliopsida; order Fabales; family Fabaceae; genus Ormosia; species Ormosia semicastrata. The sequence continues at coordinate 76,826,264 of JAQQTO010000061.1, forward strand.
CCTTCATTGCTGACCTTTCTCCCAGTCGCACCTTTCTCCATTCATTCGGCCTTTATTGCCATCAGTGGTTACAGCCTTCATACCTCACGATGTCTAACACAGAGGGCGAAGTTCTGAACATAGAGAAGGGAACGAAGGATACCCAACCCCACCAACCTGGAGAATTGCAAACTATCCATGCTGCCTATCGACTAAATAGGAAGAACTACTTGAAATGGTCCCAACTTATTCGGACGGTGCTGAAAGGGAAAGGGAAAATGAGCCACATCACGGGGACTGGACCAAAACAGGGAGACCCCAAGTTCAACGCATGGGATGAGGAAGATGCTATGATCATAGCTTGGTTGTGGAACTCAATGATTCCCGAATTCAGCGATACTTGCATGTTTCTCAGCACTGCAAAGGAGGTTTGGGATGCAATGGAGCAGACCTACTCCAAAGCCAAGGATGCGGCCCAGGTATATGAAATCAAGGTACAAACAGTGGCAGCAAAGCAAGGGAATAAGACTGTTACTGAATATGCCAATCAGCTAAAGTCCCTATGGATGGAACTAGACCTCTATAGAGTGATCAAGACCAAATGTTCAGAAGATGCCACAAATCTCAAGGAGTTTATTGAGTAGGACAGGGTTTATGATTTCCTAGTTGGCTTAAATTCTAAATTTGATCAGGTCAGAATTCAAATTCTTAGGAGACAAACGCTTCCATGCTTCAATGAAGTGGTGGCCATAGTACGAGAAGAAGAAAGTCGAAGATGCTTGATGCTGGAAACTCCCAATGTGGATAGCTCAGCCATGGTGACTGAACGTATTAATAGAGAGCCTGCAAATGGTGGGAAAAAGAATGATGGGCTGTGGTGCACATATTGCAACAAGCCACGCCACACTCGCAAGAAGTGCTGGAAACTGAATGGAAAGCCTCCTACCCGTGAGTGGAGTCAGAAAGGGGGATCTTCCAAGAAAAATGGGTATATTAATGTTGCAGTAAGCGACACTAGTGGTGGGAATAAGCCTGAATCCAGCAACCTGAATCAGGACTAGATAGAAAAGGGTGAGGTCTTTCCTTAACAACTTGGAAAAACCTTCAGGTACTTTTACTTTAGCATTCTCAGGTATGCTTCCATTTTCAGTTGGATTAAATGTTTCAGAAAAACCCTCTACCCTGCTCTGGATTTTGGATTCTGGAGCCACAGACCATATGACACCTATATCCACATACTTTTCCACCTATTCACCTTATCCTAGTAATAAAAAAGTTATTACAGTAGATGGTAATCTTGTGACGATGGCAAGTTTGGGAGACATTAAAATAAATACATCTTTAACATTAAAGAATGTTCTTCATGTTCCCAAGTTATCCACCAACCTTGTTTCTGTACAAAAACTTACTCAAGATTTATCCTGTAAAGTGATTTTTCACACCAATCATTGTGTTTTTCAGAACAAGGACTCAACGAGAACGATTGGACTTGATAGAGAATGGAATGACCTCTATTATATTGAAGAACCAAAACTGCACTCCTTGGCTGCCACCAATTTGCCTCACTTGTCCGAATCTATGTTATCCAATAAGGAAATAATTCTTCTTTACCATTGTAGATTAGGACACCCTTCCTATAGGATTATCAAAATTCTTTTTCCTTCACTATTTACCCAAATTGAGGTTGAGAGTCTACATTATGATGTGTGTGAGCTTGCTAAACACAAGTGTGTATCTTTTCCCATAAGTAATAAAAGATGCATATTTCCCTTTTATCTTATTCATACTGATGTGTGGGGTCCCTCTAAAGTTCCTAGTGTGTCTGGTGCTCGCTGGTTTGTGACCTTTATTGATGATTGTACCCATGTTACTTGGACCTTCTTACTTAAAAATAAATCTGAAGTAAGCTTGACTTTCCAAATTTTTTTCTCCATGATTAAAAATCAATTTGGTGTGAGTATCAAGCGCCTTAGGTCTAACAATGCTAAGGATTACTTCAATTCCACCCTTACACCTTTCTGTAAAAAAGAAGGCATTGTACATGAGTCCTCTTGTGTCAAAACACCACAACAAAATGGGATAGCTGAAAGAAAGAATGGGCACCTTCTTGACCAAACACGTGCACTTTTGAATCAGTATAATGTTCCTAAAACCTTCTGGGGGAAAGCTATTCTTACAGCAACATACTTAATCAATAGACTTCCTTCCAAGGTCCTAGGTCTAAAAAGTCCAATGAACACCCTTTCTACCTTTTACCCAAATATCTCCATTACAAATAACCTTACCCCTCGGATTTTTGGGTGTGTATCCTTTGTCCATGTCCATAGTCAAGATAGAGGGAAACTTGATCCTAGGGCCCTTAAATGTGTGTTTGTTGGGTACTCGTCCACTCAAAAGGGATATAAATGTTATCACCCTTCTTCAAAAAAAATTTTGTTTCCTGGGATGTCACCTTTCATGAAGCTCAACCCTATTTCCCTCAACTTTATCTTCAGGGGGAGAGCTTTAGGGAAGATAAGGATCTAGAACCCTCTAGGTTACCTGACTTGCCTAGTTTTGAGCCTAAAAACCTACCCTCTGATACTGAATCTGATATGGAACCTGATATGGCTAAAACTGAACCTGAGATGGCTGCAACCGAATCTTCTGATGTAGCCAAGCCTGATGTGTGGTTTGGACAAAATCGGTTTACAAAAAGAGGTCGATGGTCGTTCCAAACTCTCTGCCGATTCGGGAGTCCAACTCAACCCTTCTCTACCGAGGTAATAAATTTCGATTTTGAAGCTTTACAGGATAAACCGAGTCTCAATCTGTTGTTGATGATCTTGACCTTCCAATTCTTTGTTAGAAAAGGAACCGAGAAAAGCCACTAAAATGACCTCTTATCCCCCTCTCCAACTACCTCTCATTTAAGCATTTTTCACCCACTCACAAAGTCTTCCTAATTAACCTAAACACTACCTCCATACCCACTACACTATCTGAGGCATTGTCCAATGAAAAATGGAAGCAAGCCATGAATGTTGAGATGGAGGCCCTGGAGAAAAATGAAACATGGGAATTAGTTACTCTCCCAGGAGGAAAAAGGCCAGTTGGATGCAAGTGGATATATACCGTGAAATATAAAGCTGATGGGTCAATTGAAAGGTATAAGGCGAGGCTTATTGCCAAAGGGTTCACACAAACCTATGGGATTGATTACTTAGAGACATTTGCTCCGGTTGCTAAAATGAACACAGTTAGTGTACTACTGTCTCTTGCTACCAATAAGGGTTGGGATTTACAACAGTGTGATGTAAAGAATGCGTTCTTACATGGGGAACTTGAGGAAGAAATCTACATGGAAGTGCCTCCAGGATATGGAAGAAATGTAGCTGCCAACATAGTGTGCAAGTTAAAAAAGGCCCTATATGGGCTGAAACAATCTCCTCGAGCTTGGTTTGGAAGGTTTACTAAAGCTATGACTACCTTGGGGTACAAACAAAGTCAAGGGAATCATACACTGTTCATTAAATGTTCTGCCTCAGGGGGAGTAACAGCACTATTAGTATATGTAGATGATAGGAGAGAACAGCAAGCTTTGAGTCAGTCTTTGGCCAAGGAATTTGAGATCAAAACCTTGGGAAAGCTGAAATATTTCTTAGGAATCGAAGTGGCACACTCTAAGAAAGGCATCTTCATATCACAAAAAAAAATACATAATTGATTTACTCAAGGAAATAGGTAAAACAACATGTAAGCCTGCAAGTACTCCCATGGATCCAAGCTTAAAATTGGGGAATGCAGAGGAGGATGTTGTTGTTGATAAGGAAATGTATCAGTGCCTTGTGGGTAGGCTCATTTACTTGTCCCACGCCAGGTCGGATATCGCCTATGCAGTGAGTCTAGTCAGCCAATTTATGCATAGTCCAAGAGAAACTCATCTGCAAGCTGCTCACAGGATTTTGCAGTACCTCAAGGGGACTCTGGGAAGAGGAATCTTGTTCAAGAGAAGTGGGAATATGTCTCTTGAAGCTTATACAGATGCTGACTACGCAGGGTCAATTGTTGATAGGAGATCAACTACTGGGTATTGCACTTTTATTGGAGGAAATCTTGTGACTTGGAGAAGTAAAAAACAGAGTGTAGTGGTGCGATCTAGTGCTGAAGCAGAATTTCGTGCCATGGCACAGGGTGTGTGTGAATTACTTTGGTTAAAAATCATATTAGAAGATTTGAAGATCAAGTGGGAAGAACCAATGAAGTTTTACAGCGATAACAAATCCGCAATCAGCATAGCGCATAATCCAGTCCAACATGATCGAACTAAGCACATTGAGGTGGATAGGCACTTCATTAAAGAAAAGCTTGACAGCGGTTTAATATGCACTCCATATGTGCCTACACAAGGACAACTTGCGGATATCCTCACCAAAGGATTGAATAGCTCCACATTCGAGAGAATTGTTTCCAAGCTGGGAATGGAAAACACCTATTCACCAGCTTGAGGGGGAGTGTGAGAATCCGTGTGTTGTATGCTATTTCAGGAATGTTAATATTGTATCTCTTACTTATTTAGAATTAGAATCTGTATTTATTTTTGTAATTAGTCAATCCCTCAAATCAAGGGATCTAGAATTAAGGAAGGAAACAATCTGTATTTATTTTTGTAATTAGTCAATCCCTCAAATCAAAGGATCTAGAATTAAGGAAAGAAACATCAGTTGTTTCTTAAAATAGTTGCTAACACCTATGTATATATTGCATATGATTGATCAATAATATAAGAGAGTTCAAATCCTATTTTTTTATTCTGACACAATGCATCATATAATATTTAAGTTTAGTACATGAGAAGTACAATACTAAACAAAGTTTCTCTATGGCACTATATGTAACACCCCAAATTTCCCATATCTTAAACAGTAATTTTGACAGTTAATAGAATTTTACTGTTTAGTAATTTCTGGATACTGTAAAATTATTTGGATTATTCCGTCAGCGTATTTGATCATTTTGAGTGATTTACTCCGTGTTAAGAAAATAATAATTTTCGGGTCAGGAAAAATCTTTTTGTATTTATTTCTCTTAACTGTTAATTATTTTTAACAATCTGACTTGATTTTCATACATTTTCTAATTTTTGTGATTTTATGTGTGATTTTGAATTTTTTTTCTATTTGTGGGCCTCACGAGGTGTTTGTGGGCCCAAGTGACCATACGTGGGCCCAAGTGGGTCCCGCAAAGTGAAAAAAATTTCTACGCATAGAAAAATTTGTACTATTTAGACGGAGACAGGGGATCTTACTAAACCTGAATCCGGAAACAATTTTAGAAAATTTGTTTTGTACTGTATTTATTTATCGGAAGATAAAAATACAGTAAATATATTCTTTCGTGGAATTTTTAGTAGATAAAAATAGAAATTATATTGCTTAAGTCAACATTGGTGATTTGGATATCCACTGTTGATTCAATTAACGGTTAAGAAATAAATTTAATAAAGAAACATAAGATAATCATCATTGATTTAATCAATGGTGTGAGAATAAACTTAATTAGGCAAGCTTCAATATCAACCGTAAATTTAATCAACGGTGTAAATTTGATTATATAAGTGACCATTTACAACCATTGGATTTAGAATTGATCAAAGGTGGAGATTTGGTCTTGTAAAGTAACAAGGACCATTTATGACCGTTGGATGAAGAATTAATCAAGGGTGGAGATTTGGTCTTCTAAAAAGGTTATGACTAATTATAACCCTTGGATTTAAAGTTTGAAGGAGCAATCTTGACCCTTTATTTTGGAGACATATCTAATGGCTAGAATTTAAAGGAGAAGGATCCAATGGCTTAGATTTAGTCTTCTAAAAATCAAAAGTCTACCTAAATCCTAACCATTGAATTAATCAATGGCTAGAAATGCTTCAAATAATGGCCTAATTAACAAGTTAAGTAAACTAAATTAAATGTTAAATTGTTATAATCTAATTCTTAATTAGATATCCTAATTTTAATTAGAGATTATAATATGTGAAATAATATGTTAATTAATTAATTATATAGTTAGAATGTTAGTTAAGATTGGTTAGGAAATTTAACCTAACTAATTACCTAATTAATTAGCATGCAATTAGGTGAAAATTGAGAACAATTAATTCCCTAAAATACTCAAGGAGCCACACGGTTTTCATGCAGCTTGGGGAGACTTTTACATGGTTCTTGAACCACCAATAATAGCCATGCAAACTAAATTAATGACCATTATTGTTTGTCATGGTCAATATGACCATTATTGTTTTGTTTGCTTCCTTTGGATTGCATGATGAAGGGGGGGCGGTTGGAGAAGCAAGAAAGAAGAAGAGACATGTTGAGACATGTTGGAGTAGCCTTTTTAGGCCAAAGAAAAAGCTTGAAGACATTAATTAGATGTCTTGACCAATTATTGATCATTTTCCTAAAGCAAAATTATTTTCTTCTTTCTCTCCATGCAATGCTACGGCTGCTCACTTCAATTCAGCCATTTGATTTCATTTGTATCATATTTTATAACACTTAACTTATTCTCTCTCTTCTCTCTCTTCCAATTTGTCAAGAACACCAAGAACAACACCATTTTCTTTCCTTCCTTGAGCATTCGGTCACCACCCATGGAACCACTTCCAATCTTCCATAATTTTATCTAGCTACATATCTTGAATCCTCTCATCAATTCAAAACACTTTCATGTTGGAGACTTTCTCTAAATCATTCATCTTCATCACTCAACCAAGCCAAGAACACAAAACAACCATTTTCCTTCATTTTCTCACCAAATGGTTCGGCCATGACCACCAAAAGCACCACCCATCACTTTTAATTTCATCCAACCATAGATCTTGAATCTACATGATATTCTAAGCAACTTTCATGGTGGAGACTTTCTCTAAATCATTCATCTTCATGGACTTTCTTCAAGAACAAAGTTATGGGGTTTTTGAGGTGAAGTATAAGAAGACTTCATTTCTTCTCTTCTTTTTCATGATCTAAACCATGTTTGATCCATGGTTCCTCTTAATCAAGCTTAGTATACTAATTTCTATGTATTTTGTTTTGAATTTGAGAAGCCCTTGGTGTTGAAGGACTTGGAAAGAGAAGCAAAATCAAGAAGCTTTGAGGATCTTCAAGAGGTAAGAGGGAGATCCATCTCACCAACCAAGTATGGTGGTGAGAGATGGTCTTATATTTGATGGATGGTGAATCCATGTGAGGATTCTAATCCATGGTCATGTAATAATTAATTGTATGTTTATGAGCTTTGATTTATTTTCTTATGCTTTGATTATTTTTGTCTATGCTTAATATGCTTTGCATGATTTTATGATTTTGATAGTATACTTATAATATGCATGATGAGTATATGGCATGTTTGTGATATTTATGATGAAATATATATATGTATGCCATGATGTGTGGATGGAAAGAAAACTAATCTTGGTCCCAATGGCCAAGGAAGAGCTACGGTTTTGATGCCCTTGATTTGGGTCAATGTGGAAATTTTTTTTAAGAATAAGGAAATTAAATTTTTATCCCTAGAATAATGAGAATTTCGATCAAGACACCTCAAAATAGGTGTTCACAAATTTATATTTTCATGAATGATAAAATTGAATGATTTGAGAAGCAAAGAAAATAAACAAAAGGTTTGTGTTACAAAAAGAATGCATACGGTTTTGGAATTTATTTAAGTTGGAAAGAAAAAAAAATAATTCATGGTTTCAATGGCCATTTATAAGATTTTGATAAATTTAGAACAAATGTTTTACGTATCTTTAAATTAATAATTTCATGAAGAATGATAATGGATGATTTGAAGAGTATGGAAAATAAACAAAGGGTTTGTTTTTTTTTAAGAGAACAAAAATACGATTTTAGAGGAATTTTTATTAATTTATTTTGTGTAAAAAGATCCTAAGTATTTTTCTAAATATGAGTTTTGAATGAAATGGGCAAACATTAATTTTAAGGATTTGCAAAGAAAGTGAAAAAGGAATTGCAAAGAAAGTAAAAATGAATTTGAACAAATGGGTTTGGTTTTTATAACCATCGGTACTTCGGTTTTGAAAATAAAATTTTAATGATTTTGTTTGTGTAAAACCATATCAATTTAAAAGGAAAAATATTTGATGATTTCAATAGTCATGTCCACGTTTTTGAAGGCTTGTAATGCCTTGATTTTTATGAACAAAGTGATTTTCAAAGTGGAAACGTAAATTGATTTAATATAAGGAATTTGAAAATGGAATCAGAGCATTTTAATCACTTGAGAAATTAATTTTTTGTAAACGAAAATATTTGAACTTCAATTTATTTTGAAAAAGGTTGTGTTTGGAAATGCTTTGAGAAAAATGGAGAATAAAATGGTGATTTAAGAATTTACTAAAGTATAACTTATTTTCAAGTTTTGAAATACGTGTGAAAATTTTAAGATTTGAAACATTGATTTATATCAATGGAAAAGTAATTTTACGGATTATATTTGAAAAAAATTTCTTGAGTAAAGAAAGCGTGGAAAAAGATTTTCTTGAGTAAGAAAATGTGAAAAATGAAATACAAAGTCATAATATTTTGAGAAAAGATGAAATGGAATTTTTGAAGGTTGAGAAATATTTTTTCGTAATAGAATTATGGTGAAAAATTATTTACGTATCTTAAAAACATGTTGAAAATGATATTGACTTATTTGAAAGTCCAAAATAATGTTTAGAATATTGAGGAATATTTTACATGATTGTAAAATGGTGAAAAATGATTTACGTATCTTAAAAATGATTTAAAATATAGTAAAATATTTCTACATAATTTGAAATATGTTAAAATATTTCTACGTGATTTGAATTACGTTTAAATATTTTATGTAAGTTTAAATATTTTACGTGATTTGAAATACTGATTGAAAAATCACTATGTGATTAAATAATGATAGAATATTTTTACGTAATTATGGTAGAAAATTGTTATGAGATTTGGGAAGCGTTTAAATATTTTACACTATTGAAAATATTATTGAAAAATATATGCAATTTTGAAACAGTGAAAAAATATGTAATTTGAGAAACGTATATTTTTACGCGATTGAGAAAGACATTGAAAAATTAATACGTGATTTAAAAAAGTGCAATGTGAAGAAGAGTCATGCATTTTGAAAACGTAACAAAAGTGTTACAGTATTGGGAAAATATAACAGAAACGTTTCAGAATTTTGAAAATGTAATAGAAACATTTTGGAATTGTGAAAACATAATGGAAATGTTATGCAATTTTGTGAAAATACGGCGAAAGTGTTTTATAACTATGAAAACATGATAACATGATTTTGTGTTGAAAATATAGTATAATTACTGTTGAACCAGTGTATGGACACTGTATGAGAAAATGACATGTTTTGCCTATGATTGGCATTTGGTGCATTATACATGCATTGGAAAGATATGTCTGTGATTGGATTTGGTGCATTATACGTGCATTGAAAAAAATATGCATTGAACCATATGATTATATTGAACAAATGAAATTGAAAAGATCTGGCCCTTTGGGGTTGGACTTGCACTGATATATTCGTGCATTGTATAAAATATAGCTAATAGCTATTATGGCCCTTGTGGTTGAAGAGGGAATGAGAATTGATAGTAAGGTCTATGATGGATCTTGGGGCGTTGAGGCACGGCGGTCGACCGTGGACGGTTAGCATAGTACCTTGTGCCACTTGGCGATACTGATCCATTGCAACGCATTGACGATACCCGACAAGAACACGATTCTTTTCAACGACCGGGAGATTGTCTTTGGGCTAAAGGTGACAATTGACCGAGCATTCTTCTCGAAATTGTGAAAACCTCCATGGAGTTGTTTTTGAAAAAGCGAGTCTTTGTACATATGCATAAATCGAACATTTATATCGTGTGATATATTAATTGAGGAATATTGGTTATTGGTTATGATAATTGAATTGATAAATGATTGGATGATGATTAAACTGATAAATGATTGGATGATGATGATGATAATGCTGATAACATGATTATGGTATGATCTGTCTGTATGATATTGTTGGTTGTGTGTTATCTCTGTGCTGCCATGTTGGTATTAGTGTAGGTGATCTCACCTCTTTGTTATGTTATTTTGCTGTGTCTGTACTGTTAAAATCAAATAATAGAAAGATCGAGTTGTCTTAGACATAACGGGCGATGGATACTCTGAGATTGGTGACAACAATAAGGAGTGGACATTCAGGACTCGAAGGTGTGCAGTGTTGACAAAGGAACAGATGTCTGATGCATCAAGATGAACAGAAAAAGGAATAAGTATGTTAAAGTTTTCCGTTAGTGTTGTACCATGCTATTAAGTAGGACCCATCATGGGGTTTCCTACTGTCAAAAAAAAAAATAAGTCTGTTAATTTTATATTTCTCTTTAAATTTAATTTTATATTTCTCTTTAAATTGTGATATTAATTGGTGTCAATATTGCATAATGAATAGTTGAAATATGATTTTCAATATTACCTAATATTTTCAGTAAATTTACGTTTCAGTAAAGAAGAAATTTTGAAACCCATCTTTTATAACTCAAACTTTGTGCGAACTTATTTTCAGATTATGAGTCGGGAGTCAGAAATGTGATGCCCTAGCTAGGGTGTTACACTATATCTTCTCTCAGCATCATCCAAAACTCAACTAAGATAATACACAACTCTTTCGACGTTATTTTCATCTTCGTGAGCCAGCATACTTCCTATGGTTTCTTCTAACGCTGATATATACAACTTCAACGGTCATCGAGGCACTGGAGGCATCATGACGGTGGATTTGTCAAATACTGCTTTATCTGGTCGAAGGCTTCTTGGTGGTAAGGTTCCCATATAAAATCATGTTCAGCCTGCAACTTGATCAATGGAGCAAAAACTCTAGTTCTTCCCGACAAATTGGATATGAATCTTCTCAGGAAATTAACTTTTCCTAAAAAGGATTACAATTCCTTTTTGTTTGTCGGTGGTGTGGCCTCCAAAACTGCATTGGCTTTATTCTTGTCCACTTTAATCCCTTTTTTATAGACTAAGAAACCCAGGTATTTAGCAACCGATACTCCAAAACCATATTTTTCTGGATTCATCTTAAGGCTGTGCTTCCTTATCCTGTCGAATGCCTGCCTCAAGTTTGTCAAATGGTTTTCCTTTGTTTCCAACTTGACAATGACATCATCGATGTAAACTTCCATAAATTTCCCGATGACATCATGGAAAATTGTGTTCATTGCCCTCTGATAAGTGGCCCCTGCATTTTTTAAACTGAAAGGCATGACTACCCATTCATATGTCTCAATGGCTCCAGGATATCTAAAGGCAGTTTTTGACACGTCCTCCTCAGTTATAAAAATTTGATTATAACCTGCATGGCCATCCATAAAACTTAATAATTCATGTCCAGATGCGGCATCAACTAACATGTCCAGAATTGGCATAGGATATTCATCTTTAAGTGTGGCAGTGTTCAAATTTCTAAAATCTACACATATTCTTAACTTGCCATTTTTCTTGACTACAGGAACAATATTAGAAAGCCATTCGACATACCTGATTATTCTGATGAATTTGGCTTTGAGCAGTCTTTCGACTTCTTTTTTATCTTTAAGATCACCTCAGGTGCAAATCTCCTGTTGGCTTGCTTGACAGGTCTGCATCCTTCTTTCAGAGGCAATTTGTGCTCGACAAGATCTCTACTCAATCCAGACATTTCATCATAATCCCAGGCAAAACAATCTTTATATTCCATAATTAACTCGATAAGCTTTTCTTTGAACTCCTCTGGCAGAAATGAACTTACAAAAATAGGCCTCCTATCTATTTCAGTGCCCAAGTTTATTTCTTCTAAAGAATCTTCCACTTTTACACCTTGCTTTCTAATAAGTCCTTTTTCAAAACCTAAAGGACCATCATCGATTACACAATCTGACAACACACTTTCAACAGAGTATATTGCCTTGTCGGGTAAATAAGCCAACAATCTTTCTGAGTGATCCTTAACACTCATAACTAGTGCTTGGCTGATCATCTTCGGCCTTCTTCACCAGTCGTATACCAAACTGATCCCTCAAGCAAACTTCGAGTGCATCTTTATTAATGACTCCACCACTTGTTGTTACTGGTTTAACACTTGGGGCATATATTCTAAAATCGACATGAAGTTGCTGGAGATAGCAAGGACTGTCATCTGCTTCTATTATTTCAACTTGGTCATATTTATTCTAAAGAATGAGCTTCTGATGAACCGTTGATGGTATTGCTCCAACAGCATGAATCCAATCCCTTCCTAGCAAAAGATTGTAACTTGACTTTGTCAGAATTACCACAAATAGCATCGGTCTTGTAACAGATCCGACTTGTACTTTCAACATCACCACTCCGTTCGATAGAGAGGTTTTACCACTAAAATCAGTGACTATCATGTTTGTCGACATCAAATCTGACTCATCTTTCCTAAGTCTTTTTAAGCATTGCCCTTGGGATTAAATTGACAAATGCCCCCCATCAATCAAAACTCTATTGGTGGGCTTTCCTTCTAATAGAGCCTTGATGTGTAACAGTCGTAAATAAGTCTTCTGGTCTTCTGTCGGTTTTTCGAGCTGAGCCGTATTGTCGAAGACTGTTACCATATTGTCCTGGAAAAAAAGCCAATGATCATCCAAGTCATCTAAATCCTCTTCATTCTCCCCAGTGTACTCAATTTCGTGATATCCTTCAAAATCTACAGATAATACCAAAACTAAATTCACACTCATTGACTTCAAGAATTCCTCTTCATTGGATAGTTCTCCATCACTTACATGTCTTCCAATCTTGAAATAATCTTTCGACGGCAAGTTACTATCCATAGCCATCAAGATATTATCCAAGTCCCCTTCTAAGTTGATGTCCATATCAAACTCATTGTCACCAAGGCCTAATAGATCATCTAGATCATTTAAGGTCTCAATAACTTCATCGACTACCAAGTCCATACTTTGGCAATAAGGCTTTGCCAATCTTTCTTTCTCTTTACTTATGTCGAGTACCTTCTTCCTCCACTCAACATCTCGATTAGGATCCTCTAAGATTCTCCTGATTTCTTCTTTCGACCAGTTTTCAATATTCTTACTATTTCCAATTCCAGAGTCCTTAGTCTGTTCCTTATCCTTCTCGACTGGTAAACTATTTTTTCTTGCCTTTTTTTCTACTGCTATCAATCCAATTGGCTATTTCCTCTTTGTTTTATTTGGAATTGGCCTTTGAACCTACTTACCCTTTCTTATTTCTGCCAACCTTTCTTGTCGGGATTTATCATCCGTGTCAAGCCGTCTAACTGCATTTGTTGTCGACTCCCCTGGAAACGATCCCCTGGTAACAACACTTTTTTAGCTTTCTATCATCTTTATCCTGATAAGTACTGGCTTCTTTTCGGCCACCAAACAACCTGTTGCTACAGGCTGCTCCTTGATCACTAATCCTTCAGCCATATCTCTTCTCTTTTGTGCTTGTCTTAATCTCTGCAATCTCCTTTTCTTACTCTTCGACATTGGAAGAACCTTTGATGGCCCTACTACATCTTGGCTAATCAAGGTTTTTCCTAGATTGATCCTACCATTCTTGTAGTCTTCATTCCAAAAAGGTTGATCCCTTTGAAAGTTACTCCTCCTGGCAGGCACATTTTGTTGAAAATATGTATGTCTAGCCAGTACATAATTCTTCATCCACATATCCACAGCAACATTAGCAGGTGGCACTCTGGTCTTAACTGGTCCGACGTGAGCTCAGTTTCCCACAGACCCATGTGGTTCGACTAACCAACCATTCATGTTAGGCCTAGGCATGTAGACTGGCTTTAGCCTTGGAGCATGAAAAGGCTTTTGTGGTTTTCAGGTTTTCCTGTCAAGAACCTTCTTCTTACCCTGCTGGACACTTGGTTGTTCTTCAGTAGCTTTCTTTGCAGTGAACTCATCGTATACTATGTTACATCTTGGGCACAACCTTACCTTACCCTCCTCTTTCTTTCTCTCAAGAAATGCCTCGAGAGACTCACCTGGATTTGGATAAATATTGGTTGCATCCTTTGCATCCACGTCGAATTCTTATAACTTCCTTATGTTAAGCATCCCAACATTTAAAGGAACTTGCTGATCAACACAAGATACTTCAGCCTGAAACAGATCTGTGTCAACTTTCATATCCGCTCTAAGCTTGTCAGCAAACTTCAAACGTCCATCCATTATTACTTTTTGAATTATGTCTCTGAAACGAACACATTATTAGTAACATGACTGAAATTATTATGAAACTTATAATATTTTCGGTATTTTATTTCATCAAACTTTAGTAACCTATGACCTTCCGACAGTTTAATCTATTTGTCTTTTAATAACAAATCAAAGATTTTTTCGGCTTTTGTTACATCGAATGTATAAATTTTTCTATTGACATAACTCATTTTCTCCTTATTTCTTGTAGGCTGTAAGGCCTGGCAAACATAAGGAGGACTATTCTAAAGTTCAGCAATGTTAACTTCGAACTCATCATCGCTACCTTCAAACTCATTATCGGATTCACTTAATCTAACAAATGCCATCTTTTCTCTTTTAAGAAATCTTTTCTGTTTTTGAATCTTTTCAACTTTTAGTTATTCCATTTGCCTAACTTTTTCACCTAATTGGGCAAGATCAACCAAATGTTGATTCACTATTTTCTTCCTTATATAATAATCTAGACCACCTGCAGCTATCTTTACTATTTCGACCTCAGGTATAGGGGTAAAACATCTACTCCTCATTTGTCGAAACCTAGCAAGATAGTCATCCACAGTTTCATTATACATTCTTTTGATATTAAAGAGATCTGTAAATCCCACTTTCAAATCTCCTCTAAAGAATTGATCATGAAAGCTTCTTTCCAATTGAGCCCAAGAGTGAACTGAGTTTGGTCTCAATGTCGAGAACCAAGAAAAATCATTCTTTATCAGGGAACTTGGGAAGAATCTCATTTTAAGGCCTTCAGTAGTGGCCAACTCCCCCATTTCTATTGTATATCATGCAATATGTTCGATGGTCGATTCCCCACTCTCTTCTGCAAACTTAGAAAGTTTGGGAATTTTAATTCCCCTAGGCAACTCTGCTTGTTGCACCTATTCAGGAAATGATGAAACAAAATAAGGTTGGTTGGCATATCCGACATTAAACCCGAACCTATTCAGCACTTGTTCCACTACTTGATTTATATTTTGTTCAACCACTTGGTACCCCCTAAGATTTTGTCGAAGCAATCTCATGGCTACATCATTTCTAGCCATTTGATCTTCATTTCCTCGACGGAGCACATGGACATTTCCATATTCCAAGCGTGGCTGATCATTTTGCCTAGGTTAATCTAAGTTTTGTTGATTTTGCCCCACATTTGCCTGAGGTGCAACTATTTCTCTATTTACCCCAGGCTGGGCCCCTTGAGTATTGTCATTGGCCATATCACCTACTCCCAAGGCTTGGTTTAGCCTTGCCATTTGCTAGGCCAATGCACTGCAAACATTATTCGTACTTTCCATGATTGGCGTAATCACAGCACCCATTTGCTGAGTAAACATATGCACCATGTCATGGTTGCTTTCATCCATTTGTTGTCGAAAGTTGGCCAAAGAATTCATAGTTGGCCCTGTTATACTTTGGGGATTATCTCTCGACATATTTGGAAAAATTGGTCCCAAATTCAATCTCTCCTGTCGAAAGAGAGTTGGATTGCTTGTGCCTGCAAGCCCTACTCCTTGAATACCAAAACTTGCTAAGGCCGAACTTATTTGTGGTTGGCCTTGTGAAGCTACTGATTGGCCGATAGTATTGGCCAAAGTGGAGCCAAGTCCCATTCGTGCTATCATAGGGGGAACATAATTGGGTGACAACCTATATTGGGGCACAAACCTTGAATTTGAATTTATTATGCTTTGGTTACTTGGCTGACTCGGCGATGGCTGAGTCATTCCAGGCAACACCTGTTCTACTACTAGATTACTCCGGAGATCACCAGTTGCTATAACATCATCCACCAAACCAGTACTAGCGACGGTCGAAGGTGGCACAGTAACGGCTGTCGAAGGTATATCCGACGCCTGGCTACTTACATTACTCATGGTTTGCGTATTTTGAGAAGAAGAATAAACAAATTTCCCACTTCTTAAACGCATAAAACTATTTCTTGTGACACTACGAGTTACTATGAACTCGTTCCACCGGGTGTGCCAATTTGTTTAAGTGAAATTTTGGTTTAGAGAGTTAGTAACAATTCCAACAAACAAATAAATGTATCAAAACGAATGTGGGTTCAGAGTTATGTGGTAATCTCGTTGTAAAAATGGTTTTGACAGTAACAAAAGGGATTTACGAGATTTGAAATAAATGAGTAGAAAATGCAGAAAAGAAACTTTGAAAAGATTAAAGAAATTTAAAGAAACTGAACAAAAATTAAAAAATGCAGTAAATTAGTTAAAAGCATGTAAATGGTGCAAAATTAAAGTGCAGAATTTAAATAGAAAACAGTAAAGAAAAGCAAGTAAAAGTGCAAAGAAATGTAAAGGAATTTTAAAGAACAAGACTGAAAAGTAAATGAATTTAAAAGAACATTGCATTAATTTAAATGACTTAAAATGAAAAGGGAATGCGTACTTGGATCAAAATCCCTTAATCTGCTCTAGTTGAGATGTTAGGATTATATATCAGCAAATAACCTCCCTTTTTTACATCGTGACTACTGATATTTATAGACAAAATTACAAAAATTACTGACATCCTAAAATTTTAACACGTTTTAACAATTATGCCATCAGCATATACCCATTTTTCGACAAAACCAGCTCTTAACTGCTTTGGCCATTCTTCGTCGACTCAATGCAACCTTTCTGTCAAATTATTCTTCTGTCTGACATCAATACCTAATTGCCACATTAGAGTCCTTCTCATGTTCAATACTTCTGTCAATTTTACTATTTAGTATTTCTGTCGGCTCAATACTTAAAAAATCTCTTCAATACTATCATCTAACCGACGAATTATTAAATCTTTATTTTCACCTCCAATAAATACAAAAAAACACACTACCTAGAGAAAGAAAGAAAAAGAAATTAATAAAGGATGACATTGTGAGAAGGAGGCAAAAACATAATAATTGATTAATTAATTTACTCCGATAGCTCGCAATAAAAGTAACAAGGGTAATGATAGCATTCCCATCTCATTAATTGTGAATGCATTATCGAGCTGGAACTTGACCAAGTGATGGATGATATTCACCAATCAATTAATCTTTCAAGACAAAATTGAGGCCTAATTTGTACATCAGCAAAATATTATTCCTAATTGGATGATCGGATACCCCACTTAATTAAAGAGTTTCTTAATTAATCGGCCAACCAAATCTCATTTATTTGTGTGCCATAACTCATGACCCCATTGACAAATAGACTCAACCCAACCACTTAGGACCTGTTTGGTATACTGTATTAGATCTGATAGGATAAGTTAATATAATACATTATTATTTTATCAATTATTTGATATAAATATTATATTCTATAAATTTATTCATCAAATCTTTTTTATACATTAAAATAATAGATAACTTAATCAAACCTTAAGATAAGATTAGGCTTAATTAGATTTTGATGTATAAGCTGTTATAAAGACTTTTTCATTATAATTTTAAATATCCCGATATTCCTACCCATTGTATATTAGGCCTTATAATATAAAGTCTTATATTATCAGATCTTATACTGTTATGCTTAATACTATCAAATTTTATCATATCCTTCATATCAAATAGGCCGTTAATCATCAAAGGAGATGATATGCATCACTCAACTTTCGTGTAGCAACATATATTTTTGATAAATGGTGATTTTTGAGATTTAGATTACAAGAAATATTCTTATAAATTTTGTATTAGTTCTGACATAATCTTTAATAGGACGGGGAAGTGGATTAGTCAAAATGCACACAAGTTATTTTGAATATCACTTGACTACAAAAAAAAAAGAACATCAAATCCTTACACAAATCTTTTATCAAATCTTATTTTTTTTTGGAAATTTCTGTATCAATTCTAAATAACGTATTATTGCATTGGAAAGGATTACGGGTATATTTTCCCAAAGGGAACGTTTATTGCCACTCCAATTCGTCTCTTGTCACTTCTCTTTAATTATTATTTTTTATTTTCCTTTAATGCCCTTTATTTAATAGTTAAATTAAACTAGTAGTTTATCATTACCATTTTTATATTTATCTAATTTTTTATTAATAATTATAAATTAACTTTAAATATAAAAAATATTGCCTAGTTACAGTATTAATATATATTGTAGTCAAGGTGCTTTCAGCCCAGAAAGACATTTCTCTAGTCCATTTAATCCACATAGCTGGGACTGGGTCACTAAATAGCAAATACATAAAGGAAAAAATCACATAAGTCTTTTTTTTTCTTTCTCTTGATTTCATAAAACATGAACGAGTTTTTTGATTTAGGTCATCAAATTTTGATCAGGTGCATTAAAAAATTGCTCAAAATCTTCATTAAAAAACAAGACATATAAAAAATTCTAATAACTTAAAATACTGATATAGAGGATGTGTACTGTAAAGGCGTATCAATTAAAATATATATCAATCTCCGTGTGTGTATATATTAATATACTATGAAGTACGGATATGTCGTTCTTGAGACGTGTCTATATGTTAGATACGTATTTGTGTCATATATATAGAGACACTTATATGATACATGTGTCCTGCGTATCAGAATATGGTCGATTAAAAAGATTATTATTTTTAATTTGGACATATCTCAGACACGCTTGAACATGTCTCGGACACGTTTGGATACGTCTAAGATACGACTTGAACACAATTCATTAATATTTTTTTTTAAATAGTTTCCATGATTAATGTTCAATTAATAAGTCCGTAACCCACCCAAGCTCAATCACATAACTAATGTCTCAAGTCACTATTTTCACACATCAGTATTTTAAATTTTATCTTTTCATACATCACTATTAGACTTTTAAGTTTTATCTTTTCACACATCACTATTTTCATCTGTTCTTTCTAGCTTTACTCGTACCAAATCGTCTACTTCGTTGTCACTGAAGTTTGCTTCATGTTAATATTCCCTCTAGTTAATTTTTTTTTATGCACATGTACTCATTCATGATTAGTTATATTATGAGAAATTGATTTAAGAGATTTTTTAGAATATATCAATAGAAATTGGAGCTTATTAGGTAACAAATATTGGTACATATCACATATATTAAGTTATTGTAAATCTTTAAGTTTATAGAAATTATATTAATAAATTATAATTTTTTTTACTTAAATTTTGTAATTATATATATATATATATATATATATATATATATATATATATATATGTTGTGTGTCTGTGTCCATAATTTTTAAATTTAATATATTTTCATATTTATATCCGTATCATATCTCATGTCCGTATCTATATCTATATCTGTGTCTGTACTTTATAGTTAATATATATACACGCACGGACACAAACACATCAAAAAGGCATCTAGTCATTGCTGCTGGAGCACTAAAAGCTGCAGATCCATAATGAACCTCGAGTTACCTTTCAACCAGCATTTGTGTTTGTTTACCAAAATCAATAGATAACAATGGAAATTATTAAAACTCATATGTATTTGTGAAGTTTGCTCCTAAATCTAAATATTCTTTACTTTCTTTTCATGAATGAGCTCATGTTTTTTTGTTCAAAATGAGCTCATGTTTAAATTCAGTATTTACAGTGAATTTGACACCCTCTGGAATCATGATCAAGTTTTGCTACTATAATTTGTTTGTTGAGCTTACAACACGTAGAATTAAAAAAAGAAGAAGCTAGTATTGTAATTGGAAAGTGTTTTTTATATTAAAATTTAATTATTATAATTATTAATAACAAATTATTATAATTTGTTAATAAAATGCATAGATAAGTATAGAAAAGATTATTAATTTGACTCAACTATTTGATTAAGGGTATTTTAGGAAAATAAAAAAATTAGTTAAAAAGGAATGACAATAGACAAATAAGAGTGATAATAAACATTCTTCTTTCCAATACTTATTTTTCTAAATACACAATAAGAGGTTAAAGAGAACGAAAAAAGAGAAACGAATAAATCTTTTTATTCTCTCTCTTCTTCTTCTAAGAGAATTGCAGTGTCATATTATAGAAGATAAATATACTAATTTTATTGTATAGGAATACTTCTAGGGATACACAACTAATTAAGTCAATATGTAAATTTACGAGTTTTGTTTTAATATAATAATTTATAAATGATATAAGTTAAGTTCAGTTAAAAAATGTTTAATTTGTAAAATTGAGTTGTGGATTGAGATTTTCTCAACCTGCACAAACATGACTCGGCCTGCCACACCCATACACACAAATATAAACATATTAAAATGGTAGAGACGGAAGATAATACAATATTATGTTCTTTCATGCATTATTAAAGATATCTTGGTAATTTTTATTTTTACAATTTTATTTGAATTTGCATTTACTACTTAAGGGCAATTTTACTATAGTTTTATCTTGTCAATTTTTGCAGTTTTATCTTGGCAATTTTTATTTCTTAATCTTTCCATAATTCTTTGCAGTCCATCATTCTTAAAGCATTGATTTGTGTTCAAAATTAGTCGGAGATTTGTCAAAATCCATTAATCTAGGTGAACAAATAGATTAAATAGAGAATATTGAATTTGTTAGTGTATTATACAGAATCCATTTAATTTGTTTATTCTATTATTAATAATTTAATCACTAATTCTTCGATTGCCATCTTTATGTATTAGATATGCTAGCGCTAGAGATGAGGTTTTATAATCATTGATTATTTTAGATGTTTGCATTTTACATAGTTGGAGGAAAGGATGTATTACCGTGGTGCAATGTAATACTTATTGTGGTTATTTCAATTTAAGTTTATATTTATTTTATTTGAGACTTAATATGTTTATTTTATCTATACATAATTTATATATAATGAATTTTTTTTTTGCAAATATTTTTTTAATATATTTTAGACCTACAAACTCAACCTAACACAAATTCATTAATGTATGTATCTAGTTAATTCAGGTTAAAGTAATATATTTCTCAAATCCAACTCAATCTAATCCACTGTTATCATGATCAAGTTGGATAAAAAAAATACTAAAACCCACTCAACCGAGCCCATATCCACCCCTAATTACTTGTATAGGGGTTTATCAAATTTGCACAAAAGTAATTTTCGTCCTTCTTTCTCTTTAATATAACACTGTCATGCTGCTAAAGAAAATGACATGATACAAATCCAAACAAAAGACAATGATAATTTGGATAGCAACATATAGCTATATGGAACCGACAAATTGAGCTCCCAAATGTCACGTTGACCGAAGTTCAATATTTGTTCCATTGTCCTCATCACAAGGCTTGTGGAATTCCGAATTATTGAATGTAAACCACTGCATGGAATGTTTATTTAGATAATGCAGCGAATAATTTTTATTTCTTTTTCCAGAGAATAGTTCATTAGTTCTATCATATAATTAGCTTAAATTAGATTTATATTATGAGTGACGGATTTCTGTTCCCATTTTGTCTTTTTGTGTTTTCTTTCTGAGCAATGAGAAGATAATTCTTATTTAACAAATCATTGAGTGGAATGATACCATGGCTAAGTTATGAGCTTTGTAAGGATCTAAAGTTATGTTTTTATAGTTGGATTTGAAAAGAGAACAGATTTTTTTTTCCTTCTTTAAATTTTCTAAATCTAAATAATGAAACCTTTTGCCTTCAATAGCAAATTATTGATACAAATTGCAGGGAGTTCATATCTGGAGTTTTTGTTTTGGTTATTAAGTAACAATTCATATCTAGACAGAAACTTAACCTTAGGGTTCTAAGCACATTGCATAAACACCAACTAATTAAGTAATACCTCATGGTTAAACTCTTCAAGTTTTTATCATGAATCATCCTTCCTCTGTAATTTGAATTTGTCAATTGATAGGTTAACACTATCGTTTGTCAAAATGACTATCAACTTCAGGAAAATTTCTTATTTGCTCCTAGAGGAAGAAAATCTTGGTTGATTTCCATTCTTCATTTTAAATAAGTAAGAGAGAGAAAAAAATTAAAAAAAGAATGAATGTTTGAGATGGAGTTGTAGAATAAAAATTTTCTTCCTCCTAATGTACCGAAGAAGTTCTCCAAGTTCATAGGCGAGTGGGACTATAACTTAGGGGCAGAACTCTTTGTCAGGAATAAAATCCAGACAGTGATATTTTTGAAATAAGATAAGTCATTACAACCATTTGAACCCCAAGTGCGAAGCATGAAAAGCACCCTTTGAAAAGTCCTCTTTACCAACTCTATTGTCAAGTCACTCTTTCATGGTAGACTTGAATTGAATTGTTTTACACTCAGGGAAGATGCATGCAGTTCTCAAATAAATGTTGGTCTTGCTGAAATTAAGATGCCACATTGTTAGATCTTTGAAACAATAAACCCTGTTGCCAGTGACGGACCCATGAATTGTGGAGCGGGACACATACCCTCACTTTATTTTAAAATTTTTTTAGATCATATATATGTATATATATAAATATATTTTTTAATTTTTTTATGTGTAATATTTATCTTTATATATAGAAAAATTAATAAATTCATAATAATAAAAAATAAAATTCATATAATATTATTTTTTATTTTTTAATAATATTCATGTGATTTGATACTGAATATATTTATATAATATTATTTTATATTTTTTAACAACACTCACATAAGTTTTATATTAATATATTCAGAATACAAAATTCTTTTTTTTTCACTTTTCTTTATCTTTACAAACTAACAATGAAAAAAAAAATTATCTACTCAGACTCACTCACTTTAATTTCAACCACAAAGATATTTGCCTCCATTACTAAAGATTCCTGTATCCGTCAGTGCTTATTGCCAAAACAATGTTTTTATCCATAATTTACATAAGATGGAAAAATCCACGAAGCAAACCTATCAACCTTTTTACAGAATTCGAGCCACTATGCTTCTCAAGAGAAACTGCTAAATTACCAAACAAGAGAAACTCAGTTCAACACCCCGTGGAGAAAATGCTAAATTACCAAACAAGAGAAACTCATCCACTATTTCTTAACATACCGGTAGTACCTCCCTAAATCCAATGCTAAAACTACTGCTACTCTTTCGACCGCTCTTACCCAAATCTGCATTGCCTCTCTGCATCATGGCCACAAATTCATTGTAGTCTATTCGTCCATCCTGAAAGGGCAAAACACGAGCATAACAAAGACATCAAAAGATTAGCACAAAAAAAAAAGACATCAAAAGATGAATGGAATTTGGAATTTCACCAGAGCATATAAATTTTAACATCAACCTAAAAATTGTGTTAGTCACCTAACACTTTCCATGAGAATTAAAAATCAGATATGCAGAACAGCTGAGAAAGCATGGTGAAGATATTAATTTACTTCTCATTTTATATCCTCTTAATAATACTCTTACTACTTAATAAACAAAGTATTAAATGTAAGAGTAAATATAATTAATATCTTGAGAATATAAAAAATCATTCAATTTTTTTTTAATTTAATAATTAGAAAGACTATTAGATGGATGAGTTAAGAGGATTTAGAGTTATTTATATTCAGTCTACTTGCAGTGGATATATTGGAAATCATATTCACATTTACACATTTATTTTAATAATAAATACATCAAATTTATTGAGTCTATTACCCTACAAAGTATCCATTTACTGATGCAAGAAAATGAATGAGTGTCTCCTCCTACGAGTCTAAAACGCATCTTGTTTTTTCAGCATTATGGTTTCAT
The DNA here is from genome assembly GCA_029884595.1 of Ormosia semicastrata. Taxonomy (NCBI): domain Eukaryota; kingdom Viridiplantae; phylum Streptophyta; class Magnoliopsida; order Fabales; family Fabaceae; genus Ormosia; species Ormosia semicastrata. Next base: position 76,850,200 of record JAQQTO010000061.1, read on the forward strand.
TTATCACATAACAATCAATAAATTACGTTTCTGTAGAATATATACTCACATTATCCTGATCAGCTTCTCGGATCATTTCCTCTAAGCGGACATCCTCTATGCCAAATTCTTCACAGGCTTGTTGAAGCTCATCTTGAGTGATGTAGCCGCTTCCATCTTTATCAAAATATGAGAAAGCTGCAACTAAGTGATCTTCCCTATCAACTTTGTTTAAATGCAGCGTTGCAGCTATGAATTCTCCATAGTCAATTGTGCCACTGTTATCAACATCTGCCTGTAACCGAAACAAAATTGGGATAGATGGATTAAAACAATTCACTAAAAGAAATGAACAACACTACCTTTCCTATTTTGATTATTTATTAACCAATCTATCATTATGCTTTTCCCTACTTTGACACAAGAATGTCTCACTAAATGATACTTAGAACTTCCCTATGCAAGCTTAATCTTAAAGAATAATTCAATGAAACAAAAAACAACAAATTTCTCCCAGGGTCCTGGTGGCATGAAAAATTAGTTACTCATATTTAACTTCGCCTGGAATTCACTATGCAAGCAGACTTAGGGGATCAAATTCAAGAATGATAATAAATTATAGGTTTGGAAAAATGACCAATAGGAATACACATTGATTGAATCTATTGCATGATTGGTTCATCCTCCCCCCCTCCCAAAAAAAAAACCCTGTTTTTTTGGTGTTAGGAGCATGAACTTGGGCTACAGAGGAGAAGGTAACCTATTTTTGCCAACCCCTCTCCTCTATCTTAACAAGCTTTCTTATGTTCAATTATGACTTGGGGACAAATAGACGTAACCAATGCAGCGGGTTTGTTCAATTTCAATGCAATAACATGTAATTAAGATTTTAAGCGATCAATAAAACTGCTAGAATTGACATTTGGAGGCATAAAGTGATGCATGAGAAATAGGTACTTAACAGTACACGAGCATATCAAAGTGGAAATTGACAATACTCATATTAAAAGTAAACTAATTCCGTATGAAACATACTGCTTGACCAGCAGCCTAAGAATTAGTCATTCTTAGTTATTAACTTATTATATTAGTTTTGTCAATCCTTGAGTAATAACAATAAGTCATAACCCAAGTCTTTCTAATGTAATTATAAGAGCATGACCAATATAAACAAGAACATACCATAGTAGCTAACAGCTAAAATTAATTATCAAATGAAATATTTGATTATTGATCTTCTCCGCTGACAGTGCACAATAGCATTCACTTAAATGGAAGACATGGAGAAAGTGTAGGTTTTATAAAGTCAAGGAAAGAAAGAAGCTGATTCTGAACTAATACTTACAGCTTGCATTAGATCGTAAATTTCAGATTCATTGAGATTAGCACCAAATTTTTTCAGTCCAATCTTGAGTTCTTCAAAAGTAATTTGACCACTATTGTCTGTGTCTATCATCTTAAACATTTCTTTCAATCCAGCAATTTCTTCTTCAGAGAGATTCTCTGCAATAATCTGCAGAGAACAACATAGAAAATTTACAATAGCAAAATTTGACCATCCAAGCAGAAATTCTCCAAATTGAGGTTAAAATGTTGATATATTCTGTCTCCTCCCCGTAAATTTAAGTAATAATAATAATAATAATAAAAGATGTTGATATATTCAACTTTGCATATAAAGTTAAATATTGCACAACCTACTGGTTACCACTCCCCAAAGAGAGGAAAATAAATACTCTCATGTGCTGAGTTATGTGATAGAAAAATAACTTACTCTAAGAGCCATTTTCTTGAGCTTGTTCATTGCAGAGAACTGCTTCAGTCGACTCAAAACTGCAGAATCAAGAGGCTTGTCAGGAGCTGCTCCATCAAGCTGAATCCAGGGGTGACCTGCAAAGAATCAGAGCATCATCATTAACAATATGGTAACAGACCTCAAGTTCAATGATATTATGATTCTCAAAATATCTGAAAAATATCTTAAAATATTTTTATTATATCTTGAAATATTTTAAAGCATCATAGATGATCTTTTAGGATTTATTTCTTATTTATTATATTTCTTGATTTGTTTCATTATTTAATTTAATTGGGATTATGAGATTAGAATTTGTATAAATAGGACCATTGAGTTTGTCTTTTGTATCACATTATTAACACATCAAGCCAATATCAATATCAGTCTATATTCTCTCTTTTCCTCCTTCCCTACCTAAAACTCTCTAATTCAACATGGTATCAGAGCGGTACCATCCTTCGTGACCCGTCCCATCACTTTTGCTGCCGAGTTCCCAAAAATCTAGAACTCCAATTAATTGCCTCTAGTCATCGAGTTCTCCTTTCGGAACCCTCTTTCTATATCTTTTTTAGTTAACCGTGTTTTCACTCTGGTTTATTGGCAAGCACCATCTCCTTTGCTATCGTATTTTGCGAACTCTCTCTTACGGGTTTTTCCCATCGCTGCCACTAACCTCTGTCGCCTTCACCTTTCTAGATAGTGTAACACCCCTCGATTTAATAACCAATGCACAATCGTCATTATGTCACGGTCACTAAATTTCGGCGTGCTAACATTGTCAAATAACAAATTTTACAAAAATATTAATCATTTCGCAATATGAGGAAAATAGGAGCCACGAATGAATAGTTACATATACAGCCAGTGCAAATGTGAATTATAAGATGTATTCAATTTACAACAATTAGGATTGGATTATCACCTTAATATATATATATATATATACTCAAAATACACTTTACACAGGTAATGCAAAACAAAATATAAACTACCCACACCATATCCTCGACTAAGGAGTTGGGCACTCCCTCGGATCCTGAATGCGTAAGACAACCCCAGGCACACCGGTGTAGTGAGAAATACGAGATAAGGTCTTCCATCGCAGTCCTCTTCACGGTCAAGGTCAGATTCCCAACAAATCACGTACTCTTGTCGGTCCAGTCGACTCGCCAAGCCCTGGCACCTTCGGTGAACTCACATACGACGAAACCAATAGGGTCCCTTCAAGGTGTCCTTACCGAATGCAGAAAAATCAACCCAATACCTCTAGTAGGTTCGACCTCGCCCCCTTTTCAGATTTTAACCAAAAACCATACAGAATAGCAACAAATACAAAAGAAGAGGTAAGACATTCTACTTTCATTACCTATGATAGCAGCAAAGAAACATAACACGAATGACGAGGTCATTCCATACATACAGATATTACAAACATGGTCTAGTTATCAATTACATAAGCATTATCAGAAAACATATTCCACGACAATACAATTATCAACAGCACTATAACAACAAGTATTCACTATAAAAGTATAACAAGTATTTATGTTTCCACAATATGTATGTTAACCATGCCCATGATAATGTGTGAACTAACCATGCATATGCACAATGCATATGCTGACCATCCTCATGTACAATGTACTCATTTCCTACTCCATGGAGCTAAACTCAAGTTTTCGGATATGAACGCCCCAGAAGATCTGTCCCCCCTCAGTAGACAGTCTACGCCGGGCCATGGAAAGTAATAGTGCTTTGTCGGGCAGCCAGTGCGTTGCAACAGTGTTTCACGGCCAGGGGTATATATAAGGTGATAACCGGATCACAAGTGAAACACCGCGCCCTGACATCCCCAAGGTCTAAAAAGCCCCCACTATCCTGTAAGTCCTCGTCCACTCCTAGGCATAATACGCCATAACTGTATAATTCTCAATTGCATATCCAATGAACTCAAAACACATCCGACTAAATCGTCTACCAGATGTTTACATCCGACTAAATCGTCTACCAGATGTTTCCAGGGTCCAATTCGTCGGCCCAATGTCACAATGACAATGCATGTTTTAATGCATATGGGTTCAATGCACACATATGTAGATATATTCACAATGATAGCATAACTCATTCGAATTCACACAACACAACGAATCAATACTAAAATCTCATAGGTGAACACATGCTATTCAAAGTCACTATGTAAGTTATGCTTTAAGTCCATTATGTTCCCGCGTAAATTCTCTTAGAGTATCTAGTCTAAGTTCCTCAAAGCCCTTCTCACACTCTGGTTCTTCCTTTATTCCAAAAATTGCTCTAAACTATAAGGCAGACCACCATTCTGGGTTCTTTAAAATTTATGAATCTCAAAATTTTCAATTAAGTTTTCAAATTTACTAATCCTTGCATCCTATTACCATTAATTTAATTACTAGGTGTTTGGTGATAAATTTTTTAATTTTGGATTCGACGGATATTGGCATCCTACTCGACGGAAATTGACATTGGAGAAGTATCTCAACTAAATGGTCAGAATTCTCACTCGACGGATATTGGCATCCTACTCAACGGAAATTGACATTGGAGAAGTATCTCTACTAAATGATCAGAATTCTCACTCGACGGATATTAGCATCCTAACTCGACAGAAATTGACATTGGAGAAGTGTCTCCACTAAATGGTCAGAATTCTCACTCGACGAATATTGGCTCCTAACTCGACGGAAATTGACATTGGAGAAGTGTCTCCACTAAATGGTCAGAATTCTCACTCGAAGGATATTGGCATCCTACTCGACGGAAATTGACATTGGAGAAGTGTCTCTACTAAATGATCAGAATTCTCACTCGACGGATATTGGCATCCTAACTCGACGAAAATTGACATTGGAGAAGTGTCTCCACTAAATGGTCAGAATTCTCACTCGACGGAAATTGACATTGGAGAAGTATCTCTACTAAATGATCAGAATTCTCACTCGATGGATATTGACATCCTAACTCGACGAAAATTGACATTGGAGAAGTGTCTCCACTAAATGGTCAGAATTCTCACTCGACGGATATTGGCATCCTAACTCGACGGAAATTGACATTGGAGAAGTATCTCTACTAAATGATCAGAATTCTCACTCGACGGATATTGGCATCCTAACTCGACGGAAATTGACATTGGAGAAGTGTCTCCACTAAATGGTCAAAATTCTCACTCGACGGACGTTGGCATCCTACTCGACGAAAATTGACATTGGAGAAATGTTGTTACAATTATTCACAAAGACTCCCCAAATTCTGGGCTCAAAACCGTGGCCATCCGAGAACCAATCCGACGTTATTTTCTCCCATGTTATACATCCCAATCCATTCAGATACATGAATATACACAAACAAACAATCTAAAAGTACAAACACATTATGAACAACACGTAAACAGAGAGTAACCTTCAATAGGTTTCCTCACAATCAATCATAAACAGAGAGTTTCTCACTACCAAAACAGGTTGAAGAGAATAATCTTCCTCTTACCTTAGTGAAGAACAAAGAAAAGCAAGCTCCTTTTTGCTGGGGAATTTCGTCCTTCACCACCGCAGAACCTTAAAGTTTGAAGCTTTGGAGTTGGGCTGCCAACCACGAAAATGGAGGAGAAAGGAGAAGTTTCACAAAGAAGAAAGCTTGAGGATGGAGAGGGGAAGAAATGGTTTATGTTGGCTTGAGCAGGGGAAACTTGAAAATCAACAATGGTGTTTGTGGGTGTGTAGCCGTATGGAGAAGAGAGGAAGAGAATGAGAGCTGTGTGAGGGAGAGTGACCAGCGTGAATGAGAGAAAATGGAGGGAATAATTGTGATATTACCCCCAAAACATGCTGCACAATGAGAGAGAGGAGAGAGAGTGAATAGTGGCTGGGAAGGAAGCTTCCTAGAAACTTCCCTCAAAGCTTCCTTGAGAAGCTTCGCGCGTTTCTCGATAAAGTGCATAGTAAACTTGTCTCCTTAATTAAATACATCCGACAGATGATTTAATTACCCTATTAAAATTATTTTCCTAGTGAATAAAAGTTACAGTTGATGAAAATAATATTTTATTATTCATCAGATGATTTTATGATACAGTGATTTTATTTATTAGATAAAATCTTGTAAAACGTAAATCTCGTAAACTGTATCCAGTCTCTGGTTTAGTAAGATCCCCCGTCAACGTTTCCACAGTCCAAAGTTTATTAGCCTTAGGAAAAATATTTTATTTTCCCGGCTTCGCTCAGTGGGCACACAAAACGAAGAATATATTAAAATATTCAACATTTTTAGAAAATTCCATAAAAATTCCTAAAAATCATAAATATTATAAAATGATTATTTATAATGAAATAATTAATTTTCGGGATGTTACAGATAGCGATCTCACCAGCTTCACAGCAAGCCTCCGGTCAGCCAACCACCGAAGTCACACCTCCAGCAGCCTTCTCACGTGCTCCCACACGCCTCCCTTACTGTCTTAGTGCAAATTCACGTGCCACCCTTCCTCTGGCGCATCCGGCAAGCTTTCCGATAGCCGCTCGTCTCCTTTAACTCGTCTTGGTCTCCTTTACCAGGATCTGCCCTCAACTCCTTCAACTAACCTCTATGCATACTTGTACACTCACGCAAAGACATTCAAGTGTATTGGGGTTTCTGTTTTTGGCCATTGTACACTGACTCATGGTTGTTTCACCCTCTTTCCGGGATGCTCCATTGTTCGTTTGCCTCACCACACCATCTTTGACCTCCATGTGGCTGTTTGGCATTCTTTGTGGTGGTTATATCTAGTTTTAGCTACTGTTTGGTTCTTTTCCAATGCTAGCATAATATTGAGGAAGAGAATGAGAATAAATCTATCTCAACATATACTTCAATGCCGGTGTTTGTCATGTCATTCTTTTCCTACTAATGGATCATGCTAGTGGTTTCTCTTCCCATCGACGATCATTACGATGGTGACTTCTCTCCCACGGATGAATCATATTAGTGGTGACTTATCTTGACATCGACGATCATTCTTATGGTAACTTATGTTGGTTATGACTCACACTAGCCCGACTCTTTGTCTAAGATGCTTTGATCCCAACTCTTTGTCCCAGATGCAATGACCCCATCTCTGTCTATCCAGATGCATTGACCTCATCTCCATCTTCGTCCTAGAAGTAGTTGCTAGCCATTGTCTCCGTCCGTCCCAACCACTATCACACTATGAAATTATTTAATTGTTACAAGCTCAAGCTTAGGAAGGTTTAGCTTAAGGGAGGATGTCAGAATATTTGAAAAATATCTTAAAATATCTTTATTATATCTTAAAATATTTTAGAGTATCATATATAATCTCTTAGGATTTGTTTTTTATTTATTATATTTCTTAATTTGTTTCATTATTTAATTAAGATTAGGAGTTTAGAATTAGTATAAATAGGACCATTAAATTTGTCTTTTGTATCACATTTTTAGCACATCAAGTCAATATCAATATCGATCTATATTTTCTCTTTTCCTCCTTTCCTACCTAAAACCCTCCAATTCAACAATGATAATATGTACTCATAGTCAAAAGTCTGATAGTAGAATGCCTAATATTTCATCCAAAATACTTTAAGATACAATATACCCCATCAGTGTGTCGGATAAAACTAAATATTTAACAGTACTGAAATTTGTGATAAAAAATTCACTGAATGAGTAATTTTTTAAAAGATTTTCATTTTAAGTGCTGAAGGTATACTAAAGAAAACTATTGGCATTTAACAAAATAAAAGGCTAGATAAAGAAAATATACAATATGTAATCACATGCAAAATGTGGTATGGTAGTGAGCTGTATACTGCCTAATAACTTCTGTTTCACTGGTATCTCAATGGGATAACAGTGTAGAAACTTACGAAGAACTTCATAAGCAGTTATCCGTTTACTAGGATCTCTGACAAGCATCTTCCTAACCAAGTCTTGTGCACTTTCAGAGATATTAGGCCAGGGATCTGATGAGAAATCGATTTCAGAATGCAAAATCGCCTCAAATATCTCTTGTTCCGATTCTATTACCAAGGAACAAAATAATCGTTACAATTTTTGGAAACAGGAAACTTCTAAAGGAAATACAAATCAAGTAAAATGGTTGGATCATAATGTGCTAGACATCTTTAGAACTCTTACCACCCCAAAATGGAGGCACCCCACTTAAGAGAATGTATATGATAACACCAGCACTCCACACATCTGCTTCTGGGCCATAATGCTTGCGTAGAACTTCAGGTGCAACATAATAAGGACTTCCTACCACATCATTGAAAATGTCTCCTGTAAATGATGAGTGTTAGTGACAAAGTTCATGGCGATCATATAAGTAGAACAATGCAGAAACTTTTTGTTATGTCACATGAATTATATTTATTGAAGCATCCAGATAGCAGGATGCACAATAACAAAGCCTCTTAACCAACACACAAATAAGTACTTTTTTTCTCAAGAAAAAAGCACTATTTCTAACCCAAAAGTAGCATTGTTCTTCACATTTATTATGCAAATCAACATAAACTTTGCTTAGCATCAATCGCACTCAGAACTTCGCATAATACCAGAGTTCATCTCTCATTGTTTATGGTGAATGAAAAATTGATCCAGCTTCTGAAGGTGGTGCCCAGCATCTACAACTAGTGCTGGTTTTATCCCAACAAAGATTTGTGTATGGCTAACATGACTGAAATAGATATCCAAACTCCAGTTTATTTTATCACCCAAACATATTCAGAAAATAACTTAATTATTCACGAAAGTTTTGCTTCTTCAAAAATACTTGTTTATTTGAAACATCAAATTATGCAGCTGTTTGGTTTCAACAGGAAAGCAAATCAATTATATCTTACTACAAAGTATATGATCTATATCATTAGTTAGCGCATTATGTATAATAAGAAAAAGATTTCTCCACAGCCAGTAAAATATAGCCAATTAGTTGCCGAACCAAAAGGGTGGTAAGATCAAATTAATCCCCAATTAGTAATATGCACACAAGCATTTGCCCGATCCTGGAGATTCTTTATGATCACTACACTATTGGTAAGTATAATCACAGTAACAGAGGCCCATTAGTTTATCAAAAAGGCTTAACAGGTTCCATAATACAAAGTACACTGTACACCTATTGTATATTAGCATAAATGGACACAAAAAGAATTGAAACCCAAAAAAAAAAACAAAGTGTGGAAGGCAACAGTTGAAGATACAACACTGATATGGTGTACAAACTATAGGTAATTGATTAATATCCCCGTTAACCACATAATAAAGAAATTTGTACATTGTTAACCGGTGTAAAAATGGTGTGAAAAAATGGTTTTTGTGAATCATTTTCCTTGAAGATAAAGAATTATAGATGCTGATTGGACAAGGGGAGGAAAAATGAAACTTTTTGCCAAACCTGGTTTGAAAAAAGCAGATAGTCCAAAATCTATTGCCTTAGGAGGGGAGTCTTCCTGCTCATTAACGAAAAGGAAATTCTCAGGCTTAAGATCTCGATGCATCACTCCAAGGGAGTGGCAAGACTCTATAACACCAACAATAGTCCTTGCAAGTTTAGCAGCTTTTCTTTCTGTGTAATGCCCTCTTTCCACAATCCTATCAAACAGCTCACCCCCTGCACATAACTCCATGACAACATGAACCGCAACAGCATCCTCATAAGCCTCCTTGATCGATATCACGTTGGGGCTCCCCGCCAAGTGATGCATTATCTGAATCTCCCTCCTCACATCTTCCACGTCATCCTCTGTCAGCAATTTCCTCTTCACGATGGACTTGCAAGCATACTCTTTCCCAGTAGCTTTGTCCAAGCAAAGGAAAGTTGTTCCAAATTGCCCTTGTCCAAGCTTAGGTCCCAAATTATAAAACTCCCTAAGATTACCAGTTTTTCTCAGCAAAACCGATTCTGCTTTAAGACCAGCACACGCTTGCCTCTTCACATTGTGAGGCCTCTTTGGTCTTGCAGGCCCTTCCTTTTGCCTAGTTGTTGGTGCCTGCAAACTAGTCTCCTCCACCACGTGCCTCATTGGTTCTGAAGGTGGTTTATTAGTCTCTTTGGGTTGAGCTGGCTTCATTTCCTCCTTGTCAATCTTCACTACCTGTGGAGGCTTGTGTTGAACAGTTTCTGTACCATTTGTGTTTTTGCTCACAGGTTCAGTACCTTTGTGTGCATGAGAAGCCTCTTTCTTCTTGGTTGGCCGTGACCACCAGAATGAAGTTGGAAAAGTAGAGGCAAATAATGATCCATCCTTCGAAGAGGTTGTTCTTCTCGAACCAACACAATTGTTTCCCATCTGACACTAGTGATCACTCCTTGTTCCAAGCCTCTAACAAACAAGAAAGAGCCAAATGAAAACAAACCAAGAAACCCAGTTCAATATTTTTTCTCCTCAAACACCAAAGTAGTTTGTGCTATTCAAATTGAAAAAGATATATATATAGAGAGAGAGAGAAAAGGAATCTCTGTTTTTACCAGAATGCGTGATGGACAAAGATTTTGCCACATACTGTGGAGCATGAACATGCAAGTGCTTAAAGAAGAGCATCAAACATGGGAAGAAAAACCTCTTTCGAGATTTGGAGGAACACGAAAATAACTCGCATTAATGGGTGGAACCCATTATGATACCAACTTCAACGAACCCCATTATGGGAAGAAAATCAAATCAAAATAATATGTGAAAAGGAGAAAAATGAGCGTAAATGCAGGGGTTTTGAAGGCTTAAAAGAGGAAACTTTTCGAGATGATTGAAGATGGGAATTGCAAGGGGGTAAAATGGCCCTTTGTGACAGAGTGAGAACAGGAATTGTTAACGTTCCCACCCCCTCACGTTAACCCTCGTGTAATATCTTGAATGTGGAGAACAGGGAATGAGAAAATGAAGAAGGAAACAAGAGGAGGGAAACAGAGAGAGAGAGAGAGAGAGAGAGGGAGTAACCGGTTTTCTGTTAGAAAGAATGTTTCAAAATATGGAGAAAACGCGTTTTGGCTAATCGGACGGCGTTGAAGGATGGGACAATTGGACTGGACGGACCAGATTTCATAATTTTCATAATAAGGTTGTTGATTGCTTTGTACAATCCCAAGGTTCACTCGAAGGTGCTGAACGGCCGGCCGCCGGCTGCAGACCCACGCCGGTGTTTTTTTTTTGTCTATTTTTTTTTCTTTGACTGTATACCACAAGTAATGTTATGAAATTATTATAAAGATTTGGAGAATTTGTGAAAAAAAAATTAATAAACTTGAATCACATTTCATCAATTCAATTATTATTCAAACATATATCAGTTAATAAACTTCTCAATGTGAAGGTTGACAATTTCATTCCCAAGTTTAAAAATGTAATCAAGGTGGAATAAATTAAAGGTGGCTTATCCGGTGAAACAGAAGATGTGTGTCTATCGGCGGCTAAATTTTTTTATTTTTAGTTATTTAGTTTCACTATTTATTTCTTTTATTTGTCTTAATTCTAATTTATGTTTGTGTAGCATATTATTTATTTTTTAAATGATGACTTATTCTTTTAATTTTTTTCTTTTTGTTCTGGTCTTACTCTTTTTGTTTCTATATAATATCTTAATTTTTTCTTAATTCACAGAGAATACTTGTGGTATATTGTATTTGTGTCTCTAATTTTATTTATTTTTTGATATTATTTTTCATTAATACTTGGCTCTAATACCAAATTGATATCAAGATTCTTGCACTTATATTTTTTATTTTTTCTAAGTTAATTTTTGCTAAGTTATTTATTTTTAATGATTTATTCATGTTCTTTGTTTTAAATATTGGGATAAATCATTTACCTGAAGTATGTTAATTTATTGATTTCATTATCCTCACTAATATTTTCTATTTCACTAAATCTGATTGGTTTTAGAATTTGTTCTTCTTTAAATTTTAATAATTTTGGTTTGTTTGTAAAAATTTCTAATTATGTTATTTCATTTTTCTTAAGATAATAAATTTTTCCATATTGGTAAATAGGTATGGAATATCTATTTTATCATTTTCTTTGAATGTAATGTTATGATGTGAATTTGTTAATGTATAACTAATACAATAGGTTACTGAGAATATTTTGTCTCCTGGTTTCATTAAATTTTTTCTTAAAAATTTATGTTCTAGAGTTAGAGTTTGTTCTAATCTTTGAGTATTTAATGGTATTCTAATATTTGGTCGTACTTCAAATTTTAATTTCCCATAGGCTAAATTTTCTTCTATTACTGCTAATATTTTATCTTTTGAATCATTAATTTTGTCATCTTTTAAAACTAGTTCTATTGGTGAATTAACATTTGATTGTTCTTCTACATATAATTCAGTTTGGATTTTTACTTCTGGACTAAAGTAGATTTCAATATTAGTTTTTTCTTTAAATATTTTTTCTTCTTGATTAAATTTTACTATTTTTCTTGGTATTGTATCTATTATTTTACTTGTTAAATCTTTACTTACATAACTAAGACAGGATCTAGTATCAATAAGTATAGGCATAATAGTTTCATTTACTCTTCCTAGTATATGATATTGGCAATAATTATTTGGAATAAGTTTGATGAACATACCTAGTCTGGAGTTTAAAGAATTTTCACAACTATTGCTTTCACTACTTCTGCTTGAATTCTATAGGCCCACTGCTGCTTCCGTGATTGGATTAATTGAATCGTTTTAGTAATAAAAGGATTAAGAGGTTAAGAAAATTGAGTAGAGATAAGAAATTTTATTGTTGAGTAATTTTGAGTACAAGGGTTTAGGCATACTCTCAAATGCCCGACTAGTTCTCATGAGAGACTAGCACAAAGTTTTCCTAAGGAAAACAATCTCAAACTTGAGAATTTTCTATTCGAAAAACTCTACTTTGCCTTAGCATACGAGGACTTATTTATAGACTCAAGATAGCCTAGAGCTATTTACAAAAATATCCTTACAGACGTAAGTGCTTACATCAGATGCTTTAATAATTTACAGAGTGACGTAAGGGTTTACATTATTCTTCTATTATTGCTTCATCTAACGATGCGTCTTCTTTAGTTGTGTCAGTCACTCCTTTACTTTTTGCACATCTTTCGCATGTGTGGTTCCCACTTTCTTTAATCATTGCGCATAAGCCGTTGAGGACAGCTGGCCTGTACTCCATTAGTGGTCCTTGTAATGCGTAAAAAGGAAATTCAAAACTTGTCAAGAGATTCATATATTTCTCCTTTATTGCTTTGCTACTTGTTTTGCTGAGTAGTAAAGTTGTCGGTGCTTTGTATAGTGTCTTGATGAATGAATCTTTTCCAATACTCTGACATTGTGAGTAAATGCTGGCAAGTTGGTTTGTCAATATCTGAGTAATTTGATCTTCGTCATAGATAACTCCATGTGGATCGTCTTTGAGTGGGAAATTATTGTTGCTTACTCCTACATAGACTAAGTGCTTGGCCTGCAATTTTGTGATGAAGTCTAGATAGGCTGAGTAGAACTTTAAGAAAATACTCCATTCTTTAGCTATATTCTTTTTGAACATCTGGACTGCATCTTTGAAATTGTGAGGAAACAAATTAATTTCTTCTAAATTCAGACTTAAATAAAGGCAATCAATAAGTCCAAATTGAAACATATTGAATGTCAAAATTTGTCGTGTTCCGAGGAGAATAATTGCTTTGATTCCAAAGAGCTTTCGATCAATCATATAAAAACAGTTGACTTTCTCTTTGTCACTCCAATTGATCAATCTTTTGAAGTTTTCCCAGAAATTTTCTTCTAAGAATTGTACCCGCAATTCATGTTCTTTTCTGGATTTAATTCGAAAATTGTCTAGGGAAGAAGGGATTTTCCCCAAAATTTTTAGTGATGATTGCGTTACTGATGAATTTTTGGTTGCTTCCGAGAAAGTTCTTGGTCCAAGATAAACTTCTTTTTCTTTTCCTTTTTCTGAATATTCTTTTAATGCTTTTTCTACTTCTTCCTTGGTGAGATATGACTTGTGTAGGACTCTTGAAATCTTCTGGCAATATGGTGCTGCTTTGAACCATTCATCATAGATTCCTGGGAATGGTCCATTGAAAACTACATACCATTTGTTGATCTTTTTCTCTTCCTGTTGAAGTGCTTCTGCAAGAAATCCATCTGCTTTAAGTTGCAAATTTAAAACTTTAATATCTGCTTCAATAAGTTCTAATTCCTTCAGCTTTTAGGTTTTTAGTGCTTCCTTAAGTTTCAATTGCTGCTTGATCATCCCTAATGTGTTTTGCTCCATTCTCTGGATAGTATATCTGCAATAACATTTTTCTCACCCTTGATATGCGAAATTGAGTAATTGTATTTGGCAAGCTTCATTTGCCATCTAATTAATCTTTATTGCTTGTATGTTCCTTTATGATTAATGTTTTTGAAACTTGTAACATAAGTAGAATCTGTTCAAACAATAAATTCTTTGTTAAGCACATAGATCCGATGTTTTTCTAACATTCGAATTAGTGCTAGTGTTTCTTTTTCATGAGTAGGATAATTAATTTCGCTGTCTGAAAAAGTTTCAGACATATAACGGCACAGTAATTCTTTCTTTTGACTAGGGAGTTTTACTTTCATAACACCACCCCAATGATCGTTAGATGCGTCAGTTTCAATAATAATTAATTCATCATCTGACGGATGATATAATTCAGAAAGATCCTGACATAAGTACTTTAATTTTGTAATAAGTGCTTCATCTTCCTCTGTCCAAGACCAAAGGGCATCCATCTTTAATTTTTGCTGGAGTATTTTCCTTTCTGCAGCAAGATTCTTTATAAAACCTTCATTTGAAATATATATTAGTAAGCCAAAAAATCGATGTAGATCTTTTTTATCTTTTAGTTTAATTGGAAAATTTTAAAGTTTTTCTAATACATGTTTTTGCATTATTATTTTCCATTTTTCAATTTCTAATCCTAAGTAATTAATTCTATTTTTAGCTAACACAACTTTTTTCTTGCTTAATACTACTCAATGTTCTAAACTCTTATTAAGTATTAATTCTACCTTTTTAAAATGATCATCTAAATTTTGTTAATAAATACTAATATATCATCAATATAAATAAGACAAAAGTCTTTAAATTCCTTAAGAATTGAATCCATTCTTCGTTGAAAAATACTTGGTGATTGTTTTATTCCCATTGGGAGTACATTCCATTCATATTGTCCTTGAGGACAACTAAATGTTGTTAATGCCTTAGATTCTTCTGTAATCCGTATTTGATAAAATCCTGACTTACAATCAAAAGTGCTGAACCAGTTCATATTTCTTATTTGTTCAATAATTAAATCTTTTCTTGGAAGATAATATGCATCTCCTTCCACAGCATCATTTATCTGTTTATAATTAATTACCATGCGTCTTTTGCCTCTTTTTAATTCATTATGATTTTCAACATAAAATGCTGGTGCTAAGTGTTTACTTTTTGATGGTCTTATTAGTCCATTTTCTTCCATTTCCTTAATATCTTTAGCAAATTCATCTCTATCTTGTTTTGTATAGATCATGAGCTTACATTTTATTTCTTTTGTTGGGTCTTTTAATTTTAATTCAATTAATTCCATATTTTTATTATTAATTTTTGGGTCAAGAGGATTTTCACTACATGTTTTTCTAGAAGTTCCTCAATATGAGCTGATATTTTTCTTCCTAGTTCTAAATTAACTAATATATGGCGAATTTTTCGATATACAACCTCAACTATCTCACCACATTTTAGCTTGTGAAATTTGATTGCTTTTTAGAGTAGATACATTCAGAAAAATGAATAATTGAAATTTCAATTATTTCACGTAATTATTTTCTTTTAATATATGGTGTTTTAAGTGATATATATTCTAAGTATTGACAAAACAGAGAATATAAATGTAAGAAATTATTTCCTAAGATTATGTCTAAACCAGTTTCTTGTTAATATATAGTTGGAACTATAAATAGTTTTTGTTGAATTGTTAAAGTAATTCTTTTGGCTACAAAATACAGAGGATGTATTGATCAATCTGCAAGTTAGTTTGTCAGTATTTGAGTGATTTGATCTTCGTCATAGATAACTCCATGTGGTTCATCTTTAAGTGGAAAATTATTATTGCTGACTCCCACATAAACTAAATGCTTGACTTGTTGCTTGGTGATGAAGTCCGGATAAGCTGAGTAGAACTTCAGAAAAATGCTTCGTTCCTTTGCTATGTTTTTCTTGAACATCTAAACTGCATCCTTAAAATTATGAGGAAATAGATTAATTTCTTCTAAATTCAAACTTAAGTAGAGACAATCAATAAATCCAAACTGGAACATATTGAATGCCAATTGTAACGCCCCTTTTTCCAAGGGAACGTCACATGGTCGATTACAATGCGGAAATAAAGTTAGGTGAGTTGAGACCCGGTCCATTTTAATAAGACGCGTATATTCACTAGATTATAGTTGGGTATTTTAATTGGCGGTTATGTTATATATACATTTTTTTTTTCTTTTTAATTAGTAACCATGTTGGCGAGGCATCAATGGAAATAAAAGATCAAACAGAAGTAAAATATGCATAGAAATTAACATCTGCATCATCATATATATATATATATAAGTTTATCAAAGCATTTAGTTACAAGCCTGGTACATCAAAAAGCAAAACTATACCTGCCCCAAAATATTACATACACATCCCCCACGGTATCAGAATTTACATTACCACTACAAACAAAGCATCGGGCCCCCAAAATAATATACTGGTAGCCTTCAGTAGCTACGAGTAACATCAATCCCTCAAGTGAGGAGGAATCGTGTCAGGATCCTCTTCAGGGTCCTCTTCGAGGTCGTCCTCGGGACTTCCTCGGGATCTTCCTCGGATCTTCCTCATCATCGAGGAAATCACCATAGGAATAGCAGAGACACGGGACGGGGCCCGAGTCAGAGAACGAAAAGAGTCCTCTCTGAGTGAAGTAACGATCGCCCCACATCTCACGTATCGGTAGGGCCGAAACTCCAAGCGTAGGCTAAACACAAAGCAGTGAAGACAGGTGGTTCGTGGCGTCTCCGTGCTAGTGATATCGAGACATCTCCCGTGTAGACACAAAGCGTTCGAATCGTAGTTGATATACCAAAGACTCGGCCCTCCTAAGAATGTCGACGTACATCTCCCAAAAATCGTGCGTACGGGCTCCATAGTCTTCTATAGTTGCTCAATCAAGATAAGGCCAAAAACCAGTGGAAGTTGGGAGCTTGGTTCCTCACGGTTGTCTTCGATGAGACGCAATGTACAGATAAACAGAAAGGGAGAGACAGGAAAGAAAAGAGGTAAGACATCCTTCCGTCATTACCAATTATAGCATCAAGAAACCAAACGGCGCAAAGCGCCCACATAGCATTTACAACAAAGAATAGTAATAGACAATCAAGAGCAAGCTTATGATCAAGCAAATAGTTCTGTGACCATAGGTATATCAACAATATATCAATGCCGGACCATAATAATGATAAATGCAAATAATGCACGGACTCTATACACATGAGCCCTCAATAACCAAGATCCTACTCCATGGAGCTAGACACAAAACATTCGGAGAGAATGACCAGGGAGACATGCTAGTATCTCGTCAGCCATAAAAACAAGTGCTTTCCAGAAAATAATCAGTCATTTTGCGCAACAAGGCTTTATACAGCAGCATTCTCACAAGATCTCGATATAGGACTGTGGCCAGTTAGGATCGTTGGTGCGTTTGCATCGGTTTGTCTCACGGTCCAGAGGGGCTACCACTGCCCTTTGTGAAACACCCGCGCCCCATGTAGCGCCCCTCTTCCAAGGGAACGTCACATGGTCGATTACAATGCGGAAATAAAGTTAGGTGAGTTGAGACCCGGTCCATTTTAATAAGACGCGTATATTCACTAGATTATAGTTGGGTATTTTAATTGGCGGTTATGTTATATATGTACTTTTTTTTTTTCTTTTTTAATTAGTAACCATGTTGACAAGACATCCATGGAAATAAAAGATCAAATGAAGTAAAACATGCATAGGAATCAATATCTCGCATCATCATATATATATATATATAAGTTTATCAAAGCATTTAGTTACAAGCCCGGTACATCAAAAGCAAAACTATACCGCCCCAAAATATTACATACACATCCCCACGGTATCGAATTTACAAACCCACAACAAACAAAACATCGTGCCCCCAAAATAAAATACCGGTAGCCTTCAAGAGCTACGAGTGACATCAATCCCTCAAGTGAGGAGGAATCGTGTCGATCCTCTTCGTGGTCCTCTTCGGGTCGTCCTCGTGGACTTCCTCGGGATCTTCCTCAGATCTTCCTCATCATCGAGGAAATCACCATAGGAATAGCAGAGACACGGACGGGGCCCGAGTCGTAGAACGAAAAGAGTCCTCTCTCGGAGTGAAGTAACGATCGCCCCACATCTCGCGGATCGGTAGCCGAAACTCCAAACGTAGGGCCGATACAAACAGTGAAGACAGTGGTTCGTGGCGTCTCTGTGCTAGTGATATCGAGACATCTCCCGTGTAGACACAAGCGCTCGTAATCGTAGTTGATATACCAAACACTCGGCCCTCCTAAGAAAGTCGACGTACATCTCCCAAAAATCAGTGCGTACGGGGCTCCATAGTCTTCTCGTGGTTGCTCACCAAGGTAAGGCCAAAACCAGGGAAGTTGGGAGCTTCCTGTTCTCACGGTTGTCTTCGATGAGACGCAATGTACAAATAAACAGTAAATGGAGAGACAGAAGGAAAAGAGGTAAGACATCCTTCCGTCATTACCAATTATAGCATCAAGAAACTAAACGGCAAGAAAGCGCCCACATAGCATTTACAACAACAAGAATAGTAATAGACATTCAAGAGCGCTTATAAATCAACAGATAGTTTGTGCAAATCATAGGTATATCAACAATATATCAATGCCGACCATAATAATGATAAATGCAAATAATGCACTGACTCTATACACATGAGCCCTCAATAACCAAGATCCTACTCCATGGAGCTAGACACAAAACATTCGGAGAGAATGATCGTGGAGACATGCTAGTATCTCGTCACCATAAAACAAGTGCTTTCCGTAAAATAATCACATTTTGCGCAACAAGGCTTTATACAAAGAAAGATTCTCACAAGATTCGATATAGGATCGTGGCCGGCCAGATCGTTGGTGCGTT
This sequence comes from Ormosia semicastrata, assembly GCA_029884595.1. NCBI lineage: Eukaryota > Viridiplantae > Streptophyta > Magnoliopsida > Fabales > Fabaceae > Ormosia > Ormosia semicastrata. The sequence goes on from JAQQTO010000061.1 coordinate 76,869,190, forward strand.
TGCATCGGTTTGTCTCACGGTCCGGAGGGGCTACCACCGCCCTTTGTGAAACACCCGCGCCCCAACGCCTCAAGGCCAACTACAGACCCCACTTGTCTATTCGCACCCGCACTAAGGTGTGTTCAACTCCTAGGCAACTAGGCCTTACGACAAATCCAACGGACAAATCACAATGCATACAAACTCTATGCATAATCATGTATGATCATTATCACATACTATTCCATCATATGTCACAATTTGCCAAAGTAAGAATTGATACAAATCAATGGTCTCTCTCAAGGACCCACAATAGCATAATATTGTCATTAAATAGATCAATACCCTTTTCAAAACGTATTATGAGTCCTTGCTTAGATTTAGCTTTACTTACAGAGTTTGTCTCTAAAGGAATTCTTTTAGTTAACTTGAATCCTCTTAGGTAATTTATTCATATGCCCTTAGAAGATTATTTTAAGATCTCAAAATCTCACACTCTCATGTTCTTCCCTCGTTTATGCATCCCTAAGCAATTTCTAGTCATCCCATTTATTTATGATCAATATTCCTATATTAGTCCCAAGGTTTTGGGTCCAGGAAACTACACGGCCGGAAATCACAATTTGAGTCACGACTTCAATTAATAGGTGTTGGGTGATAGGTATACATTTGAATTCGACAGAGACTACATTTCATGAAGAATTGAAGTTGCTATTCGACGAAGAATAATGTAACAGAGGGGGAAAGAATGGGAAAGCATTTTTATAATAGGATTGGTAAGAAATCATTTTCATTCGGATGGGGGTTCGTCGGACGAAGAAATTATTTGTCTTTGTCGGATGGGGTTCGTCGGACGAAGATCAAACCGTTCTGACCCTCCAGATGGTCAAAGAAAAGCCTCAATTCGACGAGTATAGGTGTCGACGTTGGAGAAAATCTCCCAAGTGTCGAACCGACGAACACCGGTCGAAATCTCTAATTTCGACGGTCCGGGGAAATTCATCTACTCGACAGCATTGTCTCTCAAATTCGACGATTTTTGACTTTGGGGCATTTTCTTGTAAGTGTCCAGTGGACACTATTCGACGGGTTTTGGTCGGAAGATCAATCTCGACGGACATGATCGAGGTTCATACTCGACGGATATTGACATTGTTTTTTGGTCGAGATCTAAATTGACGAGTTTGACACTCGACGAAAAGGGTCGAGTCTAAACTCGACGGGTTTTAACATTTTCCAAAGTGATTAGGTTATCACATTCGACATGTGTTTGGCTATGGGTCCCTACTCGACGGATTTTAACATTTTACTAAGTGATAGGTGATCACGTTCGATGTGTTTTAGGTTGTCATGTTCGACGGGTTTTAGGTTGTCATGTTCGACGGTTTTAGGTTGTCATTTTACGACGTGTTTTAGGTTGTCATGTTCGACGTGTTTGGCCATGGGTCCTTACTCGACGGATTTTAACATTTTACTAAGAGATTAGATGATCATGTTCGACAAGTTTTTATCATTCGACGGAATGGTCGAAATCTTCATTCGACGGATTTTGACATATCACCAAAAGATCAGTTATTGTATTCGACAAGTTTGGCCGATTTCATACTATTACTAATTTCCACATTCGGGCTCAACATCGTAACTATCCGAAAACAAATTGGAACTTATTCCCTTCAATATTACACATTCCAAGATTCTCCAATATATTTATATATATGTACATTCAAACTCGACAATCAAATAACACATATACCATACAAACAACATACAAAAGCAGTAAAGACCCTCAACAAAATCACAGACGTTTCCTAAATGCTAAGAGAGGTTGAGGAGGAGTGTCTTCCTCTTACCTTAGAGAAGCACAAAGAAAGGTCTGCTCCTTTTGGTCGAAATGATATTTTCAGCTCCCGTAAATCCTTGAATATTCAAGCTCACCAAAATCAGAATCAAATGTTGAAATGGATACCCATTGTCATCAAAATGACAAGTGGGTTACTTAAAATGAGAAGAGATGAGGAAAAAGCTAAGGACTTTACCTTAAAGTTCCGGCCTTTAAGCTTCAACCGTGGAGGAAAAGAAGATGAAGAAACGTAGAGCTTTGAAGATGATTCCCTCATGTGTGGTGCTTCTCCAAACACGAAATGGTGCTGGAGTGTGATGGTATTGGAGGGTGAAAATATGAAGGTGGGGGGGGAAAATGGTGTCACTGGAAGGAGAAATGGAAAGAGAGAAAGATGAGTGCTACGTACATGTGAGGAGGAAATGTGTGGGGATTGAAGAATGAATTAAGCCCCTTAATTCAAATGTGCAAAGACAAAAATGGAAGAGAGAGAAATAATAAAAAATGATTCAAAGAAGCTTCCTTGAGAAGCTTCGCACGCTTTCTACGAAGTGCATAGTAAGCTTGTCTCCTTGATTAAATACAACAGATGATTTATTATACTAGCAGATAAAACCCCAAAATGTAGACCTCAGAACTGTGTCCGGACTCGGGTTTAGTAAGATCCCCGTTGTCACGTTGGTCCAAGGTTTACCAAATGTCGGGAAAATATTCTATTCTCCGCTCCACTCAAGACACACATAAAACGAAGAATATATTAAAATATTCATCATCTCCAGAAAATTTCACAAAAATTCTTAAAAATTGCAAATATTATAAAATGATCGTTTTTAACAAAATAATAAATTTTCGGGATGTTACAATACTCCCTTCTAAAAAGAAATTTCGTCCTCGAAATTTGCATACCTTAGAATAACTGTGGGTATTGCTCTCTCATCTTGTCTTCCAACTCTGTGTTGCATCTCCAAATCACCTCGTTCCAAATCACTTTCACCAATGCGATCTCCTTGCCTCTTAATTGCTTTATCCCGCTATCCTCGATTCTTATAGGAGACGTCTCATAAGTTAAGTTTTCTTTTAGTTGTACCGTATCCGGTGCTATGATATGACTTGGGTCGGAAGGTATTTCCGAAGTTGTGACACATGGAAAACATTATGAATGTTTGAAAGAAAAGGAGGTAGGGATATTTGGTATGCTACAGACCTACACGAGCAATGATTTGGTATGGTCCAAGGAATTTAGGAGTGAGTTTTCTAGATTTTAAAGCCGGCCCACCCTGGGCCGTAGGTGTGACTTTCAGAATACATGCTCACCTTCCTCAAACTCAAGAGGTTTTCTCCTTCGGTCTCGCATAACTCTTTTGTCGACTCTGAGCCGTCCTCATCTTTTCCTGAATCATTTTAACCTTCTCAGTTGTCTGTTGTATAATCTCGGGTCCAATAGTAAGGCGCTCACCGTCTTGGTACCAACACATAGGTGTTCGACATCGTCGTCCATACAGAGCTTCATAGGGTGCCATCCCTATGCTCGAATGATAACTGTTGTTGTAGGTGAATTCTATCAAGGGTAGAATGTCATCCCAACTCCCGCTTGCTCTATGGTGCAAGCTCTAAGCAAATCTTCCAAAGATTGATTGTTCTCTCCGACCGACCGTCGGCCGTCGCATGGATGATAAGCGTAACTAAGTTGTAATTTTGTCCCCAATGCTTCTTGCAAACTCTCCCGTAAATTTGAAGTAAACCTCGGATCTCTATCTCGAAACAATACTTGTAGGCACACCGTGCAATCGACAATCTCTCCAATATAGATCCGAGTCAATCTCTAGCTTGTATTTGATGTCGATCGGAAGAAAATGTGCCGATTTCGTGAGTCGGTCCACAATTACCCAAATCGAATCATGACCTTTTCTTGTCCTTGGTAATCCGACTACAAAGTCCATTGCAACATCGTCCCACTTCCATTCGGAATAGATAACGGTTAAAGCAATCCCGCTGGTCTCTCGATGTTCCACTTTGGCTTTTTGACAAACCAGACAAGTAGATACACGCCTAGTAACGTCACTCTTCATTCCGTGCCACCGAACAACTTCTTCAAGTCTTGATACATTTCGTCATGCCCGGTGCATACTCGCTGGCTTGTGTGAGCATGATTAATGATGTATTCTCTAAGTTCTTGATTCCGTGGGACACAAACTCTCCCCCGGAATCTCAAAATTCCATCCGTTCCTCTCCGCAAACTCTCGTTTCATTTCCTTGCTTCATCTGTTCCCTCACTTCTTGTAAGAATTTGTCCTTCTTCTGCTCTTTTCTTATGCTGTCCATCAACTCGCTTGAGATGGTAACCATATTCATGCAAATCTTTCCAGGTTCTAACTTCACAAAAGACCATACATCTCTGAATTGCTCTATTAGATCCTTTTCCTTGATCATCGGGCGCAGACACTGATCATCTTTCTACTTAGAGCGTCCGCCACAACATTTGCCTTGCCAGATGATACAGTTGGAAATCGTAATCCTTCAGAATTCTAACCATCTCCGTTGCCTCATGTTCAACTCCTTCTGATCATACAAATACTTCAGACTCTTGTGATCACTGAAAATGTTAAACGTTGCCCCGTAGAGAAAATGCCTCCATATCTTCAGAGCAAAAACTACAGCCGCTAACTCTAGGTCGTGCGTCGGATAATTCTTCTCGTGCACTCGCAACCGCCTTGAAGCATAAGCCACCACTCTTCCATGTTGCATAAGTACGATCCTAGCCCTTGGTATGAAGCGTCACAAGACACTTCAAACTGTTCATTCGGACGGGTAGCACTAACACCGGTGAGGTAGTCGGCCGATTCTTCAATTCTTGGAAACTTCGCTCACAACCGCTCGGCCCACTCAAAAGTTTGGTTTTTCCTTGTGAGTTGCGTAAGTGGTCCAAAGAATCTTGGAGAATCCTCAATGAACCTCCCAGTAATATCCCGCTAAACCCACGAAGCTTCAATCTCGTTGTCGACTTCGGCCTTTCCCATCGTAGTATCGCCTCCACTTTCGATGGATCCACAAAGAATCCCACTCTTTGAGATCACGTGACCTAGAAACTTGACTTCTTCCACCCAAAACTCACATTTTGACAAGCTTGGCATACAATTCCTTCTCCTTCGTAACCAAGAACTATACCGAGGTGTTCAAAGATGGTCCTCTCGATTTTGAGAGTATACCGAATGTCGTCAATGAAGACCACAACGAACTTATCCAAGTAAGGTCGAAAGATTCGGTTCATGTAGTCCATGAAGATAGCTGGTGCATTCGTCACACCAAACGGCATCACCAAATACTCATAGTGACCGTATCGGTGCGAAAAGGAGTCTTGGGCACATCCTCTGTCTTCACTCGATCTGATGATACCCAGATCGCAGATCAATCTTGGAAAACACCGCCGCTCCCTTCGCTTGGTCCATCAAGTCGTCAATCCTCGGGAGTGGATATTTGTTCTTAATCGTCACTTTGTTCACCGCCGATAGTCCACACATAACCTTGAGGTGCCATCCTTCTTGCGAACTAACAAAGACGTGCTCCCCATGGTGACACACTTGGCCCGACAAATTGCTTTTCCAAAAGCTCTTCTAGTCTGTTTCTTTAGCTCGGCTAACTCGTTTCGGTGCCATCCCAGACGGTGTTATAGACACAGACCAGCTCCCAGTACTAAGTCGATAGCAAACTCTATCTCTCGAGCCGGTGGTAAACCAGGCACACTCTCGTGAAAACTTCGGGAAACTCATTCACCACCGGAATTGTGTCCACATCAACCTCGTTCTCGATTTTCAAAGAAGACAAGTAGCATGTATCCGTGAGCTCCTTCTTTCAAGAGAGCTTGAACTCGGTTGGCCGTCGAAATCTAGAATTCTCATTTATGGGAAAAACTATGGTCTTTTCCGGGAACAGCCTAACGTAACATGGTTAGAAGACAACCAAATTCCATCCCTAGGATAATATCTAATTGGGAAAGAGGTAAACAAATCGATCGACCAAAAGGATCGACCTTCAACAATCAATGGACAGTTTAGACAAACTTTGGTAGTAACTACCGGTTTATCAAATGGGGGTAGAAACAGTTAAGTCAAAAGGTAAGGACGACACACAGTAGACTCGCTTTTTGCACACAACCATACGATATAAAAGAATGGGTTGCCCCAGAGTCATACAAAGACAGCTTAAAAGATTACCTTCTATGATGCCTTCTCCTCAGATCAAATCTTCGGATTCGAGGCTTCAGCTCCGCCATAGTGTAAACTCGTCCTCCAAATTGCGGTTTCTTGGCTTTCGCAACATTCATTGAAGGTTCGACCTTCGCTTGATTGCAGCCTCTCGTAGATGTGTCCAGGTTTCCCACATCGAAAACAGATAATCCCTTTGATAGGACAATCCCTTGTCGATGATCTTTCCACACTTCCCAAGCATTTGGAGGATATGCCAAGTTTTGGCCGGTCCGGCTCCCACTAGAACCTCCACTTGAACTTCCACCCATGGCTTGTTGGTGACTTCCCATTGGTCGAGAGTATGGCTTCTTCCGGAAGCGGTTAGCACCGTTATTGCCGCCTCTCCGGAATCTCGCAGCCCAAAGTTTCTATTCCTCATATCTCTAGATTGCTCCAGAGCCTCTACATCACAAAGAAGTATCCAAGAGTTGTGAGAATTCATTGATCCTCAAGGTGATTACAGCTTTCCTCGCCCGTACCTCAATCCTTCCGTGAATCTTCTGCACTTCCAGCCTCATCCGGTTGGTTCGAAAGTAGGTCGAAAACCGTGACAAGTTTTCGAATCTCGCCGCGTACTCGCTAACAAACCATATTCCCCGTCGCAAGTTGAGGAATTCGACTCCTTCGCATGCCTTGCACTCGCAGAAAATACTTGTCCAAGAACTTTTCTTTGAACAACTCCCAAGTAATATCTCGGTTCGCAGCCTTCTAGCATCCTCCGCACTCCTCCACCGCTCTCGGCGTTACCTACCAAAGATAAAAGTAGCATAATCCACCTTCTTACCCTCGCCGCAATTCATTCCTCGAAATACCTTTCTTCTCCAACTCCTTGATCCACAGACTAGCTTTGTCCGGATCAAATTCTCCTTTAAATTGAGGAGGATTATGGCGTCGAAACTCCGCTAAATTTTGAGCATCGCAGTAGCCTCTAACCGTTGAGCGCCTCGCTCTTGTTGTTGCGTAACTCTCTCTTGGCCGTCGTGCGGCTTGCTCCGTTTGTTGTGCGATGACCTCACCATCCTTTGCATCGCCGTAATAGCCGCCGCCATGTCTTCCTTCGTGCCATCTCACTTTCTCGATTCAGTTATCCGAAAACACAGTAAAAGTCATTGCATTCACTAAGAATACCAAACACTACTCCTTTACGAATACCATTCAGAGAACACACAAAGACAAACAAGACAGACTCAACCACAAGACCCAAAGAAACATAAACCGGCTCGATACCAAGAATGTAACGCCCTCTTCCAAGGGAACGTCACATGGTCGATTACAATGCGGAAATAAAGTTAGGTGAGTTGAGACCCGGTCCATTTTAATAAGACGCGTATATTCACTAGATTATAGTTGGGTATTTTAATTGGCTGTTATGTTATATATGTACTTTTTTTTTTTTTTTTAATTAGTAACCATGTTGACAAGACATCAATGGAAATAAAAGATCAAACAAGTAAAACATGCATAGAATTAATATCTCGCATCATCATATATATATATATATAAGTTTATCAAAGCATTTAGTTACAAGCCCGGTACATCAAAAGCAAACTATACCCGCCCCAAAATATTACATACACATCCCCACAGATCGAATTTACAACCCACTACAAACAAAACATCGTGCCCCCAAAATAAAATACCGGTAGCCTTCAAGAGCTACGAGTGACATCAATCCCTCAAGTGAGGAGGAATCGTGTCGATCCTCTTCGTGGTCCTCTTCGGGGTCGCCCTCGTGGACTTCCTCGGGATCTTCCTCAGATCTTCCTCATCATCGAGGAAATCACCATAGGAATAGCAGAGACACGGACGGGGCCCGAGCCGTAGAACGAAAAGAGTCCTCTCTGAGTGAAGTAACGATCGCCCCACATCTCGCGGATCGGTAGCCGAAACTCCAAACGTAGGCCGATACAAACAGTGAAGACAGTGGTTCGTGGCGTCTGTGCTGCTAGTGATATCGAGACATCTCCCGTGTAGACACAAAGCGCTCGAATCGTAGTTGATATACCAAAGACGGCCCTCCTAAGAAAGTCGACGTACATCTCCCAAAAATCAGTGCGTACGGGGCTCCATAGTCTTCTCGTGGTTGCTCACCAAGGTAAGGCCAAAAACCAGGGAAGTTGGGAGCTTCCGGTTCCTCACGGTTGTCTTCGATGAGACGCAATGTACAAATAAAAAGAAATGGAGAGACAGAAGGAAAAGAGGTAAGACATCCTTCCGTCATTACCAATTATAGCATCAAGAAACTAACGGCAAGAAAGCGCCCACATAGCATTTACAACAACAAGAATAGTAATAGACATTCAAGAGCGCTTATAAATCAAGCAGATAGTTTCCAGTGCAACCATAGGTATATCAACAATATATCAATGCCGACCATAATAATGATAAATGCAAATAATGCACTGACTCTATACACATGAGCCCTCAATAACCAAGATCCTACTCCATGGAGCTAGACACAAAACATTCTGAGAGAATGATCGTGGAGACATGCTAGTATCTCGTCACCATAAAACAAGTGCTTTCCGTAAAATAATCACTATTTTGCGCAACAAGGCTTTATACAAAGAAAGATTCTCACAAGATTCGATATAGGACTCAGGCCGGCCAGATCGTTGGTGCGTTTGCATCGGTTTGTCTCACGGCCCGTAGGGGCTACCACCGCCTCTTTGTGAAACACCCGCGCCCAACGCCTCAAGGCCAACTACAGACCCCACTTGTCTATTCGCACCCGCACTAAGGTGTGTTCAACTCCTAGGCAACTAGGCCTTACGACAAATTCCAACGGACAAATCACAATGCATACAAACTCTATGCATAATCGTGTATGATCATTATCACATACTATTCCATCATATGTCACAATTTGCCAAAGTAAGAATTGATACAGTCAATGGTCTCTCTCAAGGACCCACAATAGCATAATATTGTCATTAAATAGATCAATACCCTTTTCAAAACGTATTATGAGTCCTTGCTTAGATTTAGCTTTACTTACAGAGTTTGTCTCTAAAGGAATTCTTTTAGTTAACTTGAATCCTCTTAGGTAATTTATTCATATGCCCTTAGAAGATTATTTTAAGATCTCAAAATCTCACACTCTCATGTTCTTCCCTCGTTTATGCATCCCTAAGCAATTTCTAGTCATCCCATTTATTTATGATCAATATTCCTATATTAGTCCCAAGGTTTTGGGTCCAGGAAACTACACGGTCGGAAATCACAATTTGAGTCACAGACTTCAATTAATAGGTGTTGGGTGATAGGTATACATTTGAATTCGACAGAGACTACATTTCATGAAGAATTGAAGTTGCTATTCGACGAAGAATAATGTAACAGGAGGGGGAAAGAATGGGAAAGCATTTTTATAATAGGATTGGTAAGAAATCATTTTTCGTCGGATGGGGTTCTGGTTTGACGAAGAAATTATTTGTCATTTCGGATGGGGTTCTGTCTGACGAAGATCAAAACTCGTCGGATCCTCCAGATGGTCGCAAAAGCCTCAATTCGACGAGTATAGGTGTCGACGTTGGAGAAAATCTCCCAAGTGTCGAACCGACGAACACCGGTCGAAATCTCTAATTTCGACGGTCCTGGAGAAATTCATCTACTCGACAGCATTGTCTCTCAAATTCGACGATTTTTGACTTTGGGGCATTTTCTTGTAAGTGTCCAGGACTCTATTCGACGGGTTTGTGGTCGGAAGATCAATCTCGACGGACATGATCGAGGTTCATACTCGACGGATATTGACATTGTTTTACCGGTCGAGATCTAAATTCGACGAGTTTGACACTCGACGAAAGGGTCGGAGTCTAAACTCGACGGGTTTTAACATTTTACCAAAGTGATTAGGTTATCACATTCGACAGTTTGGCTATGGGTCCCTACTCGATTTAATTTTAACATTTTACTAAGTGATTAGGTGATCACGTTCGACATGTGTTTTAGGTTGTCATGTTCGACGGTTTTAGGTTGTCATGTTTAGTTTTAGGTTGTCATGTTCGACAGTTTTAGGTTGTCATGTTCGACAGTTTTATGGGTCCTACTCACTGATTTTAACATTTTACTAAGAGATTAGATGATCATGTTCGATGTGTTTTTATCATTCGACGAATGGTCGAAATCTTCATTCGACGGATTTTGACATATCACCAAAAGATCAAAGTTATTGTATTCGACAAGTTTGGCCGATTTCATACTATTACTAATTTCCACATTCGGGCTCAACATCGTAACTATCCGAAAACAAATTGGAACTTATTCCCTTCAATATTACACATTCCAAGACTCCGGTTATATTTATATATATGTACATTCAAACTCGACAATCAAATAACACATATACCATACCACATACAAAAGCGCAGAAAGACCCTCAACAAAATCACAGACGTTTCCTAAATGCTAAGAGAGGTTGAGGAGGAGTGTCTTCCTCTTACCTTAGAGAAGCACAAAGAAAGGTCGCTCCTTTTGGTCGAAATGATATTTTCGGCTTTTAAATCCTTGAATATTCAAGCTCACCAAAATCGAATCAAATGTTGAAATGGATACCCATTGTCATCAAAATGACAAAGTGGGTTACGAAAATGAGAAGAGATGAGGAAAAAGCTAAGGACTTTACCTTAAAGTTCCAGCCTTTAAGCTTCAACCGTGGAGGAAAAGAAGATGAAGAAAACGTAGAGCTTTGAAGATGATTCCTCATGTGTGGTGCTTCTCCAAACACGAAATGGTGCTGGAGTGTGATGGTATTGGAGGGTGAAAATATGAAGGTGGGGGGAAAATGGTGTCACTGGAAGGAGAAATGGAAAGAGAGAAAGATGAGTGCTACGTACAGAGGAGGAAAATGTGGGGATTGAAGAATGAATTAAGCCCCTTAATTCAAATGTGCAAAGACAAAAATGGAAAGAGAAAGAAATAATAAAAAATGATTCAAAGAAGCTTCCTTGAGAAGCTTCGCACGCTTTCTACGAGTGCATAGTAAGCTTGTCTCCTTGATTAAATACAATGATGATTTATTATACTAGCAGATAAAACCCCAAAATGTAGACCTCAGAACTGTGTCCTGACTCGGGTTTAGTAAGATCCCCGTTGTCACGTTGATGTCCAAGGTTTACCAAATTTCGTGGAAAATATTCTATTCTCCGGCTCCACTCAAGACACACATAAAACGAAGAATATATTAAAATATTCATCATCTCCAGAAAATTTCACAAAAATTCTTAAAAATTGCAAATATTATAAAATGATCGTTTTTAACAAAATAATAAATTTTCGGGATGTTACAATACTCCCTTCTAAAAGAAATTTTCGTCCTCGAAATTTGCATACCTTAGAATAACTGTGGGTATTGCTCTCTCATCTTGTCTTCCAACTCCCAAGTTGCATCTCCAAATCACCTCGCTCCAAATCACTTTCACCAATGCGATCTCCTTGCCTCTTAATTGCTTTATCCCGCTATCCTCGATTCTTATAGGAGACGTCTCATAAGTTAAGTTTTCTTTTAGTTGTATCAGACTCGGTGCTATGATATGACTTAGGTCAGAAGGTACTTCCGAAGTTGTGACACATGGAAAACATTATGAATGTTTGAAAGAAAAGGAGGTAGGGATATTTGGTATGCTACAGACCTACACGAGCAATGATTTGGTATGGTCCAAGGAATTTAGGAGTGAGTTTTCTAGATTTTAAAGCCCGGCCCACCCCGGCCGTAGGTGTGACTTTCAGAATACATGCTCACCTTCCTCAAACTCAAGAGGTTTTCTCCTTCGGTCTCGCATAACTCTTTTGTCGACTCGAGCCGTCCTCATCTTTTCCCGAATCATTTTAACCTTCTCGCTTGTTTGTTGTATAATCTCGGGTCCAATAGTAAGGCGCTCGCTGCCTTGGTACCAACACATAGGTGTTCGACATCGTCGTCCATACGAGCTTCATAGGGTGCCATCCCTATGCTCGAATGATAACCGTTGTTGTAGGTGAATTCTATCAAGGGTAGAATGTCATCCCAACTCCCGCTTGCTCTATGGTGCAAGCTCTAAGCAAATCTTCCAAAGATTGGATTGTTCTCTCCGATCGACCGTCGGTCTCATGGATGATAAGCGTAACTAAGTTGTAATTTTGTCCCCAATGCTTCTTGCAAACTCTCCCGTAAATTTGAAGTAAACCTCGGATCTCTATCCGAAACAATACTTGTAGGCACACCGTGCGCCTGACAATCTCTCCAATATAGATCTGAGTCAATCTCTCTAGCTTGTATTTGATGTCGATCGGAAGAAAATGTGCTGATTTCGTGAGTCGGTCCACAATTACCCAAATCGAATCATGACCTTTTCTTGTCCTTGGTAATCCGACTACAAAGTCCATTGCACATCGTCCCACTTCCATTCCGGAATAGATAACGGTTAAAGCAATCCCGCCGGTCTCGATGTTCCACTTTGGCTTTTTGACAAACCAGACAAGTAGATACACGCCTAGTAACGTCACTCTTCATTCCGTGCCACCGAACAACTTCTTCAAGTCTTGATACATTTTCGTCATGCCCGGTGCATACTCGGTTGGCTTGTGTGAGCATGATTAATGATGTATTCTCTAAGTTCTTGATTCCGTGGGACACAAACTCTCCCCCGGAATCTCAAAATTCCATCCGTTCCTCCGCAAATTCTCGTTTCATTTCCTTGCTTTATCCGTTCCCTCACTTCTTGTAAGAATTTGTCCTTCTTCTCGCTCTTTTCTTATGTTGTCCATCAACTCGCTTGAGATGGTAACCATATTCATGCAAATCTTTCCGTGTTCTAACTTCACGAAAGACCATACATCTCGAATTGCTCTATTAGATCCTTTTCCTTGATCATCGTAGAGACACCGATCATCTTTCTACTTAGAGCGTCCGCCACAACATTTGCCTTGCCAGATGATACGAAGTTGGAAATCGTAATCCTTCAGAATTCTAACCATCTCCGTTGCCTCATGTTCAACTCCTTCGATCATACAAATACTTCGACTCTTGTGATCACCGAAAATGTTAAACGTTGCCCCGTAGAGAAAATGCCTCCATATCTTCGAGCAAAAACTACAGTACCGCTAACTCTAGGTCGTAAGGCGTCGGATAATTCTTCTCGTGCACTCGCAACCGCCTTGAAGCATAAGCCACCACTCTTCCATGTTGCATAAGTACAGATCCTAGCCCTTGGTATGAAGCGTCACAAGACACTTCAAACTGCTCATTCGGATCGGGTAGCACTAACACCGGTGAGGTAGTCGGGCCGATTCTTCAATTCTTGGAAACTTCGCTCACAACCGCTTCGGTCCACTCAAAAGTTTGGTTTTTCCTTGTGAGTTGCGTAAGTGGTCCAAAGCAATCTTGGAGAATCCTCAATGAACCTCCCAGTAATATCCCGCTAAACCCACGAAGCTTCGAATCTCCGTTGTCGACTTCGGCCTTTCCCATCGTAGTATCGCTCCACTTTCGATGGATCCACAGCAATCCCCCACTTTTTGAGATCACGTGACCTAGAAACTTGACTTCTTCCAGCCAAAACTCACATTTTGACGGTTTGGCATACAATTCCTTCTCCTTCAGAATCAAGAACTATACTGAGGTGTTCAAAGATGGTCCTCTCGGTTTTGAGAGTATACCGAATGTCGTCAATGAAGACCACAACGAACTTATCCAAGTAAGGTCGAAAGATTCGGTTCATGTAGTCCATGAAGATAGCTGGTGCATTCGTCACACCAAACGGCATCACCAAATACTCATAGTGACCGTATCGGGTGCGAAAAGCGTCTTGGGCACATCCCTCTGCCTTCACTCGTACTCGATGATACCCGGATCGCAGATCAATCTTGGAAAACACCGCCGCTCCCTTCGCTTGGTCCATCAAGTCGTCAATCCCTCGGGAGTGGATATTTGTTCTTAATCGTCACTTTGTTCACCGCCGATAGTCCACACATAACCTTGAGGTGCCATCCTTCTTGCGAACTAACAAAGACCGGTGCTCCCCATGGTGACACACTTGGCCCGACAAATTGCTTTTCCAAAAGCTCTTCTAGTGTTTCTTTAGCTCGGCTAACTCGTTCGGTGCCATCCTAAGACGGTGTTATAGACACGGGACCAGCTCCCGGTACTAAGTCGATAGCAAACTCTATCTCTCGAGCCGGTGGTAAACTGTGCACACTCTCAGAAAACTTCGGGAAATTCATTCACCATCGGAATTGTGTCCACATCAACCTCGTTCTCGATTTTCAAAGAAGACAAGAGTAGCATGTATCCGTGAGCTCCTTCTTTCAAGAGAGCTTGAACTCGGTTGGTCGTCGAAATCTAGAATTCTCATTTATGGGAAAAACTATGGTCTTTCCGGGAACAGCCTAACGTAACATGGTTAGAAGACAACCATCCATCCCTAGGATAATATCTAATGGGAAAGAGGTAAACAAATCGATCGACCAAAAAGGATCGACCTTCAACAATCAATGGACGGTTTAGACAAACTTTGGTAGTAACTACAGGTTTATCGGTGGGGGTAGAAACAGTTAAGTCAAAAGGTAAGGACGACACATGTAGACTCGCTTTTTGCACACGGTCATACGATATAAAAGAATGGGTTGCCCTGAGTCATACAAAGACAGCTTAAAAGATTACCTTCTATGATGCCTTCTCCTCAGTATCAAATCTTCGGATTCGGAGGCTTCACCCGCTCATAGTGTAAACTCGTCCTCCACTTGCGGTTTCTTGGCTTTCGCAACATTCATTGAAGGTTCGACCTTCGCTTGATTGCAGTCTCGTAGATGTGTCCGGGTTTCCCACATCGAAAACAGATAATCCCTTTGATAGGACAATCCCTTGTCGATGATCTTTTCCACACTTCCCATTTGGAGGGATATGCCAAGTTTTGGCCATCCGGTTCCCACTAGAACCTCCGCTTGAACTTCCACCCATGGCTTGTTGGTGACTTCCCATTGGTCGAGAGTATGGCTTCTCCGGGAAGCGGTTAGCACCGTTATTGCCGCGCTCTCCGGAATCTCGCAGCCCAAAGTTTCTATTCCTCATATCTCTAGATTGCTCCAGAGCCTCTACATCACAAAGAAGTATCCAGTAGTTGTGAGAATTCATTGATCCTCAAGGTGATCACAGCTTTCCTCGCCCGTACCTCAATCCTTCCGTGAATCTTCTGCACTTCCAGCCTCATCTGGTTGGTTCTGAAAGTAGGTCGAAAACTGTGACAAGTTTTCGAATCTCGCTGCGTACTCGCTAACAGTCATATTCCCCTGTCGCAAGTTGAGGAATTCCGACTCCTTCGCATGCCTTGCACTCGCAGGAAAATACTTGTCCAAGAACTTTTCTTTGAACAACTCCCAAGTAATATCTCGGTTCGCAGCTTCTAGCATCCTCCGCACTGCTCCACCGGCTTCTCGGCGTTACCTACCAGATAAAAGTAGCATAATCCACCTTCTTACCCTCAGCGCAATTCATTCCTCGAAATACCTTCTCCAACTCCTTGATCCACAGACTAGCTTTGTCCGGATCAAATTCTCCTTTAAATTGAGGAGGATTATGGCGTCGAAACTCCGCTAAATTCTGAGCATCAGCAGTAGCCTCTAACTGTTGAGCAGCTCGCTCTTGTTGTTGCGTAACTCTCTCTTGCTGTCGTGCAGCTTGCTCCGTTTGTTGTGCGATGACCTCAGCCATCCTTTGCATCGCTGTAATAGCTGCTGCCATGTCTTCCCTTCGTGCCATCTCACTTTCTCAGATTCAGGTTATCTGAAAACACAGAAAAGTCAGTTGCATTCACTAAGAATACCAAACACTACTCCTTTACGAATACCACTCAGAGAACACACAGCACAAACAAGACAGACTCAACCACAAGACCCAAAGAAACATAAACCGGGGCTCTGATACCAAGAATGTAGCGCCCCTCTTCCAAGGGAACGTCACATGGTCGATTACAATGCGGAAATAAAGTTAGGTGAGTTGAGACCCGGTCCATTTTAATAAGACGCGTATATTCACTAGATTATAGTTGGGTATTTTAATTGGCGGTTATGTTATATATGTACTTTTTTTTTTCTTTTTAATTAGTAACCATGTTGACAAGACATCCATGGAAATAAAAGATCAAACAGAAGTAAAACATGCATAGGAATCAATATCTGCATCATCATATATATATATATATAAGTTTATCAAAGCATTTAGTTACAAGCCTGGTACATCAAAAGCAAAACTATACCGCCCCAAAATATTACATACACATCCCCACGGATCGAATTTACAGCCCACAACAAACAAAACATCGTGCCCCCAAAATAAAATACCGGTAGCCTTCAAGAGTAGCTACGAGTGACATCAATCCCTCAAGTGAGGAGGAATCGTGTCGATCCTCTTCAGGGTCCTCTTCGGGTCGTCCTCATGGACTTCCTCGGGATCTTCCTCAGGATCGTCCTCATCATCAGAGGAAATCACCATAGGAATAGCAGAGACACGGGACGGGGCCCGAGCTGTAGAACGAAAAGAGTCCTCTCTCGGAGTGAAGTAACGATCGCCCCACATCTCGCGGATCGGTAGCTGAAACTCCAAACGTAGGCTGATACAGCAGGTGAAGACAGGTGGTTCGTGGCGTCTCCAGGCTAGTGATATCGAGACATCTCCCGTGTAGACACAGCGCGTCGAATCGTAGTTGATATACCAAAGACTCGGCCCTCCTAAGAAAGTCAGGCGTACATCTCCCAAAAATCTGTGCGTACGGGGCTCCATAGTCTTCTCGTGGTTGCTCACCAAGGTAAGGCCAAAAACCAGGAAGTTGGGAGCTTAGGTTCCTCACGGTTGTCTTCGATGAGACGCAATGTACAAATAAACAGAAATGGAGAGACAGAAGGAAAAGAGGTAAGACATCCTTCCGTCATTACCAATTATAGCATCAAGAAACCAACCACGGCGCAAAGCGCCCACATAGCATTTACAACAACAAGAATAGTAATAGACATTCAAGAGCGTTATAAATCAAGCAGATAGTTTCCAGCAAACCATAGGTATATCAACAATATATCAAT
This sequence comes from Ormosia semicastrata, assembly GCA_029884595.1. Taxonomy (NCBI): domain Eukaryota; kingdom Viridiplantae; phylum Streptophyta; class Magnoliopsida; order Fabales; family Fabaceae; genus Ormosia; species Ormosia semicastrata. The sequence goes on from JAQQTO010000061.1 coordinate 76,886,305, forward strand.
GCTGACCATAATAATGATAAATGCAAATAATGCACTGACTCTATACACATGAGCCCTCAATAACCAAGATCCTACTCCATGGAGCTAGACACAAAACATTCGGAGAGAATGATCGGGAGACATGCTAGTATCTCGTCACCATAAAACAAGTGCTTTCCGAGAAAATAATCGGTCATTTTGCGCAACAAGGCTTTATACAAAGAAAGATTCTCACAAGATCTCGATATAGGATCGTCAGGTCGGCCAGATCGTTGGTGCGTTTGCATCGGTTTGTCTCACGGCCCGTAGGGGCTACCACCGCCCTTTGTGAAACACCCGCGCCCAACGCCCTCAAGGCCAACTACAGGACCCCACTTGTCTATTCGCACCCGCACTAAGGTGTGTTCAACTCCTAGGCAACTAGGCTTTACGACAAATTCCAACGGACAAATCACAATGCATACAAACTCTATGCATAATCGTGTATGATCATTATCACATACTATTCCATCATATGTCACAATTTGCCAAAGTAAGAATTGATACAAATCAATGGTCTCTCTCAAGGACCCACAATAGCATAATATTGTCATTAAATAGATCAATACCCTTTTCAAAACGTATTATGAGTCCTTGCTTAGATTTAGCTTTACTTACAGAGTTTGTCTCTAAAGGAATTCTTTTAGTTAACTTGAATCCTCTTAGGTAATTTATTCATATGCCCTTAGAAGATTATTTTAAGATCTCAAAATCTCACACTCTCATGTTCTTCCTCGTTTATGCATCCCTAAGCAATTTCTAGTCATCCCATTTATTTATGATCAATATTCCTATATTAGTCCCAAGGTTTTGGGTCCAGAAACTACACGGTCGGAATCACAATTTGAGTCACGACTTCAATTAATAGGTGTTGGGTGATAGGTATACATTTGAATTCGACAGAGACTACGTTTCATGAAGAATTGAAGTTGCTATTCGACGAAGAATAATGTAACAGAGGGGGAAAGAATGGGGAAAACATTTTTCTCGGATGGGGTTCTGTCGGACGAAGAAATCATTTCTTTGTCGGATGGGGGTTACGCTCGGACGAAGATCAAACCGTCGGACCCTCCGGATGGTCAAGCAAAAGCCTCAATTCGACGAGTATAGGTGTCGACGTTGGAGAAAATCTCCCAAGTGTCGAACCGACGAACACCGATCGAAATCTCTAATTTCGACGGGTCCGGGAGAAATTCATCTACTCGACGGGCATTGTCTCTCAAATTCGACGATTTTTGACTTTGGGGCATTTTCTTGTAAGTGTCCCAGAGACTCTATTCGACGGGTTGTTGGTCGGAAGATCAATCTCGACAGGCATGATCGAGGTTCATACTCGACGAATGTTGACATTGTGTTTAGTGGTCGAAGATCTAAACTCGACGGATCTTCACTTAGTGTTTCTTTGGTCGAGATCTAAATTGACGGGTTTGACATTCGACGGAAAGGGTCGAGTCTAAACTCGACGGATTTTAACATTTTACTAAGTGATCAAGATATCAAATTCGACAGGTTTGGCTATGGGTCCTTACTCGACGGATTTTAACATTTTATTAAGTGATTAGATTATCACGTTCGACAGGTTTGGCCATAGGTCCTTACTCGACGGATTTTAACATTTTATTAAGTGATTGGATTATCACGTTCGACAGGTTTGGCTATGGGTCCTTACTCGACGGATTTTAACATTTTATTAAGTGATTAGATTATCACGTTCGACAGGTTTGGCCATAGGTCCTTACTCGACGGATTTTGTCATTCGACGAAAATGGTCAGGTTATTGTATTCGACGAGTTTGGCCAGATTTCATACTATTACTAATTTCCATATGAAGTTTCCACATTCTGGGCTCAACATCGTAACTATCCGAGAACAATTTGGAACTCATTCCCATCAATATTACACATTCCAGTACATCCAGTTATATATATATATATATGTACATTCAAACTCAAACAATCAAATAACACATATACCATACAAACAACATACAAAAGCGAGAAAGACCCTCAACAAAATCACAGACGTTCCTAAATGCTAAGAGAGGTTGAGGAGGAGTGTCTTCTCTTACCTTAAAGAAGCACAAAGAAAGGTCTGCTCCTTTTGGTCGAAATTATATTTTCAGCTCCCAGAGATCCTTGAATATTCAAGCTCACCAAAATCAGAATCAAGTGTTGAAATGGATACCCATGGTCATCAAAATGACAGTGGGTTACGAAAATGAGGAGAGATGAGGAAAAAGCTAAGGACTTTACCTTAAAGTTCCAATCTTTAAGCTTCAACCGTGGAGGAAAAGAAGATGAAGAAGACGTAGGACTTTGAAGATGATTCCCTCAGGTGTGGTGCTTTTCCAGACACGAAATGGTGCTGGAGTGTGATGGTATTGGAGGATGAAAATATGAAGGTGGGGGGAAAATGGTGCTGCTGGAAGGAGAAATGGAAAGAGAGAAAGATGAGTGCTACGTACAGGAGGAGGAAATGTGTGGAGTGCAGAATGAATTAAGCCCCTTAATTCAAATGTGCAGCACAAAAATAGGAGGAGAGAGAAATAATAAAAAATGATTCAAAGAAGCTTCCTTGAGAAGCTTCGCACGCTTCTCTACGAAGTGCATAGTAAGCTTGTCTCCTTGATTAAATACAACAGATGATTTATTATACTAGCAGATAAAACCCCAAAAATGTAGGCCTCGAACTGTGTCCGGACTCGGGTTTAGTAAGATCCCCCGTTGACACGTTGACGGTCAAGGTTTACCGTCGTGGAAAATATTCTATTCTCCCTAGGCTCCACTCAACACACACATAAAACGAAGAATATATTAAAATATTCATCATCTCCAGAAAATTCCACAAAAATTCTTAAAAATTGCAAATATTATAAAATGATCGTTTTTAACAAAATAATAAATTTTCGGGATGTTACACCAATATTGGTGGTGCTCCGAGAAGGATGATTGCTTTGATTCCAAAGAGCTTTCGGTCAACCATGTAGAAATAGTTGACTTTTTCCTTGTCACTCCAATTAACCAGTCTTTTAAAATTTTCCCAGAAATTTTTCTCTGAGAATTGTATCTGCAATTCATGATCTTTTCTAGAAGTAATTTAGAAATTATCCAAGGAAGAAGGAATTTTCCCTAGAATTTTAAGTGATGACTGTTTTACTAGCGGATTCTTTGTTGCTTCCGAGAAAGTTCTTGGTCCAAGATAAATTTCTTTCTCTTTCCCTTTTTCTGAGTATTCTTTCAATGCTTTTTCTGCTTCTTCTTTAGTTGGATATGATTTATGTAGAACTCCTGAAATCTTCTGGCAAAATGGTGCTGCTTTAAACCATTTATCATAAATTCCTGAAAATGGTCCATTGAAAATCACGTACCATTTATTAATCTTTTTCTCTTCCTGTTGGAATGCTTCTGCAAGAAATCCTTCTGCTTTGAGTTGTAATTGCAGAACTTTAATATCTGCTTTAATAAGTTCTAATTCCTTCAGCTTTTGATCCTTCAATGCTTCTTTGAGTTCCAGTTGCTACTTGATCAAATCCAGACTTACAATCAAAAGTATTAAACTAGTTCATATTTCGTATTTGTTCAATAATTAAATCCTTTCTTGGGAGATAATATGCATCTCCTTCCATAGCATCATTTATTTGTTTATAATTAATTACCATTCGTCTTTTTTCTCTTTTTATTTTATTATGATTTTCAACATAAAATGCTGGTGCTGAGTGTTTACTTTTTGAGGGTCTTATTAATCCTTTATCTTCCATTTCTTTTATATCTTTGGCAAATTCATCTTTATCTTATCTTGTGTAGATCATAGGTTTACCTTTTATTTCTTTTGTTGGATCCTTTAATTTTAGCTCAATTAGTTTTGTGTTTTTATTATTAATTTTTGGATCTAATGGATTTTCACTACATGTTTTTTCTAAAAGTTCTTCAATATGAGCTTGAATTTTTCTTCCTAATTCCAAATTAATTAATACATAGCGAATTTTTTGACATATTGTCTTGACAACCTCACCACGTTTTAGCTCGCTAAACTTTGATTGTTGTTTAGATAGATACATTCAGAAAAATGGATAATTAGGATGTTAATCAGTTCGCATATGGTGTTTTGAGTGAAATATATTCTAAGTATTGACAATTAAAATGGAGAATATAGACGTAAGAAATTATTTCCCAGAATTATATCTAGACAAGTTTCTTATTTATATATAGTTGGCACAATAAATAATTTATTTTGAATCCGTAAAGTAATTCTTTTTGCTACTAAATACAAGAGATGTATAGATCCATCTGTAATCTGAATTTTTAATGGTTTTTCGAGTCTTTCCCATTTTTCAAATAGTACTTTTGTTGCCAAACAAATACTTGTACTAGTATCTATATAGGCTTCTGTTTCCTTATTACTTTTCTCAATTTTAATTTTAATATAGGTACTATTCGGATTCTGTTTCTTCTGAAGATAATTCATCTGCTGAGTATTCATATATACTATTTTCAGTATTGCTCAGTTCTTCTTCTAATGGTTCTAAGTTCTATATTTTATACACCTTTTTTATTAATTTTGATTTTTCTTTAAAATCTTTTTCTTTTCTTTGAGGACATTTATTTGCATAGTATCCTTCTACATTACATATCTAACATACACATTTCTTTTTTCCTTTCGGGCAATATTTTCTTGGTGTTTATTTTTTCTTTCTGAAATATTTTCTCTTAGTATTTTTATAAGTTTTTTTTTTTAGGATAAGTTTTTCTTAGTCTAGGTTTTCTTTTATAGTATCTTCTTTTCTTCGTAATTTGATTACATCCATAATTTCTTGAATTTTCTATTTCTGGTATATCACAACAAATTGCATATCTTCCTTTATTTAATTGTCTAATTGCTTCCCTTTGCATATATTGTTCTCTTAATTCATGATAAAGTATTTGTATAATTCCTCCTAAGGTATTGGTTGTTTCCATTGGTTGAGTTTGCCAGATAGTTCTTATTTTAATATTGAGTGAATATGATAATTTATCTATAAAAATATCTGTATATGTTTGTTTTGTGTCTGCATTTAGCTGATAATAATACTTTTGATATTCACATATAAAACTTTCAATTTCACATATATTACAGATCTGTATTCTATTTAGATGTGTTTTTGCCTTTTCGTATAAAAATCTATTTGCTTCTTCTCTATGTTCAAAAGTATTATAACCTATGAATTTTTGATAAATTATTCCCATAATTATTTTAGCAAACTCTTGATTGTTTCCTACAGTCCTTGCATATTGTAACCATGTCTCATCATTAATAATTGTAAGAAATTTTTGTACATTTCCTTCTATTTTATAGATTAATAGATTTTTTACATCTAAATCTTTCATTTATTACAATTAATAAAAATATTTCATTAGTCCATTGTACAAGTACTTCTTCTTTATTTCTTACATAATCAATATTTAATTTATTTCCTATTCTAAGATTTTCATAATGAGGTTTAAATTCTTCCTGGATTTTAGTGCACCTACTATCTTTTCTGTAAATTTAATGAACTAAATCTTTCATCTATTGCAATTAATAAAATTATTTCATTAGTCCATTGTACAAGTACTTCTTCTTTATTTCTTACACAATTAATATTTAATTTATTTCCTATTCTAAGATTTTCATAATGAGGTTTAAATTCTTCTTGGATTTTAGTGCACCTACTATCTTTTCTAGCATATCATTGATTATGCATTGTTTCTTTCTCATATTTATCTCAATATTCTTCTGGTTTACTCCAATATTCTTTCTATTTTCTTTTAGTCTTTGTACCACTTGATTCTCCTTTCTCCATAAATATTTCATCATAGTCTGATTCAGATTATGAAGTACTATAATTTAATATTACTTCTTCGTTTTCATTATTTGTTTCTATTTGCTTTATATTTTGCATTTGTCTATTTTCTTCTTCAACTATCTTTAATTGTTCTAATAGCTGCTGAATTTCTTCAATATCATTTGATTTCTTTAATAGATTTGTATATTCTTCTTTTATCCTCTCCATGAGCTAACTAGTTTTAGGAATTTTGAGGGTTCTTGCTCTATTTGTTTTACTGATTTTATTAATTTTGTTGGTTCAATTTTTAATAAATTTTTTAAATCTCTTTTTGTTATATATCTATTGTTTTGTTCATCTTCTAAGAGATTTTCTAGTTGTAATAGATTTTCTTCAAATTGTTTGATATTTTTATTTTTATCAGTTTCTTTCCTTTATTTAAATTATTAAGTGTATCTCTGTTATTATTTATTTCATTTATTCCATTTTATATTCTATCACATGTATAATTTGAAATTTTATTAGTATTTTGTATTAATACCATTATATTTCTATTAATTTCTTCCATCATTTTGATTAATTATTTACTCATTAATTCTACTTCTTCTGATAATCCCATTATTTTGTTTATTGTTTTAGAATTATTTTTGTTGGAGGGCACGGTGCCCCTGGGGCACCAGAGAATCCCCGAAACAAATTAACTATCTACATCCTGCCTTTCCTACTTCACACTTGACTAGCATTGCCGTATCACATTTTGATTATGTTTGACATGTAATAACTGTCATGGTTTATTTTGTCTTAAATGCCATCCTCCCATTTAACAACAATCACAATTAAAATAGAAATAGAAAATATACATACAATATACAAAGTGCCAAAATGCCCGGTCTCCTACTAGTTTTTATTTATTTGATTGGAGCATAATTATATTAATAATACATCCTTATATAATAAAATTGAGTACAACATCATTTTTTTGAGTACTGTCTTTCTGTGTTAATCATGTGTTTTTTTCTTTGAAAATAAGATAATGTTTTTGAATATTCTCTTTTTTCATTCACCACGTTTTTTTTATTGGGTACCAATACAATTCTTTTTTTCTTGAATACCTTCTTTTTTTTTGTTAGCGGTAAATAGAATTATTGCTTCCTATTTTTCTCCTTATTTTCTAATCTCATTAATCAATTCACATTCCCATATTTTTAGTCAATTCCCAAATCAATTATGTTCTTGAATTTCTTTTTATATCAATCAATTACCGTCTTCTTTAATTCCAAATTATAAAACAATTTTAATTATTTATTGCTAGAAGTCAATAATTAATATGTACAGTGCTTTTATACATAGTCTAGCTAATTTAAGAAATTCATCTTTTTTTCTTGTTCTTTAGTACTTTAAAATAAAATGTTATCAATTTTGAGTTTAAATTTATAAAGAATTTATATTCATAACATGCTACATATGTATAAAATACTAAAAATTAAGTCTCTAAAATATATTATAAATAAAGTTTTAAAAAATCTCGTGCAATGATCAGACTACTAACTAGTTATAAAATTTTACAAATAAAAGAATATTAAAAAGAATTTAGAAAAATTATACTATAAAAATTAGAAAAGAACTTAATTTTAATGCAATATTAGAAAAAAATTAGATGAATAGAAAAGATAAAAGTAAATAAAATAGTAAATGAACCAGTTTTCACATGGACAAGCATCACATTTCATCAATTCAATTATTCAAAACATATATCAGTTAATAAACTTGTCAACGACTAATACTTGATTAGTTAAAATGATTCAACACTTGTTTCTTTTTAAGTAAAGTTTTAAATTTAAATCTTGTGAATGAAAAAAATTAACGCTGTGAGTGTTTTACAGTTTTGTGATCCAACTTAACTCGACTCAGGATTAGTCAGGATCCAATGCATCTTCTAATAAAAAAAAAACAAAAAGAAAAAAAAAACTTGTCACCGTGAAGGTTGACAATTACATCCTCTGTTTAAAAGTGTAATCAAGGTGGGATAAATTACAGGAGGGTTACTTCTGCAATGCATTAGCGATCCATTCAGAACCAGAAGATGGAACTTGGTATCTTCTACATTTGTTAATAAATTTAGATTAAATTATAGTCCACTTCTTTTTTTGGTACACAAATTATAGTCCACTTCTAAAATTTATAAAACTTAAAGCCACCATGCCTTGTATTTTGTATTATATAATGATATATCTTTATAGAGCATATTTAGAAAATGTTTACACAAGTATATCAGTATATCTATATAGATTTATAAAAAAAAAAAACTATATATGTATAGAAAGAAAACTGAACAGGAGCGTATTTATTTAATTAAAACATGAAATACGAAAAAATCTTATATTTTTATAAAAAGTAGAAAATTGTTTGCAAAAATTCTACAAAACTTCCTTGCCAAAAAAATAAAAAAAATTCTACAAACCTTAATGAAAGCCCGAAAAATGAACATCAGTACTTATTAACATACTCAACTTTTCAATGCTAAAGAAGAACCAATTAAGTATATACTTTTAACTCTTAAGAGCTGGGAGATTTTATGTATGTTTGGAAATGGAGTGGGTAGGGGTGGGCTTTTACTCATCTGACCCAGCCCTGTATCTTTAAAATTAAAATCTGTATTTGTCTCAAAAAAATAATATTAAAACTCACATTTGCTCTATTTCATCATGTACTGCACTTATGAATATTTCATACTATTTAATAACAATTTAAAAATTAATTTTTCATCTTATATAAACTAAAAAATATGTTTAATATAAGTGTTAAACTATAGTGAGTATTAATTAATATAATTGATTTGATTAATAGTTAAATTAAACATATTATTTAAATGTGGGGTGTGGGATGAAATAAAATAAATTGACTAAAACTCGCACCGGCCGTGCGAGTTGGAATGAGATTACTAAGCCTAATTTCATATTGACGTGAGTTTAAGGTAACATCACTTAACTTGATTTCATTTCATAAATTTCTTTAGTTAAACAGAAGATTCTTTGTTTAAAACAACACTTTCAATAACTAAAACAAGAGAAAAGAAAAAAAGAAAAAAGGATTTCATGAGATGGCAAATAAGTGGTGCCGCACTAATTTCCACTAGGGATATACAACGTTCACAATGTGAATTTTTAGGGAGCAGTTGATGCATTACATACATATACTTCTCGGAAGAAGATCAAGGCATGCATGCACAATTATTATAACCTGTTGGGAGCAAAATGACTGCATTATGAACGGGTTTTAGAAGATTATCTAAGAATGCTTGTGAGTAGAGTAGTATATTAAGGGCACTCCAACGTTAAACTATGCACAAGGTATAATAGGAGAATCATATTCGAAATGAGTATTAATAGATAATAACTATCATTAATATAACTACTATTAATGAAGATCCCTATAATTAAGGAAGATCCCTATAATTAAGGATTTGGTTAGAGAGATTTTCTCTCATTGTTAGGAGCTGTTATGACTCCGTTGCTCGTGCCGTGGGTAGGAATTCGTGGCCTGGATGAGCCGGGTTATCCTCGTTGGACTACCCTAAAATCTGCTCTAGAGCAGCTCCAATATTATTATTATTATCTTTTGGTTAACAAAATGGCTCCAATATGATGTAATGAAATGTAACGAACGGCTGTAACCTAGGAAAAAAAATGAAACGAATGCCACTCGCAGACGCACTTCCAAAGGGATCGTGCAACATGACATCCACTTCCACATCAGAGTCAAACCACTTATCGAATACCAATTGTAAATTTATAATTATGCACCTCTGTGTTACATTCATAAACTGGTCTTTCATATCCAATTCCCATCGGTCATAGAGCAAGTGACTGTCTTTTGATCCATCCTTACTCCAAAATGCTAGGGCTAAACCAGACAAGCCGGGCTCGATTATCTCAGGCTGCTCAGCCATCAAATATAATTGTGGAAAAATGGAAGCAGCTGAATTTTCATGTGTATGATATACAGATTACAGCCTCATTATATAGAGGAAACTGCTGTTACAAAAGAATAAAAGCTAACCTAACAATTAGGAGATATTCACGCTATACAGAGATATCAATCAATAATATACAGCACTAATTTATAGGGACTAACAGCAGATAATTGATACAGCACTAATTTAAGGAATAACGGCAAATTTTGTTCCTTAATTTTAGAGCTTCCTTCAATACTCCCCCTCAAGCTGGATCCAGAGGATTGATTGATCCAAGCTTGGACAGTAGACAATGAAATTGTGTGCTTGACAATATCTTAGTGAATACATCAGCAAGTTGATCATGACTCCGAGTATAAGCCGTTTGAATAACCTGATTTTGAACTTGCTGACGAACAAAATGACAATCAACTTCAATGTGTTTCGTTTATTCATGAAACACGGGATTGGCTGCGATATGCATAGTTGCCTGGTTGTCACAAAAAAGTGTCATACGAAGACTACTTGGAAAACCAAGATTAGCAAGAAGACCTTTGAGCCATACCATTTCACAAGCAACAAATGCCATGGCATGATATTCAGCTTCGACAATAGAACGAGCAACAACATGCTGTTTTTTGCTACGCCAAGAGACAAGATTACCACCAACAAACATACAATAACCAGTAGTACATTTTCGATCAAGTGCATTTCCAGCCCAATCAGAATTACTATAACCAGTTATTCGTGTGTGACCATTCTTGGCTAGGACAATCCCACGCCCAATAGACCTTTTAAGATATCGCAAGATACGCTTGACAATGCCCAAATGAAAAAACGTAGGTGCATGCATAAACTGACTAACAAGACTGACAGCATAAGTGATGTCAGGTCGAGTGATAGTAAGATAAATAAGCTTACCCACCAACCGTTGATAGTCATTGATAGCCTGTAATGGTGCACTTGCTGTGTCAAGATTCAGCTTACTATCCAATGGAGTAAGAGTTAGCTTACAGTTCATCATCTTAGCATCTTCAAGTAAGTCAAGAATGTACTTCCGTTGGTTAAGAAATAGACCTTTACTGGAAATTGCCATTTCAATTCCAAGAAAGTAGTTTAAGTGGTCGAGATCTTTGATAGGAAAACAAGACTGCAGTGTGCCTTTGAGTTGAGAAATAGCATGATTACTATTCCCAGCAATAATAAGATCATTGACATAAACAAGAACTACCATTGTTTCATTTGAGACATTTCGAACAAATAAGGAGGAGTCTGCAGCACTTCTCAAGAAACCCACTTCCTGAAGAACAACACTTAATTTCGCATGCCAAGCACGCAGAGATTGCTTCAAACCATAGATGGATTTGTGTAATTGGCAGGCCAAGGAAAAATCTGAGCTTTGTGGATGTCCTGGAGGTAGTTTCATGTATACTTCTTCTTCAAGATCTCCATGTAAGAAGACATTTTTGACATCCATCTGGCTCATCGACCATCTACAATTTACAGCAACATAGAGCAAAACACGTACAATATTCATTTTTGCAACAGGAGCAAAAGTCTCCTTATAGTCCACGCCAAGTGTTTGAGTAAACCCCTAGGCTACAAGGCGGGCTTTATGTCTGTCAACTGTGTCATCCGTATTAAACTTTGTTTAATACACCCAACGACTTCCAGCAGGTTTTTTTCCATTGGGAAGCTTAACAATACTCCAAGTGTGATTTTTAGCAAGAGCCTGAAGCTTTTCATGCATAGCATTTTGCCAAATTTCATGAGAGTTTGCTTCACAGAAGTTTTTCGGCTCATGTACACTAGATATAGCAGAGAGAAATGCTGTATGATTTGAGGAAAATCGATGATAGGTGATATTCCTGGAGATTGGATGACAAACTGAGTAAGTAACAAAATCTTGGAGCTTTGTCGGAGGTGCACGGTTTCGAGCAGGATATTGACGGGGCTGAGGAACATCTTGACACACAGGAAGAGATAGACTCAACTGGTAATGACTCACCTTGTGAGCAATCAAATGAATCAGCCTGGGAACAATCAGACTGAGTTGCATTTGTGTCTGAAGATGTACTGGCAGATTCTGTACTTCTATCAGTAGAGATAGGTGAAGTGGAGTTACTGCTTATATCTGCCGTAGTATCAGAAGAATTTGGAGGACTAGGTAACTCAGAACCTGCAAGAGGCAAGGGAAAAACATCCTCCAAATAATCTTGAGAGCTGTTATAGTAAGGAGTTGTTTCTACAAATTTAACATCTCTTGTAACAAACAATTTTTTGGAATCAGGATGATAGCATTTATATCCTTTCTTTGATGAGTAGCCCAAGAAGACATATTTAGCAGCCCGTGGATCAAATTTATCACTAAAAGGGATTTATATATGCACAAAACAAGTGCACCCAAATACCTTCAAATAGGACAGATCAAGGGATTTTCCCTGCAAAACTTCAAGAGGAGATTTAAAAGACAACACCCGGCTTGATAACCGGTTAATAATATAAACAGATGCTAACACCCCTTGAGACCAAAATAATTTTGGAACATGCATTTGTATCATCAAGGCACGAGTTTTTTCCAATAAGTCTCTATTCTTGCGTTCGACTACTCCATTTTGTTGAGGAGTACTAACATAACTAGTTTGATGCACAATACCATGAGAATTTAAATACTGTGTCATGTTTTTAGACATGTATTCTGTGCCATTATCAGAACGAAGAATTTGAATTTTGCTAGAGAATTGATTAAGGACAAGCATGTGAAAATTCTTGAATTAGACATCCACAACCTCACTTTTAGATTTCAATAAGTACACCCAGGTAACACGAGAAAAATCATCAATGAATATAATAAAATATTTAAAACCATCAAAGGATTCAATGGTAAGTCCCTAAATATTAGAGTGTACAAGCTCAAACATTTTATTACTCTTAGACAAAGATGAAATAAAAGGTAATCTTGTAGACTTAGAAAAATGACAGGTATCACAAGAAATGGATTCATTGTCCAAATAAGGAAGCAATTTGGTAAGGACATTTTTTGATGGATGTGCTAGACGTCGATGCCATAGAGTATAGTCTGTTAAGGAAGAGAAGAGAGTAGCAACTTGAGAACTCTTGGTGTTTAGAAAGTTTCTTGAGATGTAGTAGAGTCCTTGTAGAAAGAATCCTTCACCAATTGTCTTCTTAGTGACAAGGTCCTGAAAAAACACCATATGAGGTAGAAAAACAGCACGACAATTAAGTGCATGAGTGAGTTTACTAACTGACAGTAACTGAACTGGAAAAGATGGAACATATAAGGCTATTGAGTTCACATCATTAGGAAATAACTTAAGTTTTCCCTTACCAATAACAGGAACACCATATCCATTGGCAACAAACACATGAGATGGAGTAGAAATTTTTTTGAAATCTAACAGATTGTTCAATTTATTTGTCATGTGATCGGTAGCACCAGAATCAACAATCCAAAAATCATGTACAATACTAAGCTTCGAAGCAGTCAAAAGTGCAGTTGATATACCTTCAGTGTTTTCATGAGAGGGATGCTTAGAGTTTCCCAAAAAACCAGCAAACTTACCAAGAAGCGTTATGGAATTTGAGTTTGCAGAACTTGAAACTCCCTTGTCTCCCTTTTGTTGAAGATATGCAGCGAACTCATTGATTAGTGAAATTGGATTACAATTTACCATGTCTCCCTGCCAGGTCTCAGTAACATGGGCTCTGTGTTTTGAGAGTCCCTTGTCCTTGGCAAATTTTGGTTTTAGTTCTGGATGAAGAACCCAGCATCGTTCAATTAGATGTCCTTGATGATGACAATGTTGACATTTTAAATCTGGTCGCTTGCCTTTGTAAGGAATTTCCCCTTTGGGTTGGCGATTGGAAGCATAGGCATGAGCATCAGATAATGGAGGCTTATGTTTTGCATTCATGACTTTCTTCCTCACTTCTTCTCTCTGAATCGTGGAACAGATAGATGATAAGGACGGGAGTTCTGGGGACATGAGAATATGGCTGTGAAGATCTTCATACTCAGAACCAAGACTTGCTAACAACTGAAAAAATTTGTCCTCTTCAATTCGTTTACGAAGTGTAGCAGCATCGATTGTGTGTGGACGGTACACCTCAAGTTCATTCCACATTCTTTTCAGACTGCCAAGTAATTGAACAAAAGGTTTACCAGATTGTTGCAGGTTCACAATGTCTCGTTGGAGTTCGAAGATGTAAGTAGAATTATTCTGTTGACCATATATATCATGAACTGTTGTCCATAATTGCACAGCAGAGTCTGAATAGCTGAAAATCTCAGCAAGATGCGGATCCATGGAATTAAGAATCCATGACTACACCAGTTAGTCCTTGGATAGCCAAGATGCATAATCTGGAGATTTCTCATCTGGAGGATAAGTTTTATCATCAATGAAATTGAGTTTAGATCTTCCACCGAGAGCTAGAGTTATGGCTCTTGACCAAGGAAGGTAATTGAACTCATTTAGCATAACAGAGCTCAAATGTTGATTAGGGTTAGATTCGAATTCTATCCCAGCAGAAGACGACACAGGAGAACTTGTGGCTCCTGCAGAAGACGACACACTGGAAGAGAGAGATTGATTTTCTGTCATAGTTTGGCAAGAAAAACAACAAACAGAATAATTCAATCAAAAAGAACAACCGCTCTTGATACCATGTGGAAAAATGGAAGCAGATGATTCTGAATTTTCATGTGTATGATATATAGATTACAACCTCATTATATAGAGGAAACTGCTGTTACAAAAGAATAAAAGCTAACCTAACAATTAGGAGATATTCACGCTATACAGAGATATCAATCAATAATATACAACACTAATTTATAGGGACTAACAACAGATAATTGATACAACACTAATTTAAGGACTAACAGCAGATTTTGTTCCTTAATTTTAGAGCTTCCTTCAATAATAACCTAGGGAAAATTACAGTATAGTTCGGCTTGATTAAAAACATGGGCATTTTGAATGTTTTAATTCCTACACTCATAATTATTATTGACAGTTCACCAGTTTAAGATACAAATCCCAAATTTAAGAGTCACATAGTATATCAGTTCCAAACACTAATCATGCCCTAAGAATTCAAGCCCAAGTGAAGAGAGTTCCTTTTTTCTTTGTTGATGGAATAATTTATCTCGCATGACAATGCACTAATATAATATAATAATATATTGTATATGTTGCACATAGTAATGACCGAGGTTAGGTTTACATCTGTTTAAATTATAGAAGTATAGCTATTTATATATATATATATATATATATATTTATATACATATTATTTTATATTTATATAATTTTTACCGTATAATTATAGGTAATGTAATTTAATTTTTCACATATCAATACTTTAATTCTCTCTCATACTCCATATTTAAGTTTATATGTATTTTGGAGATGTGTAAAAAGTACTTTTCAATTGTAGCCTTTCATAGGCTCCATAAATTAAATTGTACAAGAGGGTTGGAGTCGTCAACACAAGACAAAGTCATTTTCTTATAAAACCTTTATATTGTTGATATTGAAAATTGAAATATAAGTAGAAAGAAAAGGGCAATAGTAAAAAAAAAAAAAGAAAAAAAAAGAAAAGGGCAATAGTTTGAATTGCATGATGTAGAAATATTAAAATGTGGGCCAGCATATGTGGCCTTGTAAATGGAATTTACTATAATTTTAACAACGCATTAAACCTGTTTTGAACCAAACTTCACAAAGTCCTATGTAAGTTATGGTAGGAATAAGCTACGTGTCACTGCAAGAAATTTGTTATTTAGCGATGAATTTTAGCGAAGAAATTTTTTTTCGTAATTCCCTTGTTAATTAGTGACGGATTTGCAAGGATTTAGTGAGGAAAAATTGATCTATCGCTAAATTCTAAAAATAAATGCAAGATGAAAAGAATTACTGAATAATGAGAGAAATGCGAGGCAAATTTTCCCTTCCATCACTAATAAAAATCCCTCGCTAAATATATTAGCAAAGGAAAATTTCTTTACTATTGTAAGTTTCAGTTTAATCATTTTTAGGGAGGGAATTAGCGAGGGAATTCCCTCGCAAATCCCTCGCAAAACTTGGTAAAATTTTAAAATTAAAATTTTAAAACTTGATAAAACTTACGAAACTAGATCTGAGCAGTTTTCATTTCCATTGAAATTTCTGAAATCCATCTCCAAACCTTATGAACCCTAACCCCCAAATCCATCTCCAATTTCCATTCTTCTGCATGGTGACACTATAAGAAAATCGGTGTTTAGCCATAATTTTTTTTACTTCGATTCCCATAATCGTAGCTAACCCAATTAAAAAAGCCCACCACTTATGAAGGTGGCCATCAGCGCACCACTTTTTTTTCCCATCTGCACTTATGAACCTCATTCACACGAAATCACCCAAATCTGACACCAGCAAACCCCGCAAAGCACCCCATTGCATTTCAAAACCAAATTAGACCAACGCCAGAGACCATCCTGTGAGACCCATCAGCAGCCATCACTGAACGAATGTCACACCCAGCCATTGTCGCCCAACAGCCTGCATTGCTACCCAACGTCTCCGAGCTGAGAGAGACACCAAGGTGAGATTCTTCCTCGCAGTGCGTCTTCCTCACTTTAGCAAGCAAGAAGATAGTGAAGTGGCACCAAGGTGAGATTCTTCCTTGCTTCAGCGCATCTCTCTCACACCCATTATGACTCCTATCACAATATCATTCCTCATTATTATACCCTCCCCTTTCTCTTCATTGTAAATCTCTTTTCCTGAGTTCATTTGGACAAGACCCCAAACATGGAACCACCTTTAACTTCAAATACTTGTATGCAACTTCTTCTCCTTGATGCATTTTGCTTCCAATTTCATTCTTCCATGGAATGCGCCTAATACCTCTTCTTTTTTGCTTTCAATATTTTCAGGAAACTTGTTTTGACACCCTTGGCCAAGAGCTGGACCACTCCCAAACTGAGATTTTGGAGGTAAGTTTCGTTTCTTTTTTTTTCCTTTTTTGGCAACTGGGTTAAATTCTGAATTCTGATGATCTATGTTGATTTGTAAATTTATTGAACTTATCAAGTTTATTAACTTATCTCACTGCAAATTCAAGTCATTGTAGCTGGAGTGTTTGGCTTGTCAAAATTAGACAAAGGAATCTCTTTTGTTGAAATGAAAACTGAGTCTTAGTGTTAACTTGTAACTTCTTTAAAATTAAGGGATATAGGGCTGTGAAAGGTACTGACATATAAATTATCTGAGAATTTTCTGATTGAATGAAACAACTGAGTTTGGTGTTCCATTATTCATTTGTTGTACTTGTAATGCTTAGTAGTGGTGTGCATACTTGTTTATTGAAAATTGATCTTGTTTTGAAGCTTGTTTGTTTTCAAGATAGAAAAATGTGTTGTGGTGTATTTAAATGGAAGACTTTAACATGAATTGAAGTGAACTCTTTGATGTCCATGGTGGGAATAATCTTCTACATGTTAATCCGTTTGAAGTATTGGGTTATATTGACATCATAGTGTGAATCTAAGGAAGTTATAATCCCTCTTTTTTTTTCTTATTGCTGTGATGTTAGTCTAATTGCCCCTTCTATTTTTTTTTTAAATTTTGAACCTGAATCACAGAACTTGTCTAAGGCCAAGTCAAAGTATTGTGATATGTATTCTGTTTTGTGTCATTGAAAATGAGTGAGGTTGATTGTTGGTTTAGCTATAAAGCTTTCTGTTTGATTGGAAATCATGGAGTGTGTCTAAGAAAATTCTAACCCATGTTTTTTAGTTGTGATACTAGTTTTGTTAGTCATGGCAACAATCACCCAAGAGGGGGGATGAATTGGGTGATTACAAATTTTTAAAACAACTTTGAGAAATTATGCATTTTGATAAATTCAATCAACACATATAGCGGAATAAGTCTAACTATTGTAGATTACTCAAAAAATAACTTGAGTTATGGGATAAATTAAGTAAATAAATTAGATATCAAATTTAACTCAAGCATATATATAATTAAAATACAAGAAATAAAGGAGTTTGAGTTAAGAAGAGCAAACACAGAATTTATCCTAGTTCAGCCACTAACCACTTGTGGCCTACGTCCAGTCCTCAAGTAAACCACCCGAGATTTTTCATTGTCATTTCAAGCTTGAACAAGTACTTGAAAACCTTTACAACTTAGAGCACTCTTCACGCTTTGGGATGCTTCACCCTTTGTGCTTGAGCCTCAACAAACAGGGATACCTCACCCTTACAATATCTTTGAGAGATACCTCACCCTCTTTACAGTGAATCAAGATATAGAAGAAAAGAAAAACTCTCACAAGAGTAAACATCACAACTTGAAGCTCTATGAAGCTCTCTAAGGATATCTCAAATTTTGGCGAAAAGAGCACAAGAAATAGTGAAAAATATGAAACACGAATTAAAGCATGAAAGAATTATTTTAGATAGTTGGGTGTGTGTAAAAGATGACCCAAAACCATGTAGTTATAGTGTTCTTGAGAAAATAGCCGTTGGGTATCATTTAATATCACATTAAATGCTTAGAAAATAATCGTTATGTGTTTCAAGCCATGTTTATTTGAATAAACTAAGTTTTATTTGAATAAATCCACTTATAGCACACCAAGAAGCATTTTCTGGAACTTGTTATTCAAATAAACATTTAGTTATTCGAATAAATCTTCAAAAACACATTTTGGAGCATTTTCTGGGGTGTTTTATTCGAATAAATATGTGCTTATTCGAATAAATCACTCTGGTTTCGAGAACTAACTTTTAATGGTCATTAATTCTTTATTTCTCATCCGTTTAAAGTAAATGACCACTCATTAGAAAGATCTTTGAGTCTATTTTCAAATGAAATAATTTTAGAACAAAATTTGAAGTATTTTGAAAGATATGATCAAAAGAGTAACCAAAGGTCAGTTTTACAAAACTCAAACTTGGCTACTTTTCATAGATTTGAACTACCACCATAACTAGCTTTTAAAAACTTGTTTGTTGGGTATTTTAGCATGTAAAAATCATTTTTAAAGATTTGAAAACATATTTGAGATATCCAAAAGGCTTTTTACATAAAGACCCTAAGTCCTATAAGCTATACCATTTAATCTTCCTTTGGACTTGGTCTTTGGCTTGATCTTGTCATCATCTTTATGTTTGTTATCATCAAAATATGTATTCATTGTCCAACAACCAATTATATTCTCCTCCTTTTTGATGATAACAAACTATCATTGAAAAAAGAGTTAGTTTAATTAAATTGGAATCCACAAAGTTTTTAGAGAAACTTACTCCCCCTCTTTTTCGTAAGAGGTGATTTATATCAGAGATGTACACAGCTCCCCCTTACTTTTGGAATCCCAAGATCCATTTTCGTTTTGCCATCTTTTCTCAAAAACATTATCAAATTATAAGTACTCAAGCTTTTTCTCCTCCTTTTGTCATGATAAAAAAGACGGGTCAAGAGAAAGTATAAAACTAAAACAAAGTATATTCAAGTCTAACAAGATATATTCATTCATAGCATACCAGAATAGCATCAAAGTCTCATATTATAAATTTAGCAAGATAAACATAATATTCAGCACATCAACCATAAAGAAGTTCAAAGGAACATATATTCATTTATTGATTAGCCAATTACATTTACATTTGCAGTCATCAAAACAATCATTTTACATTTGTAGTTCAATTACATTCACCAATTTCTTAGTATTCTGCCATATTTTAGCCATGGATCAAGAGAATTATAGATGTCAAACATTCACCTTGATGAAATATGCTATAAGGATCAAAGCATGTATAGAACTAACCTCATCCACCCTATATGCAATAACAAAATTAACAAGTTAATATCCAATTAGGCACTTTATCAATTCTAAGCATACTTCTCATGTAAGGAAAGCATCTAATCATTTTAAAATCAATTTATCAACAAGTATCATATACTCCATATAGAATATCACAATAGCTTAGGGATAGAGATACTTATTGAGTTAGACAGAGAGTGATGCTTCTTTAGAATGTTCTTCGTTTATTGGTCCTTTGAGTTTGAGCTTTCCTCTATTGAGTTCTCCATTCCATTGCACTAGAAGAAAGTCTTCTTTATTTTCTTCTTCATTTGAAATCCATTCAACTTTTCTCATTTATCCATATATGCTTGTATGTAAAAATCTGATGGCTATATTTGAAACATATAGAGAGACTTGTAAAGTTAACTTTGAAAGTCCTCTAAAACATAGTTTAGCATCAAATATCATGTAAGCCCATAAGCATAATTTAGATTGATATATAATGTAAAACATGTATCACATTATCAACCATGTAATGTTAGCTCTAACAAGAATACATGAAGCATATAAGCACTTGAATCCAAAAAAAAATGTTTAAGCATTTTAAGACATGATTCGAGTTTATCAAGAAACACATGATTTTCATCAAAACTTATTTTGACATTTTTAGGCAAATAATGATCATGTAAGACATGTAAAGACATAAAAACAATTCTCCATTTCTCCAACTATCACATGATATTTAATTTAAAGCATAAATAAGGATAATAGATTGATGTCACCAAAAGTGTACTCTTTGAGTTTTTGTAGGTGACTCCAACTTCCAAGCTTCAAGTTTTCATGAGGGAATAGATATTTTTTGTACCCCTTTTAAAAGTTAAATCCTTTTAAACTTTACTATCCTCAAGTTGCATAAACTTATTCCATTTAAATGCTTGCTTGAGGTAGTTATCACCCTACAATACAATTCAAAGTACTTTATTTGGTATCTATCAATTTTGGATCCATAGAGATTAGTCATTATGCCAAACTCATAAGCAAATAAGTATTCAAAATAATAAAACAATAAATGAGTTCACAAGGGCAAAAGATATTTCATTTCATTGATTAATTTATCCAGTACATATAATCATAAAAAGAATAGCCAATTACATTTGGTTAAGCATTTGCATTTTACATACATATCATTAAGTGCATATTTTCAGTCAAAACAAACAAAGAAAAGTGTACAGGCTTTCATATAACTAGGTTTTATTCGAATAAGGCAGAAGCCAAAAGTTGTGAGAAACTGATTTAGATATCAGTTTATTCAAATAGAATTTGTTTTGTTCGAATAGCACAGATATAAAACACAGACTGTAGTTGCCTGATTCAGGTTATTTAAATAAATTGAGTTTTATTCGAATAACACAGATGCACAACACATTTCTTTGAGCAGCTGACTTTGTTTATTCGAATAATCACAAGGTTATTCGAATAAAACTATCAGAAAACAATTATAAGCACATACAATGATATAATTAGAGAGAACGAAACTTACCTAAAGATGAGATACCTGCAAAATAAGTTTTGGATACCTCCAAAGCTCAAGTCAGTAATAATTCAAGAGTAATAAATCAATAATAAAGCAATAAACACAAGTATTCAATTATATGTATGATTGATAAAAAACTCAAGCTCAAGGATATTATCATCAGACATGTCGTTTCAAACAAGGAGCATAATTTATCGAACATTTTAACATGTAGAAATATTTTCAAGACGTAAAGCTAGAAAAACATAAAACACGTTTCCACTTATCTAAAAAATGCAAGTCCAAGCTTCTTGGAAACATGGAAAAGAGCTTAAAATATTTCTGGTCTTTGTACTTAGAGCATCCACTTTCAAGATGTCAAAGTCAGCTCTTGGCCTTCAAGCACACCTACAACACACTTTAATTTTTGACTTTTGGTACCCAAATTTTCTTAGATCATTGTGTGTTATTTTTTGACTATTAATCTATTATGCTCTCATAAAGATCAATTTTTTCATAATATGTAAACTAAGCATAACAAGTTAAATAACCAATTGCCATTAAGCACATAGTCGATAGCATGCTTATTTCATGATATATAGACAATTTTAAAGCATAACAAGCATACATAGGCATTGTAGAACTTTATATACCAAGATAACAAATTAAGGAACTATGGTACAATAAGAATGAACATAATCATGTGCTAAACATAATATTCAAATTTTACCAAATACACATGATTCTATCAATCATTTAAGGCCTACAAGGAATATACCTCAAATTCATTGACTTTACAAGTGAATGTACATAAGAGGAAAAAGTTTTTGATACCTTGGCCTTGGTAATTAAGGAGATACTTTTTCTTACTCATTGTTTCTCATTTGGAGTCTTGAACTTTACAAGTTCTACATTTTGTACTTAAGAAGCTTTAGTTGAAGTCATCTTCCTTCTTTGACCAAAATTTCTACCATTGGACTTTGGAAGCATTCTCCTTGATGATTCATCTTTCCTTTGACTAATTAGTCCATCATTTTGAGAAAATTTCTACATAATTGAAATACTAGGAGGACATTTTGGTACCCACTTCATCTTGGGTCCTTGAATGTTAGTACTAGGGCATTTAAGATCTTTAGGAGCCCATACCATACTATTTCTCATATAAGGATTTCTTCTATAGTTGCATACATGATAAATATGTCCTAGATGATTACAAAAATTACAAACAATTGAATTTAATAATGACTTAGTCTTTTGAAGATCATTTTTGAAAAACTTAAGCCTTTTATTATTTTTACATTCTAAACTATTTTTGCTATAAGCCTTGCTTGAATTTTCATGTGGAATAACATTAATTTTATTTTCATTAACAAGCATAAAATGTAAGCAATTAGAATCATTAACTTTAGCAAAATCAAAATATAAGTCTTCAACTTGATATTCTAAATCAATGCACTTTTCACAAGATGTTGAGTTTTCACATTTCAAAGGCATTTCCTCATCAAGAACAACATATTCCTTTTTCAAAGTTTTAATTTCATTTTCAATAAAGGAAATGTTTTTCAAACATGATAAGTTTTTCTTTTCTAAATTCAACAAATCATCACACAATTCATCATATGCACATTGTAGCTCATAATAGAAAGGACCATAATCAACATAAATATCATTTGCCTTGAAGTTCTTTCAAGTCAAGTAGGAGGTTGTCTCAATTTCTTGCATCAATGACTCTTCATGGGAATCACCATCCTCATTCTTTTCTATCAAAGTTTCAAGAGTATATACCATTTGGTTTTGCTTGGCACCTCTTCAAACTGAACATCATTTTGAGGATATTTTTCATAATAAGATTTCTTCAATGACTTTTGCTCTTGTTACTCTCTATATACAACTTTATGCAAAAAATCATTGTTAGCAAGATAGATAGCATCAAGAGCATCCCATATATCTTTAGCACTAGAGCAACTTTTAATTTTAGCATAAGCTTTATCATTTAAACCAATTCTCAAAATTTGCATAGCTCTAATGTTCAAAGAAAAAAATTTCTTGTCATAAGCATTCCAATCTTGTTTTGGTTTAGAAGAAAATCCATCAAGAACAACATCCCACAAATCCAAATCAATAGATTGTATATAAAATTCTATTTTAATTTTCTAATAAACAAAATTCACACCATCAAAGAATGGTGGTATATCAATTTCAAAACCTTCCATTTTGAAAAACTTTCAAGGTTGCCAACAAATAAGGATCTTTAACTTTAAGCGGTTAAGCTTTCAACAGAGCACGAAGCTCTGATACCACTTAATAGCCATGGCAACCATTACCCAAGAGGGGGGTAAATTGGGTGATTACAAATTTTTAAAATAACTTTGAGAAATTATGCATTTTGATAAATTCAATCAACACATACAGAGAAATAAGTCTAACTATTGTAGATTACTTAAAAAATAACTTGAGTTATGGGATAAATTAAGCAAATAAATTAGATATCAAATTCAACGCAAGCATATATATAATTAAAATACAAGAAATAAAGGAGTTTGAGTTAAGAAGAGCAAACACAGAATTTATCCTAGTTCAGCCACCAACCACTTGTGGCCTACGTCCAGTCCTCAAGTAAACCACCTGAGATTTTTTACTATCACTTCAAGTTTGAACAGATGCTTGAAAACCTTTACAACTCAGAGCACTCTTCACACCTTGGGATGGCTCACCCTTTGTGCTTGAGCCTTAACAAACAGGGATACCTCACCTTTACAATATCTTTGAGGGATACCTCACTCTCCTTATAGTGAATCAAGATATAGAAGAAAAGAAAAACTCTCACAAGAGTAAATATCACAACTTGAAGCTCTATGAAGCTCTCTAAGGATATCTCAAATTTTGGTGAAAAGAGCACAGAAAATAATAAAAAAATATGAAACACGAATTAAAACATGAAAAAATTATTTCAGATAGTTGGGTGTGTGTAAAAGATGACCTAAAACCATGTAGTTATAGTGTTCTTGAGAAACAGTTGTTGAGTATCATTTAATATCACATTAAATGCTTAGAAAATAGTCGTTACGTGTTTCTGGTCGTGTTTATTTAAATAAACCAAGTATTATTCAAATAAATCCACTTATAACACACCAGGAAGTGTTTTCTATAATGCCCCAAAAAAATCTTATTTTATGATAAACACTCATTTTATAATATTTGTGATTTTTGTGAATTTTGGTAAATTTTTTCAGAAATGTTGAATATTTTAATATATTTTTTGTTTTATGTGCACATTGAGCAGAGCTGGTGTAACGTCTCAAAAATTATTTATTTTATGATAAATAGTCATTTTATATTATTTGTGATTTTGTAAATTTTTATGGATTTTTTCAAAACTATTGATTATTTTAATATATTTCTCGATTTGTGTGCACGCTGAGCGAAGTCGAAAAATAAAATATTTTCCCCGAGGCTAGTAAACCTTGAACTGTAAAAACGTCGATGGAAAATCTTACTAAACTCGAGGCTGGGCATAATTTACGAGGTTTATATTTTTTGAGATTTTATCTGATAAATAAAATCGTAGTATGTTTTATTATTTGTTGAATAATAAATACTATTTTTATTAACTGTAACTTTTGTCCACTGATAATAATTTTAGTAGAGTGTTCTCTTGATGACATCACCCATGTGACCATATCATGATGACATCACTTGTTGACTTTTTCAAAAAGTGAAACAAAGCTTCCTAAAGAAGCTTCATCAAAACTTAATGAAGAAGCTTTCTACCAAGCTCAAGGAAGCCAAAAATCCTCTCTCCTCCCTTGTGAAGCCCATAATTTTGGGGGGGGGGGGGGAAGATGACCAAAACTTTGTCATCTTTTTCATTTACCATCACTTTTTCATTTCAAAAAGTTTCTAACACTTTCTTTCTCCATATTTCTTTCTTCTCTTCTTTCCTCCTTCACATTTTCTCTTCTTCCTCTCTTCTCCAACTCCACGGCAACCACCATCCTCCCACCCTCCATGTTTGATTTATTTCAAGTAACCGTTTTGCTTGAGATTTCATCTTGATTTGAAGGCTTTCTTTCTTGATTGGAACCACCTTCAAGAAACTCACTTTCTCTCTTCTCCATTCTCTCCCCATTTCCACGGCCAAACCCACCATTTTTGGCCACCTAAGTTTTCTTGCTCAATCAACCTCATTTCTTGAATCCTTTCATTCCCTAGAAGCTTTTCTCTTTTGCAAGCATCACTTAGTTCTTCCTTTTTCAAGCATTTCTTCAAGCCCTAACTTGAAGCTCTAAGGTAAAGTTCTTGGCTTTTCTTTTCTTTTCTTCTATCTTTCATTTTCTTGGTCACCTATATGACCAATATTTCCTCTTTTCATGATTTAAATGAGGATTGTAAAAGTTTGCTCACCTTGGGGTTCTCTTGAAGGTGGAGGACGAAAATTGCAACAAGAGAATCAAGAGGCTTGCTTTCTTATGTTGTCTTCTATAGGTAAGAGGGAGAACATCCTCATCAACCACCCATGGTAGTGAGGGACGAATTTGTGTGTTGAAATTGGAGGATCCATATATGGATTTCTCTTCTTGATTGCTTGATTTTTGATGATTTGTAATTATGTGCTTGTATGATGTTGTTACTTGATGTTGTTTTGTTATGTTGCATGGATAAATTGTGATATTTTGTGTGCTTGAAGTCAAGTGTGAAAGATAAGGAATCCTTGCCTATGTTGAAGGGGAGCTCACGGCCTTGTGGCCTTAAATGATGAATCAAGGACTAAACCTTGTGTTAAAATGGAACTTGAGCAACTAATTGATGAATTGATAAAAATCTTGGATCTAGAGACCATGGTTGAGTGTCTAGGCCAAGAGGAGGCAAATTAGGAAAATTTGTGATTAAAATTGGGATGAATTGGAACTTAGAAGTTTAAGTGGGAAAATGGATTAATTGAGGAATTGAAATGATGGATTACGAAGATGAATATTGAATCCCATGTGTAACACCCCAAATTCTGACTATGTTAATAGTAATGGCAGAATTACACTATTTTGTATTTTCTGTATGTTATAAAAATAATTTGACTGTTCTGAGATCATTTTTGATCGTTTTGTGTGATTTGCTTCGAGTCAAGAAAATAATAATTTTTTTGACCGAAAAAAAATCTTATTTTAATTATTCAGAGTTGGGGGATCTTACTAAACCTAATTCGATTGATTTATATATTAATCTTTTAATTTTTAGGATTTAACTGTGCAATAAAATAATTTTATATTATTATAATATTATTTTATTTGACAGTACCTATTGTCTTAAAAATAGTAGTTATCTACTTCAAAATGATCATGGACCCGAAAAAGTCTGTGAGACCCGCGTTTAGAGTAGCAGTCAACGATTCTGATTAGACTGAATTCTAAACCAATATGAACAAGTCAACGAAAGTGGCTTGAAAACTCTAAACTAATAAGAATTGGTCAAATAAAGAAGCATAGACTTCATTAAGGACCATTGGATGAAAAGTGTGATTTAGATGCTTTTAATCATAACCATTGATCTGATTAATGGTGTGAAATGAATCCTAATAAAATCACTATGTAATATCCACCGTAGATGAGATCAATGGATAGGAAACAAAGTTAGAATCAAAGGCTAGGATGAAGTCAAATATAGTGGCTTGACTTTACTTAGTAACTAATTAAACTTAACTAGTTCATCTTAATGGCCTAATTAACAAACTAAGTAAACTAACCTAATTATTAATTAGTTATAATCTAATTCCTAATTAGACATCCTAATTTTAATTAGAGGCTATGATATATATAATTATATATCTAATTAATTAGTTAAGTAATTAGAATGATAATTAAGAGTAATTAGGGAATTTAACCTAATTAATTGGCTAGTTAATTAGCATGCAATTAAGCATTAAGTGAAGTCAAATTTAGTCTCTAAACACCTTAGAGCCACACGGCTAGCAGCCTTGGGAGGCTTCTCCAAGCTTCTTGAACCATCATGCATGACCATTGCATGATCAAAAGATGACCAAGCCATGTGCTTCGACTGTGAACACCAATTGGATATTTTATTTCATGCAAATCCTTTAATTTCCCTATGCTTATCCCACAGCAGCAGCACCTCTCATTTTTCACTCTCATAATTTCACTTTTCTCTCACCAAAAAGTTTGCATCATTTTCTCTCTAAAAATTCCCAAAAACTCAAGAACATTTTCCTTCCTTTTTCCTCTCTAGTTTCGGCCCCTACACCCATAAACACCATCACTCTTCTATAATTTTTACTCTCATCATTTTCTAAACCTAAACTACCTCCTAAACACTTTCCATTTAGGAAGTTTTCTCAAAATCCCACTCTAAGTACTTCAAAATCCAAGTTTCATCTTACTTCCCTAGAGGTAAACTTGTGATTCTTTGATTTTAATTCATGTTTGTGATTTTCTAAACCATGTTTGTTCCATGGTTTATCATTATTAAGTTTTGTATGTGATTTTACTAATTGTTTTAGAATTGTTAGGGACCTGTTTAAGGCCACACGAAATCAAGGAGAAGGAGAGAAGCTTGAAAGACTTGTCTTCAAGAGGTAAGAGGGAGATTTTACCTCACCAACCAAGTTTTGGTGGTGTGGGGATGGTTTTGTTCGGTGAAAAACCCATAAGCGTTTATTTACCTATTGTTTGATGTGTCTTTATTGTGTTTATAGTTTTATTTTTGTGATTGCATGTGTGCTAATATGTCTAATGCTTTGATATCTGCTTGTATGGATAATTTTGAATGCATGCAAGTATATGTATAATTTAGGATGTGAACAACATGCTTAAACGATTGTATGAATGCTCCAAAGTGCAATGAGGCTCACGACCATACCATGGATTAGAGGACCAAAGTCCTGAAAATGAGGGATTCAAATGAGAATGAAGGATTTAAATGAAAAAGAAATTAATTTGAACAAGTTTGAAGGTTATGGGAAAATAATCTGATATAATTAAATAAATAGGGTTTAAAATGAAATGAGTGTCAATACTTGAATTTTACTGACGTATAGCTCACCCTACGGGTGAAGAAGCGCGTCTGTAAAATTTGAGCTGTATTATGTGAAGTAAAAGAAAAAAACATCAATTTTTGAGAAACAATACAAATATCAATTTTTAAAAGAGTTATACTGTAAATTTTTATAAAAGAGGGACAAAATTGTAATTAAAATTTTAAGGACCATATTGTAATTTTTATTTAAAGAGGGGTCATATTGTAAATATTTTATAAAAAAAGGGGCCATTTCATAAATATTAGTTTTATGAGGGACTATTTCATAAATATTAATTTATGAGGGATTATCTGTCGATTATTTTCATACTTTAAATGCCTTATGATTGATTTAATTGGACTCCATATGTGCTTAATTGTTGATATTTAGCTAAGTTTCTGCTTTAGAGCTTAATTGGATGTTTATTGTGAAACTATGCTTAAATGTGGTTATAAACACTCATAAATGAATTATGCTTTTCAGGATATCTTTGAGTGTTTGAGTCCATTAGCATTGAACCGAGCTTGATGACCATTTAAGGAGAGAGATGAATGCTTAAGGAGATCAATATCACCTCTTGAAGCAATGAAAGAAAAGTATTTGTAAAGAATCCAGGCTGAAAATGAAGGTGCCAAATTACAGGGCCCATGTCAAATTACAGGGCCTGGGCCGTGTCAAATTACAGGGCCCATGTCACCTGACAGGGGGTGGGCCGTGTCAAATGACACGGCCCGTGTCAAATTACAGGGCCTGGGCCGTGTCCTTCTCTGACTTGTGAAATACATGGAATTGGGCTGACAGAAAAGTACAGGGCCTGTGACACGGCCCGTGTCGTCGCACCAGAAAGTTAAATTCGTATTTTGATGTTAAATTAGGTATCCAAACCTATAAATAGGGTTGCTTAGAGCCCTTAAAGGAGGTCTGGACAGAGAGAGCCGTCAAGGGAACTGAGGGAAACACAAAGACCAAGGGGAAGGGAGATTGGATCGAAGATTGGAGTCTCGGGTTCAAGCAGTCGGAGATCGATCATCCCTAACTTTTGGAAACTAGTTTGATCTTTAGTTTTCTTTTGCACTTTCGTTCTGAACTATGTTTTTCTTCTATTTTTCTTGTGATTTTAACTTTGCCATGTGTGGCTAAACTTCTTGATTGGTTAAGGGAGGATGAAACTCTAGTTTTGATTATGTGAATCTTGCATACCTCTTTATATCAATACAATTATATTTTTATTCATATGTTTCTGTTCATAAATCAATATAAAGGTTTTTATATTCTTGCCAAACTTCGAAAGTGGTAAAACTAGGATTGCTATGCTATGTGATTTGCGGTGGTATGACTAGTGAGACATATGATCTAAGTAATTTAATCCCGGTGTGTGATTAGATCTTAGTGTGATTGGTTTTCTAATTCTTAATGCAATCATTAGGTAGGTGTAAGAGCGGTTGCTTTACAAATAACTAATGGTTAGGGTTTGATTTGAGCGGTTGCTGAATTAAGCGAAACTTAAGGAAGACATGGGATTTATCTCACAATTACATAAGAACATAATTGATCATGTTGGTATAAAGGATATGTAAGTTAGCATAATCATATAAATCTAGTGGTGGATTCCATCTCTTAACCAATATCTTTAACTTGATAATTCAATTTGTGTTTACTGTTTTGATTTAAGTTTAATTTCTCTTTTTAGTTTTAATCAACAAAACCCCCCTTTTACTTTTACTGTTTATTTTTCATCAGAGTTTAATTTAGGAATTGGATTGATAGTGTTAATTGAATTAGTTCTCTGTGGATCAACCCTTGCTTACTACAAGTGGTTACAAGGTTTTTATATTTTTGGTGGAACTTGGCAACTATTTTTAATATTAATTTTTAATCGCATTCCACACCACACCAAATTTTGGGAATTGACATTTTGTTTTCTGTTTTATTTCTATTTTTATTTTAATTTCTGTTTTCTGTTTTTGAAAAAAAAAATTGTGTGTTTTTATTTGGTTTCCAATGATGTTTTGAGATTTGTGAAGTCTATGAGTTTGAAGCAATTGAAATTCAAGATTATGATTTATAAATTTCTTCTTTCATCTTGAATTTGACATGCTTGGTTTTGGATGTTTGATTGATGAATTGAGTTTGATAGATGCATACCTGGTGAGATTTTGAGCCTTTTGATGGATGAATTTAACATTTATACCATTCTTTTCTTTCTTGTGTGATTTTCACTCATGTCATATTGATCACTCTAGAACTTGCTTTAATTCTTTTTGAAGCTACATTTTCACTTGCATACATGAACATGATTGAGGCATTCTTTTGTGATTACCTACTTTGGCCAAATAGCCAACCTTGCATTATTTCCCTTTGATTAACCCCTTGAGCCTATTTGCCTATTCTTTGTCTTATCTCATTATATGCTCTATGTGAAAAACCATGATTTTACCTTACCTTGGAGAATGGGAGAGCATTTGTTCATTTTCATTGGAGGAGCTCTTTTGCTTGCAAGTGTTTAATAGGACAAGTGTGGGGGTTGTGCAAGTTGATGTGTAATATGCAAGGTGTTGAAAAAAAAATATGCAAAGAAAAAGAAAAAAATTGAAGAAAGATTGTAAAAGAAAAGAAAGAAAAAGGAAAGGAATATGTAAAGAGAATGTGCATTATATAGATTTGAAGGGATAAAAATTTCATGTTTATCAATTGAGTTCCTCCCCAATGTTCTTTTATTCTCTTGGGTGCTCATCTTATCATATCCATATTATTTCCTTCCCTTACCTTGGCCCCATTACAACCTTAAATAAAGTCCTCTTGATTTGTGTGTGCATGTGTTTGAATAGTGGAGAAGTAGAAAATAAGCAAGCTTATGGTAGTGCATTTTTTCATGGGTTGAATTGAGTGAAATACTTACCTTGTAAACACTTGAGAGATTGAGAGTGTATCTTGTGAGGATCTATCATTCCTAATTCATGTTTTTCAAATTGAAGATACTTTGCATGTTAGTTTGAGATGTGACGAATTGTTATCTCTTGAATGTTGTGATCCCTTGAATCTTTTCTTGCTCTTCTTGCTTACAAATTTTTGCCTCTCTTGAATATCATTGGAAATTGAGTTCTTTAAATTGTTAGGTTTTTGAATTTGTTTTGTTTTCCCTGTTCCTTGGTTTGGTCTTATGTTTTGCCCAGGAGTGCAAAAGGTTAAGTGTGGGGGTATTTGATCTGTCGATTATTTTCATACTTTAAATGCCTTATGATTGATTTAATTGGACTCCATATGTGCTTAATTGTTGATATTTAGCTAAGTTTCTACTTTAGAGCTTAATTGGATGTTTATTGTGAAACTATGCTTAAATGTGGTTATAAACACTCATAAATGAATTATGCTTTTCAGGATATCTTTGAGTGTTTGAGTCCATTAGCATTGAACCGAGCTTGATGACCATTTAAGGAGAGAGATGAATGCTTAAGGAGATCAATATCACCTCTTGAAGCAATGAAAGAAAAGTATTTGTAAAGAATCCAGGCTGAAAATGAAGGTGCCAAATTACAGGGCCCATGTCAAATTACAGGGCCTGGGCCGTGTCAAATTACAGGGCCCATGTCACCTGACAGGGGGTGGGCCGTGTCAAACGACACGGCCCGTGTACAGGCCTACGGGCCGTGTCCTTCTCGACTTGTGAAATACATGGAATTGGGTGTGAGAAAAGTACGCACAGGGCACGGGCCGTGTCATATGACACGGCCCGTGTCGTCGCACCAGAAAGTTAAATTCGTATTTTGATGTTAAATTAGGTATCCAAACCTATAAATAGGGTTGCTTAGAGCCCTTAAAGGAGGTCTGGACAGAGAGAGCCGTCAAGGGAACTGAGGGAAACACAAAGACCAAGGGGAAGGGAGATTGGATCGAAGATTGGAGTCTCGGGTTCGAGCAGTCAGAGATCGATCATCCCCAACTTTTGGAAACTAGTTTGATCTTTAGTTTTCTTTTGCACTTTCGTTCTGAACTATGTTTTTCTTCTATTTTTCTTGTGATTTTAACTTTGTCATGTGTGGCTAAACTTCTTGATTGGTTAAGGGAGGATGAAACTCTAGTTTTGATTATGTGAATCTTGCATACCTCTTTATATCAATATAATTATGTTTTTATTCATATGTTTCTGTTCATAAATCAATATAAAGGTTTTTATATTCTTCCCAAACTTTGAAAGTAGTAAAACTAGGATTGCTATGCGCGGTTGCAGTGGTATGACTAGTGAGACATATGATCTAAGTAATTTAATCCCGGTGTGTGATTAGATCTTAGTGTGATTGGTTTTCTAATTCTTAATGCAATCATTAGGTGGGTGTAAGAGCGGTTGCTTTACAAATAACTAATGGTTAGGGTTTGATTTGAGCGGTTGCTGAATTAAGCGAAACTTAAGGAAGACATGGGATTTATCTCACAATTACATAAGAACATAATTGATCATGTTGGTATAAAGGATATGTAAGTTAGCATAATCATATAAATCTAGTGGTGGATTCCATCTCTTAACCAATATCCTTAACTTGATAAATCAATTTGTGTTTACTGTTTTGATTTAAGTTTAATTTCTCTTTTTAGTTTTAATCAACAAAACCACCCTTTTACTTTTACTGTTTATTTTTCATCAGAGTTTAATTTAGGAATTGGATTGATAGTGTTAATTGAATTAGTTCTCTGTGGATCGACCCTTGCTTACTACAATTGGTTGCAAGGTTTTTATATTTTTGGTGGAACTTGGCAACTGTTTTTAATATTAATTTTTAATCGCATTCCACACCACACCAAATTTTGGGAATTGACATTTTGTTTTCTGTTTTATTTCTATTTTTATTTTAATTTCTGTTTTCTATTTTTGAAAAAAAAATTGTGTGTTTTTATTTGGTTTCCAATGATGTTTTGAGATTTGTGAAGTCTATGAGTTTGAAGCAATTGAAATTCAAGATTATGATTTATAAATTTCTTCTTTCATCTTGAATTTGACATACTTGGTTTTAGATGTTTGATTGATGAATTGAGTTTGATAGATGCATACCTGGTGAGATTTTGAGCCTTTTGATGGATGAATTTAACATTTATACCATTCTTTTCTTTCTTGTGTGATTTTCACTCATGTCATATTGATCACTCTAGAACTTGCTTTAATTCTTTTTGAAGCTACATTTTCACTTGCATACATGAACATGATTGAGGCATTCTTTTGTGATTACCTACTTTGGCCAAATAGCCAACCTTGCATTATTTCCCTTTGATTAACCCCTTGAGCCTATTTGCCTATTCTTTGTCTTATCTCATTATATGCTCTATGTGAAAAACCATGATTTTACCTTACCTTGGAGAATGGGAGAGCATTTGTTCATTTTCATTGGAGGAGCTCTTTTACTTGCAAGTGTTTAATAGGACAAGTGTGGGGTTGTGCAAGTTGATGTGTAATATGCAAGGTGTTGAAAAAAATATGCAAAGAAAAAGAAAAAAATTGAAGAAAGATTGTAAAAGAAAAGAAAGAAAAAGGAAAGGAATATGTAAAGAGAATGTGCATTATATAGATTTGAAGGGATAAAAATTTCATGTTTATCAATTGAGTTCCTCCCCAATGTTCTTTTATTCTCTTGGGTGCTCATCTTATCATATCCATATTATTTCCTTCCCTTACCTTGGCCCCATTACAACCTTAAATAAAGTCCTCTTGATTTGTGTGTGCATGTGTTTGAATAGTGGAGAAGTAGAAAATAAGCAAGCTTATGGTAGTGCATTTTTTCATGGGTTGAATTGAGTGAAATACTTACCTTGTAAACACTTGAGAGATTGAGAGTGTATCTTGTGAGGATCTATCATTCTTAATTCATGTTTTTCAAATTGAAGATACTTTGCATGTTAGTTTGAGATGTGACGAATTGTTATCTCTTGAATGTTGTGATCCCTTGAATCTTTTCTTGCTCTTCTTGCTTACAAATTTTTGCCTCTCTTGAATATCATTGGAAATTGAGTTCTTTAAATTGTTAGGTTTTTGAATTTGTTTTGTTTTCCTGTTCCTTGGTTTGGTCTTATGTTTTGCCTAGGAGTGCAAAAGGTTAAGTGTGGGGGTATTTGATCGTCGATTATTTTCATACTTTAAATGCCTTATGATTGATTTAATTGGACTCCATATGTGCTTAATTGTTGATATTTAGCTAAGTTTTCGCTTTAGAGCTTAATTGGATGTTTATTGTGAAACTATGCTTAAATGTGGTTATAAACACTCATAAATGAATTATGCTTTTCGGGATATCTTTGAGTGTTTGAGTCCATTAGCATTGAACCGAGCTTGATGACCATTTAAGGAGAGAGATGAATGCTTAAGGAGATCAATATCACCTCTTGAAGCAATGAAAGAAAAGTATTTGTAAAGAATCCAGTGAAAATGAAGGTGCCAAATTACTGGGGCCCATGTCAAATTACGGGGCACTCGGGCCGTGTCAAATACAGGCCCATGTCACCCGACAGGGGGTGGGCCCTGTCAAACGACACGGCCCGTGTCAAATTACAGGCCCGGGCCGTGTCCTCTCTCGACTTGTGAAATACATGGAATTGGGACCGACAGAAAAGTACGGGGCCTGGGCCGTGTCATATGACACGGCCCGTGTCGTCGCACTGTAAAGTTAAATTATTTTGATGTTAAATTAGGTATCCAAACCTATAAATAGGGTTGCTTAGAGCCCTTAAAGGAGGTCCGGGACAGAGAGAGCCGTCAAGGGAACCGAGGGAAACACAAAGACCAAGGGGAAGGGAGATTGGATCGAAGATTGGAGTCTCGGGTTCGAGCAATGAGATCGATCATCCCCAACTTTTGGAAACTAGTTTGATCTTTAGTTTTCTTTTGCACTTTCGTTCGAACTATGTTTTTCTTCTATTTTTCTTGTGATTTTAACTTTGTCATGTGTGGCTAAACTTCTTGATTGGTTAAGGGAGGATGAAACTCTAGTTTTGATTATGTGAATCTTGCATACCTCTTTATATCAATATAATTATGTTTTTATTCATATGTTTCTGTTCATAAATCAATATAAAGGTTTTTATATTCTTCCCAAACTTTGAAAGTAGTAAAACTAGGATTGCTATGTTGATTGTGGTATGACTAGTGAGACATATGATCTAAGTAATTTAATCCCGGTGTGTGATTAGATCTTAGTGTGATTGGTTTTCTAATTCTTAATGCAATCATTAGGTGGGTGTAAGAGCGGTTGCTTTACAAATAACTAATGGTTAGGGTTTGATTTGAGCGGTTGCTGAATTAAGCGAAACTTAAGGAAGACATGGGATTTATCTCACAATTACATAAGAACATAATTGATCATGTTGGTATAAAGGATATGTAAGTTAGCATAATCATATAAATCTAGTGGTGGATTCCATCTCTTAACCAATATCCTTAACTTGATAATTCAATTTGTGTTTACTGTTTTGATTTAAGTTTAATTTCTCTTTTTAGTTTTAATCAATAAAACCACCCTTTTACTTTTACTGTTTATTTTTCATCAGAGTTTAATTTAGGAATTGGATTGATAGTGTTAATTGAATTAGTTCTCTGTGGATCGACCCTTGCTTACTACAACTGGTTGCAAGGTTTTTATATTTTTGGTGGAACTTGGCAACTGTTTTTAATATTAATTTTTAATCGCATTCCACACCACACCAAGGGACTATTTCATAAATATTATTTTTATGAGGGACTATTTCATAAATATGAGTTTTATATGGAACTATTTTGAAAATATTATTTAAGTGAGGATAAAAATGTAAATATTATATTTTTGAGGGACTAGTGTGCAAATATGAAAAATTAAGTCAAATTTTGGTATTAAATGAGAAAAATGGTATTTTTGATTTAAAAAGTATGAAAAATATTTTACGCGATTGGAAAACGTTGAAAAATCGCTACACGATTTGAAAATGCGACAAAATGGTTGCGCGATTTAGAAAATGCGATAATATGACTACGCATTGAAAATACAGTAATAACACTGTTGGGTTATTGAGTGGACCCCGAATATGCGATATGAATTAGAATTGTGATTAGTGCATAGTACATGCATTGGAAAGGTCCGATGGACTGTATGAGGCTAGTTGCTTAGGAGAGACTACACCTCTTGAGTGGGTGCGATATGTGTAGTGTAAGTCACTCGTTGACCTTGGGGGCATTGGGGTGCGGGTTGCTTACAATGGGTAGTTGGTAGCTCTTTTGCGTCGTAGGTTAGACCGACGTAACACACCGATGATCCTAACTGAGACACTATTCTTTATCAAGATCTGATAAAGACTATTGTGTATATGCTAGATGTGCGAGATTAAGCATGTAGTTCGAGGCATACTGGTACTGACAAATCTTTTTGATCATTCTCTCCGACCTGAGTTTTAACTCTATGGAGTAGGAAATTGAGTTTGTGTGCATACATAAAGTGACTGAGGGCATTATCATAATTTTTGTTTATGATAATTGAATTGTTGATTATTTGGTTGTTGTTAGTGGCATGATTGTAAATATTGTTTACTTCATGTGTTTTATTGATAAATGATATTGATGGCATATTTGTAATTATGGTATGATAGTTGTATGAGATATTGCATGTGTTTATCTTCATTACTACCATATTGGTAATGGCGTAGGTGATCTCACCTCTTTGTATGTCTGTTATGTATTATATTTATATTTGTAAAGACGTCGAACAAGAAGTGGAGCGAGA
The DNA here is from genome assembly GCA_029884595.1 of Ormosia semicastrata. Lineage (NCBI taxonomy): Eukaryota > Viridiplantae > Streptophyta > Magnoliopsida > Fabales > Fabaceae > Ormosia > Ormosia semicastrata. The sequence goes on from JAQQTO010000061.1 coordinate 76,923,166, forward strand.
AGCTGAGGAAGAGCAGATTCCCATTGAGGATGCTGAGTTTTGAGACGATGGAGATGCCTAGTTTCCTTGCCTATATGAGGTTTACGTTCATTGGAGGAGAGGAGGCATGACATGTCGATTTAGATAGAGAGAGTATTTACTATATGGGGGACTTAAATATTAGATTGAGTAGATTACATCTAGGACATCCGTACTTTAGTGTTAACATATATGTACACCTAGAGTTTCCAATTTCTATTAGGCAGTACTGGGGGGCTTACTATCGTACCCCTAGTGAGGTCAGTGTTGTGTCATCTACTCAGACACCTATCCGTAGGACTTCACATCATGATGGATTCCTATATGCTGAGGAATCTGAGGAGGACCCGTCTGAGGATTCTGCTGTCTAGTAGGACTTGGGCAGAATAATAGTTTAAATTAAAGTTCAAAGTTTAAATGTTTTGAAAGTTTAGTTTGTAATTATTTAAGTATGACAATACTAAAGGCTTGTATGTATATATGATGTGAATTATTTATGACAATGTTGTTATGTTTTTATTTTCTGCTAAGTTATCTTATTATTATCAAGAAATTTTACAACTCGTATTTATACTACAAGCACGATTTCTAATTAAGGGGTAATTTGGTAATTAAGCAACACCAAGTGTGGCGCCCTAAGGAGGGTGTTACATTAGTTGGTATCAGAGCCTAAGTTAGAGTCTTTTGGGTTTGTAGTTAGGTCTGTCTTGTCTAAGTTGTGTGATTCTCTGTGATTGTTTTCCGAAAGAAAAACAATATTGTTTGAAGGCTGACTTTCACTTTTCTTTGTGTTGTTTAGTCTGATTGATAGAACGAAATGGCTAGATGCGGAAGAGGACGCATGAATACGAGAGCAGGAGCTGAAAATGGTGGCGACAACAATCTGAATATGGCTGTAGCTGTAGTAGTAATACAACGAATGGCTAAGGTTATTGTACAGCAGAACCAAAGAGCAAATGATGATGCTCACAGCTTGTCAGAATTTTGGAGGAATAATCCACGGAAGTTCCACGGAGAGTTTGATCCAGAGAAAGTAGATCTGTGGATCAAGGAATTGGAAAAGATATTCAACGGTATGGGCTGTACTAATGAGTGGAAGCTTACTTTCGCAACGTTTGTGCTAGTTGGTGATGGAGAGGCTTAGTGGGCAGGAGCCCGGAGATTAATTCAAGCTGAAGGGAGAGTTGTGACATGGCAGCTCTTTAGGCAGAAATTTCTGGGAAAGTATTTCCCAGCCAGTGTTCGACATGCTAAGGAGATGGAATTCCTTAGTTTGAGACAAGGAGCGATGACTGTTAGTGAGTACGCAGCAAGGTTCGAAAGCTTATCTAAGTTTTTGAGGTACTTCCAGATGCATCCAGATGAGGAGTGGAAGTGTAGAAAGTTCGAAGAGGGGTTGAGGCTTGACATCAAGCGAGCTTTAGCAACTGTGGATATTGATCAGTTTTCGGTATTGCTAGATAAGTGTCACAAAGTCGAAGAAATTGATCATCTGCGAGAGTCTAGGAAGAAGAACTTTGGACCTACGCGGTTCCAAAGGGGAAAGAGTAGCAGTGGCAACCATTACCAACAGAAACCATATGCTAAACCAGTAGTAAGTCAGAATCGGCAACAATCATTTGGAGGAAGCTCAAGTGGTAGTAGAGCAATTTCAACTGGAACTTCTACACTTAAATGTTTTAAGTGTGGGAAAGGACATCTTACTAGGGACTGTCAGCATAAGGGGGTGATTTGTTATCGATGTGGGAAGCCTGGACATTTCTCTAGAGAGTGTGATCAGCAGAAAGCGGAGCCATTAGTGGGCAGTGTTCGCACTGCAAGGCCACAGGCGGGTGGTCGAGTGTATACTATAAGTGGGGAGGAAGCCGCTAAATCCGAGGACTTGATAATGGAGGAGTGTGCTATTGAAGGTAATCCTTTAACAGTATTATATAATTCGGGAGCAACACATTCTTTCATTACATGTGATTGTGTGGAGCGTTTGGGATTGACTGTGACTGCATTGCCGTATGATTTGAGTGTTAATACTCCTACTGATAAGCCTGTGATAACTACAAAAGTATGCTTGAATTGCCATGTATGTGTTAGGGATAGAATCTTTCATGTGGATTTGATTTGTTTGCTTCTTTCCAAGATTAATGTAATCTTAGGAATGGATTGGTTATCTTCTAATCATATCCTGATAGACTGTGCTAGTAAGACATTAGTTTTTCCTGAGGTTAAGGATTCTAGATTCCTAACGGCTACTCAAGTGGAAGCTTGTTTGAAGGAAGGAGATCAAGGGTACTTGTTGATGTCTTCTATGGAGGTTTAGTGTGAAGACGTTCTGAAGGATATTTTCATAGTGAATGAGTTTCCTGAAGTGTTTCCTGAAGATATACCTGGAATACCGCCAGAAAGAGAAATCGAATTCTCTATTAATTTAGTGCCTGGAGCTGGACCTATATCTATGGTGCCTTATCGGATGTCGCCAGTAGAATTGGCAGAGCTTAAGAAGCAGTTGGAGGATTTATTGGAGAAGCAGTTTGTGAGACCAAGTGTATCACCATGGGGAGCTCCAGTGTTGTTGGTAAAGAAGAAGGATGGGACTTCTCGTCTATATGTAGACTACCAGCAATTGAACAAGATTACAATCAAGAACAAATATCCATTACCAAGGATTGACGATTTGATGGACCAATTGCGAGGAGCCGCAATATTTTCTAAGATTGACTTACGTTCTGGTTATCACCAGATACGTGTGAAGGTGGAGAATATCCCAAAGACTGCATTTCGGACACGATATGGGCATTACGAGTATCAAGTGATGTCTTTTGGTGTGACTAATGCACCTGTGATATTTATGGACTTCATGAACCAAATTTTTCGTTCATACTTGGATAAGTTTATTGTTGTCTTTATTGATGACATCTTGATTTATTCTCGAAGTCAGGAGGAGCATGCTGAACATCTCAGAATGGTTCTCCAAATTTTGAAGGAGAATAAGTTGTATGCCAAGTTGTCCAAATGTGAATTTTGGTTAAGCGAAGGACAATTTTTGGCGCATGTTATATCGGCGGATGGAATTGAAGTTGATGCTTCAAAGCTGGAGACAGTTGTTGAATGGGAGAGACTGAAGACTGTATCGGAGATCCATAGTTTCATCGGATTGACCGGTTACTATCGACGATTTATTGAGGGGTTTTCAAAGATTGCAGGACCTCTTACCCAACTTACACAAAAGAATCAACCGTTCGTATGGACTGAAGTATGTGAGGAAAGTTTTCAGGAGTTGAAACGAAGACTGACTACTTCACTAATTTTGATTCTGCCTGATCCGAACGAATCTTTCGAAGTGTATTATGAAGCTTTGTATCAAGGGTTAGGTTGTGTCCTTGTGCAGAGCCGTAAGGTTGTGGCGTATGCATCAAGGCAATTGAAAGTTCATGAGAGGAATTATCCGACTCGTGACTTGGAGTTGGCAGCTGTAGTGTTTGCATTGAAGGTATGGAGACATTTTCTCTATGGGGCAATGTTCACTGTCTTTAGTGATCATAAAAGTTTGAAGTATCTATTTGACCAGAAAGAGTTAAACATGAGACAAAGGCGTTGGCTAGAGTTTCTGAAGGACTATGACTTTCAGTTACAGTATCATCCCGAAAAGGTGAATGTCGTAGCAGATGCTTTAAGTAGGAAAGCGCTTAATGCTTCTGTTATGATGATTAAGGAGAAGGAACTGATAGAAGAGTTTCGGGATATGCGATTATCTGTGAAGTTGACACCGGGGAAGATGTGTTTGAACATGATCACTATTTCGAATGACTTGATAGATAGAATACGAGAAGGGCAAAACAGTGATCAGTATTTGCAAGAAGCAAAAGAAGTAAGAAGTCAGGGAGCAGAATTGGAATTCAGCGAGGGTGTCGATGGAATTCTGAAGTTCAAAGGGAGAGTTTGTGTACCAAACGATCCGGAACTTAGGAGATTGATTTTGGATGAAGCTCATAGAAGTAAGTTGAGTATGCATCCAGGAGCCATGAAGATGTACCAAGATTTGAAACAGATGTATTGGTGGCAAGGAATGAAGAGGGATGTCGTTGAGTATGTATCATCCTATTTGATTTGTCAGAAGGCCAAAATGGAACATCAGAGACCATCAAGAATGTTGCAACCTTTGCCTATTCCTGAATGGAAATGGGATGACATAGCAATGGATTATGTAACTGTACTACCGAAGACTCGGAAGGGTCATGATTCTATATGGGTAATTATTGATCAGCTTACAAAGTCGGCGTACTTTTTGCCGATTAATATTAAATACTCGATGGAGAAGTTGGCTCAAGTGTACATCAATGAAATCGTCAGACTTTATGGTGTACCATCTAGTATTATTTCTGATTAAGATCCGAGGTTTACGTCAAGATTCTGGAATAGTTTGCAAGAAGCGAGGGAATAAAGCTAAGTTTGAGTTCTGCTTACCATCGACAAACAGATGGTCAGTCAGAAAGAACGATTCAGTCATTAGAGGACTTGTTGAGAGCTTGTGTTCTAGGGCAAACTGGTTGATGGAATGAATTTCTACCATTGATAGAGTTCACCTACAACAATAGTTTCCATTCGAGCATAGGGATGGTACCCTATGAGGCATTATATGGGAGAAGATGTAGAAAACCATTGTGTTGGTACCATGATGGTGAAAGTACTGTGGTAGGACCCGAATTTGTGCAGCAGACTACTGAGAAAGTGAAGATGATCCAAGATAAAATGAGGACAACTCAGACGCGGCAAAAGAGTTATGCAGATAAAAGATGAAGACCGTTTGAATTTGAAGAAGATGACCATGTATTTCTACGTGTGACACCTATGATTGGAGTTGGACGAGTAATCAAGTCGAGGAAGCTCACTCCGAAGTTTATCGGGCCATATCAAATACTCCGTCGGGTAGGTCCGGTAGCTTATCAGATTGCACTACCACCATTCTTATCAAATCTTCATAATGTATTTCACGTATCACAACTACGAAAATATATTTCTGATCCGACTCATGTTATCGAGCCAGATACCGTGCAACTGAAGGAGAATTTAACCTATGAGACGTTTCCAGTCAAGATTGAAGATCGAAGGATAAAGCAACTTCGAGGAAAGGAGATCGCATTGGTTAAAGTGGTATGGAATGATGTAAGTGGTGAAGCCACATGGGAGTTAGAAGAGAAGATAAGAGAGCAATATCCGTTTTTATTTTGAATATGTGTCAAGTTTCGAGGACGAAACTTATTTTTAGAGGGGGAGAGTTGTAACATCCCAAATTCTGACTATGTTAATAGTAATAGCAGAATTACACTATTTTATATTTTCTGTATGTTATAAACATAATTTGACTGTCCTGAGATCATTTTTGATCGTTTTGTGCGATTTGCTCCGAGTTAAGAAAATAATAATTTTTTTGACTGGAAAAAAATCTTATTTTAATTATTCGGAGCTGGGAGATCTTACTAAACCCAATTTCGATTGATATATATATATTAATCTTTTAATTTTTAGAATTTAACTGTGTAATAAAATAATTTTATATTATTATAATATTATTTTATTTGACAGTACCTACTGTCTTAAAAATAGTAGAAATCTACTTCAAAATGATCATGGACCTGAAAAAGTCTGTGGGACCTGCGTTTAGAGTAGCAGTCAACGATTCTGACTAAACTGAATTCTAAACTAATAGGAACAAGTCAACGAAAGTGGCTTGAAAACTCTAAACCAATAAGAATTAGTCAAATAAAGAAGCATAAACTTCATTAAGGACCATTGGATGTAAAGTGTGATTTAGATGCTTTTAATCATAACCATTGATCCGATCAATGGTGTGAAATGAATCCTGATAAAATCACTAAGTAATATCCACCGTAGATGAGATCAATACATAGGAAACAAAGTTAGAATCAAAGGCTAGGATGAAGTCAAATATAGTGGCTTGACTTTACTTAGTAACTAATTAAACTTAATTAGTTCATCTTAATGGCCTAATTAACAAACTAAGTAAACTAACCTAATTATTAATTAGTTATAATCTAATTCCTAATTAGATATCCTAATTTTAATTAGAGGCTATGATATATATAATTATATATCTAATTAATTAGTTAAGTAATTAGAATGATAATTAAGAGTAATTAGGGAATTTAACCTAATTAATTGGCTAGTTAATTAGCATGCAATTAAGCATTAAGTGAAGTCAAATTTAGTCTCTAAACACCTTAGAGCCACACGGCTAGCAGCCTTGGGAGGCTTCTCCAAGCTTCTTGAACCATCATGCATGACCATTGCATGATCAAAAGATGACCAAGCCATGTGCTTCGACTGTGAACACCAATTGGATATTTTATTTCATGCAAATCCTTTAATTTCCCTATGCTTATCCCATGGTAGCAGCACCTCTCATTTTTCACTCTCACAATTTCACCTTTCTCTCACCAAAAAGCTTGCATCATTTTCTCTCCAAAAATTCCCAAAAACTCAAGAACATTTTCCTTCCTTTTTCCTCTTTAGTTTCGGCCCCTACACCCATAAACACCATCACTCTTCTATAATTTTTACTCTCATCATTTCCTAAACCTAAACTACCTCCTAAACACTTTCCATTTAGGAAGTTTTCTCAAAATCCCACTCTAAGTGCTTCAAAATCCAAGTTTCATCTTACTTCCCTAGAGGTAAACTTGTGATTCTTTGGTTTTAATTCAAGTTTGTGATTTTCTAAATCATGTTTGTTCCATGGTTTATCATTATTAAGCTTTGTATGTGATTTTACTAATTATTTTAGAATTGTTAGGGATTTGTTTAAGGCCATACGAAGTCAAGGAGAAGGAGAGAAGCTTGAAAGACTTGTCTTCAAGAGGTAAGAGGGAGATTTTACCTCACCAACCAAGTTTTGGTGGTGTGGGGATGGTTTTGTTCGGTGAAAAACCCATAAGCGTTTATTTACCTATTGTTTGATGTGTCTTTATTGTGTTTATGGTTTTATTTTTGTGATTGCATGTGTGCTAATATGTCTAATGCTTTGATATCTGCTTGTATGGATAATTTTGAATGCATGCAAGTATATGTATAATTTAGGATGCGAACAATATGCTTAAACGATTGTATGAATGCTCCAAAGAGCAATGAGGCTCACGACCATACTATGGATTAGAGGACCAAAGTCCTTGAAATAAGGGATTCAAATGAGAATGAAGGATTTAAATGAAAAGGAAATTAATTTGAACAAGTTTGAAGGTTATGGGAAAATAATCTGATATAATTAAATAAATACGGTTTAAAATGAAATGAGTGTCAATACTTGAATTTTACTGACGTATAGCTCACCCTACGGGTTTAGAAGCGCGTCTGTAAAATTTGAGCTGTATTATGTGAAGTAAAAGAAAGAAACATTAATTTTTGGGAAACAATACAAATATCAATTTTTAGAGGGGTTATACTGTAAATTTTTATAAAAGAGGGACAAAACTATAATTAAAATTTTAAGAAGGACCATATTGCACTTTTTATTTAAAGAGGGGTCATATTGCAAATATTTTATAAAAGAGGGGTCATTTCATAAATATTAGTTTTATGAGGGACTATTTCATAAATATTAATTTATGAGGGACTATTTCATAAATATTAATTTTATGAGAGACTATTTCGTAAATATGAGTTTTATGAGGGACTATTGTGAAAATACTATTTAAGTGAGGATAAAAATATAAATATTATATTTTTGAGGGACTAGTGTGCAAATATGGAAAATTAAGTCAAATTTTGGTATTAAATGAGAAAAATGATATTTTTGATTTAAAACGTATGAAAAATATTTTACGCGATTGGAAAACATTAAAAAATTGCTACGCGATTTGAAAATGCGAGAAAATGGTTGCGCGATTTAGAAAATGCGATAATATGACTTCGCGATGAAAATACAGTAATAACACTGTTAGGTTATTGAGTGGACCCCGAATATGTATATGAATTAGAACTGTGATTGGTGCATAGTACATGCATTAGAAAGGTCCGATGGACTGTATGAGGCTAGTTGCCTAGGAGAGACTACACTTCTTGAGTGGGTGCGATATGCATAGTGTAAGTCACTCGTTGACCTTGGGGGCATTGGGGTGCGGGTTGCCTACAATGGGCAGTAGGTAGCTCTTCTGTGCCGAAGGTTAGACTGACACAACACACCAATGATCCTAACCGAGACACTATTCTTAATCAAGATCTGATAAAGACTGTCGTGTATATGCTAGATGTGCAAGATTGAGCACGTGGTTCGAGACATATTGGTACCGACAAATCTTTTCGATCACTCTCTCCGACCTGAGTTTTAGCTCCATAGAGTAGGAAATTGAGTCTGTGTGCATACATAAAGTGACTGAGGGCATTATCGTAATTTTTATTTATGATAATTAAATTGTTGATTATTTGGTTGTTGTTAGTGGCATGATTGTAAATATTATTTACTTCATGTGTTTTATTGATAAATGATATTGATAGCATATTTGTAATTATGGAATGATAGCTGTATGAGATATTGCATATGTTTATCTTCATTGCTACCATATTGGTAATGGCATAGGTGATCTCACTTCTTTGTATATATGTTCTGTATTATATTTATATTTGTAAAGACGTTGAGCAAGAAGTGGAGCAAGAAGCTGAGGAAGAGCAGATTCCCGTTGAGGGCGCTGAGTTTTGAGACGATGGAGATGCCTAGTTTCCTTGGCTATATGACGTTTACGTTCATTGGAGGAGAGGAGGCGTGACATGTCGATTTAGATAGAGAGAGTATTTACTATATGGGGGACTTAAATATTAGATTGAGTAGATTACATCTAGGACATTCGTACTTTAGTGTTAACATATATGTACACCTAGAGTTTCCAATTTCTATTAGGCAGTACTGAGGGGCTTACTATCGTACCCCTAGTGAGGTCAGTGTTGTGTCGTCTGCTCGGACATCTGTCTGTAGGACTTCACATCATGATGGATTCCTATATGCTGAGGAATCTGAGGAGGACCCGTCTGAGGATTCTGCTATCTAGTAAGACTTGGGCAGAATAATAGTTTAAATTAAAGTTCAAGGTTTAAATGTTTTGAAAGTCTAGTTTGTAATTATTTAAGTATGATAATACTAAAGGCTTGTATGTATATATGATGTGAATTATTTATGACAATGTTGTTATGTTTTTATTTTCTGCTAAGTTATCTTATTATTATCAAGAAATTTTATAACTCATATTTATACTACAAGCACGATTTCTAATTAAGGGGTAATTTGGTAATTAAGTAACACCAAGTGTGGCACCCTAAGGAGGGTGTTACACTATGAACTTAGGGCTCACGGCCATTTAGGGTAATTAAGAGGAAATTTTGTATTAAAATGGAACTTTGAATACTTAAGTAATTAAACATTCAATTAGGGATTCATACGATGGAAAGAGAAAGGAAATGAAATTTCACCATTAAACTATTAGTAGATCTTGACCTTTAAAGGAAAATGAGTGTAAGTGAGACTTTGAGAATCATAAGACATTTAATTAAATAAGTTTTATTAAGAATAAAGAGAAGGACTAATTGAATTAGAGAAACAAGAATTAGGAGTGTAAGAGAGGATTTGAGAAATATAAAATACTTATTTTAGTTGAATTTTATTAAGGACAAAGAGAAAAACTTTTTGAATTAGAGTAAAATGGATTCGGTGATAGATAGGAGGATATATTCCCTAGTGAAGCTCAATAGGAAAAGTGTTGAGGTTGAGGTGATATTCTTATACTAAATTTGAAGATTCAATGTTTATTTTAATATGGCTTATTGTTATAAAATGCATGATTGAAATCGTCTGTGATAGCATGCATTTGGCATTGTATTTTTGGAAAACCAAGTACCGAACCCAGAGACATCAAGTAAACGATCGAGTCAGATATGGTTTGCTTTTATAATCAGAAACATCAGATAGACGATCGAGTCAGATGGGACTGGTTATCATAAGAAACCTAGATATTAGTGATATTATGTAGTCGTATAGACGGTTATATAATGTCATGGATATAAATGGTAAGGAACAATCATATGGACGATTGCTTTAATGCCATTGGAAACGGTACAATGGTAGTTTGGTGTCATTGAATATGCATTTGAGCATCATACAGTTGTGGCTGTTGTGGAGTTTTATGCCTAAGGAGTGAGCGAGAACTTACAAGATAGTGCGATCCATGATGGATCTCAGGGGGGTGTCCGTGTGTGGTGATCCACTTAGTGACCTATTTGTCATATTGTATACCCCTGGCCGTGGTGATTCGTTGCAACGCACGATGAGGACTCGACAAACACTATTGTTTTTCGTGGTCCGGCGTAGACTATCTTTTGAGCGGGGGTAGATCTTCTGAAACGCTCATATCTGATTTTGTGTTTAGCTCCATGGAGTAGGAATTGAGTACATTGTGCACAAAGATGGTCAGCATACGCATTGTGCATATGCATGGTCAGTTCACACATTGTCATGGCATGGTCAACATACATATTGTGGTGGCATAATTATTATTTATACATCTATGGTGGATATCTGTTGTTATAGTGCTGTTAATATTTATATTATTATGGGATATGCTTTCTAATGATATCTATGAAATTGATAACTTGAATATATCTACAATATCTGTATGTATAAAATGACTTCGACATTCATATTATTTTCCTTCGCTGCCATGTTGGTAATGATGTAGGATATCTCACCTTTTGTTTGTATTATTCTTGTTCTATGTGATTTTGGTTAAAGACTGTAAAGGGGACGATGTTGAATCTCTTAGATTTTATTTGGTTTAATCTTCTACGTTCGGTGATGGCGACAAGAAGGGGGTCTATTGGTTTCGTCCTGATTGTGTTCACCGAGGGTGTCAATGCTTGGCGAGTCGACTGGGCTGGCGAGCGTATACGGTATGTTGTGGATCTGATCTTAACCGTGAGGAGAACCCGCGATGGAGATTCTATCTTGACTCTCACTACATCAGTGCATATGGAGTTTGCCTTGCCCATTTGGGAGCTATGGGGTGATTCGCTTCACACCCCTAGAGAGGATGAGGATTCTATGGCATCAGCTGCTAGGGCACCTGCCCGTGAGACCGCACTCTGTCCTGTCCTAGTGTCTTCAGATGAACCGGGGGAGGATCCCGAGGTGGATCTGATGGAGTGCCCAACTCCTTAGACGTGAGCATCGTTATAGGTAGTTTATATTTGTTTTGCATTACTTGTATAAATGTTCTTTTGAGTATAACTATATTTTGAAGTATAACTTGGTGTATTTTTGAGCGGTATGAGTAATGCGCCATCCCATGTATATTTTAAGGTAATTATCCAGTCTTATATGCTATATTTTGAGTATATCTTGTTGAATTATATTTTTAAATGATATCATGTGTATCTATTTATCCATGGCTCATATTTTCTTTATATGCACAATGATTAAATTTGGAAACTTGTTATTACAGTTGTAGTACGCCAAAAATTTAGTGTCCGTGGTATAATGATGATTGTGCTGTGGTAACTAAATCGAGGGGTGTTACATTTTCTAGAACTTGTTATTTGAATAAACTTTTCTTTATTCAAATAAATATTCAAAAACACGTTCTGAAGCATTTTCTGGGGTGTTTTATTTGAATAAATATGTGCTTATTCGAATAAATCACTCTAGTTTTGAAAACTGACTTTAAATGGTCATAACTTCTTCATTTCTCATCCGTTTAAAGCAAATGACCACTCATTGGAAAGATCTTTGAGTCTATTTTCAAATGAAATAGTTTCAGAACAAAACTCAAAGTATTTTGAAAGATATGATCAAAAGAGTAACCAAAGGTCAGTTTTGAAAAACTCAAACTTGGCTATTTTTCATAGATTTGAACTACCACCATAACTAGCTTTTCAAAACTTGTTTATTAGATATTTTAGCATGTAAAAACTATTTTTAAAGATTTGAAAACATATTTGAGATATCCAAAAGGTTTCTTACATAAAGACCCTAAGTCCTATAAGCTATACCATTTAATCTTCCTTTGAATTTGGTCTTTGGCTTGATCTTGTCATCATCTTCATGTTTATTATCATCAAGACATGTATTCATTGTCCAACGGCCAATTACAAGTTCAACCTTGTTTTGGCTTAAAATTGGAATCATTGAACTTTCTTGAGGCTAAGAAAATGAATTGTGATATATTCTGGTTTAGTGTCATGTGAATGAGAGGGATTGTTGATCTGGCTGTTAATTTTTCTCTTTTAGGTTTAAAATCACTGGTTTAAAAAAAAGAAGTGCTTGCAGCTTGCTAAGCTCTCTTCATGATGTCATGATGTTATAAATTAATTCTCTCTTCATTCTTTTTTATTCCCAGGTCCACTATTGATTTTCTTTTTGTCTGACGATTTAAACACTATTTTTCTGTGATTTGAGACCTAGAAATATGATTTATATCTCTCCATACTTGTTACATGTATTTCTTTATCGAGATTTCAAAGCATTTCTGAATAGTTTTTTTGGTTTGATTAGTCTGATACTACAAGTGTAAAACTTCCTGAGCTTGACTTGGAGTTAGCAAGCAGCACTCTAGGAGGAGTTGTTACAGCTATTGAAGATTTAATTACAAAAATTAATGAAAGTAAGCATACTTTCTCTCTCTCTCTCTCTCACACACACATCAACATAAAGGTGATGTATCCTATGGAGATAGGATAATTAGAATTACTAACTTTTTTGAAATTAAAAAGAAAAGGACAAACAATATTATCCATACACTTTGTTGAGCTCCACATGAACAAAGTAATCAAGACTCTTAATTTTTAAGATATCTTTCAAGTTTCAACCACCTGAACATCATTATTTCTTTTAATCCAAATAATCTACATTAAATATGTTGGAACAACCTTCTAAAATGCAAAATTCATTTGTTATGGAAAGATGAATTTTAAGTTGTTCTCCTTTCATCCACATGTTTATCTTTTTCTTGCTCTTGTTGTGTCATTTATTTTAATATAAACTACATATCTTTGATTGAATCTACAATATAATTTGATGTGGTTTGCATGTACAAGTCTTGAGAGGGCCCACGAGTATACTTTTGGAGATAGTCTCGATGAACATAGAAGAAGCAAGTGGCTAGACTTTAAAGCAAGACTAAATAAGGTAGCATATGACTACATAGAATTGTTGGCTTAAATTTCTCGTCTTTTATGTATCTCACTTTTGGGCAGTGTAGTAGTTACTCGCATTAAAATTCATTTGACTAGATTACCATCAAATGGAAATGTTTACTATTTATTCTTTACACAATGTTTCTCTTGAGGCAAATGGGGGGAAGAGGGAAGATACAATTGGCTTTTGTCTTTTATTTTATTTATTTATTTGTTCTCTTTTAGATGGATATCTTAATCTCTATTTGTGTGCCTATTTCTCTTTTTGTTCTCTTTTAAAATCATTAGTATGCCGCAAAAACTATATGCTGCCAGGACTATTTTTTCTACTGAATTCACCTTAGTTTCAAACAGAAACTGGTATTGTTTCCCAAGTGCAAAAATTATGAAATTTTTATCACATATAATCTTGTATCTTAGCTTTTAAATGCCACTGGTTTCATAAATTTTTTTACCACTACACATAAAGTTGTGCATGAAGATAGCTTGTGCTATTTAACCGTGATAGCAAGACACGTCTCTGCAAAATTTTTGTTTAAGTCATTGTATGTTCACTTTATTTCTTAAATAATAATTCCATCTAGTTAGTTGATTTCAAAATTATAGAATAGTATAGAATCTGTGATGTTTAAGTCATTGTATCTTCACTTTATTTCTTAATATTTGAAAAAAAATTGTTTTACTAGCTTTGATGCCAAAAGTTAAAATAAAGAGATGTTTAAGTCATTGTGAATTTTCTAATTATGTGAGGTAAGGGTTTTATCCATTGCGAAAGTAAAGGACTTAGCTGGTTAGAAATTGATGGCTTCCTTCTTCTCTTCTACTTCTTTCACATCCTTTTTTTTTCATTGCATGTTAAGTCCTTGATTATGCCTCCTTGATATGTTTCATCCTATATAAAACAAGATATCATGAACTAGAAGTAGATGTGTTATACTTTGTTTTAAGTGGGAATTAACTATTTGTTTATGATTTTTTTTGTTACCAAACTTTATTTATGTTGTTTTTAGCTCCTTGTTCAATTTCCTTTTCTTTTGGGTTATTGGTAATGGTGGCTCTGATTTTAGCCATTGTTATTAGTAACTCTTTTGGCATATACCCTATGAACTTGAATTTCAAGTACTAAGGGCAAAATTGCCACACATGGTTAAAGTTTTATTTTCTTATCCGAGTTAAAATTTGAACAAAACCTTAATTTTTCGTTTGAGATTCAATATTAATGAGCACGCGTACCTTTTCAATGTACTACTCATTGTATTGAATCTTGAATTGTCCAAGTGGGACAGTTTGGTAAGAAACTTTTTCTTCACTTAGTTAATAGTTATTCTTTAAATCTCATATCTTATACTTGTTGAAATTTCGATCTACTACATTTCGTTTTGTTCTCTGGGTGCATACTTAAACGCGGTGGACCTCACCACATTCAAGTCGAGCACTTGGAGACCAATGACAAATGCTGCCAAAATTTTGTCAAGTATAAATATGAGATTTAAGGAATAACTATTGACCAAGTGTTGAAAAGTTTCTTATCGAATGAGATAGGGCCATACCATGTTAAGAAGGAGATGGAGATTTAAGGAGCCTTAGTTTCCCATTTGAGCGAAGCCTTAGTTTCCTGTTTGAGCGAAGTTTTAGTTTCTCGTTTGAGATTCAATATTAGTGAGCACATGTACATTTTAAAGGTACTTCTCATTGTATTGAATCTTAAATTGTCCAAGTTGGACAATTTGGAAAGAAACTTTTTCTTCAATTTATTTTTGAAAATGATTGTATTAATGTGCTAAACTAATTTTAGCAATCATGAAACCCGGTCGAAGTTGGATGTTATGAAGAAATGATCATATTGGCTATGTAAGTGAAGAATTCAAGAATAGAGTTGATGATTTCATTAAGGTTACTTAAGGAGACCCGACAGTTACTGATGCATTAAGTCACATCCTTTGTCCATGTTCTAGATGTAAGATGTAACATCCTCTTTAACCTAATGATATTGATCAGGGTTATAGTAGCTCAATAGGACTGGTATAATTTACCTGATAATTTTGGTAAGTTGTTTGGATTGAATTGAGCGTAAATCTATAACATTAAATATGAGAAATAGTTCAGATATCTCAAAATTTAGCTTAAATAGATAAAATGATAGAAATAAATATGGAGAGTTCATTTCTAAGTCATAAAAGGATGGGAATGAGCTGTATAGAATTTTGGAAGACCAGACAAGTTAGTTTAGTTTTTTTAATGACACTGAGATAGTGTTTAAAGACAGAATTAATCAGATAAATAGGTCAAAAAATCATAAAGGTATGAGTAGATGCAAAATAAAGGATGAAGATTAATTTGAGAATAGAAGTAGATTGAAAAGGACACTTGAAAGCTTCAAAATTCAGTCCCATTAGTTTAATTTTAACCCAGGAAAAGAATAATGAAGCCTATAGGTTGGTAACCTAGTATAATGAAAATAGTGGGATGTTGATATGAAAAATAATGTAAAATCCTAGAATTTTTCCTGATGCTTATGGAGGTTAGAAAATTCACTTTTGAGAAACTAAGGTGTCTTTAGCAGATAAATTTTTTTCTGCTAGATTTCACTTTTTCCATCCTATTTTTCCCTCTCTCACGTTTCATTCATGATTACATTGAGAGATATTTTTCTCTCTCATTTTCTCTCCCTCACTCTCGGCTACCTATCCAAAAAGAGAAACAAAAATAAAAAATAAAGAAAATGAAGATGAGAAAAAAAAGAAACAGAGACAAAAGGGGACGGGAAATAAAAGAGAAATGGAGAGGGACAGAAGAGAAGAAAATTGGACAGAACAAGAAAAAATGGGGGAACATTAGAGAGAGGGAGCAAAAACGAAGTGAAGAAAGGGGAGAAAATAGAAGAATAAGAAGAAGAGCAAAGCAAGGATCCATGGAAGACTAAGGTAGGGGGATTTTTCTCATCTTTCCTTTTCATTTTGTTTTCTTTCAAACTGGAACTTTGATGAAAATGTTGAGATTTTACTTGAGAATGAAAGATTCATGTGTTTGCATTTGATTCATAATATAAGAGCTTGATTTTCCCCTCTTGATTTTGGATGAGTTTTGAGATTGAAAAAAGGGTATTAAACCCATTTTTGATTTGTGATTTTGGATGAGGATTTTGATGCTTGAAAATGATAACTTTAATGATTTGTTGATGATCTTTAGATTGGTTTCGGTTGATTCTTGAAAAAGGATGGATTTTTGGCTAAAAATAAAAAAAATATAGTGCTATTACATGTCTTACATTGCGGCGCCAGGTTTTCACGCCGCGGTGCGCTAGTGCCAAGGCAGAATGGAATTTCTGCTTTGTTTCTTAAGAATTTGCTTTCAAAATACAATGTAATGCCATATTTGAGACATATTAGATGAAAAAGAGCATAAGTAATGTTATGCAAATGATGATTATGCATGAGTTTTTATTGATGAATACCAAGATTTGGTAGAATGATTATATATATTGGACATGGATTTGAGATGAAGTAAATGATACTTGATTGCATGATATGTTTGAACAAAATTAAACTGATGATTTGAGAAATGTTTTTATGATATTTGAATACCTATGATGAGAATGATTGATTTATGCATTAAATTGCATATTTGATTATTTGATGAATAAAATAATTCTTGATAAAATGATTTGATTTACATGGGTATCCCTTTGTGGAACTAGACCGATTGGGTTTGGGTGTACCTAGTACTAGGGTAAGTTATGGATAAAGGAAAGAGAGGATTTGAGAATATCTCTATACCCGAGTAATTGAGGTTAAGGAAGACCTCCCTCTTTACCCATGCTTCCCTCTTTACTTATGGTTATCCTAAATCCAGGATAGAGGGGGAGCGGATCAAACTCTCCTTGGGAAGCGGATCAAACTTCCCTACATAATCGATAGTATGAGGATATATAATTCCCTCCCTATCAAAGACAGACAATTCCCTTACTACTTACCACTTGAGATGAGGATGAACAATTCCTTCATTGGCATGTTTGATTTAAGCTTGATATGGTCTAGTTACTCGGAGTAGTCCTGTGGGTAGTGTGATCGACCGCTACTGATGGGTTGAAGTACACCAACCCGAAAGCAGGCTATGACTAAGTGATCGGTATTGTGAAGATGAATAATTCCCTCCATACCATTTGATTTGAGATGACATGTGTCCTAATGATTTGAGATATGAGTCTTGAAAATGAGATTTTGATATGATTTTGATAATCAATAATAAAGATGAGATTTTTTTGAGATTTGATAAAATGATTTTACGATTTGATGACTTGAGATTTGATGATATGAATCATGATCTAATTTCATGATATTTGGTGATATGATTTCTGATTTTATGATTTGAGTCTTAGTGACTCTGGATTTGATGGACTTCAAACATGAGATTTTAATGATATGATAGATGATTTTAAAGACATGATTTATGATGTGATTTTGATGATTAATAAAGATTTTCATAATTAAATAAACCTCTGTTTCAGGAAGAAGAAGGACCCGATTTGGCTTTAGCCACATTCCTACGGATTATGTAGAAAATATTTGAAATGATTTTCCCCTAAAACAGATGGAATTATTGTGATGACACGTTTTTAAACAAACAACTAAGAATTTTGATTCTCACCCTCTTACACATTTGATTTCCATGATAATTCTAAGAAAGATCAACACCAGTTGAGCAAGGTGAAGAAAGATGGAGCCTAAAGATGAAGAGATAATTAGTTTCTTACACTTAGACTTCTATACATTGAGGTAGTGTACTATGTACTATTTAGCGATTACTTAATTTGAGTATAATTCATTTCTCATTATACGTGTTATATGCTTCCGCTAAGGCTCATATTTTTGTATATTATTAAATTGTTTCTTTGAATATTTATGGATATTCATAAGTAATGTATCAAATTTTTAATTACTGATGCGTAAACCAGATACGTCCTTAATGTTAGTAATTTGGGATGTTACATTATGGTATTAGAGCAGTATATCCTGTTAAGCCAAGGTATAGACTAGCTAATGTTGTGCAACTTCTTATCACAATATTGAAAAGTATAGATAGAATTGCATGACAACCTTGTGTATGTATGTTCATGGTCACTGTCGCACTGTTACTTGCATATTGAGCCTGATTAACTTAATATGTAATGTGCAGTGTGTACAGGAGACTATGACATCATCCAAGCATACATGACGAGATAGAGCGTCTTCCAGTGATAGCATGACAGATATGATGGAGATGATTAGAGAGAAAGACAGTCGTCAAGAGAAAATAAGGAGAGATGGTTGTAGCCATGAGGGAACAGACAATTGTCATAAACAAAGTTTTGGAAAGAATGGATAATGACTCACATCCAAAACTAGGGAATGGAGTAGCAGACAAGAGAAACCAAGGACGTCATGATCCTTCAAAGTTTGGAAAGCCAACCCTCTATCAATTCGAAGAAAGTATGATCCTGCCAAGATTGAGGAATGGTTGAGGAAGTTAGAGGAACAAAAGGAATTCTGATAGATTCCCCGTTTGATGTGTTTAAAGAGAATGCTCAGTTTAGTTGTGTCCTACCTATGGTTAGAGTGGTGAAGATGTTTGAGAACACCCAGTCTAAAATTCCTGGAGCTTCTCTGTAACATCCCGAAAATTTATTTATTTCATTATAAATAATCATTTTATAATATTTGTGAATTTTGGTGATTTTTGTGGAATTTTCTAAAAATATTGAATATTTTAATATATTCTTCGTTTTACGTGTGCACTAAGCGGAGCCGGGAAAATAAAATATTTTTCCTGAGGCTGGTAAACCTTGAACTGTCAATGTGTCGATGGGGGATCTTACTAAACCCGAGGTCGAGCACAGTTTGCGAGGTTTGCATTTTGAGGTTTTATCTGCTAGATAAAATCGCTGTATCATAAAATTATCTGATGAATAATAAAATATTATTTTCATCAGTTGTAACTTTCATTCACTGAGAAAATAATTCTAACAGTGTAATTAAATCATCTGTCAAATGTACTTAATTGAGGAGACAAGTTTACTATGCACTTTATCGAGGAGCGCACGAAGCTTCTCAAGGAAGCTTCCTCCAACCATTATTTTTATTATTTCTCTCTCCTCCCATTTTGTGCAGCACGTTTGAATTAAGGGGTCTAATTCATTTTCTTTCTCACATTTCCCCTCCTCCCAATACGTAGCTACTATTCACTCATCTTTCTCTCTTCTCTTTCACCCCATAGCAGCAACACCGTCCACCCACACCTCCATTTTGTTCTTCAAAAACCGTCACACTCCTTGCACCATTTTGTGTTTGGAGGACCACCATCATTGAGGAAATCATCTTCAAAGTTCTGCATTTTCTCCATCTTCATTCTCTTATGTCTTTGAAGCTTAAAGGTTGGAGCTTTAAGGTAAAGCTCTTAGCTTTTTCTTCCTCTCTTCTCATTTTCGTAACCCACTGTCATTTTGATGATCATGGGTATTCATTTCAATATTGGGTCCTGATTTTGCAAGTTTAAATGTTTAAGGATTTCCTGGAAGCTGAAAACGAAATCCTGACAGAAAAGGAGCAACCTTTCTTTGTGCTTCTCTAAGGTAAGAGGAAGACACTCCTCCTCAACCTATTTTAGCATTTAGGAACGTCTGTGATTGGTGTTGAGGGTCATTCTGTTTTTGCATGTTGTTTGTATTGTATGTGTGCTATTTGATTGTTTGTGTGTTTTGATATATATATCTGGATGTACTGGAACGTGTAATATGGAAGGGAATGACTTCAGATTGGTTCTCGGATGGTCACGATGTTGAGCCCAGAAATTTGGAAATTTCATGTGAAAACTAGTAACAGTATCTTGATCACTTAGTAAAATGTTAAAATTATGAACTCCTGGCCAAACCCGTCGAATATGATATCCTAATCATTTAGTGAAATGTTAAAATCCGTCGAGTATGAACTCCTGGCCAAACACGTCGAATTTGATATCTTGATCACTTAGTAAAATGTTAAAATTCGTCGAGTATGAACTGCTGGCCAAACCCGTCGAATATGATATCCTAATCATTTAGTGAAATGTTAAAATTCGTCGAGTATGAACTCCTGGCCAAACACGTCAAATTTGATATCCTGATCACTTAGTAAAATGTTAAAATCCGTCGAGTATGAACTCTTGGCCAAACCCGTCGAATTTGATATCCTGATCACTTAGTAAAATATTAAAATCCATCGAGTATGAACTCCTGGCCAAACCCGTCGAAATTGATATCATGATCATTTAGAAATGTTAAAATCCGTCGAGTTAGAATGACAGATCCGTTGAATTAGAGTTTCTGACCAGTGTTTTCGTCGGTTCGACACTTGGGAGATTTCTCCAACGTCGACACCCACATCCGTCGAATTAGGACTTCTGCTGACCTTCTGGAAAAATTCGACAGTTTTGATCTCCGTTCGACAGAACCTCTATCCGACAGAAATTGATTTTTAGCCAATCTTGTTATAAAATGTTCTCCCATCTATCATCCTTCTGCCATGTTATTTTTCGTCGAATGGTAGCCTCAATTTTCCACTAAATACATTGTCTCCGTCGAATTCACAAGTATGGTTTATCACCCAACACCTAGCAATTAAATCTGTGACTTTGTTGGTGATTCCAGCCGTGTATCTTCTTGGACTCAAAACCTTTGGACTAATAAAAGCATATTAATCATAAATAATTGGATGACTAGAAATTAATTAGGGATTCATAAACAGGGAATAACATGAGTATGGGTGAGCTTGTGAGGCACATAATGAATTTAATGGTTGATTTCTATCATGACTATGAATGGAAATTGTGGTTATCCTTAAAATGTACTATTGGCTTGTTGTGGATCCGTGAATGGGATCAAATCTTGTTGTTAAATGATATGGCATACATTTGAAGCATGATTGAGTCATGCATTGAACAAAAAAAGAAAAAAGAAAGAGATTGTCCATTGAACTTGGTTAAGGCCGGTAGCCTAGGAGTTGAACTTACACCTTTGTGCTGGTGCGAATAGACAAGTGTAGGTTACTTGTTGACCTTGGGGGCGTCAGGGTGCGGGTACCTCGCGATGGGCAGTTGGTAGCTCTCTGTCCGTGGGGCAGACCGATACACACACACTGACGATCCGGACCGAGACACTGTCCTATATCGTGATCTGTGTAGAATGTCTTGTAAAATGCCATGATGTACACAATGATAATTTGAGAATTATAGCACTTGAGGGCCTGGGCAGCCAAGAATACAGACATACCTCCTGATCGTTCTCTCCGACTGTTTTGTGTCTAGCTCCATGGAGTAGGATTTTGACTATTGAGGGCACATGTGCATAGTGAGTCCATGAATTATCTGGCATACATTGTCATTATAATTGGAATTGTTGTCTTACTGTTATATATATATAACTGCTTGGAACTGCTTATTTGTTTTACGCTATTCAATGCCTATGCTTATTATTTGGAAATGCTATGTGGGCGCTTTGCGCCGTTTGGTTTCTTGATGCTATAATTGGTAATGATGGTAGGATGTCTTACCTCTTTCGTTTACTTTTCTTGCTCTGTGTAAATTTTTGGTTAAAGACTGTAAGTGGGAGCAAGGTTGGATTCTTTTACACTTTCTTGGTTTGACCCACTGTATCCGGTGATGTCGTCGCGAAGAGAGTTTTATTGGTTCGTTCGAACTATGTTCACTGGTGGTGCTAAGACCTGGCGAGTCGACTGGACCGACAAGCGTATGCGACCTGCTGGGGATCTGACCTTGACCATGAAGAGGACTGCGGTTGAAGATCATATTATGTATTTTTCACTACATCGGTGAGCCCAGAATTACCTCACGCATTCGGGATTCGATGGAGTGCCTAACTCCTTAGTTGTAGATAGGGTGTGGGTAGTTTATACTTTATTTTGCGTTACTTGCGTAAAGTGTATTTTGGGTATGTGTATGTTTTAAGGTGATTATCCAAACTTAAAGGTTGTAAATTGAGTACATTCTATAATTCATATTTTAATTGGTTGTATATGTAACTATTTATTCGTGGCTCCTATTTTCCTCATATGAGAAATGATTAATATTTTTGTAAAGTTTATTATTTGACAATGTTAGCATACCGACATTTAGTGACCATGACATTATGACGATTGTGCCGTGGTTATTAAATCGAGGGGTGTTACATCCTCAATTCCTCTTTTGCCTATTTCACTGATTGAAACCACTATGATATTCATGGTCCATGGAAGAAGAGTCTTGCTGAGAATGGAGTTATTACTCAGTGCATAGCTCCTATAAGGGTCAATGACCAATATCTAACTAATGTTTTGTTGAAGATCAATGCCAAGCTTGGTGGGTTGAATTCCTTGTTAGGCATTCAACCATCTCCTTCTCTCCCTGTTGTTCCTAGAGTTTTCACCTTCCTTCTAGGCATGGATGTGTCACATGATTCTTCAGGACAGTTTGATACTCTGTTGATGGTTGTGTGGTCAGTTTTAGACTGTGGCCTCGAATGTGTTAGTCAGAAAGACCGAAAGATGGTCACATGATACCAAGAGGTTGCTAGTAATAGTAGAAGCCTAAAATGATTGGACGATGATTAAAGTTATTTTTATGGGTTGCAGCCTATAATAGATGATTGATAAACCGGATAAGAGAGCAAACAATAGTGTTCTCAAAGGATGGCTTAAGGTCAAAATACCAACAGAATAGAGTTCAAGAGAAAATATTTTGAAGATCGTTCTTAGAACCAGATGTGAGCACCAAGTACCTGCAATCCTTATAGACTAGACGAATAGATTTTCTGGACCAAATCTAGACAAGATGGTTGTGGTCCTTGTAGATGATAATTTCATCTATCTAAAGACACTTAAAAAGTATGAAGATCACCTGAAGGAGGTATTAGAAATCCTGAAAGAGAAGTAACTATATGTTGATAGGGTGCAATCATTAGAATGTATAATTCCTAGAGAAAGGATATTTGTAGACCCAAGTAAGAATAAACACAAGGACTGAAAAAGGTAGTGTTTCAGAATAAACACAAGAGTACGAGAATAATTTCTAAGGACTAGAAATGAGATTAACTACCATACTAGTTTTAATGGTCTCAAATCCTCAAGGAGACTTTGAGATATACTCAGATGCCTTAAGAAAAGAGGTAGGATATATGACACACGGGGCTGACGAGGGCGGGGAGTGGTCGCCAGTGTAAAAAGATGAAGCACGAACAAGGAGCGGCTCCTGGAAAGCTTCTAGGCAGAGGGACACATGAATGAACTGAATACACATTAGAATGAGAGGGATCTAGAGATTGTGCAGGTATGGGACTGCATAGTTGAGGATGACTTAAAGGAATTGATTTGCACCACCCATATCAACAAGATGCATATTCTTTTCGGGAGCCATGAACATAAGTACTCCTTAGTTAAGCGTGCTTGACTTGGAGCACTTGTGGGATAGGTGACCTCCTGGGAAGTTTCCTAAGATGCGTGTGAGTGAGGACAAAGCACGATAAAAAACCCGTGTTAGTTTGTGGGGACACTCATCGATCCTGCAAGCAGTCTCGAGATGTTACAGGATACGTGTGATGCTAGATGGACAGGTAGTTGCTTGCACCTCTAGGCGATTAAGACCGCATGAGGACAACTATCCAATCCATAGTTTAAGATTGGTAATTGTCAAGTTTGCCTTAGAGATATAGAGACACTAAGTGTATGGGGTTAAGTTTGAGGTCTTAAGTGACCATAAGAGTTTGAAACGCCTGATTGACCAGAAATGGTTGAATATAAGATAAAGATGATAGATGGAGACCTTGAAAAAGATTATGATTATGAGATAGAGTATCATCTGGGTAAGGTCACTAAAGTGGCTAATGCACTGAGTAGAAGATTCCTGCATGATGGTACGAGAGATGAAACTTTCACAGAGCTTCCGAAACTTGAGCCTGATAGTGATTGAGTTGTCACATAGTCCTTATTTGGATAGATCATAACTTCATGATAATTTGAGAGCTTAAGTCAGGGATGCTCAAGGAGAAGATGCAATTTTAAAGGGGTAGGTAAGCTAATCCTTTTAGGAAATAGAAAATATCATAGAAGAGCTGATGATGGGACAATGATGTTAGAGGGAGACCTTGTGTCTTAAGGGAATATGCAAATAAAGAGAAAATCCTTGAAGATGCTCATAAGAGCAATTACCTTATCAATCTTGGAATTACGAAAATGTATTAAGATCTCAAGGGATGATTGGATGCCTCATATATAAGTCAATATTGCTTGATCCATCTAAATGAATTGTTGCCAAAAGTAAAGATAGCGTATTAGCAAATCTCTTAATATCTACACTACATAGGAGATGCTAAACAGAAATGGAAAATTATGTCAAGAGCAAGAGAATGTTCTAGAAGATGTTCTTGTGAATCCTTTACCTTATAAAAGATGAGGACTGTAACCACTCTTTGGTTCCAAAATATGATCTTGGTTATATGGTTGCAATTGTGGAGTATTTAATAGAGGAATTGAAACCATATTTGAGTTTCAATAAAAGATTGAAAAGGAGAACAAGAACTTACGTGGAGAATTCATTGAATACCAAAGAAATACAAATGTATCTAGAATTAATACTGTTGAACATGAATTCATAGTAGCAGAAACCTCTGCACACCCACAGCATGTGAAGCAGACGAAACCTCATCAAGTCGAAGGATTTAGAATTCTTTTTTATTAGAGACCTTACGGGTGAGTATCTCAGGAGTTGTATTTTAGCTCATGTTCTGAGAGTTGGGAAGGTATTCATGACTATCAGTGTCATGCAAAGTTTTCTTGGTAAGCATCCTAATGCTAGACCTTTAATGGTGCTTCCTAAGAGAATACTTTCGACTTGGAAAGGTTTCAAATATGGAAAGTTGAGGACATGCCATTCTATGACCTCTACACTCTGAAGACAGATAATAAATTTAAGTAACCAGAAATGTTGAGATAGTGGGTGGAGTAGAAGAGTATCATTTTCGTGGGATACAAACAATTCTTTCAATTAGCTATAAGGATGGAGTTAGTAATTTATGACTATCTTGTCAAGAGATATGACTTGAGATTTCTTTAATTATTGTCAAATAAGAAACACACCCTAAGAAATGGAATATTGATATGATACAATTCCTCGCCAAGTACAAACACTTAGAGGAGTTGTACTATCAGGAACTCAATATCATAATCATGACAGGAAAGTGTTCGATATCGTAAATCTTCTATGGCCAAGTTTTAAGTGAGAGACATCTAGACCTATTACCAAGCCATTTATGAGTAGAGTACATACACCTAGTATACTAAGTTTTTTTTTTTTTTTTTGATTTGGTTGACAACATTTTGCTAAAGGATGTATACGTTGAAAAGAAAGGGATTGATATACAAGATTTGCGCTAGATGACGAGCAAAGTACTTCCTTATGATATGGAAGACTTTCTTGATGAGCTTTTTAGTTGGGCTGATTCCACTGCGGTACTCAACCTTAGCCTCTAATATAAGCATGAAATTGTGGAATTAGAATAGCTATCCAGAACTTTTGAATGAGGATCATCAAATTTTGAGGACAAAATTTATAAAAAGGAGAGGAGAAATGTAACATCCTCTCTAACCTAATGATATTGATCAGGGTTATAGTAGCTCAATAGGACTAGTATAATCTACCTGATAATTTTGGTAAGTTGTTTGGATTGAATTGAGCGTAAATCTATAACATTAAATATGAGAAATAGTTCAGATATCTCAAAATTTAGCTTAAATAGATAAAAAGATACAAATAAATATGGAGAGTTCATTTCTAAGTCATAAAAGGATGGGAATGAGCTGTATAGAATTTTGGAAGACCAGACAAGTTAGTTTAGTACTTTTAATGACACTGAGATAGTGTTTAAAGACAGAATTAATCAGATAAATGGATCAGAAAACCATAGAGGTATGGGTAAATGCAAAATAAAGGATGAAGATTAATTTGAGAATAGAAATAGATTGAAAAGGACATTTGAAAGCTTCATAATTTAGTCCCATTGGTTTAATTTTAACCCAGGAAAAGAATAATAAAGCTTAGAGGCTGGTAACCCAGTATAATGAAAACAGTGGGATGATGATATGGAAAATAGTGTGAAATCCTAGAATTTTTCCTGATGCCTATGGAAGTTAGAAAATTCACTTTTGAGAAACTAAAGTGTCTTTAGCAGATAAAAATTTATTTGCTAGATTTCACTTTTCCCTCCTATTTTCCCTCCCTCACGTTTCACTCATGATTACATTAAGAGATATTTTTCTCTCTCATTTTCTCTCCCTCATTCTCGGCTACCTGACCAAAAGGAGAAACAAAAGAAATAAAGAAAAGGAAGATGAGAAAAGAAAGAAATAGAGACAAAAGGGGACGGGAAACAAAAGAGAAATGGAGAGGGAGAGAAGAGAAGAAAACTGGACAGAATAGGGAAAAAAGGGAAACGTGAGAAAGAAGGAGCAAAAACGAAGTGAAGAAATGGAAGAAAATAGAAGAACAAGAAGAATAGCAAAGCAAGGATCCATGGAAGACCAAGGTAGAGGGATTTTTCTCATCTTTCTTCTTCATTTTATTTTCTTTCAAACTGGAACTTTGATGAAAATGTTGAGATTTTACTTGAGAATGAAAGATTCATGTGTTTGTTTTTGATTCATGATATGAGAGCTTAATTTTCCCCTCTTGATTTTGGATGAGTTTTGAGATTAAAAAGGGATATTAAACCCACTTTTAATTTGTGATTTTGGATGAGGATTTTGATGTTTGAAAATGATAACTTTGATGATTTGTTGATGATCGTTGGATTGGTTTCGATTGATTCTTGAAAAAGGATGGATTTTGGCTATAAACAAAAAAAAAAATATAGTGCTGTTGTGTGTCTCATGCCGCGGCGCCAGGTTTTCACACTACAGTGCGCGAGTGCCTAGGTAGAATGGAATTTATGCTCTGTTTCTTAAGAATTTGCTTTCAAAATACAATGTAATGCCATATTTGGGACATATTAGATGAAAAAGAGTATAAATAATGTCATGCAAATGATGATTATGCATGAGTTTTTATTAATGAATACCAAGATTTGGTAGAATGATTATATATATTGAACATGGATTTGAGATGAAGTAAATGATGCTTGATTGCATGATATGTTTGAACAAAATGAGACTAATGATTTGAGAAATGTTTTTATGATATTTGAACACCCATGATGAGAATAATTGATTTATGCATTAAATTGCATATTTGATGATTTGATGAACAAAGAGTTCTTGATAAAATGATTCGATTTTCATGGGTATCCCTTTGTGGAACTAGACCGATTGAGTTTTGGATATACCTAGTACTAGGGTAAGTTATGGATAAATGTAAGAGAGGATTTGAGAATATCTCTATACCCGAGTAATTGAGGCTGAGGAAGACCTCCCTCTTTACCTATGCTTCCCTAGACGTTAAGTATTAGAGGAAAATCTCTTTACTTGGGGTTATCCTAAATCCAGGATAGAGGGGGAGCAGATCAAACTCTCCTTAGGAAGCGGATCAAACTTCCTTACATAATCGATAGTGTGAGGACGAATAATTCCCTCCCTATCAAAAGTAGTTGAGGATGGACAATTTCCTCACTACTTACCACATGAGATGAGGATGGACAATTCCCTCATTGGCGTGGTTGATTGATCTTGATATGGTCTAGTTATCCGGAGTAGTCCTGTGGGTAGCGTGATCGACCACTACTGATGGGTTGAAGTGCAACAACTCGGAAGTAGGCTACTACCAAGTGATCGATATTGAGGACAGATAATTCCCTCCATACTATTTGATTTGACATGACACGTGTCTTGATGATTTGAGATATGAATCTTGAAAATGAGATTTTTATATGATTTTGATAATCAATAATAAAGATGAGATTTTTTTGAGATTTGATAAAATGATTTTACGATTTGATGATATGAATCATGATATGATTTCATGATATTTGGTGATATGATTTCTGATTTTATGATTTGAGTCTTAGTGACTTTGGATTTGATGGACTTCAAACATGATATTTTAATGATATGACAGATGATTTTAAAGACTTGATTTATGATGTGATTTTGATCATTAATAAGGATTTTCATAATTAAATGAACCTCTGTTTCAGGAAGATGAAGGACCCGATTTGGCTTTAGCCTCATTCCTACAAATTATGTAGAAATTATTTGAAATGATTTTTCTTCGAAACAGCTAGAATTATTGTGATGACACATTTTTAAATGAACTACTAAGAATTATGATTCTCACCCCCTGCACCTTTGATTTCCATGATAATTCCAGGAAAGATCAACACCAGTTGAGCAAGGTGAAGAAAAACGGAGCCTAAAGACGAATAGATAGTTAGTTTCTTAGACTTAGATTTTTGTACATTGAGGTAGTTTACTATGTACTATTTAGTGATTACTTAATTTGTGTATAATTCATTTCTCATTATACGTGCTATATGCTTCTGCTAAGGCTCATATTTTTGTATATTATTAAATTGTTTCTTTGAATATTTATGGATATTCATAAGTAATATATCAAATTTCTAATTACTGATGTGTAAACTAGATACGTCATTAGTGTTAGTAATTTGAGATGTTACATAAGAACCATGTTAGAAGGGAGTCATTTGGGGTAGAATAACATTTATATAAGTACGAATTGTGGATGGTTGTGTAAATTTGACCATTCATGGTGATGACAGATAGGGGGATAGCGACTCAACATCCATTATCCATGATAATGAAGTGGAGACTAGGAATCCATACAATGGATATGGTTATGGATGCTGCAGGTAATAGATTAAATCCAGAAGCTTAAGATTTAGAAGAGGATCCAAATCCGCCAGCTTCAAAGTTTTATGACTTGCTAAGAGACATTGATGAACCTTTATAGGATGGTTGCCATAGGTACACAATTATTAGCTGTAAATCAACTTTTGAACTTGAAGTTAGAGTTCAACATGAGTGAGAGTTTTTATGATAGAATGATTGTCATAATTAAGCGCATGCTTCCAGGGCTTGAAAGGTTACCTGAAAATTTTTACAAATAGAAGAGAATGGTTCATGAGTTGGGATTAGGATATGAGAAGATAGATGCCTGTCCTAATCAGTGCATATTGTATTACAAAGAATACAGTGACAAGAGACTCTACTCAGTTTGCTTACTATGTGGACACCCACAATTCAAACTGAAGGTGGGATGTTCATCGAATGAGAATGATGCACCGCACTCAGTGTTGTGATATTTTCCCATTATTCCTAGACTCCAACATCTGTTTATGTCCAAAAACACTAGACAATATATGAGTTGGCATGCGAATGTAGTGCGTCAAGATGAATCAGTGATCATGCATCCAGCTAATGCCGAGGCTTGGAAACGATTTAATGGTACCCATTCAACATTTACGCTAGAGGCTCGAAATGTTAGGCTTGGCCTTTGTATAAACGGTTTTAATCCATTTAGTGGTTCAACTACACCATATTCATGTTGTTAGCCTATTTTTCTCAAATCGTACAATCTACCCCCAAGTATATGTACGAGAAGGGAACACATATTCCTCACTCTTGTAATTCCTGGACCAAAGTCACTAGGTAAAAGTTTAGATGTCTATCTTAGACCCCTAATTGACGATCTAAAGATATTGTAGGACGATGGGGTGCACACTTATGATGCTTGGAAGAAGTAAAATTTCAATATGAAAGTAATTTTGTTGTGGACAATAAGTGACTTTCCAGCTATGGAATGCTTGGAACACTCATGGAAAACTTTTTTGTCCTCTTTATATGAATCATAGTAAGTCATTTGTATTGAAGCACGATAGGAAATACTGCTAGTTTAATTGCCATCGCCAATTTTTATGTTTTGATCATCTATTTCACCGTGATCGAAACTCTTTTAAGAAATCAACAATGAAAAAATCTAATCCACCGCAATGGCTGAGTGGGACAGATGTCTTGAATAGAGTGACTTAATTTAAGGAAGCCATTTTCAGCTTGAATTCAGGTAAGCAAAAACAAGATGACTTTAGTATACACTACAACTGGGTGAAGAAGAGCATATTCTGGGAATTGCCTTATTGGTCCACTAATCGAATATGACATAATTTAGATGTTATGCATGCCGAGAAGAATACGTTTGATAATATCTTCAACACTATCATAGACATAAAGGGCAAGACAAAAGATAATGCAAATGCAAGAGAAGATTTGAAGATAATATGCAAACATTTCACCTTGGAGCTAATAGTTGAGAATGACAAGTGTAAAAAACCAAAGGCGACATATGTCTTGGATGCCAATCAAAGGAGGATGGTGTGTAAGTGGATAAAATAGTTGAAATTTCCTGATGAATATGTACCAAATATCGCACGTTGCATCAATGTAGACGGTGGGAAGATATATGGAATGTAAAGTCACGATTGTCATGTTTTTATGCAAAGGTTATTTTTGATATGTTTCTTTTAGTACCTGTTTCTTTTATGTTGTGTTTAGCTATATATTCATGGAAGATAATCTCTTATTTTTTGTAATTACTTGAGTTGTTTGCCTATCTTGTGTATGACATAAAGACATTGGTATTTTAGAAGAATTGCCTAATTACTGTTGATATGTGTTTATTATATATTTTTCTATATGTGATTACAAGAGGCAGAGTTGAAGCATCCAGTTTCTTATAGAGATCTCTACGCCAAAGTTCATAAGAAGAAAGATGAAAACTCTGTATCCGAGCGCTCAAAGAACTTCATTGTAGGTGTATTTAAAATTTAAAAGTCATTATATTTGTTAAGCTATTGATTTTTTTCTAATATTTTTCTTGTTTTGTTATTTTAGGAGTTATATGACACCACGATGTCAGAAAAGTATGGAGAAAACTCTTTGACTCATCCTATGGTTGACTCGAAGGTGTGGTTGGATGCAGTGGGTCCTAATAACAAGGGACGAGTTCCTAACATAGGTAACAACTTGCACATCGACATTAATAACACCATGCATGCTTCATCCTCAGAGGTTGTGGGTCTTTCCCACTCTGCACCTTTAACATAGGTAGACATAAATGAAGTTGTAAATGCAGCAGTGGCAAGAACAATGGCTTCCTTTGTCGAGACTCAACTTATCCCTATGTTGGCATCCATCCTATCTACGATCCAATCAGCAAATCTTGCTCCACAAGCACCATCTCAAGGTGAAACAGTTGGGGAGGTTTGAGAGGATGATGATGAAGACGAAGCAAAGTTAGACTGATTACTTGTTCTTTTTATTATTGTTTTGTACAACATTTTATGAACTATTTGTATAACTTTGAACTATTTATATAAATTTGAATCATTAGTAGCCTTATTTTGGATTATTTGTATAACAATTTTGCTACTTTTCATAAATTTATTTGCTGGATTTCTGTCTTGATTGATAGATTTTATATAGGTGTATTTTTTATTTAAAAATTAAGTTTTTATATTTTAATTTGACAAAAAAAATAAGACTGATTTGTGAGGGAATAGCGAGGAAATCATAATAAAGAAATTAGTGATAGATTTGCGAGGGATTTGCGAAGGAAATTAGCGAGGGAACAATGAGGGCAATTAGTGAGGGATTTGCGAGGGAATAGCAAAGGCAATTAGCGAGGGATTATTGACGGATATTGGTTGTACTAGATTCAAAATTGGTACATATTTCCAAACTATAGCGATGGAATAGAGACAAAATTTTCCTTTTCTGATTTGTGAGGGAAACAAATGCCATTTTTTTAAAAAATATTATGAGGGGTTAGCGACGGATTAGCGAAGAAATGTATTTTGTAGCTACTTAGCGATGAAAAAATATTAACGGACACGTCCCTTGCTTATCCGTTGCTAATCTGTTTTGTGTAGCAACCTTCCTAATCTATTAGTCTTAATCATGGTTATAAAAGTTCAGTAACTTTTGTATGAGTTACCTGTTAACTTTGGTGACCTTTTAAGTTAGTTGGGCTATATTGCTATAACACTGAATGTAAAAAATAGTTTATAATAACTCAAAATTGAGCATAAACTGCTTATATGAGAGAAATAAATAAGGATAATTTATTTTTAATCACAAATGAATAGAAGGTGATGTGGTTAATTTTGGAGAATTAACTTAGTTAGTTTAGTATTTTTAATAACATTGAGTGAGTGTTTAAGGGCCATATTAAATAGGCAGATATCTTACAAAATTATGAGAATTTGTAGAGATACTAAATAAAGGATGGGAAATTTTTTAGTAATGAGTATAGATTAAGGCAGATATCTGAAAGCCTATAAGCTTTATTCTTAAGGTTTAACTTAACTTAAGGAAGAGTAATAGAATTTAAGTGACAATTAATAGTGTATAGAAAGTAATTGAAAATGAGTTTAAGGACCAAACGAAGTCTTAGAATTTTCTATGGCACTTATTAATGTTAGAAAGCTTGGTAATGGAAGATTAAAGTATCTTTAAGAGATACAACACTTCCAGTTAGTTACCAAAGTTAATTGATATTATCCTTTCTTTCTTTCCACCGTCTTTGTTTCTATTCTATTGACTTTTCTTACTTATCTTTCATCTTATCTCACTCTCACTCTCTCTTTCATGTGGGGGAAAGCAGCAGAGAAAGCAGAGAAAAGAAAGAAAAGGAGGAAAGGAGAAAGAGGAAGAAGTAAAAGGGAAAAGAAAGGAAGGAAGCTGCATAGCCTGCCATCATTTTGGGAAGTTGAGGTAGGGGTTGTTGTGCTATTTCTCTATGCTTTACCATTCCTTGTTTTCTTGAAAGTTGCATGGAGTGGATTTGCATGTGGTTTTTCATGAAACTCTATAAAAACATAGGTGTATGTATATAGAGTGTGATTTGATCAGAATATAGCATAATTATGTATGGATTTGTATATGTATAAATACAACTCTAAGTTGTTGTTGTTGTTGATAATTTTCCCTTGCTTTTCTACTTGGGTTTTGGTATAAACATGTATGAGTAGTGAAAGAATTGGAAAGAAATAGTAGAAGCCGTTGGCCTGATGCACCATAAATGCATTCTAGTATGTCCTATTCAAATAAACCAAGTTGTTATTTGAATAAAACATCATAGAATGCATCAGGAGGTGATTTTTGTGGGTGTTATTCGAATAACCTGAGATGTTATTTGAATAACACAAGTCAGAATGCATTAGAATGTGTCATTTTAGGGAGTTATTCGAATAGCCCAAGGAGCTATTCGAATAAACTCTTCTAGAATGCAATATTTGAGTGTTCTATTCGAATAACAGGGAGAATTATTCAAATAGAATAGCCTTGTTTTAAGGAATTAGAGATTCCATAGGGTACCAAATGATAAGTTTTCAAAAGTTTTCACTAAGATAAGTGATTTAACCTAGGAATGAGCACTTTGTGCATTAGTTACATATAGGGGTAACCTTTAATGTACTTAGAAAGTAAATCTTTGCTTTGTATACTTGTTTCACTTAAGAAGTGTTTTGTTTTGCTCCTTTATTGTGAAAGTTGAGCTAGTAATATACATTGAATGAGATTTGCTCCCTTATTTACAAAGGTTGAGCCAAGAATGTATACTAGAAACATGAATCTCTCCTTTATGAGATAAAGTTGAGCCAGAATTACATGTTTGCTAGATTTTGCTCCTTCACTTTGTTGAAGTGGAGCCTTTGGTGAATTTTTGTGGTGTGTATGTGTGTTTAACCATAATACTACATGTTGCATACTTGTTATTTCTATGTATTGTAACCTTACATGATGTTCACAATAATTTGGCCAGAGAATTGTAGGTAGTCAATCCTAAATTGTTAGAACGAGGACTAGTCCTAAATTCTCAGAGTGGAGGCTCTTAAGGCTAGGGTTATTGGTATTGTGAGGAGGTCATTTTCCCTTTCTACTAGGTAATGAAAGGTGTAACACCTTTATGGGGATGTCACATTTATGATGCAATAAAATAAAATAAAATAAAATTCTTACCCAAGTTGTAAAACGTTTGGTACATAAATAATATTAATGGTAAATTTTTTTTCTTTTTATATTTATTAACGTTAAATAAAATAACACGAAACACAAAATAAAGCAAACATAATCACACACCATAATATACATATGATTCTTGTCTGAAGTACACAATTAATTTACAACTATTAATATTTACTAGAAACAGTAAAAGACAGTATACTATTGAAACATAACTCCTAAGACATGAGCCCTTGTCATAAGACAAATTCCCTAGTTGGGAATGTCTTGACCGATAGAAATTCGACCCAAAAGTATATCGAAGTTCTCTCTAGGAGTATGGTGAAATTCATTCCACAACTCCCTAATAGGTAAAATAACCTGTATGAAAGTAACCGTATAAAGTGTAGTGACAAACCCATGGTGAGCCCTACTTACTGATAAAGTAATGACGCCACTGTACTCTATATGTCTTGTGTCCCAGTGGACATACCAAGCCTCAGCGCCTTCGAGAAACTGTAGTCTAAAGAAACCTAATTGAACTCCTCTTGCCGCCATTGTAGTCTTCAATGATATAAACATAAAGTAGAAACAGACAGAATGATACAATAAAGAGGTGAGACAATCTACATCATTACCAGCATGGCAATAAAGAAAATGACACACAAACAAATATTACAATAACACATACCATTATATCATATACAATATAGCAAATTAATATATAATGCATTTTATCACAGATTATAATTAAAACATTAAAAATGCAGAAATGATTATAATAAACATTAAAATGCAGAAAATGAATGATACACACACTGACTCGTTCCTACTCCATGGAGCTAAATGTAACACCCTAGCTAGGGCATCACATTTCTGACTCCCGACTCATAATCTGAAAATAAGTTCGCACAAAGTTTGAGTTATAAAAGATGAGTTTCTAAATTTCTTCTTTACTGAAACGTAAATTTACTAAAAATATTAAGTAATATTGAAAATCATATTTCAACTATTCATTATGCAATATTGACACCAATTAATATCACAATTTAAAGAGAAATATAAAATTAATAGACTTATTTTTTTTTACAGTAGCAAACACCATGATGGGTCCTACTTAATAGCACGGTACAACACTAATGGAAAACTTTAACATACTTATTCCTTTTTCTGTTCATCTTGATGCATCAGACATCTGTTCCTTTGTCAACACTGCACACCTTCGAGTCCTGAATGTCCACTCCTTATTGTTGTACCAATCTCGAGTATCCATCGCCGTTATGTCTAAGACAACTCGATCTTTCTATTATTTGATTTTAACAAAGTCTGAGACACAAAAAACAACATAATAAAGAGGTGAGATCACCTACACCAATACCAACATGGCAGCACAGAGATAACACACAACCAACAATATCATACAGACAGATCATACCATAATCATGTTATCGGCATTATCATCATCATCATCCAATCATTTATCGGTTTAATCATCATCCAATCATTTATCAATTCAATTATCATAACCAATAACCAATATTCCTCAATTAATATATCACATGAGATATAAATGTTCAGATTTATGCATATGTACAAAGACTCAGTTTTTCAAAAACAACTCCATGGAGGTTTTCACAATTTCGAGAAGAATGCTCTGGTCAATTGTCAACCTTAGCCCAAAGACAATCTCCCAGTCATTGAAAAGAATCGTGTTCTTGTCGGGTATCGTCAATGCATTGCAACGGACTGCATCGCCAAGTGGCACAGGGTACTCGCCAGCTGTCCACTGGTCGACCGCCGCGCCTCGACGCCCCCAAGATCCATCATAGACCTCACTATCAATTCTCATTCCCTCTTCAACCATAAGGGTCATAATAGCTATTAGCTATATTTTATACAATGCACGAATATATCAGTGCAAGTCCAACCCTAAAGGGCCAAATCTTTTCAATTTCATTTGTTCAATGTAATCATATGGTTCAACGCATATTTTTTTCAATGCACGTATAATGCACCAAATCCAATCACAGACATATCTTTCCAATGCATGTATAATGCACCAAATGCCAATCATAGGCAAAACATGCCATTTTCTCATACAGTGTCCATACACTGGTTCAACAGTAATTATACTATATTTTCAACACAAAATCATGTTATCATGTTTTCATAGTTATAAAACACTTTCGCCGTGTTTTCACAAAATTGCATAACATTTCCACTATGTTTTCACAATTCCAAAATATTTCTGTTACATTTTCAAAATTCTGAAACGTTTCTGTTATATTTTTCCAATACTGTAACACTTTTGTTACGTTTTCAAAATGCCGCAGCTCTTTTGTTGCACTTTTAAATCACATATTAATTTTTCAATGTCTTTCTCAATCGCGTAAAAATATACGTTTCTCAAATCGCATATTTTTTCACTGTTTCAAAATTGCATATATTTTTCAATAATATTTTCAATAGTGTAAAATATTTAAACGCTTCCCAAATCTCATAACAATTTTCTACCATAATTACGTAAAAATATTCTATCATTATTTAATCACATAGTGATTTTTCAACTGTATTTCAAATCATGTAAAATATTTAAACTTACATAAAATATTTAAACGTAATTCAAATCACGTAGAAATATTTTAACATATTTCAAATTGCGTAGAAATATTTTACTATATTTTAAATCATTTTTAAGATACGTAAATCATTTTTCACCATTTTACAATCATGTAAAATATTCCTCAATATTCTAAACATTATTTTAGACTTTCAAATAAGTCAATATCATTTTCAACATGTTTTTAAGATACGTAAATAATTTTTCACCATAATTCTATTACGAAAAAATATTTCTCAACCTTCAAAAATTCCATTTCATCTTTTCTCAAAATATTATGACTTTGTATTTCATTTTTCACATTTTCTTACTCAAGAAAATCTTTTTTCACATTTCTTTACTCAAGAAATTCTTTTTCAAATATAATCCACAAAATTACTTTTCCATTGATATAAATCAATGTTTCAAATCTTAAAATTTCCACACGTATTTCAAAACTTGAAAATAAGTTATACTTTAGTAAATTCTTAAATCACCATTATATTCTCCATTTTTCTCAAAGCATTTCCAAACACAACCTTTTTCAAAATAAATTGAAGTTCAAATATTTTCATTTACAAAAACTTAATTTCTCAAGTGATTAAAATGCTCTGATTCCATTTTCAAATTCCTTATATTAAATCAATTTACGTTTCCACTTTGAAAATCACTTTGTTCATAAAAATCAAGGCATTACAAGCCTTCAAAAACGTGGACATGACTATTGAAATCATCAAATATTTTTCCTTTTAAATTGATATGGTTTTACACAAACAAAATCATTAAAATTTTATTTTCAAAACCGAAGTACCGATGGTTATAAAAACCAAACCCATTTGTTCAAATTCATTTTTACTTTCTTTGCAATTCCTTTTTCACTTTCTTTGCAAATCCTTAAAATTAATGTTTGTCCATTTCATTCAAAACTCATATTTAGAAAAATACTTAGGATCTTTTTACACAAAATAAATTAATAAAAATTCCTCTAAAATCGTATTTTTGTTCTCTTAAAAAAAACAAACCCTTTGTTTATTTTCCATACTCTTCAAATCATCCATTATCATTCTTCATGAAAATATTAATTTAAAGATACGTAAAACATTTGTTCTAAATTTATCAAAATCTTATAAATGGCCATTGAAACCATGAATTATTTTTTTTTTTTCTTTTAAAAATAAATTCCAAAACCGTATGCATTCTTTTTGCAACACAAACCTTTTGTTTATTTTCTTTGCTTCTCAAATCATTCAATTTTATCATTCATGAAAATATAAATTTGTGAACACCTATTTTGAGGTGTCTTGATCGAAATTCTCATTATTCTAGGGATAAAAATTTAATTTCCTTGTTCTTAAAAAAAAATTTCCACATTGACCCAAATCAAGGGCATCAAAACCGTAGCTCTTCCTTGGCCATTGGGACCAAGATTAGTTTTCTTTCCATCCACACATCATGGCATACATATATATGTTTCATCATAAATATCACAAACATGCCATATACTCATCATACATATTATAAGTATACTATCAAAGCCATAAAATCATGCAAAGCATATTAAGCATAGACAAAAATAATCGAAGCATAAGAAAATAAATCAAAGCTCATAAACATACAATTAATTATTACATGACCATGGATTAGAATCCTCACATGGATTCACCATCCATCAAATATAAGACCATCTCTCACCATCATACTTGGTTGGTGAGATGGATCTCCCTCTTACCTCTTGAAGATCCTCAAA
Source organism: Ormosia semicastrata (assembly GCA_029884595.1). Classification (NCBI taxonomy): domain Eukaryota; kingdom Viridiplantae; phylum Streptophyta; class Magnoliopsida; order Fabales; family Fabaceae; genus Ormosia; species Ormosia semicastrata. The sequence goes on from JAQQTO010000061.1 coordinate 76,961,714, forward strand.
GCTTCTTGATTTTGCTTCTCTTTCCAAGTCCTTCAACACCAAGGGCTTCTCAAATTCAAAACAAAATACATATAAATTAATATACTAAGCTTGATTAAGAGGAACCATGGATCAAACATGGTTTAGATCATGAAAAAGAAGAGAAGAAATGAAGTCTTCTTATACTTCACCTCAAAAACCCCATAACTTTGTTCTTGAAGAAAGTCCATGAAGATGAATGATTTAGAGAAAGTCTCCAACATGAAAGTTGCTTAGAATATCATGTAGATTCAAGATCTATGGTTGGATGAAATTAAAAGTGATGGGTGGTGCTTTTGGTGGTCATGGCCGAACCATTTGGTGAGAAAATGAAGGAAAATGGTTGTTTTGTGTTCTTGGCTTGGTTGAGTGATGAAGATGAATGATTTAGAGAAAGTCTCCAACATGAAAGTGTTTTGAATTGATGAGAGGATTCAAGATATGTAGCTAGATAAAATTATGGAAGATTAGAAGTGGTTCCATGGGTGGTGACCGAATGCTCAAGGAAGGAAAGAAAATGGTGTTGTTCTTGGTGTACTTGACAAATTGGAAGAGAGAGAAGAGAGAGAATGAGTTAAGTGTTATAAAATGTGATACAAATGAAATCAAATGGATGAATTGAAGTGGGCAGCCGTAGCATTGCATGGAGAGAAAGAAGAAAATAATTTTGCTTTAGGAAAATGACCAATAATTGGTCAAGACATCTAATTAATGTCTTCAAGCTTTTTCTTTGGCCTAAAAAGGCTACTCCAACATGTCTCAACATGTCTCTTCTTCTTTCTTGCTTTTCCAACCATCCCCCCCTTCATCATGCAATCCAAAGGAAGCAAACAAAACAATAATGGTCATATTGACCATGACAAACAATAATGGTCATTAATTTAGTTTGCATGGCTATTATTGGTGGTTCAAGAACCATGTAAAAGTCTGCCCAAGATGCATGAAAACCGTGTGGCTCCTTGAGTATTTTAGGGAATTAATTGTTCTCAATTTTCACCTAATTGCATGCTAATTAATTAGGTAATTAGTTAGGTTAAATTTCCTAACCAATCTTAACTAACATTCTAACTATATAATTAATTAATTAACATATTATTTCACATATTATAATCTCTAATTAAAATTAGGATATCTAATTAAGAATTAGATTATAACAATTTAACATTTAATTTAGTTTACTTAACTTGTTAATTAGGCCATCATTTGAAGCATTTCTAGCAATTGATTAATTCAATGGTTAGGATTTAGGTAGACTTTTGATTTTTAGAAGACTAAATCTAAGCCATTGGATCCTTCTCCTTTAAATTCTAGCCATTAGATATGTCTCCAAAATAAAGGGTCAAGATTGCTCCTTCAAACTTTAAATCCAAGAGTTATAATTAGTCATAACCTTTTTAGAAGACCAAATCTCCACCCTTGATTAATTCTTCATCCAATGGTCATAAATGGTCCTTGTTATTTTACAAGACCAAATCTCCACCTTTGATTAATTCTAAATCCAATGGTTGTAAATGGTCACTTTATATAATCAAATTTACACTGTTGATTAAATTTACGGTTGATATTGAAGCTTGCCTAATTAAGTTTATTCTCACACCATTGATTAAATCAATGATGATTATCTTATATTTCTTTATTAAATTTATTTCTTAACCGTTAATTGAACCAATAGTGGATATCCAAACCACCAATGTTGACTTAAGCAATATAATTTCTATTTTTATCTACTAAAAATTCTACGAAAGAATATATTTACTGTATTTTTATCTTCCGATAAATAAATACAGTACAAAACAAATTTTCTAAAACTGTTTTCGGATTCAGGTTTAGTAAGATCCCCTGTCTCCGTCTAAACAGTACAAATTTTTCTATGCGTAGAAAAATTTTTCACTTTGCGGGACTCACTTGGGCCCACGTATGGTCACTTGGACCCACAAACACCTCGTGGGGCCCACAAATAGAAAAAAATTCAAAATCACACATAAAATCACAAAAATTAGAAAACGTATGAAAATCAAGTCAGATTGTTAAAAATAATTAACAGTCAAGAGAAATAAATACAAAAAGATTTTCCCTGGCCCGAAAATTATTATTTTCCTAACACGGAGTAAATCACTCAAAATGATCAAATACGCTGACGAAAAAATCCAAATAATTTTACAGTATCTAGAAATTACTAAATAGTAAAATTCTATTAACTGTCAAAATTACTGTTTAAGAGATGGGAAATTTGGGGTGCTACACTAAACACGGATATCAGAGAGAATGATCCGAAAAGAACTATTAGTACCTCAGGCTGCCCAACCAAACTATTACACTGTCAAACGTCGTGTCTATAGCCCATAGTCCAAAACATCGTGTACTACAGGCATTGTACATAATAGTCTCCACAAGATCTCGATTAAGAATAGTGCGTGTCGAGATCATTAGTGTGTTGCCCGTTACCACGGCCCAGAGGTGCTACCACTGTCCATATATGAGATTCTCCGCACACTAACGCCTCCCAGTTCAAATAATGAACCATACTACGCCTATCACACCCACAACACGGTGTAATTCACCTCGTCAATCAATCGCCAATTATCAACCAAATTGACAAAAACTCTTAAAGCATGATCAAAAATTACCAAAGTACCCTTAGTTCCAATATTTTATCATATTTACGAAAATACCCTCAGCCTCAATATACCAAGATATAACATGTCTCCACTTGACAGTACTATCTCACAACATGTCCGGGTCCACCACTTTGGCCCGACAACAAAACTCGCTGTATCATTTAATCGCAAAGAAATTTTATCGCATTTTCACAATTGCGTTGCTTTTACAAACATTTTTAAATTGCGTAAATATATTTTGACATTTTTGAACATCGCGTAATGTTTTTAAATCATTTTCTCAATCGCGTAGGATTTTTAAATCATTTTCTTAACCTTACAGCTTAAAAATCATTATTTCAAATATGTGTTAACTATTTCTAGTACTTTTAAACTACGTAGAATATTTTCATATGTTATAAATATATTATGGAATTTTTTCATTTTATTTATCTGATTTTAGTAAATTTTGGCAGCATTTTGCCTAGAAAATCAGTATATGATATTTTTAACGTTTCCCTCTAAATTTTGTTCATTTTAATCTTACCCAATAATTACGCCTTGAAACTTGCTAACGCGCTTCAAAACTCAGAGAGTGAGCTCTACATTAGTACTTTTCAATTGTTTCTTTATAAATTCTGCTAATTTAAAATTCTAGAACTAAGTTCATTCTTTTTATTTCTCAAGGATTCATTAGAATCAAATTCTTTTGTAAATTAATTACTTAACCTACCTTAGAAAATAACTTTGAAATTTAATTGTACATTAAATGGCATGTTGGCCATAATTAACCTATCCTTCACGACTAATCATTAAATCATTATCTAACTTCTAAATTATTCTTAAATTCATTGTATCACCTAAATTCATTAAATCATTATTTTAGAAAAATGGTTGAGAACATTTTGGTTCTCTTTTTCTTGGAGAAGCCGTGAGCTCCTTTGTGTTCTTTGGAACACTCATACAATTCCTTACATGTTATTCACATCCTACGTTAATAATCATATAATTATACACACATGCAATATATATTTTAAAAACTATAAACACATGCAATATATTTTAAAACTATAGACATGCTTGCAAATAAAATCAATCACAAATAGGAAAAATAATAAACAAACACATAAATGAATCCTTATGGATTCTTCACACACATATAGTCCATTTTCTCATCACCACACAAGGTTGATGAGATTAAATCTCCCTCTTATCTCTTGAAGACCAAAATCGGCTACTCTCCTCCTTCTCCTTGAAATTTCGTGTAACCTCCAAACAAATCCCTAAAATTCTTAAACAATAAGCAAAATCACATACAATGCTTCATAATGGAAAACCATGGAACAAACATGGTTTAGAAAATCACAAATCAAATTTTAATCCATAAAATCAAAACTTACCCTTAGGAAAGTGAACAAAAGCTTTGATTTTGAACTAGATAGGGTAGGTTTTTGACAAAACCTTGTGAAGGAAAAGTGTTTAGAATATGATTTTGGTTTAGAAAAAGCGAAGAGGTAAAATTATAGAAGTTTGATGGTAGGGTTTTGGGTGTTGGCCGAATTCTAGGGAGAAAATGGAAGAGAAAGTTACTTGATGTTCTTGGTGTTTTTGAGAGAAAAGAAAGCTTGAATTTGGATAAGTGTAAAAAATGAAATTTAAGAGTGAAATGGGAGGGGGCTGCCGTGTGGTTGTGTGTGGGTGAGGTTGAGTGTTTAATTTGGATAGTAAATATTCATTTGTGTTCACACTTTGGTGCACATGGCTTATGTCACTTTGGATAGTTCATGAACCATGTAGAACTTGTAAAGACTTGTCCATTTAGCCTTCCTGGTCGTGGGACTCCTTGGGTTTAGGGGGTTTAATTTGTTTCAATTAAAGACTAATTCCATGCTAATTAAATAGGTAATTAATTAGGTTAAGTCTCCTAATAATATTTAATTAACATTCTAATGATATAACTAATTAGTTTAATATATATTAGCATTTATCATATCTCCTAAACAATATTAGGATATCTAATTAATAATTAGATTACTACTAATTAATAACTAGGTTAGTTTACTTAGTTTGCTAATTAGGTAATTAAATTAACCAAATTAGGTTTAATTAACTACTAAGCAAAGTCAAGCCACTATGTTTGACTTAATCTTAACCTTTGATTTTAACTTTAATTCCTAGCCCTTGATGTAATCTAAGGTGAATATTGCTTAGTGATAAAACTTGAATTCTTATCTAACCATTGATTTAATCAACGATTAAGGTTAAAGGCTTCCTAACTAAGTTTTCATCCAAAGGTCCATATTAAAGTCCATGCTTCTTTCTTTGACCTATTCCTATTGGTTAGAATTTTTCTAGCCACCTTTGTTGACTTGCTCCTATTGGCTTAGAAATTTGTCTAGTCAGAATCGTTGACTGCTTTTCTAAACGCGAGTCCCATAGACTTTTAAGGGTCCATGGTCATTTTGAAGCGATTTTTACTATTTTTGAGACAAGAGTCTTGTTAAATAAAATAATATTATAATAATATAAAATTATTTCATTACATAATTAAATCCTAAAAATTAAAAGATTAATATATATATAAATCAGAATTGGGTTTAGTAAGATCCCCTAGCTCTAATTAATTAAAATAAGATTTTTTCGGCCAAAAAATTATTATTTTCTTGGCTCGGTGCAAATCACACATAACAGTCAAATACACTCACGAAACAGTCAAATTCAATTCATAACTCACAAAAATTACAAAACAGTACATTTCAAGATAATATTGTAATTAACCCAAAAGTTAGGGTGTTACAAAAGGAGGTGATTTGCCTTTTCTACCCAGAAAAATACAAAGGAACAGGGTTCCTAGGAATATGCAAGTTTTATGACATTGCACAAACATTATCATAACACATTTCATAAACATTACCTTAGGGCATTTCTTAGGCATAAGCATATGACCTTGCACAAGCATTTGCATTTGAAGACTCTAACTTGGGCTCTGATACCAACTAATGTAACACCCTTGTGGGGATGTCACATTTATGATGTAATAAAATAAAATAAAATAAAATTCTTACCCAAGTTGTAAAACGTTTGGTACATAAATAATATTAGTGGTAAAATTTTTTCCTTTTTATATTTATTAACGTTAAATAAAATAACACGAAACACAAAATAAAGCAAACATAATCACACACCATAATATATATATGATTCTTGTCTGAAGTACACAATTAATTTACAACTATTAATATTTACTAGAAACAGTAAAAGACAGCATGCTACTGAAACATAACCCCTAAGACATGAGCCCTTGTCATAAGACAAATTCCCTAGTTGGGAATGTCTTGACCAATAGAAATTCGACCCAAAAGTATATCGAAGTTCTCTCTAGGAGTATGGTAAAATTCATTCCACAACTCCCTAATAGGTAAAATAACCTGTACGAAAGTAACCGTATAAAGTGTAGTGACGAACCCATGGCGAGTCCTACTTACTGATAAAGTAATGTCGCCACTATACACTATATGTCTTGTGTCCCAGTGGACATACCAAGCCTTAGCGCCTTCGAGAAACTATAGTCTAAAGAAACCTAATTGACCTCCTCTTGCCACCATTGTAGTCTTCAATGATATAAACATAAAGTAGAAACAGCAGAATAATACAATAAAGAGGTAAGACAATCTACATCATTACCAGCATGGCAATAAAGAAAACGACACACAAACAAATATTATAATAACACATACCATTATATCATATACAATATAGCAAATTAATATATCATGCATTTTATCACAGATTATAATTAAAATATTAAAAATACAAATAATGATTATAATAAACATTAAAATGCAGAAAATTAATGTTACACACACTGACTCGTTCCTACTCCAAGGAGCTAAACACGGATATCTGAGAGAATGATCTGAAAAGAACTAATAGTACCTCAGGCTGCCCAACCAAACTATTACACTGTCAAACGTCGTGTCTATAGCCAACAGTCCAAAACATCGTGTAGCAGTACATAGTCCCAAACATCGTGTACTACAGGCATTGTACATAATAGTCTCCACAAGATCTCGATTAAGAATAGTGCTTGTCGAGATCATTAGTGTGTTGCCTGTTACCACGGCCCAGAGGTGCTACCACTGTCCATATATGGGATTCTTCGCACACTAACGCCTCCCAGTTCAAATAATGAACCACACTACGCCTATCACACCCACAACACGGTGTAATTCATCTCGTCAATCAATCGCCAATTATCAACCAAATTGACAAAAACTCTTAAATCATGATAAAAATTTACCAAAGTACCCTTAGTTCCAATATTTTATCATATTTACGAAAATACCCTCAACCTCAATATACCAAGATATAGCATGTCTCCACTTGACAGTACTATCTCACAACATGTCCGGGTCCACCACTTTGGCCCAACAGCAAAACTCGTTGTATCATTTAATCGCGTAGAAATTTTATCGCATTTTCACAATCGCGTTGCTTTTACAAATGTTTTTAAATTGCGTAAATATATTTTGACATTTTTGAACATCGCATAATGTTTTTAAATCATTTTCTCAATCGCGTAGGATTTTTAAATCATTTTCTTAACCTTACAGCTTAAAAATCATTATTTCAAATATGTGTAAACTATTTCTAGTACTTTTAAACTAAGTAGAATATTTTTTTATGTTATAAATATATTATGGAATTTTTTCATTTTATTTATCTGATTTTAGTAAATTTTGACAGCATTTTGCCTAGAAAATCAGTATATGATATTTTTAACGTTTCCCTCTAAATTCTGTTCATTTTAATCTTACCCAATAGTTACGCCTTGAAACTTGCTAACGCGCTTCAAAACTCAGAGAGTGAGCTCTACGTTAGTACTTTTCAATTGTTTCTTTATAAATTCTACTAATTTAGAATTCTAGAACTAAGTTCATTCTTTTTATTTCTCAAGGATTCATTGGAATCAAATTCTTTTGTAAATTAATTACTTAACCTACCTTAGAAAATAACTTTGGAATTTAATTGTACATTAAATGGCATGTTGGCCATAATTAACCTATCCTTCACAACTAATCATTAAATCATTATCTAACTTCTAAATTATTCTTAAATTCATTGTATCACCTAAATTCATTAAATCATTATTTGAGAAAATGGTTGAGAACATTTTGGTTCTCTTTTTCTTGGAGAAGTCGTGAGCTCCTTTGTGTTCTTTGGAACACTCATACAATTTTTTTACATGTTATTCACATCCTACGTTAATAATCATATAATTATACACACATGCAATATATATTTTAAAAACTATAAACACATGCAATATATTTTAAAACTGTAGACATGCTTGTAAATAAAATCAATCACAAATAGGAAAAATAATAAACAAACACATAAATGAATCCTTATGGATTCTTCACACACATATAGTCCATTTTCTCATCACCACACAAGGTTGATGAGATTAAATCTCCCTCTTACCTCTTGAAGACCAAAATCGGCTACTCTCCTCCTTCTCCTTGAAATTTCGTGTAACCTCCAAACAAATCCCTAAAATTCTTAAACAATAAGCAAAATCACATACAAGGCTTCATAATGGAAAACCATGGAACAAACATGGTTTAGAAAATCACAAATCAAATTTTAAACCATAAAATCAAAACTTACCCTTAGGAAAGTGAACAAAAGCTTTGATTATGAACTAGATAGAGTAAGTTTTTGACAAAACCTTGTGAAGGAAAAGTGTTTAGAATATGATTTTGGTTTAGAAAAAGTGAAGAGGTAAAATTATAGAAGTTTGATGGTGGGGTTTTGGGTGTTGGCCGAATTCTAGGGAGAAAATGGAAGAGAAAGTTACTTGGTGCTCTTGGTGTTTTTGAGAGAAAAGAAAGCTTGAATTTGGATAAGTGTAAAAAATGAAATTTGAGAGTGAAATGGGAGGGGGCTGCCGTGTGGTTGTGTGTGGGTGAGGTTGAGTGTTTAATTTGGATAGTAAATATCCATTTGTGTTCACACTTTGGTGCACATGGCTTATGTCACTTTGGATAGTTCATGAACCATGTAGAACTTGTAAAGACTTGTCCATTTAGCCTTCCTGGTCGTGGGACTCCTTGGGTTTAGGGGGTTTAATTTGTTTCAATTAAAGACTAATTCCATGCTAATTAAATAGGTAATTAATTAGGTTAAGTCTCCTAATAATATTTAATTAACATTCTAATGATATAACTAATTAGTTTAATATATATTAGCATTTATCATATCTCCTAAACAATATTAGGATATCTAATTAATAATTAGATTACTACTAATTAATAACTAGGTTAGTTTACTTAGTTTGCTAATTAGGTAATTAGATTAACCAAATTAGGTTTAATTAACTACTAAGCAAAGTCAAGCCACTATGTTTGACTTAATCTTAACCTTTGATTTTAACTTTAATTCCTAGCCCTTGATGTAATCTAAGGTGAATATTGCTTAGTGATAAAACTTGAATTCTTATCTAACCATTGATTTAATCAACGATTAAGGTTAAAGGCTTCCTAACTAAGTTTTCATCCAAAGGTCCATATTAAAGTCCATGCTTCTTTCTTTGACCTATTCCTATTGGTTAGAATTTTTCTAGCCACCTTTGTTGACTTGCTCCTATTGGCTTAGAAATTTGTCTAGTCAGAATCGTTGACTGCTTTTCTAAACGCGAGTCCCATAGACTTTTAAGGGTCCATGGTCATTTTGAAGCAGATTTCTACTATTTTTTGAGGCGGTAAGATCTTGTTAAATAAAATAATATTATAATAATATAAAATTATTTCATTACACAATTAAATCCTAAAAATTAAAAGATTAATATATATATAAATCGAATTGGGTTTAGTAAGATCCCCCAGCTCTAATTAATTAAAATAAGAGTTTTTCGACCAGAAAATTATTATTTTCTTGGCTCGGTGCAAATCACACATAACAGTCAAATACACTCACGAAACAGTCAAATTCAATTCATAACTCACAAAAATTACAAAACAGTATATTTCAAGATAATATTGTAATTAACCCAAAACTTGGGGTGTTACAAAAGGAGGTGATTTGCCTTTTCTACCCAGAAAAATACAAGGGAACAGGGTTCCTAGGAATATGCAAGTTTTATGACATTGCACAAATATTATCATAACACATTTCATAAACATTACCTTAGGGCATTTCTTAGGGATAAGCATATGACCTTGCACAAGCATTTGCATTTGAATAACAATGTATGGGCAATTGTTCTATCTTTGTAAGGAGGTTAACTATGGATTATGGATTTGCTTTGTTAACTTCTACATAGAGAGAATATGTGAATGTTCTAGTGGTATTAAGTAGTAACTCAATTACTTATTGTAATCATAATCTATTGTTTTTAAGTGAATTCATTATAATGGTTAATTATATGATAATTGAACCATAGATATGAATTAATTGAATATTCTGTCTCAGGAAGAGAAATGAACAGTTTTTGGCTTTTGTCACCTTTCTACATGTTAAATAACTTGTTTTTCCCTGAAGCAGCTAGAGTTATCATGATGCCATTGTATGTTTTATACTACTGAGAGTTATGAATTCTCACCCCTTTGTTTGTTTCTATGATAAATCTAGGTCAAGATCTTCCTAAGAGGAAGAAAAAAAAGCGGATAAACTAGCATAGTTTTATTTTCTTTTTGTCCAATGCTTATATTTTGTAGTATTCACAGTAGAATGTATTAGTTCTTTTGTATTGTACTTATGTCTATTGAGGCTCAGTTTGTACTTTATGATGTATAAAGTTTAAGTAGATATACTTTTCTTTCCTTTATGGCTTTTTATAATAACATGTATGGTTATTATGAATATAGTATGATGTTTGTAAGTTAGAAGTGACGTGCCTAGTTCTATTTATACACATATATTTTGGATATATTGTGAAATAGGTATTAGGGCGTTACATTTTGGGTGTAATTTGAGGTACTAAAGACATCATTTTCCTCAAGTGCTTTTTGCTTAAAACTCTTGATATTGCAAGTATCTCTCAATTCCTAAGGCTTGTGTTTAGTAGCTACTTAAAAATTATGATAGAAAAAAAATTGAGAAAACATTTTCTATAAGAAAAATGAAAGGGTGAAATTTTACCTTTTAATGGTGTTTGGTTCATACTTCATCTACAGCTAAAAATTCAGCAGTAGTAGTGCAACTTTGGCCTTGCACACATCGTTTTTCTCAAACTTCCCTAACCTCAACAACACACTCTTGGAACAACTCCACGTCTGGGTCCAGCACTGATTCAATTGCCACTGCAAGGCACAATGCTGCACCAATCTATAAGTTGATGTCTTAATCTTACATTAGTGGCTCCATGAGAAGATTCATTTAAGCGTGTCACAGAGAAATGGCAGTCGAGTGATCTGCGACACAATGACAATTTTGATGTAGGCAGATCAGACGATAGAGTTAGAGTCCACTTAAAATTTTACTTTTCTTTTCTTTCTAAACTGAACATATTTATTTCCTTAAAATTTACTCTTTTAGAATTTATTCCCCTTGAACTCCGTAACAGAATGTAGCCTAAGTTTAAGCTTACTTAGTACTTAAGCCACTCATATAAGTATACATTAACGCCTTAGGTCTTTGTTATGGCACATGATATACTTATTCATTTCAATTAGGCTATCTTTGGTGCATTATATTTGTAGTACATGATAGTAAAAACTAATATTATCATGTGTTTATTGCACCGCTAATACTATAATCAAATAAGGTCAATTATTTTTATACATCTTATTATAACTTGATAATATTATACTCGCTTCTACTACAAGATAAAGCCTAATAAGAATTTTGTTCTAACTGTACCTTCTATCTTAACTCTCTTGTAGCAACCCTCATTGTCATGCTTGTTGTTGCCATCACCATTGCCATCCTTTCAAGCCAACTCCACCAATGCCACCCATTCCAACCACCACTACCGTTGGCACCCTTTTCTACCACCACAACCATGGCTACCATTTTCCACCAACACAAACATGGTTACCCTTTTTGAAAATATCCATATTAGTCTTTTTAAAAAAAAATAGTAAACACCTCTAATCTTTGTTATGGCACATGATATACTTATTCATTTCAATTAGGTAATCTTTAATGCATTGCATTCATAGGACATGATAGTAGAAACTAATACTATTATGTTTATCATATGTTTGTTGCACTCCTGATAATATAATCAAATCAAGTCAACTATTTTTATATATCTTATTATAATTTGATAATAATATCCTATTTCTTACTACATAATATGACATGAATTTCTTTTTTGTCCCAATCGTACCTACCATTTATCTTAATTCTCTTGTAGCAACCCTTGTTGTCATGCTAATTGTTGCCACCACCATTGCCATCCTTTTATGCCAACTCCACCATGGCCACTTACTCCAACCACCACTGTCGTTGCCACCCTTTTCTACCACCACAACCTTGGCTACCATTTCCCACCAACACAAACATGGTTATCCTTTTTTAAAATATCCACATTAGTTTTGTTTTAAAAAAAATAGAATAGTAACTTGTTTTGCTTACCATATTATTTGTCGTAACTCAAGCAGAAGTAAGGTGGGTCAAAGACACTGCACTTTTGACAATTATGCTCTACTTATGAAGCACGGACACACCATTTTTGAGGCACGTCCGTGTGTTGTTAGACCCTTTGTGTACCGCAAGTGCACGAGTCATTCAAGTAATACAATGAAGAGTAAAGTTCATTCCCATGAGGATGTTGGCTTCCAAAGCTAAGTATTAAGCAATAGCTTAATTAATTCTATTCAAGAACATAAAAATAAAGAAAGTGCAATTAAACTAAATCTAAACTACAAAGCAATAAAGATAATGTTTAGAGTTTCAAGGAATTCTTCTTCACCTCCTACTTCAACTAATGATATGCAATCCTTACAAGCAACATCAATGAATTGTTAAGTTAGCTTGAGAATCTGATTTAGTTAAAAGCCTATGTTTAGGTCAATCAACCATAATTTTATTTACCTAACTCCTTATTTAGATGCAAAATTCACTCATTAAGATCTATTCTCATACACACGCTATGCATGACTAAGAGATATATTTCTATCCCATTAGCGAATCAACTTATACAAGCCAATTGAATGAAATCGAACATGCATCAACCGCACATATGATCAAAAATCTAAATTCCTATGTCTAGGTTCATTAGATTTCAACAAATCACTCAAAAGCTAATCAAACCATCAAGAGCATTAAGAATCATATGATTGAACAAAACCAAACATCAATATATACTCAAAGAAGAACAAAATAATTAATATACATAGAAGGATCCAAAGTAATCCCTAAATACAGCTTAGCTACTCATGAATCACGAATATAGAACGACAAAACTCATGTTCATGGAAGATGGAAGAGAGAAAAGAGAAAGGAGAAGGAAGGAAGCTCATAGATATGATCTTGAAGCTTGAATCATCCTCCATAAGGAAGATGGACTCCAACTTTGCTTCCCTTGACTTCCTCTCAACCTTAATATCAAACCGTAGTCGCAGCTTCTCTAAAACTAAAAAGAACTCTATACAAAAACTGATAAAATAGTATTTATAGACTCAGAAAAATAGGATACGCTGCGACATTAACATGCCTACGCCGCGACACGCTTGTAATTTTGGTCACCAACGTCGCAGCATCCACAATTTTCATCGCGACACTCTAGCCTCGCGTCCTATATACGGATGCAGGGGATGCACCACGTCGCGGCATTGATATGCTTGCATCACGACGTGATATGCTAATATGTAAACTTGGCTTTCTCTTCAACTTTTTGGTCCAATTCTCCACATTTCAGCTTTGTTTGGAACCTTTCCTAAAATAGAGAAATCACCAAATCAATCTCAATTACAAATCTACGTAATCACTTACCAAATAAGTACAATTTGCACAAAAACATATAGGAAGACACCAAAATTAGAATGTGAAAAATATAAGCCTAAAACCTTCCATATATGCATTGTAAACAAAGACTAAGCATTATTTATAACACAAATATAGAGTATAAATAACTATATTTTAGAGTTATCACATGTCATTTTTTTCGGCTTGGACATGCTTTGACACATTTTTTCCTAGTGGAGTCGCCATCTGCGAACCAAGCCACCACTCATTTGTTACTGTTTACCATTTCCCACTAACACAAACATGGTTACCCTTTTTTGAAAATACCACATTAGTTTTTTTTAAAAATAAAATAGAATGGTAACTCGTTTTGTTTACCATATTATTTGTCGTAACTCAAGCACAAGTAATGTGGGTCAAATTTATGACACTGCACTTTTGACAGTTATACTCTACTTATGAAGTACGGACACACTATTTTTTAGGCACGTCCATGTGTTGATTTCTTCGGCTTGGACACGTCTCGGACACATTTTTTTCCACCGCTCACTCGTCACTATTGGGGCAGAGGTGGTTCATGGTTAGGACACGACAGCGGCGCAGCTTGTTTCATGGATTTGGCTTGTTTCATATCAGTATTTTAAATTTTATCTTTCACATGCCACTATTTTCATCAGATCCTTATATATATATATATATCATGTCCATATCTTATAACTTTTGAATTTAGTGTGTCCATATCTATGTCGAATTACTATTCTATTTGTTTTTATAAAAAAACTAATGTGGATATTATTTGTAACTCAAGCAAAAGTGAGGTGGGTCAAATTTATGACACTGCACTTTTGATAGTTATGCTCTACTTATGAAGCACGGACACATCATTTTTGAGACGCGTCTACGTGTTGATTTTTTCAACTTGAACACGTCTCGGACACATTTTTTCCCACTACTTACTCGTCACTATTAGGGTAGAGGTGGTTCATGGCTAGGATCTGGCTTGTTTTATATCAATATTTTAAATTTTATCTTTTTATACGTTACTATTTTCATCAAATCCTTATAAATTGTGTCCATATTTATGTCGTATATGGTATATATGCTTCATAGGGTGCGTTTGGTGCATCGTATAAGGAAGACCTAATAGTATAAACTTATACTATCATGTTATATCAGATGTTTGATGCACTCACAGGATTGTATAGACATATCAGGTTAGCTTTTTTTATCCTGTTATAACCAGATATAATTATCCTCTCCACATCCTAGGATAAGACCTGATAAGATTTTTATTTCAATCCTACCATCCATCCCATCTCTTCTGTCTCGACCCCAACCACCAAAACTCTGCTACCGTCATCACCTGTAAACTACGAACCCCTCCTCCTTCTCGTCGTGCCACCCACCTCTGTCGCGCCAACTCCATTCCACTGCAAACCTGCAACCCGTGGTGATCGTGAATCAGTAGCAAAACAAAACAAAACAAGCCACCATCGCAAGCCACCACATCCCTCGCGCGAACCACCACTGCAAGCCACGAACGCCGCCTGGATCCGCTCCCACCGTTGCGTCATCGTGCCGTTGTCTGTTGCTGTCGAGGGCTACCCAACGCACCACTGCCAGCTTCGCCGGAGTTGTTTCTCCTTCCCCCTCTGGTGCTCATCTCTGTGACCACCTCTGGTTTTCTTTTTGTTATTGGTTCTGAACGAAAGCCAGCTTTTCTTTTTGCATAAAAATGGCTCTGTCAATTGAATGAAAATGGGTTTATCGGTTGCAGTGGATGGCTCTATTTTTTTTTAATTTATTAAATGGTATTATAGTCATGTTAAATAATTATTATACTATCAAGATTCTTATACTATTGAGTACCAAATATTTGATTGTATAAGAACTAATCAAGTCCTTTATAAAGGCTTAGTATAAAGGACCTGATTAGTTCTTATACAATCAAATATTTGGTACTCAATAGTATAAGAATCTTGATAGTATAATAATTATTTAACATGACTATAATACCCTTTAATAAATTTAAAAAAAAATAGAGCCATCCACTACAACTGATAAACCCATTTTCATTCAATCGATAGAGCCATTTTTATGCAAAAAGAAAAGCTGGCTTTCGTTCAGAACCAATAACAGAAAGAAAACCAGAAGTGGTCACAGAGATGAGCACCAGAGGGGGAAGGAGAAGCAACTCCGGCGAAGCTGGCGGTGGCGCGATGGGTAGCCCTCGAAAGCAGCAGACAGCGGCACAATGACGCAACGGTGGGAGCGGATCCAAGCGACGTTCATGGCTCGCGGTGGTGGTTCGCGCGAGGGATGTGGTGGCTTGCGATTGTGGGTGTTTTGCTGCTGGTTCGCAGTTGAATGGAGTTGCAAGTTCGCGCGAGGGATGTGGTGGCTTGCGATGGTGGCTTGTTTTGTTTTGTTTTGCTGCTGATTCACGATCACCACGAGTTGCAGGTTTACAATGGAATGGAGTTGGCGCGGCAGAGGTGGGTGGTGCGACGAGGAAGAGGATGGGTTTGTAGTTCACAGGTGATGACGGTAGTAGAGTTCTGGTGGTTGGGGTCGAGACAGAAGAGATGGGATGGAGGGTAGGATTGAAATGAAAATCTTATTAGGTCTTATTCTAAGATGGGGAGAAGATAATTTTATGAGGTTATAACAGAATAAAAAAGGCTAACCTGATATATTTATATAATTCTGTAAGTGCATCAAACATTTGATATAATATAATAGTATAAATTTATACTATCATATGTGCCAAAACACAGCATAGTGATCTACACGCCTGATGGGACTCGAAACCACAATTGTCTGATTAGAAATCAGACGCCTTATCCATTAGGCCACACGCGCTCATAACCTGCTCCTTTCCTTGTTATTATATTCTTTAGTCTTTACTAACTTCAATATTATTTCAAGTCACACGATAGTCCCCTGCATGGTATGTGCACCAACCTCAGCGTTCCCAGAACGCTTGCCATGAGAACAGTAAGCAAGCTCCGATCCCTGAATTTAAGTTTGAGTTACCTCGTTCCACAATATCACGTGTTGCATCTTTCTAACGCCTCCAATTCCTCAAAGCTTTCACGCCCTCAAAGAACCCAGCAACTTTCCAACAACAAGCACTCAGTCACTGATGCCTCCCTTGCACTTTTCAATGAGATTACCGAGATTTTAGGCGCTGATCCCTCGATCCCAGACCAATCCCCATCTGGGTTTTTGTTTCCCGTAGAAACTCGTCAGGGTGAAGTGGGTTTTGAGGAGCAATCTGCTTGCACCAAAGGTGTTTGTGAAAATGCTGCAGAGAATGTGTTGCTCGAAAAACGCAAGAACTTTACCATTTTGGAAGATGCCCAGTTGGGAAATATGGGCGAAGATGATGTGAGCCGAGTAGTCGGTGAGATTACTGATATTGTTCGAGCGGAAAATGATTTGACTCTTATGGAAGAGCGGTTGGAAAATCTGAAGTATGGGTTGAAACCTGAGGTTTTTGACAAGGTGTTGAAAAGGTGCTTCAAAATGCCACAGTTGGCTTTAAGGGTTTTCAATTGGGTGACGCTCAAGGGTGGTTTTAGTCACACAACCCAGACTTATAATACCATGTTGTGCATTGCTGGAGAAGCTAAGGAGTATAAGTTGGTGAAGAAATTGGTGGAAGAAATGGATGAGTCTGAAATTCAAAAGGATGTTAATACATGGACCATTCTCGTATCCCACTATGGGAAGGCAAAGAAAATCAGCGAAGCGTTGTTGGCCTTTGAAAATATGAAAAAATGTGGTTGCGAGCCTGATGCAGTTGCATATAGAGTGATAATACGAGCACTTTGCACTTCTGGTAAAGGCGATATTGCTATGGAGTTTTACAAGGACATGGTCCGGAAGGATATGGTACTTGATGTAAGGTTGTATAAGATGCTCATGAACTGCGTGGCAAGATCAGGAGATGTTGCAGCTGTTAGTTTGCTTGGAAATGACATGACACGGTTGTCTCTGATGCCGGAAAACTGTGTTCATGGCTGTATGCTGAAGAGTTTTTGCATTTCTGGGAGGATTAAAGAGGCTTTGGAATTGATTCGTGACCTCAAAAATAAAGGTTTGGCTCTTGAACCTGAATCTTTTGAGACCTTGGTGAGAGGTCTGTGTAAGGCAGGCAGGATTACGGACGCTTTGGAGATTGTTGAAATTATGAAGAGAAGGGAGATTGTTGATGGAAAGGTTCATGGGATTATCATAAATGGGTATTTGGGGAGAAATGATGTTCACAAGGCACTTGATGTGTTTCAAAGCATGAAAGAATCTGGTTGTGTCTCTACAATCTCCACATATACAGAACTCATACAGCAGCTCTTTAGATTGAATAGGTATAAAGAAGCTTGTATGCTGTATGATGAGATGCTGGGAAAAGGAATTAGGCCGGATAGTGTGGCAATAACTGCCATGGTTGCAGGTCATGTTTCCCATAACTGTATACCTGAAGCATGGAAAATTTTCAAGAGTATGGAGTGCCAAGGCATCAAGCCCACGTGGAAATCATATGCAGTGTTTATTAAGGAGCTTTGCAAGGCTTCAAGGACAGATGACAATGTCAAAGTGTTGTACGAGATGCAGGCTTCGAAGGTTGTAATTCGAGATGAAGTATTCCATTGGGTTATAACTTACTTGGAGAACAAGGGGGAGCTTGATGTGAAAGAGAAAGTCCAGCACATGTATACAGCCTCTAAACTAAATCCTGAAAAATGCAAGGAGTCTGAGAAACAAGTATCTTTGAGAATTAAGGTGGAAGAGGATGTGGTATTTGACCAATCAAAGTCAGAAAAAGTAGATTGCTCCTTAGTACATCCCCACCTTAAGACTTACAGTGAGCAAGATGTTCATGAAGTTTGTAGGATTCTTTCATCCTCCATGGATTGGTCCTTAATCCAAGAAAATTTAGAGAAAAGCACCATTCAGTTCACCCCAGAATTTGTCCCGGATATATTGCACAATTGCAATATGCATGGTAACAATGCGCTAAAATTTTTTTCTTGGGTGGGAAACCAAACTGGCTATAGACACACTGCAGAAACTTACAACGTGGCAATAAAAATTGCAGGCAGCGGGAAAGATTTTAAGCACATGCGCAACCTGTTCTTTGAAATGAGAAGAAACAGTTATCCAATAACATCAGAAACATGGACAATCATGATAATGCTTTATGGCCGAACAGGTCTGACAGAGATGGCCATCAGTTGTTTCAAAGAGATGAAAGCTGATGGTTATAAACCAAGTAGGAGTACATACAAGTTTTTGATTATTGCCTTTTGTGGGAGAAAAGGAAGGAAGGTTCATGAAGCTCTCAAAATGTATGGTGAGATGATTAGTGCAGGATATGTCCCTGACAAAGAATTGGTTGAAACTTACCTTGGTTGTTTATGTGAAGTTGGTATGCTGTTGGAAGCCAGGAGATGCACAGATTCTCTTCAAAATTTTGGCTACACAGTTCCTCTTAGCTATTCCTTTTTTGTTAGGGCTCTTTGCAGAGCTGGGAGAGTGGAAGAAGCTTTGGCATTAGTTGAAGAGGTTGGGGCAGAGAAATCTGCTCTAGACCAGCTAACTTGTGGAAGCATTGTCCATGGTCTATTACGCAAGGGTAGATTAGAAGAGGCATTAGCCAAGGTGGATTCCATGAAACAGGAGGGCATAACACTTACCATCCATGTCTATACATCTTTAATAGTTCATTTCTTTAAAGAGAAACTGGTAGGAAAAGCTATTGAGATTTTTGAGGAACTGCAACAGTCAGGTTATGAACCAACCATTGTTACGTATTCTGCACTTATACGTGGGTACACGAACGTGGGGAGGCCTACTGATGCATGGAACATCTTCTACCGTATGAAATTAAAAGGACCCTTTCCTGATTTTAAAACGTATTCTATGTTCCTTACTTGCCTCTGCAAGGTTGGTAGATCTGAAGAAGCCATGCAGCTTATTTCTGAAATGTTGGATAGTGGGATTGTTCCTAGTACTATCAATTTTCGAACAGTTTTTTATGGGCTAAACAGAGATGGTAAACAAGATTTAGCCCGTGCCATATTGCAAAAAAAATCAGAACTAATAAGAAAGCGCAAGCTCATAACTTGATTTCTTTCCTTGATCTTTGGTAATTGTTGGATTTATGTGTTTGTAGTTTCTCGTTCTGATTGACTTACAGCATGTTTTCTAATTTCTATGCAGTTTGAAACTTATTCCTCCCTTCAAAAAGCCACTGTCATCTTATGGAAAACTTTTGCTAGGGTCAAGAAAGTAATAATTATCGAGAAAAAGTAATAATGAATTAGTGTGGATCTTATTCAAGAAGAGCTCGCTAAATGGTTAATTTAATACTATTTAGCAGCTCGTGTATAAACATCAAATTGCATAACCACATGAATGCATTGCTATCCTTGCCACAAACACCTTTATTAAAATAAAAAAACAAGTGTAGCAAAACTCCCAAGGTCATCCACTCTTTGGTGAGGAAAATACTACACAACAACTATATTCAGAAATACAGAAGTGTTGCTTAGTTGCATGCAGCGGATCTGAAAGGGTGCTGGTGCTTAGGATGTGCCTCATGATGTCGTGACAAAATGTATACTCCATCATGTGCATAGAGGAGCAATGAGGTTTTTAGCAAATAAATTTCTTAGTCGAAGCAACTTTGACTAATTTATTAATCCTTTGATTTCTAATGTTGCAAGTGATTGATTGTCGAGGAAGTGATTATGTAAGAGTTACCAAGATTACTAAAGAAAGCTATTGGATGGATAAACAAGTAGTATTGTGAAATCGACAAGTGCATTGAATCGTAAAAGTAATAAAAAGTGAGTAAAAGTATCATCTGATGGGACCCTCGGGTCCAACTCTGATATTGAGCATGAATTGGATCAGGTGCTGGACTTGAATCCAAAGAAGCCCATCATTTGGAGAGTATATTCTAGAAGAAAGAAAGTGGGTCCAAGAGAGAGTTAGTTAGTGACATGGCATGTGGTTACCGCATGAGAAGGGGGGGAATTCTGTTAGAATTCTGTTAGCATTAGGAATTAATAGGATTGTATGGGGAGTGAGGGATTCATTTATGCATTTTTGGTATCAAGACAGTTAGGAGAGTATCTCTCTGTGTAGGAGCCATAGGCTTTGGTAACCTATTCCTTCCTTGTAAGAGCTCTAGCAGCTCCTCTTTACATTGAATAATACTACTTGACCGAAATTCTTTCTAGGGCTTCTATCATTGGTCCAACTTGCCGGATTCGTCGAGGGAGAGCCAGCATTGCCGAACTTGTCCATGCCACCTAAGATGACTGAGAGAGTGGAAGGGTTGGAGGCACGACTCGCTAGTTTGGAGGCTGGCTTTGGGGATATCCAATCGGCCTTCAGAGCAACGTTCTTGGAATTGACGCAGTCTCTGCTTCAGGAGGTCAGTAGGTTGATGGAGAAGAAATCAGATGCGTCGCACTATGATTCCTCTTCGTCTGGAGAAGCATCCCCATGTCAGAAAGATAACTTGGAGGAGAATCGAATGTCGGTGAAGAAGGTGAAATTGTCAATGTTTGACGGGTTTGACCTGGTGGGGTGGATCACACGAGCCGAAACATACTTTGAAGTTCAGAGCACCTCTGAGGAGGTAAAGATCAAACTGGCTCGTCTAAGTATGGAGGGTCAAACAATCCATTGGTTCAATCTGTTAAGGGCGACGGAGGATGATCTCACGTGGGAGAAGTTGACGCGTGCATTGATTGAACGATATGGGGGATGGAAGTTTGACAATCCATTCGAGGAGCTTTCCAATCTCAAGCAGACAGGGACGGTGGATGAGTACATTGAGGAATTTGAGTTCATTTCGTCTCAGGTGGAACAACTCCCGGAGGAACAATATATGGGCTATTTCATGGGCGGGCTATGCCCAGAGATTCGGCAGCGGGTGAGGCCGTTCAACCCGCGCTCGCGTTGCCAAATGATGAAACTGGCTCGCGATATTGAGGTGGAGCTCAGTGACGTCAGTGAAAACACAAAGGCCTTTCCTCCACGCGTGCGTAATTGGCAACAAAACAATTTTTCCAGGGGATCGCGTGGCCATTCGACCCACAAGGACTCTGACATGGGGAAGCCTTGTGCAACCTCTTTGGAGGCGCCACATAGGGCCTCCATTGAGTCTATGGAGTCGGCCACTCGACGATCGGAAGGGGATCGCCATTGGGTGACCAATAGAAGCAAGGGAGTTCGTCACTTGACGTATCACGAACTCATGGATAGAAAGGCGAAGGGCTTGTGTTTTTTATGTGGGGAGAAATTCCTTCCTCTCCCATCAATGCCTAGAGAAACAGTTCCGGTTGATGGTGTTGGGTGATGATGAAACACTAAATGAGGAAGGGGAGGTAGTGGCGATTGAGGTGGATGACTAAGAGAAGACGACGAGACCTTTGAATGCAAGGCCATGAGACTGTTTGGATTTACTGAGCCTACGATATCCGAAATCAAAACCATGCGATTGGAGGGTAAGCTACAGGGGGTGTCCGTTCTGATCTTAGTGGATAGTGGGGCAAGCCACAATTTCATATCTCCTTAAGTAACGACAGCGTTAGGGATGAAAGTGTCTTCAACCCGGGTGCTAGGTATCTAGTTAGGAGATGGACACAGGGAGACCACAACAGGAAAGTGCTCGAAAATCATAATTCAGCTGGGGAATATTACAGTAATAGTTGATGCTTATGTGTTGGATTTGGGTGGCTTTGATATGATTATGGGGTGTGGCATGGCTGCAAACGTTGGGGAAGGTGGTGATGGATTGGAAGGATATGACCATGAATTTTTAGTTGGTAGGAAGCACAGTGGAGTTACGAGGACAATCACCAGAGATGGCCTTGTCAAGGAGAAGCTGGCAATACCCATTAGAATCGGCCTCATTTCACAATTTAATAGAGGGGGTCAGAAGGGAGAATAGTGGTTTATTGTGGTCTACGGACATTGAAGCTGTAACAGAGAGTGACCAGGTGCTTTCCCCACAGCAGCAAGCTGAACTTCAGTAGCTGTTAACTCAGTTCTCTAACGTTTTTAAGGAGATTTATATTATAGCAAGGAGCTAGCCCTATAAGCATTCGACCGTATAGGTACCCCTGTAACACCCTTGTGGGGATGTCACATTTTTAATGCAATAAAATAAAAACTTACCCAAGTTATAAAACATTTGATACATAAATAATATGAGTTGTAAAATTTTTCCTTTTTATACTTGATAACGTTAAACAAAATAACATGGAATACAAAATAGGCAAAACATAATTACACTCCATAATATACATATGATTTTGTCTTAAGTATACAAATAATTTATAACTACAAATATTTAACAAGACAGTAAAAAGTTAGCATAATACTAAAATATAACATGCCCAAGTGCATCTCAAAGATTCCTAACCCTCCGATGGATCATTCTCAGAGAGATCATCGAATGACAGAAATCCTGGAGGTCTCACAGCTCTACGGACATGAGTCTATGTTGTCGACTCACTATTAAGCTCACTAGGCGCATGGAAAATCCCTCCCCAATAACGCCAAAGAGTCAAAGGCAACTCCAGATGTAAATACAGAGTAGTAGTAAAAATAATCTCCCCATCAAACTCTCTACACAGAGACACAGTCAGACATCCCACGTAGACTACCGATCCTCTATCCTCACGCAGTCGCCAGGCTTTCGAGCCTCCATGAAAATCTAGTCTCACAAAGCCAAAGAATCCAGGCAACGTCATGATCTCAAGATCAATCTAGATGGTAGGAGTGATCTAACGGCTCGCTGTCCTCGCACTGCTCACTCGGATGGCGCTCGTCCGGATACTGAATATCAAGAGGCTGTTCCTCTTCCTCTTCCTCAAACTCTTTACAAAACATAATAATAATACAGAGAAATACGTATAGAGAGGTGAGACAATCTACATCATTACCAGCATGGCAATAAAGAAAATGACAATACAAACAAATATCACAATAACACATACCATCATATCATATACAGTATATCAAATTAATACGTCATACATACTATCACAGTTTATAGTAAACATTAAAATGCAGATCATGGATGCCAATACATACTGACTCGTTCCTACTCCATGGAGTTAAACACATACATCAGAGAGAATGATCCGAAAAGAACTGATAGTACCTCAGGCTGCCCAACCAAACTATTACACTGTCCAACGTCGTGTCTATAGCCCACAGTCTAAAATATCGTATAGTAGTACACAGTCCAAATACATCGTGCACTACAGGCATTGTACATAATAGTCTCCATAAGATCTTGATTAAGAATAGCGTTTGTCGAGATCATTAGTGCGTTGCCCGTTACCACGGTCCAGAGGAGCTACCCACTGTCTATATATGGAATCATCCGCACACTAATGCCTCCAAGTTCAATTAATGAACCATACTACGCTTATCACACCCACAACATGATGTAATTCATCTCGTCAATCAATCGCCAATTTTCAACTAAATTGACAACACTCTAAATGCAAGATTAAGAATTATAATTACAAAAATACCCTTAGACTTAATATATTATCATATTTACAAAAATACTCTTAGTCACAATATTCCAAAATATAGTATGTCTCCACTTGACAATACTATCTCTCAACATATCCGGATCCACCATTTTGGCCCGACAGTAAAACTCACTGTTCCATTTAGTTGCATAAAAATTTTATCGCGTTTTCACAATCATGTCGCTTTTACAAACGTTCTTAAATCGCATAAATATATTTTGACATTTTTGAACATCGCGTAATGTTTTTAAATCGTTTTCTCAATCGTGTAAGATTTTTAAATCATTTTCTTGACCATATAGCTTTAAAATCATCATTTCGAATATGTGTAAGCTATTTCTAGTACTTTTAAACTACGTAAAATATTTTTCATACGTTATAAACATACTATGAAACCCTTTTCTTTTTATTTGTCTGATTTTAGTAAATTTTGGCAGTATTTTGCCTAGAAAATCATAAAATGGTATTTTTGACGTTTTTCTCTAAATGCTGCACATTTTAACCTTACCCAACAATTACACCTTGAAACTTGCTAACGCGCTTCAAAACTCAAAGAGTGAGCTCTACGTTAGTATTTTTCAAGTGTTCTTTTTAATTCTTACTTATAATAAATCCTTCTAATTTAAAATTCTAATTAGCTACTTAACCTACCTTAAAAAAATAACTTTGGAATTCAAATGTACATTAAATGGCATGTTGGCCAAAATTAACCTATCCTTTATCACTAATCATTAAATCATTTTCTAACTTCTAAATTATTCTTAAATTCATTGTGTCACCTAGATTCATTAAATCATTATTTTAGAAAATGATTGAGAACATTTTGGTTCTCTTTTTGTTGGAGAAGCCGTGAGCTCCTTTGTGTTCTTTGGAACATTCATGCAATCCTTACATGTTATTCACATCCTACATTAATAATCATACATTTATAACACATGCAATATATTTTTAAAGCTATAAACATGCTCACAATTAAAATCAATCACAAATAGGAAAGCAATAAACAACACACAAATGAATCCTTATGGATTCTTCACACACATACAATCCATTTTCTCATCACCACACAAGGTTGATGAGATTAAATCTCCCTCTTACATCTTGAAGACAAGGATCCCCTAGTCTCCTCCTCCTCTTTGATTTTCGTGTAGCTCTCAAAATAAATCCCTAAAATTCTTAAACAATTAGCAAAATCACAAACAAGGCTTAATATTGAAGAACCATAGAAAAATCATGGTTTAGAAAATCAAAAATAAAATTTTAAACCATAAAATCAAAAGTTTACCTATAGGGAAGCAAGATATAACTTGGATTTTGAAGTAGAAGGAGTAGGTTTTTCACAAAATCTTCTAAATGAAAAGTGTTTAGGAGGTGGTCTAGGTTTAGGAAATGTAAAGAGGAAAAATTATAGAAGATTGGTAGTGGATTTGGGGTGAGGGGCCGAAACTTAGAGAGAAAATGGAAAGGAAAGATGCTTGGTGTTCTTGGTATTTTTGAGAGAATATTAGGCTAAGCTTTAGGTGAATGAAAAAGTGAATAATGAGTGTGAAATGAGGAGGTGCAGCCGTGAGGTGAGTGTGTAGGTACTTTAGGAGATAAGTTTGGATAGTAAATATCAAGGTGTGTTCACATTAGGAAGGCACATGGCCTATGTCACCAATTGGTCACCTAATGGTCATGCAAGATGGTTCAAGAAGCTTGGAGAAGCCTCCCAAGGCTCCTTGGCCGTGTGGCCTTAATGGGATTAGGGACTTGGTTTGATTTTAATTAAACTTAATTACATGCTAATTAGATAGGTAGTTAATTAGGTTAGATTTCCTAATTACACTTAATTAACATTCTAATTACATAACTAATCAATTAACTAGGTCATTGCATATGTCATGCTTAGTCATGACTTCTAGATGAAATTAGGATATCTAATTAGTAACTAGATTAGAACTAATTAGTAATTAGGTTAGTCCACTTAGTTTTCTAATTAGGCAATTAAAATAACTTAATTAGGTTTACTTAGCTAATTAGTCAAGCCACTATATTTGACTCAATCCTAACCATTAAATTTAACTTTGTTTCCTATCCATTGATTTAATCTAAGGTGGATATCACTTAGTGATTTTATTAGGATTGTTCTCACACCATTGATTTGATCAACGGTCATGATCGAAGACATCTTAATCAAGCTTTACATCCAATGGTCCACTATAAAGTCCATGCCACTTTATTTGACCAATTCCTATTGGTTTAGAATTTAGTCAAGTTAGAAACGTTGACTGCTTTTCTAAATGCGGGTCCCACAGACTTTTTAGGGTCCATAGTCATTTTGGAGCAGATTTTTACTATTTTTGAGACAGTAGATACTGTCAAATAAATTAATATTATAATAATATAAAATTATTTTATTGCACAGTTAATTCCTAAAAATTAAAAGATTAATTTACATATCACTCATAATTGGGTTTAGTAAGATCCCCCAGCTCCGAATAATTAAAATAAGATTTTTTCGGCTAAAAATTATTATTTTCTTGACTCGGAGCAAATCACACACAACAGTCAAATACGCTCACGAAACAGTCAAATTCACTTTAATACTCACAAAAAATATAAAACAGTACACTTAGGATACTATTGTACTTAACTCAAAAGTTGGGGTGTTATAACTCTCCCCTACTAATAACAATTTCGTCCCTGAAATTCGTCGTACCTCAGAATAGGTGAAGGTATTGCTCCCTCATATTATCTTCTAGCTCCCAAGTAGCATCTCCCGTTACATCATTCCATATCACCTTTACCAGCTCAATCATCTTCCTTCGAAGCTGCTTTACTTTCTTGTCCTCAACTTAATAGGAAGTGTTTCATATGTCAAATTATCCTTCAATTGCACTTCATTTAGTTGTATAACATGCGTTGGATCTGGAATATATTTCCTCAACTGAGACACATGGAATACATTATGTAGGTTGGATAGAAAAGGTGGTAAGGCTATCTGGTAGACTACAGGACCTATCCGATGAATAATCTGATAAGGCCCTATAAATTTAGGAGTAAGCTTCCTAGATTTGATAACTCTCCCAACACCAGTCGTAGGTGTTACTCTTAAGAACACATGCTCACCTTTCTTAAATTCAAGAGGTCACCTTCGCTTATCAGCATAGCTCTTCTGTTGGCTCTGAGTCGTTCGCATTTTCTCCTGAATCATTTTCACCTTTTCTGTAGTCTGCTGCACAAGATCAGGCCCAATAGTCATACTTTCCCCATCTTGATACTAACACAAAGATGTTCGACATCATCGTCCATAAAGGGCTTCATAGGGTGCCATCCCTATACTTGAGTGAAAACTATTGTTGTAGGTGAATTCTGTCAAAGACAAGAATTCATCCCAACTCCCTTGTTGTTCCAACACACAAGCACGCAACAAATCTTCCAACGACTGAATTGTTCTCTCCTTTTGACCATCAGTCTATGGATAATAAGCAGAACTCAATCGCAGTTTAGTTCCTATGGCTTCTTGCAAACTTTGCCAGAACCTCGACGTAAACCTCGGATCTCTATTAGAAACTATACTTATGGGTACACCATGAAGTCTAACAATTTCACTGATGTACATCTGGGTCAATCGTTCCAATGAATACTTAATATTGATTGGCAGAAAGTGCGCTGACTTTGTAAGCCTATCAACTTTAACCCATATGGAATCATGACCCTTCCTTGTCCTTGGCAATCCGGTAACAAAATCCATCGAGATACTATCCCATTTCCACTCTGGAATAGTTAAAGGTTGTAATATACTGGCAGGTCTTTGATGTTCCACTTTTGCCTTCTGACAAATGAGACAGGACGCCACACGTTTCGCTACATCTTTCTTCATTCTTGGCCACCAAAATATCCATTTTAAGTCTTAATACATCTTTGTCATCCCCAGATGCATACTTAAATTACTAGTATATGCTTCATCCAAAATTGCTTTCTTAAGTTCGGGATAATCAGGTACACAAATTCTTCCTTCAAATCTTAAGATTCCATCGGATCCTTCTTCCACCGTCGCCTTATGACCTTGCTTCAAAAGTTCCTTTTCATTCTGTAAAAACAAATCCTCATCCTATTTTTCTCGGATTACTTCCAACAAGTTATTCAAAACCACAATGTTACTTAGACGAATCTTTCCTGGTACCAATTCCACTGACAACCATAGATCTCTAAATTGATTAATCAGCTCCTCCTCCTTTATCATCATTGTAGAGACACTGACTGCTTTTCTACTCAAGGCATCTGCCACCACATTCGCCTTTCTTGGATGGTATTGAAGTTGAAAATCATAGTCCTTCGAGAATTCCAACCATTGCCTCTGCCTCATGTTCAATTCCTTTTAATCAAATAAGTATTTCAAACTCTTGTGATCACTAAAGACATTGAACATAGCTCCATATAGAAAATGCCTCCACACTTTCAATGCAAAGACTAATGCCGTTAGTTCCAAATCGTGCATTGGGTAGTTCCTCTCATGGACCTTCAACTGTCTTGAAGCATAAACTACTACATTCCAATTCTGCATAAACATACATCCTAACCCTTGGTAAGAAGCGTCACAATACACCTCAAAAGATTTGTTAGGATCTGGTAAAATTAGCACTGGTGCAGTCGTCAATCTCTTCTTCAACTCTTGGAAACTCGCTTCACGTTCCTCCGTCCAATCAAAAGCTTGACTCTTCCTTGTGAGTTGTGTAAGTGGTCCAGCTATCTTGGAAAAACCTTCAATAAACCTTCGGTAATATCCAGCCAATCCAACAAAACTCCGGACCTCCGTCATTGTCTTAGGCCTTTCCCACTGTAAAATGGTCTCCACCTTTGACAGGTCTACCGCAATACCTTCCTTGGAAATCACATGACCTAGAAATTGAACCTCTTTCAACCAAAATTCGCATTTTGCCAACTTCGCATACAGCTTCTTCTCTTTCAAAATCTGGAGAACTATACTGAGATGTTCAACATGCTATTCTTGACTTTGAGAGTAGATCAGAATGTCATCAATAAAAACAACGACAAATCTATTTAGGTACGGATGAAAAATCCTATTCATGTAGTCCATGAATATTGCAGGAGCATTCGTCACTCCGAATGGCATCACTTGATACTCATAATGCCCATAACGAGTTTGAAAAGCTGTCTTAGGTACATCATCTACCTTGACACGAATCTGATGATAACCTAATCGTAGATCTATCTTAGAGAAAACAACGACTCCCTTCAACTGATCCATCAAATCATCAATTCTCGGGAGTGGATACTTATTCTTTATCGTGACCTTGTTCAGCTGACGATAATCTACACAAAGTCGAGAGGTTCCATCCTTCTTCTTGACTAGCAGTACTGGTGCTCCCCACGGTGAAACGCTAGGTCGCACAAACTGTTTCTCCAACAGTTCCTCCAATTGCTTCTTCAATTCTACCAACTCTACAGGTGACATCCGATATGGTGCAATCGAAATAGGACCTGCTCTCGGCACCAAATCGATAGAGAACTCGATCTCCCTCTCTGGTGCAAACTGGGTACATCATCAGGAAAAATCTCTGAAAACTCATTAACGATAGGAATAACGCTCACATCTTTCTCACTCTTGACTTCTAAAGAAGATAGCAACATATAACCCTAAGCTCCATTTCTCAACAATGACTTGAATTTAATGGCAGTCAAGAATCTAGAACTTTCTTCCTTAGGAAAAACTATGGTTTTGCTTGCATAATATATTAGGATATGGTTAGAAGATAACCAATCCATTCCTAGTATTACGTCTATCTCAACAAGAGGTAAACAAATTAAATTGATCGAAAACTCATGATCCTTTATAATGATAGGATAATTCAGACATATTTTGAATGTAACAACAGGCTTGGCAGTCAGCGTAGAAACAATCAATTGAAAACTAAGAGAAGACATAAGCAGTTTCAATCGTTCCACACAATCATATGCAATAAAGGAATGCGTTGCATCCGAATCATATAACACAATCAAAAGATTACCTTCAATGATACCTTCCCCCTGAATAAGATCTTCCGACTGAGAAGCTTCAGTTCTAGTAATCGTATATACTCGTCTTCCAGATCGCGGCTGAGTAGCATGAACGTTACTCACAATAGGCTTCCTTTCCAGCTGAGTGCAATCCCTAGAAACATGTCCAGGTTTTCTGCAATTGAAGCAAATCGTTCCTCTGATCAAACAATCCGTAGATATATGGCCACTCTTTCCACACTTAAAACATCTTGGCATAAACACCACATTTTGACCAGCTCTGTTACCACTAGAACTTCCCCCAACAGACGGACGTTGAGGCTGACTTCCCAGTGGTCTCGAATAACGCTTGCGCTGAAACCAGTTATTGCTATTGTTGCCTTCTCTTTGGAACCTATTTAGTCTAAAGTTGCGATTTCTGGGATCTCGGGACGACTCTAACTCCTCGAGTCGTTGAAAAATATCCATCAAAGCAGGAAATTGCCTTATCCTCATAGGTAGCATTGCTCGCCTCAGCTCTACCCTCAGTCCATCCTCAAACTTACGACATTTCCATATCTCATCAGGTTGAATTTGAAAATACCTTGAGAACTGTGACAAGCTCTTAAACTTAGCAGCATACTCCCCAACAGTCATGTTACCCTGACGCAAACCAAGAAATTCCATCACCTTGGCATGTCGGGCACTACCAGGAAAGTACTTCTCCAAAAATACTTCACTGAACACCTCCCAAGTAATTTCAGTCCTTTCAGCTTATAATAATTGGCGGGTTCCTCTCCACCAATTTTCGGCATCTACTCTCAACATAAAAGTAGCATACGTCACCTTTCTATTATCTTCGCACTCCATTCGTTCAAATACCCTTTCCAAGTCTTAGACCCAAAGACTTGCCTTCTCGGGGTCAAACTCGCTTCTAAACTACGACGAGTTGTTGCGCCTAAACTCAGACAAATTCAGAGCATCAACAGTTGCATCTTGGTATTGAGCTGTTTGTTGATTTTGTTGGGTAATCATTTCCGCCATCCACTGCATAGCCTCAGCAGCTGCAGTCATTGGGTCCAGATTACGTCCCGCATTTGCACGTATTCCTCTTCCGCCAGACATTTCTTTCTTCAATCATAACAAAATAGAGTCATATGTAACCTTTCAGAAACAAATCACAGAGAATCACACAACACAAGCAAAAACAAACCCAACCACAACCCCAAAAGACGCTAACTTGGGCTCTGATACCAACTAATGTAACACCCTTGTGGGGATGTCACATTTTTAATGCAATAAAATAAAAACTTACCCAAGTTGTAAAACATTTGATACATAAATAATATGAGTTATAAAATTTTTTCTTTTTATACTTGATAACGTTAAACAAAATAACATGGAACACAAAATAAGGCAAAACATAATCACACTCCATAATATACATATGATTTTGTCTTAAGTATACAAATAATTTACAACTACAAATATTTAACAAGACAGTAAAAAGTTAGCATAATACTAAAACATAACATGCCCAAGTGTACCTCAAAGATTCCTAACCCTCCGATGGATCACTCTCAGAGAGATCATCGAATGACAGAAATCCTGGAGGTCTCACAGCTCTACGGACAAAAGTCCGTGCTGTCGACTCACTACTAAGCTCACTAGGCGCATGGAAAATCCCTCCCCAATAATGCCTAAGAGTCAAAGGCAACTCTAGATGTAAATACAGAGTAGTAGTAAAAATAATCTCCCCATCAAACTCTTTACACAGAGACACAGTCAGACGTCCCACGTAGACTACCGATCCTCTATCCTCACGCAGTCGCCAGGCTTTCGAGCCTCCATGAAAATCTAGTCTCACAAAACCAAAGGATCCAGGCAACGTCATGATCTCAAGATCAATCTAGATGGTAGAGGTGATCTAATGGCTCGCCATCCTCGCACTGCTCACTCGGATGGCGCTCATCCGGATACTGAATATCAAGAGGCTATTCCTCTTCCTCTTCCTCAAACTCTTTACAGAATATAATAATAATGCAGAGAAATACGTATAGAGAGGTAAGACAATCTACATCATTACCAGCATGGCAATAAAGAAAACGACAATACAAATAAATATCACAATAACACATACCATTATATCATATACAGTATATCAAATTAATACGTCATACATACTATCACAGTTTATAGTAAACATTAAAATGCAGATCATGGATGCTAATGCATACTGACTCGTTCCTACTCCATGGAGCTAAACACAGACATCAGAGAGAATGATCCGAAAAGAACTAATAGTACCTCAGGCTGCCCAACCAAACTATTACACTGTCCAACGTCGTGTCTATAGCTCACAGTCCAAAACATTGTGTAATAGTACACAGTTCAAATACATCGTGCACTACAGGCATTGTACATAATAGTCTCCACAAGATCTTGATTAAGAATAGCATTTGTCGAGATCATTAGTGTGTTGCCCGATACCACGGTCCAGAGGAGCTACCCACTGTCCATATGTGGAATCATCCGCACACTAATGCCTCCAAGTTCAATTAATGAACCACACTACGCTTATCACACCCACAACATGGTGTAATTCATCTCGTCAATCAATCGCCAATTTTCAACTAAATTGACAACACTCTAAAAATGCAAGATTAAGAATTATAATTACAAAAATATCCTTAGATTCAATATATTATCATATTTATGAAAATACCCTTAGTCACAATATTCCAAAATATAGTATGTCTCCACTTAACAGTACTATCTTTCAACATGTCCAGGTCCACCACTTTGGCTCGACAGTAAAACTCACTGTTCCATTTAGTCGCATAGAAATTTTATCGCGTTTTCACAATCACATCACTTTTACAAACGTTCTTAAATCGCATAAATATATTTTGACATTTTTGAACATCGCGTAATGTTTTTAAATCGTTTTCTCAATCGCGTAAGATTTTTAAATCATTTTCTTGACCATATAGCTTTAAAATCATTATTTCGAATACGTGTAAGCTATTTCTAGTACTTTTAAACTACGTAAACTATTTTTCATATGTTATAAACATACTATGAAACCCTTTTCTTTTTATTTGTCTGATTTTAGTAAATTTTGGCAGCATTTTGCCTAGAAAATCATAAAATGATATTTTTGACATTTTTCTTTAAATGCTGTACATTTTAACCTTACCCAACAGTTACACCTTGAAACTTGCTAACACACTTCAAAACTCAAAGAGTGAGCTCTACGTTAGTATTTTTCAAGTGTTCTCTTTAATTCTTACTTATAATAAATCCTTCTAATTTAAAATTCTAATTAGCTGCATAACCTACCTTAAAAAAAATAACTTTGGAATTCGAATGTACATTAAATGGTATGTTGGCCAAAATTAACCTATCCTTCATCACTAATCATTAAATCATTTTCTAACTTCTAAATTATTCTTAAATTCATTGTGTCACCTAGATTCATTAAATCATTATTTTAGAAAATGGTTGAGAACATTTTGGTTCTCTTTTTGTTGGAGAAGCCGTGAGCTCCTTTGTGTTCTTTGGAACACTCATGCAATCCTTACATGTTATTCACATCCTACATTAATAATCATACATTTATAACACATGCAATATATTTTTAAAGTTATAAACATGCTCACAATTAAAATCCATCACAAATAGGAAAGCAATAAACAACCACACAAATGAATCCTTATGGATTCTTCACACTCATACAATCCATTTTCTCATCACCACGCAAGGTTGATGAGATTAAATCTCCCTCTCACCTCTTGAAGACTATGATCCCCTAGTCTCCTCCTCCTCTTTGATTTTCGTGTAGCTCTCAAAATAAATCCCTAAAATTCTTAAACAATTAGCAAAATCACAAACAAGGCTTAATATTGAAGAACCATGGAACAATCATGGTTTAGAAAATCAAAAATCAAATTTTAAACCATAAAATCAAAAGTTTACCTTTAGGGAAGCAAGATAAAACTTGGATTTGAAGTAGAAGGAGTAGGTTTTTCACAAAATCTTCTAAATGAAAAGTGTTTAGGAGGTGGTCTAGGTTTAGGAAATGTAAAGAGGGAAAATTATAAAAGATTGGTAGTGGATTTGGGGTGAGGGGCCGAAACTTAGAGAGAAAATAGAAAGGAAAGAAGCTTGGTGTTCTTGGTATTTTTGAGAGAATGTTAGGCTAAGCTTTAGGTGAATGAAAAAGTGAATAATGAGTGTGAAATGAGGAGGTGCAGCCATGAGGTGAGTGTGTAGGTAATTTAGGAGACAAGTTTGGATAGTAAATATCATGGTGTGTTCACATTAGGAAGGCACATGGCCTATGTCACCAATTGGTCACCTAATGGTCATGCAAGATGGTTCAAGAAGCTTGGAGAAGCCTCCCAAGGCTCCTTGGCCATGTGGCCTTAATGGGATTAGGGACTTGGTTTGAATTTAATTAAACTTAATTACATGCTAATTAGATAGGTAGTTAATTAGGTTAGATTTCCTAATTACACTTAATTAACATTCTAATTACATAACTAATCAATTAACTAGGTCATTGCATATGTCATACTTAGTCATGACTTCTAGATGAAATTAGGATATCTAATTAGTAACTAGATTAGAACTAATTAGTAATTAGGTTAGTCCACTTAGTTTCCTAATTAGGCAATTAAAATAACTTAATTAGGTTTACTTAGCTAATTAGTCAAGCCACTATATTTGACTCAATCCTAACCATTAAATTTAACTTTGTTTCCTATCCATTGATTTAATATAAGGTGGATATCACTTAATGATTTTATTAGGATTGTTCTCGCACCATTGATTTGATCAACGGTCATGATCGAAGACATCTTAATCAAGCTTTACATCCAATGGTCCACAATAAAGTCCATGCCACTTTATTTGACCAATTCCTATTGGTTTAGAATTTAGTCAAGTCAGAAACGTTGACTGCTTTTCTAAACGCAGGTCCCACAGACTTTTTCGGGTCCATGGTCATTTTGGAGTAGATTTCTACTATTTTTGAGACAGTAGGTACTGTCAAATAAAATAATATTACAATAATATAAAATTATTTTATTGCACAGTTAATTTCTAATAATTAAAAGATTAATTTACATATCACTCGGAATTGGGTTTAGTAAGATCCCCCCGTTCTGAATAATTAAAATAAGATTTTTTCGGCCAGAAAATTATTATTTTCTTGACTCGGAGCAAATCACACACAACAGTCAAATACACTCACGAAATAGTCAAATTCACTTTAATACTCACAGAAAATATAAAACAGTACACTTAGGACACTGTTGTACTTAACCTAAAAGTTGGGGTGTTACAACCCCTATCATCATAAGGATGAGATCGAGAGACAGGTGTAGGATATGCTAGAGCAAGGGATTATTAAACACAGTTCCAGTGCTTTTTCCATCCCGATGATCTTGGTGAAGAAGAAAGATGAATCTTGGCGTTTATGTGTTGACTATAGGGCACTAAACAAGGTGATAGTGCCTGATAAATACCCCATTCTAGTGGTGGATGAGCTTCTAGATGAACTATATGGGGCATGTTATTTTTCCAAACTGGACCTCAAGTCGGGTTTTCATTAAATTAGAGTTAAGGAGGAAGATGTTCACAAGACAGCGTTCCGGACCCACGAAGGACATTATGAGTTCTTAGTCATGCCATTTGGGTTGACCAATGCTCTAGCGACCTTCCAAGCCACCATGAATCAGACCTTTAAGCCTTATCTCCGAAGATTTGTGCTTTTTTTTTATGACATCTTAGTATATAGTATTGATTGGGTAACTCTCCTGGCCCATCTCTCTCAGGTTCTTGAGGTACTGTAGCACACCCACTTCGTGGCCAATAAAAAAAAGTGTAGTTTTGGCAGCCGCCAAGTGGAATATCTGGGCCATATAATTTCGGGACAGGGAGTGGCAGTAGACCTGGCGAAGATCAAGAG
The DNA here is from genome assembly GCA_029884595.1 of Ormosia semicastrata. NCBI lineage: Eukaryota > Viridiplantae > Streptophyta > Magnoliopsida > Fabales > Fabaceae > Ormosia > Ormosia semicastrata. The sequence continues at coordinate 76,997,770 of JAQQTO010000061.1, forward strand.
TGTCCTTGAATGGCCTATTCCTCACAATGTCAAAGGAGTGAGGGGTTTCTTGGGGCTCACGGGGTACCATCGGAAGTTTATTTCTAGATATGGCAAGATTGCAAAGCCTCTAACAAAGTTGACTAAGAAAGAAGGCTTCCATTGGGGACCCGAGGCACTTAAGGCATTCAAGGAATTAAAAAGGGCAGTGACCAGCTCTCCCATGTTGACACTACCAAACTTCTCTCAACCTTTTGAGATAGAGTGTGATGCTTTCGGTAGAGGAGTTGGGGCGGTATTAATGCAACAAGGTAAGCCAATAGCTTATTTTAGCAAGGCACTTTCCAAAAATAATCTTGCTAAATCTGCCTACGAAAAGGAGTTGATGGTTTTGTTGTTAGCTGTCCAACATTGGCGTCACTACTTGTTAGGGAGGAATTTCTTAGTATATTCTGACCAAAAAAGCTTATGTCATCTACTGCAGTAGAGGATCACCACCTCAGACCAGCAATGATGGATAGCTAAGCTCTTGGGGTATCATTTTAATGTAATTTATAAACCAGGGCCTGAAAATAAAGTCGCAGATGCACTGTTGAGAATGTATGAGGAAGGGGAATTAAGGGTGTATGTTTCTTCTCCTATATGGTTACAAGATCAGTGATGCACACTTTTTAATTGTCGCATTTGCAAACCCAAGTGCAGGTTGTCTCAAGTAATAAATTTCTCGGTGAGTCCGAGGTCGATCCACAGGGAATTGTTGAAGATTAAGATGAAGTAAATATTTTGTGACTACGATAAAAATTATTTACTTGGGTTAAAAGATCCACTCTTGGTAAATAAAGGAAAAGTAAGATTAATTCCTTTTATAACTCAATTAGAATCCTCGCAACATGGAGGTTCTAATCGGAAAATACAACGTTAAAAGTCTATTAAAATAATATACGTAATTATATTATGTTTCCTTTAATCATCTATTAATATCATCACTCATAAATGGGATCAAGCATTCACTGTGCTAATATTTTGTCTACAATAAATCAAGATCTCCACTTTACAAGGAGAGTTTCTAACACCAACACTTGTAAATGGGTTAAAGCATTCATTGTGCCAATCTCTTGTCTACAACAAATCAAGAACTCCACTTTACAAGGAGAGTTTCTAAATTGATTAGAAAAAAAATACAATACGAAATAAAATAATATACGTAATTATATTATATTTCCTTTAATTATTACCACCACTTGTAAATGGGTTAAAGCATTTACTGTGCCAATATTTTGTCTACAATAAATCAAGAACTCCACTTTACAAGGAGAGTTTCTAACACCACCACTTGTAAATGGGTTAAAGCATTCATTGTAGACAAGAGATTGGCACAATGAATGCTTTAACCCATTTACAAGTGGTGGTAATAATTAAAAGAAATATAATATAATTACGTATATTATTTTATTTCATATTGTATTTTGTTTCAATCAATTTAGAAACTCTCCTGTAAAGTGGAGTTCTTGATTTGTTGTAGACAGAGAGATTGGCAACGATGAATGCTTTAACCCATTTACAAGTGTTGTGTTAGAAACTCTCCTTGTCAAAGTGGAAATCTTGATTTATTGTAGACAAAATATTGACACAATGAATGCTTGATCCCATTTATGAGTGATGATATTAATAGATGATTAAAGGAAACATAATATAATTACGTATATTATTTTAATGGACTTTTAACGTTGTATTTTTCGATTGGAACCTCCATGTTGTGAGGATTCTAATTGAGTTATAAAATGAATTAATCTTACTTTTCCTTTATTTACCAAGAGTGGATCTTTTAATCCAAGTAAATAATTTTTACCGTAGTCACAAAATATTTACTTCATCTTAATTTTCAACAATTCCCATGGATCGACTCTGACTCACCGAGAAATTTATTACTGAGACAACCCGCACTGGGTTTGCAAATGCGACAATTAAAAAGTGTCACATCATCAAGTTTTTTAACTTGACCGATTCTTTGGAGACTTGTTTTGAAGAATAAATTTTTGGTATAAATATTTTTCTACATAGTAAAAAGTGAATAACATGTGAATAATGTGAATAATGCATGAATAGTGTGTGAATAGTGTGTGAATAGTAATGTGAATAGTATGAATAGTAAAAAAGTAAAAAAATAAAAAAAATAAAAAAATTTGTGTGAATAATGTGAATAGTATGAATAGGATAAATAGCGTGTGAATAGTATAAATAGTAAAAAAGTAAAAAAATAAAAAAAATAAAAAAATTTATAATAATAATATAAAATAATAATAATAAAATTAAAAAAAAGAAAGATGTGTGAATAGTGTAAATAGTAAAAAAGTAAAAAAAGGTAAAAAGTAAAAAAAGATTATATAAAAAAATGGAAAAAAAGAAGGTGGTCACACCCGTGACCACCCAAAAAAAAAAATGAAAAAAAAAAAGAAAAAATAATAATAATAAAATGGAAATAAGTGAATAAAAGGAAAACTCACGTGAAGGTTGGAAGGATGGAAATGATGGTGAAAGGTTTTAGACATAGTGGAGTAGGTGGTGGCTATAGTGGTGAGTCACAAATGATGATGAAAGGTTTTGGACATAGTAGAGTAGGTGGTGGCTATATTGGTGGGTCACGTTTTTGAGAAAAAAAATGGTGGAGTTTTGACTATTGTGGGTGGATTGTACGTGGAGTTGGATTTTTCTGTACATACTAACATACTAACAGTGGGAGAATCTCTCCCTTTTATCTTTGCATACTAATTTAGTGGAAGTACCTCTCCTTTTTATTTTTTATTTTGTACATATTAACTCAGTGGGGGTAATTCTCCCTTTTAATTTTTGTAAATATTAACAGTGGGGGGATTCTCTCCCTTTTATTTTTATTTATTTATTTTTTGTCCTTACTAATTAGTGGGGTTAATTCTCCCTTTTATTTTCTTGTCTAGTGGGGGAACCTCTCCCTTTTACTTTCTGTAATTTACTTTTTGCACTTTATTATTTTTTGTATTTTATTTTTTGCACTTTTTTTTTTTGTTATTTATTCTTTGTCATTTATTTTTGTTATTTATTTATTTATTTATTTTTTTCATTTATTTTTTGTTTACTAATTTACTAACTTACTAACTTTCTTACTAACTATCTAACTTTTTACTTTACCCGCTTCTAACACTTTAATTTACTGCATACTAACTTTTTTATTTTTTTTTTGCTAATTTTTTTTATTTGGTGGTTGGTTTATTACCCCACCTTTGTTATTTTTTTTATTATTATTTTTTTAGTGGTTGGTTTATTACCCCACCATTTTTAATTTTTTATTTGGTGGTTGGTTTATTACCCCACCTTTGTTAATTTTTTATTTATTTATTGGTGGTTGGTTATTACCACACCTTGTTAATATTTATTTATTACGTATTAATATATATATATTTGGTGGTTGGTTTATTACCGCGCCTTTGTAAATATTTATTTGGTTCTTTGGATTTATACCACACCTTTGTATATATTTCTTATTTTTTATTTTTCTATTTCTTCTTCTATTTTGATATGTGTAATTAATTTGTGTGTTTTTAGGGTAAAAACGTAACTTGATTCAATCGACATGTATTAAGATTGAAATTTTAATCAATTTCTTTTCTACTCAATTTGAGTGCCTATTATGGTTCATAATGCTTTTATGAATTGGCCACTCATAAATTGATCTAGTGGGTATATGTGTAACCCGAAATGTTTGCATATGACCTAGACCATAAATAATAAAGTGCCATGATTTATAATCATCTAGGAATGGAGGTTATAGGTTGTGTGGGAGAATTGTGGTTTTTTTCCATGAGAATCCATAAAGTAAAAGTTTGAGCCTTTAAATGTTTTTAAATTACTGATTCTCCCCATCAATTGAATGACTAGAAATTGATTAGAAGGAAAGTCCCAAAGCTACTCTATTGTCTATGATAGATTATTGAATCCAGTGAAGTCTGTCCCTAGTATTCTAATTTCATGTGTTTTCATTTTAAAATATAAATACAAAAAAAAATAAAAAATAAAAAAAACTTTGTTTTCTCTTTTTCTTCGAATTTCGTGTGTCTTAGTGTTTGTTTTTCTTTTCTTTTTAAATAGTCAACTTTATTTTGACCTTTTGGTCATTCGTCGATTTTCTCAACAAGTTTTTGTAAACCTAGGTTGATACGGTGGATTTTGTTGCTTCAAGAATCCAAAATGAGCCAAAAATGTTTTGTCCATACTTACAATAGGCTCATTTTTTTTTTAAATTACACCTATCAATGATTTTTTTTCTCTGATGAATTTTTAATTTCATGTCTTGGTTTGCCAAAATTGTCAATTTTTCTTGTAACAAGCGAAGTTGTTCTTTGTGGATGGTTTCCGCAAATAAAAAAAAAGACAATATTTTTCATTAAAAAATGGCCTGAGTAAGGAGTCATTAGATGAATTTTTTTTTTTTACTTTTGAGACGCATTCTTTTGAATTTGTGCAGTGTGAATTTATTAATTTATGGAATCTCTTCAAAGGCAAGTAAGCGCGTTACAGTCTTGGGAATCTGACTCAAAAAGATCCTATTTGTCAATTTATAAGAAAATTGGATGGGAAGCTTATCCTCGACTCATAGAAGGCGTTTAAGCCGTTACTGGATGTAAAACCAGAGGAAGATGTGAGCCACAATCACAACTACATGTATATATTTTCTTGTATATGTTCTTCTTATGACAGCCCTGATCCAGTAGCAACTCAGATAGATTGGTCAGAAAGAAATGTTGCGGGAAGCAGTAAGAAAAGTAAGCCAGTTCAAACACTCCAATTATTTAAATAATTACAAGCTTTGGTTTTGTTCATCGTATTTTGTTTCTGTTTATATTTGTGTGAGGTTTCTCTTTTCAGTAATTGCGGTAACAGGTATTATCTTCTATCTTTTTCCTTTCTATTTTTTAACATTGAGGACAATGTTGTGATCTAGTTGGGGGGAAGGATAGTTGTGTAAAAAAATGTATAAAAAAAATAGTAAGTGTGTTTATGTTTGTCGTCTGTAGAGTTGTGTAAAAAAAAACCAAAAAAAAAATTTAGAAAGTGTGTGTATTAATATGTTTGTTGTGTTTATATGTTTGTCAATAACTACTAAACCAGTTAAGGATGGTAGAGTAAGGAGTAAATTTTACTCTTGAGATGCATCTTAGTTAGGGTAGAGAACTAGTTTGTGTGGAAGTAGCAAATGGATTCAAGGAAAATTTGCATGATTGAGTAAATTGTCTTCTTTCTTAAAATTCACATGCTTGGTTATGGATGTTGAATTGGTGGACTGAGAATGATAGAATTATGCCTTGTGAGATTTTGAGCCTATTGATGAATGGATTGAACATTTGTACCATTCTCTTCTTTCTTGTGTGAATCTCACTCATGGAATTGTTACTCTAGAACTTGCTTTGATTCTTTTTGAGACTATATTTTCATATGCATACATAAAAATGATTGAGGTATTTTCTTGAATTAACTACTTTGACCAAATAGCCAACTTTATATATTTTCCCTTATTTAACCCCTTTGAGCCTATTTGATCATTTTTGTTTCGAACTCATTATGTGCCTTAAATGAAAAATCATGTTCTTACCTGACCTTAGGGAATAAGAGAGCATTGACTTTGTCATTCGATGAGTTCTTGAACAAGTGTAGGGGTGTGTATGCAGAATGGTTAAAAAAAATGTATATATGATGTTCTTTTTGTAAAAAAAAAAAAGTCAAAAAAATGTAAAAAGAAAAAAAATAGGTCAACAAGGCAATAAAGGAAGGGAAAATAATATGTAAAGGAAATTTATATTAGGTGGAGTAGGAATGAACTTTCATGCTTGTTAATTGAACTCAACTCTCATGCTCTTTTATTCTCTGGTATTTAACTTGTCATATCCATATTACCTCCTCCTTTACCTTGACCCCATTACAACCTTGAATAAAGTCCTCATGATTTGTGTGTGCATGTGTTTTGAGTAGTGGAGAAATAGAAGACAAGCAAGCTTATGGTAGTGCACTTTTCATGGGTTGAATTGAGTGAAATACCTACCTTTTAAACACTTGAGGGAGTGAGAGTGAATCTTGTGAAGATCTATCATTCTTGATTCATTCTTTTCAACTGAAGTTTCCTTGCTTGTTGGTTTGAGATGCAAAGACATGTTACCTCATGAATGTTTTGATCCTTGAATGTCTAGTTGCTCTTCTTAAGTCATTGAATCCTTTGAAATTTTTAATTTTTGAGTTTGTGTTATTTTTTTTCTTTATTCCTTGGTTTTTGTCTTTTGTGTTTTGCCCAGGAATGCAAAAGTTAAGTGTGGGGGAATTATAAAGAGAGAAAGAAAGAATGAAAATTGAAGAATTGAGGAGAGGAGGGAGGAATTCCTCCTCTGTTTCCTGCCTCTGCATCTCCAGAATCCCCCTCCCCTCCTATGCGTTTTTCTTTCATTTGATTGCCTATTTATAGGCAATTTGAAGTGGAGCTACAGTAACGCTACAGTATGCTATAGTGATCTACAGTGATGCTACAGTAATGCTACAATAATCTACAGTAACGAAACTTAACGATTAAGTTTCTGATATTTTATTTATTATTATTTTATTTATTAATATTATAATAATTGAGCAAATGCACAGTCGTGTGTCCAATTTTTTTCATTTTTGAGAGAAGTGGTCTTCATGAAAGTTGTAGGCCTGAATATTTACTTTAAAATGACTTTAGTTTGAGTCCAAAATCATTCCTAGAACTCAAGATATGGTCTAATTACTACAAAGTGTTTAGACCCGATTTCAGCTCCTCTATTTTGAATTCAAAGCCCAATATCATCTTCAAAGAGTCTGATTCTGGAAAAGTGTTCAACATCAAAGTTGTAGGGAATTGTCTTAGCTTTCCTACAAGACCAAAATCACATCAATAAGATATTTGTAACTCAATTTATAGCCAGTTTACTAAACATTGCCAAAGAGATAATTACGGTTAATTTATGCAATAATTTATTTAATTGTCTAATTCGGCTCAAAATCATAAAATGTATCAAAACTAACTTAATTAAGCCAAATTGAACCTTAAGAAGTCTAGTGAGAGGATTACAAAATGTATAAAATACAATGTTATCAATCAGGATGTACAAAGAGAAGTGCAAAATGGCCCCATCTTGAAACAAATCATTTCAAATCTTATACAAGATTCCAGTTCTAGACTTGGGTTCTGTTGGAAGCTGGGCATTTTATTCTACAAGAACAGACTTGTCATCTCGTCCAAATCAGCATACATACCCTTGCTCTTGGAGGAATTCCATTCATCACCAACGGGGGGTCATTCTGGGTTTTTGAGAACTTATCGAAGGATTACTGGGAATTTGTACTAGTTGGGAATGAAAAAGACTATTCAAGAGTTTGTTAGAGCTTGTGATGTGTGTCAAAGATAGAAATACACGGCCTTCTCTCCCTCTGGTTTACTGCAGCCATTATCGATTCCTAATCAAATTTAGGAGGACATCTCTTTGGACTTTATTACAGGTCTACTGAAATCAAAGGGGTTTGAGGCAATACTAGTTGTGGTGGATCGACTTTCTAAGTATGGGCATTTCATCACTTTGAAGCATCCCTACACAGCCCAGAGGATTGCAGAGGTTTTTGCTAAGGAGGATGTGCACTTGCATGGGGTTCCTCAAACCATTATCAGTGATAGAGACCCTCTTTTTATTAGTCTCTTTTGGAAAGAATTGTTCCGCTTACAAGGTATTGCGCTCAAAATGAGTTCTTCATATCACCCGAAAACAAACGGGTAGACCGAGGTTGTTAATAGGTGCTTGGAGGCATACCTGAGATATTTTGCAAAGCAACCTAGGAACTGGTCTTATTGGGTACCTTGAGCTGAATTGTGGTATAATACCACTTTTCATGTATCAACATGGACCACCCCATTTGAGGTTGTGTATGAGAGGAAGCCACTAACATTGGTGCGATTTTTGTAAGGAGAAACTAAGGTTGAGGTAGTAGCATTAGACCTGCTAGACCGAGATGAGGCCTTGAAACAACTAAAATATCATCTGACCAAGGCTTAGGAGCAGATGAAGAAATACGTAAATAACAAGAGAAAGGATCAAACATTCTTAGTTGGAGAATGGGTTTTCCTCAAACTCAGACCCCATAGGTAGTAAACAGTGGCAAAAAGGATCAACCAAAAATTAGCTCCAAGGTATTTTGGACCCTTCCCAATTTTGGAAAATATGGGAACAGTATCCTACAAGCTTAAGTTGCCAAATTCTTTGAGAATTCACCCAGTGTTTCATGCTTCTCAACTTAAAAAGGCAATTGGTAATTATTCAGCTGAAGCTTCTTTACCCAAAGGCATGGAGGTGGAGTTGAATGAGAATGAAGAGCTAGAGAGTGTGCTTGCTAGTAAGGAGATTAATGAGATTGGGAGAACAACCAAACAGTGGGTGGTCAAGTGGTGGGGTAGAGCAGTTGAAGATATTACTTGGGAAGATGACTTTGTTCTTAAAAGCCAATTTCCTCACTTCAGCCTTAAGGACAAGGCTGCTCTTCCAGGAAGGGGCAGTGATAGGACCTTCAGGTCCAACTCTGATACTGAGCATGAATTGGATCAGGTGCTGGACTTGAATCCAAAGAAGCCCATCATTTGGAGAGTATATTCTAGAAGAAAGAAAGTGGGTCCAAGAGAGAGTTTGTTAGAGATATGGCATGTGGTTACTGCATGAGAAGGGGGGAATTCTGTTAGCATTAGGAATCAATAGGATTGTATGGGGAGTGAGGGATTCATTCATGCATTTTTGGTATCAAGATAGTTAGGAGAGTATCTCTCTGTGTAGGAGCCATAGGCTCTGGTAACCTATTCCTTCCTTGTAAGAGCTCTAGCAACTCCTCTTTACATTGAATAATACTACTTGGCCGGAATTCTTTTTGGGGTTTCTATCATCATCCCACAAGGATTAAGTTATTAATTACTAAATTTGCTGAAAGTGTCACTATTTAAGCTAACAAGAAAGAAAGTTGTTGCAAATTCAATTAAAAAGAAATATAAGTAAGCAAAACAATAAATCAAAGGAGTGAAAAATAATGGTATTAAAGCATTAGAGTTCAGACTTCACTTGAACTCTTTAAATGTACATTTAAAAATTGGTTTAACTATGTTTTATTTCAATGATTTATTGTCAATTTCTAAAATTAATTAATATTCAATCCCTTGGTATATTAATCCTCTTATACTGTTAGAAATTAACTAATCCCTTAGTCTAACCCTAAATAGAAAGGCATTATCAAGAACGAGGAAATTAAAAAAAAGACCACATAATCCACAACGTCTATTCCTAGTGATTTTAGAAATTATGGTATTTATCACATGTTCTAAGTTCATGCAAATTTTTTCAAATCATATATTAACCCAAAAAATTATTCCCAAATTGATCAGGTTTAGAAAACATTAAGAATAGAGATAAACATATAAATCATGAAATAGAAACATAAATTAAACCCATAAAAGAAGTTACATAATCAACGTTCAAGATCCATCATCCCCTAACAAAAGAAAAATTAGTTATACATGGAAAAAAAAGAACACAAAGGAAAAAATATGACAAACTCCATTGTAGAAAGGTGGAAAGGTTGAAGAAAATTCTTAATCTTCAAGCCTAATTGCGCCCACACCACATTAGGGTTTGTGCCTCTTGACGGCTGCTACGTTCTGTCCAAGTGCCTGTTGAATTTGGCAAAAATTTTCTTTAAATAAAGAAAATCATGCTACTATTACGCATTCAGCACTCAAGTCTGCCTGAGCGCTGGGACACTTAAGTGGAACTCTCCTGCGCGCGTTGCGCGCTCAAGCGTTAGGTTTTAGCGCTCAAGCGCTGGACCCTGAATGCAATTTTCTTCATTTTATTGCTTGCTCATTCGTCTAAATTTTTTCATGTGCAATAACCTATCAAAAACACGTAATAAAAACACAATTAAAATACTAAAAATATAATAAGACTTGAGAACAAAACTAAATCAAAAAGATTAAAAGAGGATGAAAACCCAAGATTTTGAACTGTAAAAATATGAATTTTTACAGGTTTATCACTCCTCCAAGCTTAATATTTTGCTTATCCTCAAGCAAAAGAAAAATAAAACAAAACAAAACAAAAAGACTAAATAAATAAAAACTTAAAACACACAGACTCAAACATGGCAATACTAGGTAGTGAATATCAAACATATCCTCAGAAACGGCTTCACAATCTAATTTCAAAGTGTCACATATGAACAATCTAATTGCCACATCGTCTCTCACATGCAACTTTCATGCAAAAATGACTTCCCAAAAACATGAATAAAAGACCCAATCTCCTCATAAAGTACAAGTCCAGATAGGTTTATAAAACTGCAAATGCACATCAAACCCACATCGATTGAGTTGTTTTTCATCTCTTTCTCCACTAATGTAAACAACACATAACCAAGGATCAAAAGGGTCTTTACAAAGCTTGTAATGTAAGGTCAATGGTGAGGGTTAAGAAAGAAAGGGTAGGATAATGACAATAAAAGTTGAGTTACAAAATCATGCAAATTTCATAGTCCATGCCTCAAAATATTGAACAAGTGCAAAAAAGAGCATAAGAAACAACACATCATTATATTTTTTTTAATTTTTTTTAACAACCTCCACCCCAAACTTATTTCTTTACAATACTTTGGGTGAACTTTCTCTTTTTGAATTTTTTTTGAATTTTTTCTTTTTCTTTTTTAAAAATTTTAGCTCCACAAAACTTCTTGCACAAAACTAACTAAGGCTTGAATAATAAAATAATACAAGATATGCACTCAACAAAGATTATGTAAGAGAATGATATTTTTTATTTTATTTTATGGGTATGGGAAATGTAAATGTAAAAAATAAAAATAAATGTCAAACATACACATGGCTGCAAAAAGGACCTAGAGACATACTGTGTGTATAGGTTGGCTTAAAAGGCTCAAATAGTCCAAAGAAGGCCCTTATCATTTCCTTAATCATGCACTGCCTAGGATTTCGCCTTAAGAGAGAATCAAACAACTTCTAAATGCAAATCATCCACACAATCATATAAACTTTCTCTAAGCTTAGCATGCAATTAAATTCCAAGGTCTATCAAACATAAAGATCATAAGAACATTCATACACAATTGAAACAATAGAGATAAATGCAACTCATAGATTTTCATGTGATATTCTAAGAAAACAGATCAATCCACAATTTATTCAATCATTGGATATTCAATTCAACATACCAGCATGCACAATGTCAACAAAATGACTCAAAACACAAAAATGTGATGAGCAAAATAAAACAAAAAGAAGAAACAAATAAATAAAAAAAATATGAAAGAAAGGAAGAAAAACTTTTTTTGGCAACCGATAACTTTATACATCCCTCTACAAAAGCTTCGAACTTAGGGAGACACTTAAGCCGACTCAATATTAGCAAACTTCAAAACAAAAATAGAAAAATGTTAGTCAATAAAATAAGGAATAACAAAATAATATTAAAAGCAAATAACTAACTGAAGAAAAACAAATAACAAATTTGAAAACAAATTAAAAAGTAAGGAAAAAGAAAGAAAAATTGGGTTACCTCTCAAAAAGTGTTTGTTTAACGTCATTAGCTCGACGTTGTCTTTTCTTAATTAATCATGGTGGCTTGAAATAGGAGAAATAGGATGACACCTTTCTTCTTGCAGATTTTTGCCTCCATACTTGGTCACTGACCTTAGAATCCCCAAAAGTGTTTGGAACTTGACTTGAACCTGGTTGTTTTGAATACACCTTAGCATGCGAAATCTCATCAGGCCATGGAGGTCTCAATTTTTCAACAGATGACAAATCAGGTTTCAAGTTGCCAAAAAATTCCAGATCCTTTTTGCAATATGTAACACCCTCCTTAGGGCGCCACACTTCATGTTACTAAATTACCAAATTACCCTTCCATTAATAATCGTGCTTGTATTATAAATACGAGTTATAAAATTTCTTGATGATAATAAGATAAACTTAGCAGAAAATAAAAACATAACAACAATGTCACGCATAATTTACATCATATATATACATACAAGCCTTTAGTACTGTCGTACTTAAATATTTTACAAACTAGACTTCCAAAATATTTAAACTTTAAACTTTAATTTAAACTATTATACTGCCCAAGTCCTACTAGACAGCAGAACCCTCAGACGGGTCCTCCTCAGATTCCTCAGCAGATAGGAATCCAAGATGATGTGCAATCCTACGGACAGGTGTCCGAAGCAGATGACACAATACTAACCATACTGGGAGTACGATAGTAAGCTCCCCAATACTGCCTAATAGATATTGGGAATTCTAGTTGTACATAAATATTGACAGAAAAGTAAGGGTTTCCTAAATGTTGTCTACTTAGTCTAATATTTAGGTCTCCCAAGTAATAGATACTCTCTCTCTCTAAGTCTACAGTCCATGCCTCATCTCCTCCAATGAATGTAAACCTCAGGTAGCCAAGGAAACTAGGTATCTGCATCTCTTCAAAACTCGATGTCCTCAGCAGGAATCTGTTCCTCCTCAGTTTCTTGCTCTTTTTCTTGCTCGACGTCTTAACAAATATAAATATAATACCAAACATGCATACAAAGAGGTGAGATCACCTACGCCAATACCAGTATGGCAGTAATAAAGATAAACACATACAATATCTCATACAGTTATCATACCATAATTACAGTTATGCCACTAACATCAATATCATCATGAAACATGTAATACACAATAATTACAGTCATGTCATTATCAATAATTAATAAATCAATAAATCAATTATCATAAACAGAAATTACGATAATACCCTCTATTATTATATGTATGCACACAGACTCAATTTCCTACTCCATGGAGCTACAACTCAGGTCGGAGAGAGTGATCGAAAAGAAGTGTCGGTACCAACATGCCTTGGACCACGTGCTCAATTTTGCACATCCAAGATATACACGATCAGTCTTTATCGATCTTGATTAAGGATAGTGTCTCAAGACGGATCATTGGTGTGTTGCGTCGGTCTAACCCACGGTATGAGAAGAGCTACCATCTGCCCATTGTAGGCAACCCGCACCCCAATGCCCCCAAGGTCAACGAGTGACTTACACTACGCATATCACACCCACTCAGGAGGTGTAGTCTCTCCTAGGCAACTAGCCTCATACAGTCCATCGGACCTTTCCAATGCATGTACCATGCACTATTCACATTTCTATTTCATATCACATATTCGGGTCCCATACGATAATCTAACAGTATAATTACTGTATTTTAATCGCGCGGTCATATTTCCACGTTTTCTCAATTGCGACTCAATTCTGTCGCCTTTTCAAAATCACGTAGCGATTTTTCAACATTTTCCAATCGCGTAAATATTTTTCTCACGTTTTAAATAAAAAATACTATTTTTCTCATTTTAATACTAAAATTGGCTTTATTTTCCATATTTGCACCTTAGTCCCTCAAAAACTCATATTTACACATTAGTCCCTCAAAAACTAATATTTACAAAAAAGTCCCTCATAAAATTCATATTTACAAAATCATCCCTCTTTTATAAAATATTTACAGTTTAACCCCTCTAAAAATAATATTTACAATATTACCCCTCTAAAAATAAGTATTTACACAATGGCCCCTCATTTTGATAAAATTTACAATTTAGTCCCTCTTTTATAAAAATTTGCGGTATAACTCCTCTAAAAATCAGTAAATGGTATTGTTTTTCAAAAATCATTATTTCTTTTCTTTATTACTCATAAAATCATTTTATTTTACTATACTTAAATTTTCCCAAATTCATTTAAATCTCTCAGTTCTCATTTTAATTCATCAGTGTAAGGACTTTGGTCCTTTTTTCATAGTATGGCCGTGAGCCTCAGTACTCTTTGGAGTACACATACAATCGATTCATCATATTATTCACATCCTAAATTACGCATACAATCTCATGCTTTCATAATTACACATACACACAGAATATCAAAGCTTTAAGCATTTAATCATACATGCAAGCACAGAAACTCAATCAAACACAACACAAACACAATCAAAGAATCGGTGAAGAACCCTTATGGATTTTTCACCGTACAAAACCATCCTCACACCACCAAAACTCGGTTGGTGAGGTTAAATCTCCCTCTTACCTCTTGAAGACAATTTAATCGGTTAGTTCTCCTCCTTTCCTTCAAATTCGTGTAATCACCAAACAAATCCCTAAAATTCTTAAACAATTAGTAAAAATACAAACAAGGTTTAATATTGAAAAACCATGGAACAATCATGGTTAGAAAAATTAAAAATCCAATTTTGAACCATAGAATCAAGACTTACCCTTAAGTAAGTAAGCAAAAGGTTGGATTTTGGACAAGCTAGAGTAGTTTTTTGGAAAAACTATGTGAATGAAAAGTGTTTAGAATGAGATTTGGGTTTAGGAAATATGATGAGATAAAATTATAGAGGTTTGGTTGTATGGTTGATGCTCTTGGCCGAAAATGGAGAGAAATAAAGAAAGAAAAGTGTGCTTGGTTCTTGGTAGCTTTTGGAGAGAAAATGGATGCTTGATTTTGTGATAAGTGTAATAAATGAAAGTGAAATGTAAAAATGAGTGCAGCTGCCATGGGTGAGCTTTAGTGAGGTTGAGTGTTCAACTTTTGCATGTTAAAATATCCTAAAGTGTTCACACTTATTAAGCACATGGCTTATGTCATTGGATGGTTCTTGAATCTTGTAGAACCAAGCCAACTTGCCTCCTTAATGCAGCCCCAAAACCGTGCAGCCCTCCCTCATTTTAATGACTTAATTGCTTCCAAATTAGTCCTAATTACATGCTAACTAATTAGGGAATTAGTTAGGTTAAATATCCTAACAAATTTTAATTAATATACTAATCATATAACTAACTAATTTAATATATATTAGCATATATTATAACCTTTAATTAATATTAGGATATCTAATTAGTATTTAGATTATAATTAATTAATAACTAAGCTAGTTCACTTAGTTTGCTAATTAAGTAATTAGATTAGTCAAATTAAGCTTAATTAGCTACTAACCAATTTCAAGCCTACAATTTTTGACTTAATTCTAACCATTGATTCATCTTTAATTTCTAGCCATTGATTATATCTAAGGTAGATATCAATTGGTCATAAAACTATCATTCTAATCTCACCATTGATTAGATCAACGGCTAAGGTTAAAGCTTCTAAAGTAAGCTTTACAATCCAATGGCTCACAAAGAAGTCAATGCTTCTTTTGTTGACTCATTCTAATTGGTTTAGAAAGTCAAGCCTACTTTCGTTGACCTTCTCTCATTGGCTAGAATTTGTCCAGTCAGCTGTGCTGACTGTTTTTCATAAACGTGGGCCCCACGAACTTTTTCGGGTCCACAAAATAATTTTTCTACTGTTTTTGAGACAGTAGGTACTGTTGAATAAAATAATATTATAAAAATATAAAATTATTTTATTGCACAGTTAAATCCTAAAAATTACGAGATTAATATATATATCAATTAGAATTGGGTTTAGTAAGATCCCCCAACTCTAATTAATTAAAATAAGATTTTTTCCGGTCAGAAAATTATTATTTTCTTGACTCGGAGCAAATCACACAAAATGATCAAAAATGTTCTCAGAACAGTCAAACTATTTTTATAACACACAGAAAATGTAAAACAGTGTAATTCTGCTATTACTATTCACATAGTCAGAATTTGGGGTGTTACACAATAAATTCTGAGAACTGAGAGGACTTTTTCCCATTTCAACCATGTTGGAGGTACAAGAATCAACATTAATCGATGGTACAAAGTTCTTACTAACCGACTCCTTTTGAGCTTTACCTTGAATGCAATTAATAGGGGCATGAAGATCTGATATTGGGACAGACTTATCAAAAACATTTATGGTCACTTGATCTCCATCCACCCTCAAAATAAGCTCTCCTCTAGGCACATCAATTAATGCTCCTGAAGTTGCTAGGAATGGTCTTCCAATAATTAACGGGATATTAGCATCCTTGTCCATATCTAAGACCACAAAGTCAACTAGGAAAATAATTTTATCAACCTTCACTAGCAAATCTTCCACAATACTGTACAGACGTCTGACTGATCTATCTGCTAATTAAAGGGAGACCATAGTAGGCTTAACTTTCTCAATTCCCAGCCTATGAAGGATTGACAATGACATCAAATTAATGTTGGAACCTAAGTCATATAAAGCCTTCTCAACATTCAACTTTCCAATATTACAAGGGATGCTAAAACTTCCTGGATACCTTAACTTCGGTGGTAGCTTCCATTGAATTATGGGGCTGTACTCTTCATTAAGTGCTACAGTCTCATCTACTTCTAACTTCCTCTTCTTAAATAGCAAATCCTTCATAAATTTAGCATAAGAAGGCATTTGCTCAAGTGCTTCAGCAAAGGGAATATTTATCTGTAACTTCTTGAAAACATCCAAGAACTTTGAAAATTGTCTTTCTTGCTTCTCTTGGGTGTCTTTCTTCAAACGCTGAGGGAATGGAAGTCTGGTATACAATGAAGGGTCAAATGGTTTATTCAAAACTGAATTTTTCTTCTTTTTTCGCATTCTCTGCTATTCCTCTTTGGCTTTATCCTTCTCAATATCATCTTCTAGAGCTTCTTTCTCTTGATCAGGCATTGGAAGATCCATTCCTTCCTTGGCAACATCTTCTTTCAGATGAGGGCTAACAACTCTTTCACTTCTTAAAGAAATTACCAAACACTGCTCTTTTGAATTAACTACTGTATCACTCGGTAAAGTTCCTAGAGGTATCTCGGAGAGCTGTTTTGCTATTTGACTAACTTGATTTTCTAAACTCCGAATAGCCGCTCATTGATTCTGAAAATTAGCTCTTGTTTCCTCCATAAAAGTGGAGGTCTGTTGCATAAAAGAAGAAGTCTGCTGCATGAAAGAAGATGTCTGTTGCGAAAGCTTTTCAAGTGTAATCTCAAGAGAAGACTTCTGCTCGGGTTGAGTATTTAGTGGAATTACTTAATTCTTCCAAGAGAAATTGAGATGATTCCTCCAACTTGGATTATATATATTGGAATAAGGATTACCTTGTGGCCTTGAAAGATTCCCCATATAATTAACCTGTTCTGGAGAAATGAAACTAGAGTTGCTTGCCTCACATCCACCATTAGCATGACTGCATCCACAGAAATCACAAATCAATACTTAATGGTTTACTGAATTCAGCTACATATTTCCAACTTGCTTTGGTGAGGTTAGCTAACTGCTACGTAATACTTTTATTCTGAGCAAGTAAGGCATCAAGAGTACCAAGCTTCATAACTCCTTGTTTGACTACTCCTCTTCCACTAGGCATCTGGTATTCATTAGTAGCAATAGTCTCAAATAATTCCTGTGCCTATTCAGGAGTCTTAGTGTTCAAAGATCCACCTGTAGATGACTCCACCATAAGTCTTGTGGAATGATTCAAACCATTGTAAAAGATCTGCACCTGCTGCCAAACTTCGAAAGCATGATGATGACATTTTCTAAGCAGCTCCTTAAATCTTTCCTATGCTTTATAGAGAGATTCTTCTTGATTAATTTTGAGTAAAGCAAGCAATCTCACTCCTTATCTTCACAAACATTGATGGAAGAAAATACCAAGTGAGGAACTTACTGACCAGATCATCCCATGTAGAAATACTTCCTTGAGGCTGGGCTTGTAGCCAGCTCTCGACTTTATCTCTCAACGAAAATGAAAAAAAGTCTTAATCTGATGACATCATCACTAGCTCCATTATATTTGATAGTACAGCAGAGCTGTAAGAAGTTAGCAATGTGCAAGTTTGAATATTCTACTTGACCTCCCCCAAACTGGTTTTGTTGCACCAGCTGTAGAAGAGTTGGTTAAATCTCAAAATTGTTTGCTTGGATAACAGGCCGCACAATACTGGTTGAGACATTTTCAGAAGATGGAGTAGCATAATCAGCTAAAGTGCGTCTTCTCTATGCATTAGTATCCTCAATCATCTTTTTTTCTTCTAGGCTCCTTCTTTCTCTGGCTGCTTTCCTGTTTACTTTTTCTATTTTTGTTATCTCTAGATTAAAGAGTAATTCTTCTGACTCTACAGAACCTTGCATAAACAAACAAATAAGCAAACCAAAATGAAGTAAAGAAAAGAAATTAAAAATAAAAATAAATGACTAATAAAAATAAATAAAGAAAATAGAAAACAAGAATGATTAAAAAATATTTAAAATAAAATTAAATAAAGAAAAATAAAATTAAATAAGAAAAATAAGTGCCTAAATTAGTATCTTTTTAAACTACTATTTAATATTAATAATAATAATCCTCGGCAACGGCACTAAAAACTTATTGTGAAATCAGCAAGTGCGCCAAATTATAAAAGTAATAAAAAATGAGTAAGAGTATCATCTCACGATGATTAAGTTATTAATTATTAAATTTGCTGAAAGTGACATTATTTAAGCAAACAAAGGAAGAGAGTTGTTGCAAATTCAATTATTAAGAAATAAGAGTAAGCAAATCAATAAATCAAAAGCGTGAAAAATAATGATATTAAAGTATTAGGGTTCAGACTTCACTTGAACTCTTTAAATGCACATTCAAAAATTGGTTTAACTATGTTATATTTCAATGATTTATAGTCAATTCCCAAAATTAATTAATACATAATCCCTTGGTATATTAATCCTCGTACACTATTTGGAATTAACTAATCCCTTAGTCTAACCCCAAATAGAAAGGCATTATCAAGAACGAGGGAATTAAAAAAAAGACCACATAACCCACAACATCTATTCCTAGTGATTGCAGAAATTATGGTATTTATCACATGTTCTAGGTTCATGTAAATTTTCTCAAATCATACATTAAACTAAAAAATCATTCCCAAATTGATCAGGATTATAAAAGCATTAAGAATAGAGATAAATCGTAAATCATGAAATAGAAACACATGGAAAAAGAAGAACACAAAGGGAAGAATATGACAAACTCCATTGTAGAAAGGTGGAAAGGTTGAAGAAAATTTATAATCTTCAAGCCTCATTGTGCCCATACCACATTAGGGTTTGTGCCTCTTGATGGCTGCTGCGTTCTGTTCAAGTGTCTGTTGAATTTGGCAAAACTTTTCTTTAAATAAAGAAAATCACATTGCTATTACGCGTTCAGCGCTCAAGTGTTACCTTCCCAGCGCCTGATAGAACTCTCCTGCGCACGTTGCTTGCTCAAGCATTGGGTGTCCAGTGCTCAAGTGCTGGACGCTGAATGCAATTTTCTTCTTTTTATTGCTTGCACATTTGTCCAATCTTTTCCATGTGCAATAACCTATCAAAAACACATAAAAAAACATAATGAGAACACAATTAACATACTAAAAATATAATAAGACTTGAGAACAAAACTAAATCAAAAATATTAAAAGAGGATGAAAACCCAAGATTTTTAATCGTAAAAATATGAATTTTTACAGGTTCATCAAGCAGAAAATTAACTCTCAACCTATGGACTAAAGTAATTAGCAAGATTAGGCAGAATGTAAAACAAAACACTAAACAATAGGTTGAAACTATAAAGAAAGCAATAAAACACTTGTTCAAGCACAAAAATGAGGAAAGTTAAACTATATTAACTGAATGATTGTGTGTTTTTGATGTCGCGCTTTACAATTGCAACTCTCCACTATTTATAGATCAAATTTTATCCATTACTAGTCTAAACATATCGTTTACCATGTTTTTACCCATATACCTGTGTTTCCACAAGTGGTTAACTTCATACATAACCACTAACGTTCTTCTTGGTTGACTTAATGTCTAACTTTACTGAATGATTCAGCCGAGACAATTCCCATTACTTGATATTTTCAAAATTTGTTGATAAATTGATCTACCCTCATCTAATTATCAACGTTTACTAGTTTTAACAAATTCCTAATTTTTAGCGCAAAGGTGGGCAGTTATCCCTATCTTCAAAGGTTTGTTTCATCTCCTTGAGTGAGTTCTTCTTATCGAATCTTTTTTTAGCCCAATGGACTTGGCCTAATATTTGCTAATCAAAATATACGCCAATATTCAATTTTAGTAGAATCTTCTTTCTATTTTTTCAACTTGCCACAACATTGACTAATATGCATCCTTCGACTTATAATGAATATCAGCCAACCATTGAAATCAATTGTTTTCTCATTGGCTATCTCTCCATCGACTAATTTTAGTTGAGATTATTTATTTTTGGTGCTAACACTTTGCCCCCTACATCCTTCAACTGATAAGCCGATTGATGAGAAGGTGAAAGAAATACACCAAAATGTTTAAGTTCCCGCACTTTTTGGGATTTCGTGCATTATTAATTTTGGCTGGCTATTACAAAAAAGGCTGCTACAATTGTTAATAGCTATCTGCTGGACTGTCTTATGTAACATCCCAAATTTAATAACCCTAATATAATCTGTATTATACCATAGTAATTAGATTCAGGCCTGCTACTTACAACGACTAAGCATTTTCAAATATCACAGTTATGTATATACAGAAAATATAAGCCTCGAATGAATAAATAATACACAATATCTGTATTTATGACAAATACAATACATATGTCATTTCAAAAGAAACTACAAAGCTACTCTATGCTAAGCTTCTGCTTTGTCTTCACTTTCCATAAGTGTTCCTCCCTGGAATCATCATGGAAACACACACAAGGGGTGAGAATCATATATTCTCAGTAGTTAAATCCATAAATCATGCCGTCACAATCATTCCAGCCATTTCGGGGAAAAATACAATTTAAAATTCAAATTTCATACATATTAAAGCTAGAAAGGTGGCAAAAGCCAAAACCATGTCTTTTCTCTTCCAGAAATAGATTCTCATTTTATAAGTTTGTATAAAAACTCATTTATCATAAACAATCCTCAAGTAATCACCATACTCACAAAAAACATCATCTCCATCTCAGAGATACAAAAACATCTCCATCCTAGAGATACGCAATTGCCTATACAATTGCAATGTCATGAATTTAAATGTCATGGAGGTAACCGCCCATACAATTGCCATGCTATACCAAATTATGCCTAGTGTTCATGCCTATGCAATAACTTAAGTATGAAATGAATAATGTTATGATACCAAATCCATGGCGATGTCATGATATGCATGAATCCTGAACAAAGCAATGGAAATCACATCCATAAACCTTGAACAAGCACTATAACCCAGTTCCAGTAATCTTCTCCCAAAGTAGTGAATCCATTAACTACGTGGTCTTCAATAATTCCGAGTAGTGAAATCCATCAACTATGCGGTCTTCAACAAATAACAAGGAAATTCATCCTCAACTCATCACTATAATAGGAAGGAAACTATCCTCCTTACCTAACATAGATTATCCTCAAATGTGAGGCTCACACCCTTCAACAATCACACATATATAACATATATACAACCATGTTTAACTACTTCCCATAATTAGCATTACAAATCAATTTGATTTATCATATTCTCACTTCATTAAATACTTCTATTAGAGTCTCAACACTCATTAAGAAGCATAAAAGAAGAAACTACACCATAAAAGACTTCATTGCTTCACACAATACTTTTTGAGAAAAATTGGAGCTTATATCGCAGCACAACACGGCCACGCCGCTGCACCCTACTCTCGCCACTCACATTGCGGTGCCCAGCTCTCGGGTGCATATACTAGAACTCACACCTCTTGCACGCCATGGTGCAGTAGCATTCACGTCGCGGCACGAGCAGCATTCTGTAGGTATGGGTCCTGTTCCATTGGAACATACCACTCCTCCAATCATGCAAAACTCACTTCTAAGTGATGTCCAATGTAACATCCTAAAAATTATTTATTTCATCATAAACAGTTGTTTTATAATATTTGAGATTTCAGGGAATTTTTTAGATTTTTCTGAAAATGTTGAATATTTTAATATATTTCTCATTTTGCATGCACACTGAGCAGAGTCAATGTAACACCCCAGAAATTGTTTGTTTCATGATAAATAGTCATTTTCTAATATTTGTGATTTTTGAGAATTTTTGTGGATTTTCCAGAAAATGTAGAAATATTTTAATATATTGCCCTTTTTGCGTGCGCATTGAGCAGAGTCAAGAAAATAAAATATTTTTCCCAAGGCTGGTAAACCTTGAACTGTGGAAACATCGACGGGGGATCTTACTAAACTCGAGGTCGGGCATATTTATGAGGTTCATGTTTTTTGAGATTTTATCTGATAAATAAAATCATAGTACGTTCTGTTAAATAAAATTATGTGATACACTCTATTATCCATTGGACAATGTATACTGGCTTTGTGAACTGTAACAATTGTCCATTGGGTAATAACTTGTAGTGAAAATCCTAATCACCTTATTACTTTATTAGTTTATCACCTTATCATATTATCTAAAGGAAATCCACTTTATGTCTAATCAAATTTGCTTTTGATAAATCCAACAAGTGTTGCACTAATTTTGGTGGCAATTTTCCCTCCCTTTTTCTCCCCACACTACATGGCCATGAGGGCCCATTTGGAGACCAAATATTCACTTTTCACTTAATTAGTTTCTATTCTATTTTCAAAACCCTAAAAGTTATCATCATTTCTACTATCAACTTCTCTCTCTACACTCATCTTCTCTTCACATTTTCTCTTCTTTCTCTCTACCCCCCACACGGCCACACCTCCTCCAAGCCTCCAAAGATTACAAAAATTTATGACAACCATATTTCCTTAATCTCCATCACATTCTAAACACCTTTCTAGTTTGAACCTACTTGAAAAGCTTCCATCTTCATCTTTTTCTTCAAGCTTCAAAGTTTGAAGCTTTTAGGTAATATTCTTGACTTCTTATCTCCTCTTCTTCATTTTCATTTTAATGGTCTTCATTATGACCATTTATCCTATTTTCTCAAGCCTTGGTGTTAATTTAATGAAGTTGTAATTTTTAGGATTTTTGGTGAAGCTTAGCCAAATTTCATAAAGAGCAAACAATGAGATTCCTTTTCTTGATTTATCTTGGGTAAGAGGGAGATGGTCCACTTCAACCTCTCTTGGTAGTGAGAGACTTGATTTTGTGTTGTTTGTGAGGAACCCTTGTTAGGGTTACTCTCTTTGGTGTATGATTTTTATGACTCAGTGTTGATTTTACCTTGTTTAATCTATTTGGTTGTATGTATATGTGTATTGATGATCTTGGATTGGTTGGAATGGATTGGAAAAATGGGATGGAAGCAAGAGTTCCTTGCTCTCCTTCATTAGGCTCACGGCCACACCCTTGAAATAGGGTGTTCATGGTTTAAAATTTGTATCAAGTTGGTAACATACCTAATCAAGTGATTAAAATGTAATGAAGTAGAGGAAAATTTAGGGTTACTACCTTTGTGAGGCCCACGGCCTCTAGGCTATTTTAGGATCCAATTATGTAGCCCTAGGCAACCTTGAAATGTAATTAATCAAGTGGTTAAGTAGTTAACAATATGATGAAGAGAAACCAATTTGATAACCTAAAGAAATTCTTTAGACCTAAGAAAAGAATGAGAGTGTGTGAGACTTGAAAAACCTTAGAACAATTCTCTAAGTGAGTTTGAATAGACTTAAAGTAAGGAACTTAACAATCAAGAGAATTCCTCTAGAGAAGAATTTCATAAGAAATATTAAATTGAAGTGAAACTTAATTAATTGGATAATTAGGGATTAATTAGGGATTCATAAAATGGAAAGAACCAAGAATGAAGTTTTATCCAAAAACTTAGAATAATTTTTAATTAAAGTAAGACATGAGTGTAAGTAAGAATGTTGGATAACTCAATTTAAATCATTTTAAGGGAATTAGGTTTAAAATTTAGTGATGGGCTTATTTAATTAAAATAATAATGATTAAATGAATAATGTGAGAGAATTTCTCTAAAAGAGAAACTTATTAAGAAGAATGAAGAAATTTAGGCATAATTCCATAATGTACCCTAAAAGTGTAATGTATTATTTAAGGATTTAATAATATTTATTATGGGTCCATGAGTGAGACCAAGAATGTGTTGATGCTTATCTTGGCCAAATTGTGGCATATTGTGGAAAAGTATATTATTGTTAAATATACATGGATATGCATTGAGTCATCATGCATTGTGAAAGTCTGATGGACTATTGTTAAGGCTATGTTGCCTAGGAGTTTGAATCACACCTTAGTGCAGGTGCGAATAGACTAGTGTAGGTCATAATGTTGACCTTGGGGACGTCGGGGTACAGGTGTCTCACAACGGACAGTGGGTAGCCCCTCTGGACCGTGGGATAGACCGATGCAAATGCACTGACGATCCGGACCGAGACACTGTCCTATATCACAATCTTGTGGGAATGCTGCTGTATAAAGCCTTGTTGCGCAAAAATATTATTTTTCTGGAAAGCAGTTGATTTTAGGCTGACGAGATACTGGCATGTCTCCCTGATTATTCTCTCCAATGTTTGTGTCTAGCTCCATGGAGTAGGATTTCGATATCATATGCATGTGCATAGTGAGTCAATATATTATCTGGCAATTAATTCATATGATGATTGGAACTGTTATCTTATTGATGCTATAACTGCTTGGAATTGTTAAGTTGTTTAATATCTGCTTCTTGATACTGTTTATTATTCTTGTAATATTATGTGGGCATCCTACGCTGTTTCTGTTTCTTACTGTCATAATTGGTAATGATGTTGGATATCTCACCTCTTGCTTGCACTATTCTTGTTCTATGCGATTGCTGGTTAAAGACTGTAAATGGGACGATGTAGAATCTCCTAGATTTTACTTGGTTTGGTCTCCTACGATCAGTGATGGCATCAAGAAGGGGTTCTATTGGTTTCATCAGGATTGTGTTCATCGGGGGTGTCAATGCTTGATGAGTCGACTGGGCCGGCAAGCATATATGGTATGTTGGGGATCTGATATTGACCGTGAGGAGGACCCGCGATGGAGATCCTATCTTGACTCTCACTACATCAGTGCATCTGGAGTTTGCCTTGCCCATTCGGGAGCTATGGGGTGATCCGCTTCACACTCCTAGAGAGGACGAGGATTCTATGGCATCAGCTGCTAGGGCACCTGCTCGTGAGACCGCACTCTGTCCTATCCTTATATCTTCAGATGAACCAGGGGAGGATCCTGAGGTGGATCCAATGGAGTGCCTAACTCCTTAGTCGGGGTGTCATTATAGGTAGTTTATGTTTCTTTTGTATTACCTGTATAAGGGTTCTCTTGAGTATAACTGCATCTTGATGTATAACTTAGTGTTTTTGAGCAGTATGAGAAATGCGTCGTGCTATGTATGTTTTAAGGTAATTATCCAGTCTTATGTGCTGTATTTTGAGTATATCTTATTGAATTATATTTTCAAATGATAGCATGTGTATCTATTCATTCGTGGCTTATATTTTCTTTAAATGCACAATAATAAAATTTGGAAACTTGTTATTTGAGTTTTAGCACGCCAAAAATTTAGTGACTGTGGTATAATGACGATTGTGCTGTAGTTACTAAATCGAGGGGTGTTACATCCAACCTTACTCAAGGTCCATAAACTCATTGTAACTCTTATAAAATTTCCAAATCTCTCTATATTGGATCAATGAATCCATCCTTCACTTAAAAACCTAAAACCCCTTTTTTGACTCAAATGAGGTTCTAAGTGTTTAAGTGGTGAATGATCCATCACCAAGCATGCAACAAACTAACAACAAGCCATACACAAGTTTCACAACAAGACATAGGCCATAAACACACAAAAATACACTAAAACCCCATTACTCACACCAAGCCATTGCATGAACAAGATGGAGAAAAAGAGAAGAATTGTAAAATATATTTTTTCCCTACCTCAAGGTCTTAAAGATGATCCTCCAATCCTTGCTTGCCTCTTGAATTTCCTCTTCTCCTCCTCTTTCTCTTCTATGTATCTCCTCATTCTCCCTTTCCTTTCTCTCTTTTCTTTCTTCTATTTTCTGTTTCCTTTTTCTCTGTCGTGGGATATTTATGAAAAGAAGTCAAATTTTGCTTCTCTTAGATAAATACTAAAACCCTCAACCTACTAAGAATGCTTAGATTTCATGAAATCCAGTTTTCTAACTTCCAACAAGTTTAAAATAAATCTTAAGATTCATTAAAAATTATGTTTCACCATTTCCATAAATTTCCACATCTATTGATAGCTAATCCAACATTAAAACACACAATCAGTATGCTTAAAAATGTCAAACTAACTCCGATTTACCTCAAATTTTAACCACACTATCTTCTACACATTTGTGACCTAGAAACAAACTCTCTACATTTTATTTCCATTAACTAACTAGTTTAAGTTAATTTCGGAGCTAATAACAACTATATTTCACACATAATGTTACAGCAAAGTAACTAAACATGCTCAGATGGCCACAAAACTTAGCAAGCATGATAAACAGGTATTAGGCTACATCCGTAACAATATGCAAGTCTATCATATTTTCAAGGGTGTTACATTTTATCCATCATTTTAAATTTTGAAACTTATAATTTGCCTTTAAAACCTTGTTAACGATAGCCATTAAGCACCAATTTAACCTCTCTAAATCTTCCTCTTCTTCATTGTGCCTGAATTTTCCAGAAAAACCCTTGCAACCATGTCTGACACCTCTGATTCACAGAACCAAAGCTATTCCATTAGCGGTGAAGATGAAGATATTGGTAGTTCTTCATCCAGCTTAGCCATTTCTAGTGATTCACCGTCAAAGCCTTCAACTACCAAATACTCCAATCTCATTCCTTATGTCGCTGATCAACATGTGTTTGCTCTGGGAGCCATTACCTTGGACCTAAATGAGCACAAGCTAATGCTTGAACACTTCTTTTGCCTTAAAAATCTTGCCACACTAATTACATGTGCTTGGTTTCACCTAGGTACTTGTCCAACTGATTTCAGAGCTTGGCCCAAAACTGCCCCTGATTACCTGGATTAGATAGCATGA
This sequence comes from Ormosia semicastrata, assembly GCA_029884595.1. Lineage (NCBI taxonomy): Eukaryota > Viridiplantae > Streptophyta > Magnoliopsida > Fabales > Fabaceae > Ormosia > Ormosia semicastrata. The sequence goes on from JAQQTO010000061.1 coordinate 77,024,838, forward strand.
ATGGAGAAAGAAAAGGTAGCCAATTGGAGAAAATGGGGTATCTATGACATGATTATGTTGTCTTGGCATGAAACCCCTATGGACATTAAGCTATTGTTTGGCTTTCTTGGCTTATGGTCGATGGCTATTAACAGATTCATATTTCTATTCACTACTCTTACTCCTACTTTGCTAGATTTTTCAGCTATTCTAGGCTTACTAGTCGAAGGTGATGTCGTCTCCACCATGTATTCTCTGTATGAAGGATACCCTAAGATTGTTTTCTCCAAGAAAGCCTCCTCCTACACTAATTTCATATCGGCTAAAAGGAAGTACAAAAAGCCAATTAAAGATGAAGAGCACCATGCTTTCCTTTTTTATTGGTTCTATATATATTTTATTTGTTCAAGCTCTGTTGTTGTTGTTGCTGAATTTGCTCCAATGGTTGCTTCCATTGCTTTTAGCAGAAGCCTTGCTTTGGCATCTCTGTTTCTGTCTCTACTGTATAAGGCCTTATTTAATATGGTCAACAAACTTATGAAAGGTGAAAGAATACATACTATTACTGGTCCCATTTGTTCCTAATTCTTTGGATTCAACATTATTTTCCTAGATTCGTTCCAGACTTATTCTCAACTATAGCATTGCTTAAAAACCCAATCATTTATGGAGATCTTCTTCAATTGATTCCTGCTACTAGAAAAAAACTTCTGAAATTGCCAATCGACTATTTAATATTAAGTCTCACAACCCTTTAGACATGTTTCCATATTTGCACTGCAACTATGGTCCTGCTTGGGTAAGACTCGACCCAATAGCTAATCATGCTCCCTAGCCTTTATCTGAGCTTGTTCTCGACTGGAGTAGTGCCTTTCCAGCCAGAGACTTGCTCTGTGGCGTCAAACCTACTTCTCATAAAAACAACACTTCCTCAGAGCCCTACAACCCTCAGTGCTTTGCCAAATAGTTAGGCTTAGTATAAGGAATTCCTTGTCCCTTCGACTCCTTAAATTAGCCATTTGATCGGCCTGCCTTATTAGAAGTTCAAGTGAAAAGCCTGTGGCAAACCAATTGCAATAAACTAATTAACTTCCAATTCTTCAAATTCTCCATTCACTTAAGTGAATCAGTTGAATTCATTGACTAATGGCTTGCTATATTTCACACCTTATATCCTAAACCTCCATCGGAATTTGGGCAAGTTAATCGACCAAGATTCAAAGCCATCAGCTAACAAGAAAAATAAAGTCCTGAAGATGTCGATTGGTAAGGCTCCAAGTGAAACTACTTTGGCTTCAGCAAAAGGTAAGCCTTTTTACTTTCCCTCTTTTGCTTTTATAGTTATTATAATCATTTTCCTAATGATTTTAGGAAACAGTGTTGTAGTTGTGATTGATGTAAAAGCTCTTCAGCCTTCCCTTGGAGGAATTACTGTAGGTTTTGTTCATCGAATGACTCGTCAAGCCATTTCACCATCAATACCTGCCTCCATTTCAACTCCTACCACTAAGACTCTTGCTCTTGTTAGAAAATCTAAAATTAAGAAACCACTAGTCGAGGCTGCTATTTCTTCATAGGTAAACTCGGATCTTGTCCTTCTAATCCTTTCAACTTTGGCTAATTAGTTTCTTTTATGTTGTATATTTCTTTTGTAGAAAAAAGCAAAAGTCCACTCTGTTGTTCAAGTTCTTGCTCCTACTTTTGCATTGCTCTTGACAAAAGCAACTTCATTGGCCACTCCTAAAACCTTAGATGAGGTAATGAGCTAATATTTCAAGTCTTTCTTCTGCAGTCCACTAGTCGGAGAAAGTTCCCCTTTGTCCAAGTAATTGGACTTTGTCAAGACTCTTCTACAAAAGGATTTCCCAGCTGATTCCCAAGTACACTCCACCTTAAAATTGTCTTTAGCAAAAATTACTAAGTCTGCTGACCTCTCTCTTCCTACTGTGCTGAAAGCCTCTTACAATGAGATTACATTGTTGTTAGCTGATATTTCTTTTAACCATCAAATGTTTCAGTCTATGAGGGACTCCAGTCGGGAGGACCTAGATCGGCTAACAACATTGCAGGCTCTAAAATTGACTTACTAGACTTAATATGATGCCATGGCAAAAGAGTGACAAGATAACCTAATGGAGAAGAATCATTTGAACACTAGATTGGAGGAGTTTAACCGATATATGAGCCGAATCAAGGCTGAAATAGTTGTCCTTCAGCCTGAATTGGGCTTGGTAACGGCTAACATTACAACAAGCACAAAATCTTACATTGAATTATACATTAAGTCAACCAGTTTGGATGCCGAGATCAGCCTTTTGTTGCAGCAAAAGGATATCTTAAAACACGATTTGGCAATTAGTGAAGCTGCAAGATCTTAGAATAAACTCAAAAATTTGCTAACTGAGGTAGAAAAGAATTTTCTTGAGTAAATCCTAGAAATGGCCCAAACCTCACCCAACCAAGTAGCTACTCCATCTCTACTCAATCAGCTACTGCAATAGAGAATGCCTCTCCAACCGAAATTGAAGCTCCAAAAGATCCTCCTACTACACTTTGAAATATGCTAATTCCCTTTTTTGACTTGGCAAGTTTCTATTTTCTTTATTGAACTTTTGAGCCGAGACTGGCTTTTAATTTTCTTTTCATGAAGGCTAAGTATTTAGCTTGTAACTACTATTCTTAATTTTGAACTTTTTTTAAATTCAATTGCACCATTTCCCAAATGGATGGATAGTAAGGCTTTAGGTATTTTCCATTGATCTACTTAATTCTTCGCCTTGCATATTAATTAGCCGATAATCACCATTAGGAATAACTTGACTAATAATAAAAAGGGCTTTCCTAGTTTGGTGACCAGTTTCCAGACTTAAGATATTTAGTCCTAATTGGTAGGATAGTTTTCCAAACTAGATCACCATCGATAAACCTTTTGGTCTTTACTTTTTTATTATAACTTCTAGCCACCTTTTGCTTATTGAGCTAAATATTATCGAAGGCCATCAACCTATACTCATCAACTGAATCAAGTTACATGTTGTAACAACCCTCCTGTTGGCTGTCCCCATGGCGAACCGCAGGCTAGACACTACTCGATATTTTTAGGCAATGGGCATAAAAATTCAATCCCAACTTCGGTCTGCAGTCCTTCCTAGGATCGAACCCACGACACCAAGGCCCTTTACATTCCTAAAGGAATTGCCTTTCACCAATTGAGCTGCAGCTCAACTGGTGAGAGGCGTGGTTCTTGTGACCAACAAAAGGCTTGGTCACGGGTTCGATTCCTAGGGAAGGGCTGCAGATCAAAGTTGGGAATTGAACGCTGTGTCCAATGCCAGACAATACCCTAGTAGTATGGCAGGCCCCTAGCAGCAGAGAGGGTGGTCGTTACACATGTACATAACTTGAATATACTCTTCAGCTTCCAAATTATTTTGTTTTGCAACTCTAAATGACTTTACGGTAATTTTCAAAGGTAAAACAACATCCTGACCAAATGTTAGCCATTAGGGAGTTAAACCAGTGGCTATACATTTAGAGTTTATATACACCCAAAGGAGTTCGGCTCGTGTTTCATAGCACTTTCTTGGTTTATCCTTGACAGCTTTTTTGATCAAGTCAATTAGGATTTTGTTGGTAGCCTCGGCTTGCCCATTAGCTTGAGCATAATATGGGGTTGAATGTATTAATTTGATTCCAAATTCTTAAGTAAAGGCAATCACTTGATCTTTTGTAAAAACTATTCCTTGATCAACCGTAATAGTCTGAGGAATGCCAAACCTATTAATAATTTGATTCTGGATGAATTTAATTACTTTGACTTGTGATACACTCACCATAGGGATATATTTGACCCATTTAGTGAATTAATCAATAGCAACGATGATGAATGTATGCCTTTTGGATGATGGTGGATAAATTTTTCTAATTAAATCCATTGCCCACCCTCTAAAAGGCTATGATTTAACTATCTGATGAAGTTTATTAGTTGGAACCCTTTGAATCAGCCCATGTAATTGACATGACTCACAACCTTTTGCATACTAAAAGCAATCAGCTGTGATTGTGGGCCAATAATAGCCATGTCGATGAATCGGCCATCTTATTTTTAGGCCTGATCTATGTGCACCACAAATTCCTTCATAAACTACTCCCATTACTTTCATCGCCTAACTCTTACTTAGGCATTTTAATAATAAACCTTCATGCCCTTACTTATATAAGTCATTTTCTATTAAGACATATTTTAATGCCCTTTATTTTGAAGTCAACGATAGCCGATGGATCCTAAAGATACTTAACTATGTTAGTTCTTAAATCATCCTCAACCATCAATTGCTCAGTTGAAGTGATTTCCTCCCATGAAAAATTTCCTTGATCAAACTCACCAATCGACTGCTTAAAATTGGATGCCAGCTGAGCTAAGTCATTGGCAAACTCATTTTCCTCCCTAGGGATATGCATAATAATGACATCAGTGTAGAAATAAGTTTGCTCCAATAGTTTAATATGTTAAGTTTTGATGATGACAAATACAAGACAAAAAGAATTATATTTATGCTACATAAATGTGTTTAATAGGTTATATTGGATCATGCATGATCATGTACTCCATCTTGTTATATTTTATATGAGAATCATGCATATTCTTTATATAATATTTTATACGATATATCCAATAATATGTTACATGAGTGGTATTAAATTAATATTAGATTTGACTCTATTTAAATGAAAATGTGCAAAGTGTTCTTTATTGGATCCTATGTAGAGCATATCTATTAGTAATTGATAAATGTCTTATTTGGATGGGTCTATGAAAGTCTTATATGCATGTTAGACAAACTAGATTTATACATTTATGAATCATAAATATAATGATATTGAATTATGAATTTGGACTAACTATGTTTGTTTAAGTGAGCAATACTTTGTAGGATAGTTTAAGTACTAAGAGTAAGCATTGCAACTATAACATCCTAAATTTAATAACCATAGTATAATCTGTATTATACCATAGTAATTAGATTCAGGTATGCTACTTACTATTACTAAGAATTTTCAAATATAACAATTATGAATATACAGAAAATATGAGCCTCGAATGAATAAATAATACACAATATCTGTATTTATCACAAATACAATACGTACATCATTTCAAAAGAAATTACAAAGTTACTCTAAGCTAAGCACTCCAAGCTCCTGCTTGTCTTCACTTTCCATAAGTCTTCCTCCCTGGAATCATCATGGAAACATACACACAAGGGGTGAGAATAATATATTCTCAGTAGTTAAAATCCTTAAACTATGACATCATAACCATTTCAGCCATTTCGAGGAAAAACACAATTCTAAACTCAAGTCTCATACTTTTACAAACTAGAAAGGTGGCAAAAGCCAAAATCATGTTCTTTCTCTTCTTAAAATAGATTCTAATTTTTATAAGTTTGTATAAAAACTCATATATCACAAATAGTTTTCAAGTGATCACTATACTCATGAAAACGTCATCTTTATCTCAGAGACATAACAACAACAACAACATCTCCATCTCAGAGATATGCAATTGCTCATACAATTACAATGTCATGAGTTCATGTCATGGTGGCAACCACCCATACAATTGTCATGCTATGCCAAATTATGTCTAATGTTTATATCTATACAAGTCCTAAGAGTGAATGAAATTTAAGAATATCAAGAGTCCTCAAACGTATTGAGGATAATACCCACCTCAACTACTATGGGATATGTTATGATATGTCATGAGTTCTCAAATGTAGTGAGGCTATTACTCACATCCACTACTCATCCAAATGTAGAGAGGATACTACTCACCTCAACTACCCCTTAAAACGTAGAGATGATATTACTCACCTCAACTACCCAACAACATAGAGAGGAATTATTCACCTTACTACTCAACAAACATAGAGAGGATATTACTCACCTTATTACTCAACAAATATAGAGAGGATATTACTCACTTCAATATGTTCCATAATCCCATCATGAAAAATAATTACTAATTACCCACAATAATTTGCACCACAATTTATTTATATGCATCTCAAAATTCTCTTCATCAAATACTCCTATAAGAGTCTCATTACTCATTGGAAAGCATAAAAGAAGGAACTACAAATGCTAGGCATTTCATTTCAACCAAAACAAAGTCGTCTAAAAAACTAGATTGTGTAACACCCTAATACAGTATTCTCGATATAACTTATATATATATATATAGACATAAAGCAATAAATGTTACTTCTAATCTCGTTATCTTACTAATCCCATAGAATTGAACAATTATAATGGAGAACCAAAACTAAAAAAAAGTTATAAACATATACATCAATTGCCACGAAGGCAAAGAGTTATACATACAACCTTTAACATTCTCAAAGCTAATATAAATAAATACATTAACTTTGTCTATGAAAGAAACAAATAAAACTAAACTACACTAGTTCTTATGTTTCTTTATCATCTTACCCTTTGAAAGACCTTGACCTGTCATTACCATGAAAACACAGAAAGGGGTGAGAACATGCGATTCTCAATAATATTCATACATTTCATGGCATTAAACAATGTAATCTGCATACATATCAACAAAAACTAAATCAATAATAACATTATACAATCACTCATATAACTATAAAATATATAGAAATCTAATCTATCTCGACATTATACAATAGATTATGGTTGCTACTAGATATTAAATCTTTATTCAATATCACAAGAACATTCACATAATACTGTTATGTAAAGGTTCATTAAACACAACGCACAATCTATAAATATAAGTCCCTTACTCATACGATAAGAACAACTATCTACATAGTTGTAGCATATCACAACTAGCTTATTCATAAATATACCATGAATGATATTCAACAACTGCCCATACAATTGTCAAATATCATATTCACTTGGAAACTGCCTATACAATTGCCAAGTAACAGGAAATGTATATGATTTTGTGTGTGTCACTTGCTTATTCCACATTCTCTTTAAACTTGTAGATAAGAAGACTAACTCTTCATACTTACTTGATAATGAGTGGACTGGTTCTAACTCACATTAGTAATCTTGACACTAATGAATAGTCAGGGCTAAATCATCTCTCAAAGAGACTTTTGGATTTTCTCATCTATCTCCTTTGGCCATATGATTATACATCATTAAAGATTACTCTACTTTAAAATTAGCAAGTAATCGGAATCTACACAGTATTATGTATAACTCATGCAAAACCACCACCTTAATTCATCACATGATTCTCTCTAACTAAGTGAAGAACAAAACTCTAGCACACATGTACTCTCAGCTCACTTCAACTTATAAAGGAGCATATTCCATGTTTCTAGCTAAGTATTTATAATGATGATTCTTGTATCTAGCTTACCTCTTAATCACACCTTAAGTGGTAAACTACGCCACCCTAGTATACTCAAGGTCCTAGATACCTATGATAGGCAATTCCTAACTTAGGGAATGCTTAAAATACTAGAACTTTCATAATATCTGCATACTATGCCCATTCACTCGTCACCACTTCACTTCCTCTCTCAGGAGTAACTAATGCACTATGGCAAGTGACTATTGCCAACTGATCTCAACTTACTTATATCTAGTTTACCTTATCTTCATCACCTCTTATGTGATATTAGATGCAACCCTGGGTTATTTAAGGGCTAATACCTACCTATGACAATTCATTACTATTGGATTCACTAAGGTCTCTTACCTGCTAGGTGATTATGCCCTTTATGAATACTCCCTAAAAGTGTCTTGACACACTTAAGAAAACATCTACTAATGTTCCCTACTGATAGAGAAGCTCAAAATGTCCAAAAGTACACTTAACAGAGCAATGCTCTATTCTGTCCAGCGAAGAGCGCTTGAGCGTGCCATGCGCTGCTAGCGCATCAGCCTTTAGGATGTGCGCGCTTGAGCATCTATGCCTCAGGTGCTTGAGCGCCGGTTGCATAGCAGAAATTCTACAGAATGTGCTACTAATCCATTGGGAACAAAGTAGCTTCTAAGCTATCAAAAATGGATTCAAGGAGATTTCTAGTATCACCAACAACCCCTAAATACGTTGTAACACTTATACAACCTATTGATTCATTTAATTTTGGATTAAAACTCAAAATCACCTACTTAGTTGCTCAATGACCAAATTCCCACTTTAGGGACTAAAAGACCAAAACTATGGACCAAATCCATTCTTATGCTCCCATTAATCTGAATTAACTCATTTCAACTAAAACAAGCAAAGATCAAACAAACGAAACGATTTTTCACTCATAAAAACCTATTTCCCTTATTTTGTAACCTAGCTTTAAGTGTAGAGAAAATGAAAGAAAGAAGAATGGAATTCTAGGTTAGAACCCCTACCTCAAGGATGGAAGATCAATCTCCAAGCTTTATGCATTGATGTTGATCCTCATGCCCTTTCCATTTGATCTTCACTTGCTCCTCTTTCATTTCTCCCTTTCTCCCTCTTCGGTTCCCACTTTCTTATCTATTCTCTTATTTTCTATTTTTTGCTTCCTTTGCATTCTAGAACCGTGGGGACTTAAAGGGAAATATGTAACACCCTAGCTCTGACACCAACTAATGTAACAACCTAGCTAGGGCATCACATTTCTGACTTCCGACTCATAATCTGAAAATAAGTTCACACAAAGTTTGAGTTATAAAAGATGGGTTTCAAAATTTCTTCTTTACTGAAACGTAAATTTACTGAAAATATTAGGTAATATTGAAAATCATATTTCAACTATTCATTATGCAATATTGACACCAATTTATATCACAATTTAAAGAGAAATATAAAATTAACAGACTTATTATTATTATTATTTTTTGACAGTAGCAAACCCCATGACGGGTCCTACTTAATAGCACGGTACAACACTAACGGAAAACTTTAACATACTTATTCCTTTTTCTGTCCATCTTGATGCATCAGACATCTGTTCCTTTGTCAACACTGCACACCTTCGAGTCCTGAATGTCCACTCCTTATTGTTATCTCCAATCTCAGAGTATCCATCGCCCGTTATGTCTAAGACAACTCGATCTTTCTATTATTTGATTTTAACAGTACAGACACAGCAAAACAATATAACAAAGAGGTGAGATCACCTACACCAATACCAACATGGCAGCACAGAGATAACACACAGCCAACAATATCATACAGACAGATCATGCCATAATCATGCTATCAGCATTAATCAACTATCATCATCTAATCATTTATCAGTTCAATTATCATCCAATCATTTATCAATTCAATTATCATAACCAATAACCAATATTCCTCAATTAATATATCACACAGATATAAATACTCAGATTTATGCATATGTACAAAGACTCAGTTTTTCAAAAACAACTCCATGGAGGTTTTCACAATTTCGAGAAGAATGCTCTGGTCAATTGTCAGCCTTAGCCCAAAGACAATCTCCCAGTTGTTGAAAAGAATCGTGTTCTTGTCGGATATCGTCAATGCGTTGCAACGGACTGCATCGCCAAGTGGCACAGGGTACTCGCCGGTGTCCCACTCGGTCGACCGCCGTGCCTTGACGCCCTCAAGATCCATCATAGACCTCACTATCAATTCTTATTCCCTCTTCAACCACAAGGGCCATAATAGCTATTAGCTATATTTTATACAATGCACGAATATATAAGTGCAAGTCCAACCCCAAAGGGCCAAATCTTTTCAATTTCATTTGTTAAATTTATATCATATGCTTCAACGCATACTTTTCCAATGCATGTATAATGCACCAAATCCATTCACAGACATCTCTTTCCAATGCATATAAAATGCACCAAATACCAGTCATAGGCAAAACACGTCATTTTCTCATACAGTGTCCATATACTGGTTCAACAGTAATTATATCATGTTATCATGTTTTCATAGTTATAAAACACTTTCGCCGTGTTTTCACAAAATTGCGTAACATTTCCATTATGTTTTCACAATTCCAAAATGTTTCTGTTACACTTTCAAAATTCTGAAACGTTTCTGTTATATTTTCACAATACTGTAACACTTTTGTTACGTTTTCAAAATGCCGCAACTCTTCTGTTTTACTTTTAAATCACGTATTAATTTTTCAATGTCTTTCTCAATCGCGTAAAAATATACGTTTCTCAAATCGCATATTATTTTTCCACTGTTTCAAAATTGTGTATATTTTTCAATAATATTTTCAATAGTGTAAAATATTTAAACGCTTCCCAAATCTCATAACAATTTTCTACCATTTTTCATAATTACGTAAAAATATTCTATCATTATTTAATCACGTAGTGATTTTTCAACTGTATTTCAAATCACGTAAAATATTTAAACTTACATAAAATATTTAAACGTAATTCAGATCACATAGAAATATTTTAACATATTTCAAATTTGCGTAGAAATATTTTACTATATTTTAAATCATTTTTAAGATCGTAAATCAATTTTCACCATTTTACAATCATGTAAAATATTTCTCAATATTCCAAACATTATTTTGGACTTTCAAATAAGTCAATATCATTTTCAACACATTTTTAAGATACGTAAATAATTTTTCACCATAATTCTATTACGAAAAATATTTCTCAACCTTCAAAAATTCCATTTCATCTTTTCTTAAAATATTATGACTTTGTATTTCATTTTTCACATTTTCTTACTCAAGAAAATCTTTTTCCACGTTTCTTTACTCAAGAAATTCTTTTTCAAATATAATCCACAAAACTTGAAAATAAGTTATACTTGAGTAAATTCTCAAAATACCATTATATTCTCCATTTTTCCCCAAATCATTTCCAAATTAACCTACTTCAAAATAAATTGAAGTTTGAAAACATTTTTATTTACAAAACTTAATTTTTCAAGTGAGTAAAATACTCTGATTCCCTTTTCAAATTTCTTGTATTAAATCAATTATATTTTCACTTGAAAAATTACTTTGTTTCATCAAAATCTAGGCATTACTATTTGAAAAATTATCAAAACATTTTTCCTTTTAAATTAATATGGTTTTACACAAACAAAACCATTAAAGTTTTATTTTCAAAACCAAAGTACCGATTGGTCATAACACAAACCCATTTGTTCAAATTCATTTTCACTTTCTTTGCAAATCCTTTTTCATTCTTAGTCAAAAATCTTTTCCTTAATATATATTTTCTCAAAATCACTTTTTATTAACCTAGTCCTACAAAATCATATTGAGTTGATTTAATTATTGTTTCTTAACTTTAAATTTCCTAACGTTTTCCAAAACCCAATAAATAAATTCTCTGTTAGAAATTTTAAGTTACAAACATTTTCCTTTATATTTCTAAATCATTCAAAAAAATTGATTAATTTGAAGTTCAATACTTTCAATCTTCTTTTTCTTTTATTTATGAAAATTCCACTTCACTTAATTTATAACACTTAATTCCCTTTTCAAAAATCCTTATTTAAAAATTCTTGTATTTCATAGCATCAAAACATTTTTCTAAATTATCAAAACCTTATAGATGGTCATTGGAACCATGAAATATTTTTCTTCTAACTTAAATAAGTTCCATTCTTGTTTCTACACAAAATAAATCAATAAAATTTCATTCTAAAATTTGTGTTCATGTTTTCTTAAAAAAAACAAACCTTTAGTTCATTTTTCATACTCCTCAAATCAATCCAATTTTATTCTTCCATAAACATATTAATTTGTAAACACCTATTTTGAGGTGTCTTGGCCGAAATTCTCATTGTTCTAGGGATCAAAATTTAATTTCCTTGTTCTTGAAAAATTTCAACATTTACCCAAATCAAGGGCATCAAAACTGTAGTTCTTCCTTGGCCATTGGAACCAAGATCAATTTTCTTTCCATCCACACATCATGACATACATATATATAATTCATCATAAATATCACAAACATGCCATATACTCATCATGCATATTATAAGTATACTATCAAAGCCATAAAATCATGCAAAGCATATTAAGCATAGACAAAAATAATCAAAGTACAAGAAAATAAAGCAAAGCTCATAAACACACAATTAATTATTACATGACCATGGATTGGAAGTCTCACATGAATTCACAATTCATCAAATATAAGACCATCTCCCACCACCATAATTGGTTGGTGAGATGGATCTCCCTCTTACCTCTTGAAGATCCTCAAAGCTTCTTGATTTTGCTTCTCTTTCCAAGTCTTTCAACACCAAGGGCTTCTCAAATTCAAAACAAAATACATAGAAATTAGTATACTAAGCTTGATTAAGAGGAACCATGGATCAAACATGGTTTAGATCATGAAAAAGAAGAGTAGAAATGAAGTCTTCTTATACTTCACCTCAAAAACCCAATAACTTTGATCTTGAAGAAAGTCCATGAAGATGAATGATTTAGAGAAAATCTCCAACATGAAAGTTGCTTAGAATATCATGTAGATTCAATATCTATGGTTGGATTAAATTAAACAAACCATGGAACAATCATGGCTTAGAAAATCATAAACATGAATTTAAACCATAAAAACCAAAGTTTACCTCTAGGAAAGTAAGGTAAAAGTGGGATTTTGAAGCACTTAGAGTGGGATTTTGGGAAAACTTTCTAAATAAAAAGTGTTTAGAATGGTGTTTAGATTTAGGAAATGATGAGAGTGAAAATTATAGGTGATGGATAGTGTATTTGGGTGTGGAGACCGAACCAATGGAGAGAAAATGGAAGGAAAATGGTTGCTTGGTTCTTGGGATTTTGAGAGAATAAGATGGAGGCTTTTTTTTGTGAAGTAGAAAAATGAATATGGAGAGTGTGACCAATGGTGCTGCTGCCGTGGGAGTGAAAGAATGGAGAGATATGAATTCATTTGGCATAATTGAAGGCTATCACATGATGCACAAAGTCTTCCACTTTGTCATCTTTTTCTTTGGCCTAAAAAGGCTATACAAGCATGTCTAAACATGTCTCCTCCTTCCTAACACTCCAAAACCGTCCCCCCCTTCATCATTATGCATGCAAAGTTGTCATAATTATTAGTTACCATCTAGAGCATTTCTAGCCATTGATTAATTCAATGGTTAGGATTTAGGTAGACTTTTGATTTTTAGAATACTAAATCTAAGCCATTGGATCCTTCTCCTTTAAATTCTAACCATTAGATGTGTCTCTAAAATAAAGGGTCAAGATTACTTCTTCAAACTTTAAATCCAAGGGTTATAATTAGTCATAACCTTTTTAGAAGACCAAATCTCCACCTTTGATTAATTCTTCATCCAATGGTCATAAATGGTCCTTGTTACTTTACAAGACCAAATCTCCACCCTTGATCAATTTTAAATCCAATGGTTGTAAATGGTCACTTTATATAATCAAATTTACACCGTTGATTAAATCTACGGTTGATATTGAAGTTTGCCTAATTGAGTTTATTCTCACACCATTGATTAAATCAATGATGATTATCTTATGTTTCTCTATTAAATTTATTTCTTAACCGTTAATTGAATTAATAGTGGATATCCAAACCACCAATGTTGACTTAAGCAATATAATTTCTATTTTTATCTACTAAAAATCCCATGAAAGAATATATTTACTGTATTTTTATCTTTCGATAAATAAATACAGTACAAAATAAATTTTTTAAAACTGTTTTCGGATTCAGGTTTAGTAAGATCCCCTGTCTCCGTCTAAATAGTACAAATTTTTCTATGCGTAGAAAAGTTTTTCACTTTGCGGGACCCACCTAGGCCCACATATGGTCACCTAGACCCACAAACACCTCGTGGGGCTCACAAACAGAAAAAAATTCAAAATCACACATAAAATCACAAAAATTAGAAAATGTATGAAAATCAAGTCAGATTGTTAAAAATAATTAATAGTCAAGAGAAATAAATATAGAAAGATTTTCCCCGGCCTGGAAATTATTATTTTCCTGACACGGAGTAAATCACTCAAAACGATCAAATACGCTGACGGAATAAATAAAATAATTTTACAGTACCCAGAAATTACTAAACAGTAAAATTCTATTAGTTGTCAAAATTACTGTTTATAGGATAGGAAATTTGGGGTGTTACAAAATAAGGAGTCAAAGTCCAACTTTGGCACTTAAGCCTAAAGCTGGAACTTTATATCTGTTAAGAACACTTGAATTACACTAAATCAAGTTTCTTAACTTCCAACAACTTTAGAATAAATACTAGAATTCATCTAAATTATCATTTCACTATTATTTTATTTTTTCGTATTTGTTGTTAGTCAATCTGGCATTAAAATGCACAACTAATATGCCTAAAAATACCAAACTAACTCTGATTATTCTCAAATTTTAACTACAACTTCTTATGCCTATTTGTGACTTAAAAACAAACTCTCTAGGTTTATTTACATCAACTTAGCAATTTATGCTACTATCTGAGTCATTTCAGACTACTTTTCACACTCTGATTTGCAACTAAGCGCCTAAACCAACTCAGTTTGTCACAAAACTTATCTGACACAGCATACAAGTAATATGCTACCTTTGTAACTATTTACAAGTTTAATATGCTTTTTCGGGATGTTACAGACTGGGCGCTCAGGCGCTCGGGTGGCAAAGAGCCTCCCTGTTCTTTCCAGCAATGGGCGCTCAGGCGCTATTTACCTGGCGCTCAAGCGCTTGTCGCGCACATAGGCGTTCCTCCATGGGTGCTTAGGCACCTGTCATGTAGCACAAAAGTGCTCTCTATCTGCTCTGCTGGCACCTAGGCGCTAGGCATTCAATGCTTGAGCGCTGACTGGGTAGAACGAAATTTGCAGATGGAACTACTGTTCCATTGAGGAACAAAGGTGTTCCAAACACTCCAACTTCAATTCCACTTGATTTATCACATCAACTAAGATCCATTAACACATTGTAATTCTTGTACAACTTCAATTTCACAAAAACATGGATTGATGAACCCATCATCCACCCTAAAACCTAAACCCCCAATTTTAACTCAAATGGGAACAAAGGTATTCAAGTGATGAAAAATTCATCCTCATGCATCCAACAAACCAACATCAAGCCATACTCAAGTTCAACAACAAAAAATAGGCCAAGAACACACAAAACTGACACTAAAAGCCCATTACTCACACCAAGCCATCCCATGAACAAGAGAAAAGGAGAAAATAGTGCAAAATAGATTTTTCCCCTTACCTCAAGGTCTTGAAGATGGCCAAGGATGGATCCAAGCTCTCCAATCCTTGCTTGCCTCTTGGTTTCCCTCTTCTTCTATTCCTTTTTCTCCTTTTTCTTTCCTTTCTCTCTTTTTTCTTTTCTCTTTTCTTTCCTCCTATTTTTTGTTTCCTCTTCCTCAGTCGTGGGATACTTATAAAGGGAAGTCAAATTTAGTTTCTCATACCAAAGTACTAAAACTCCCGATCTGTTAAGAACACTTAGATTTCATTGAATCCAGTTTCCTAACTTCCAACAAGTTTCAAATAAATCCTATGATTCATAAAAAATCTTATTTCACCATTTTCGTATTTTTTCATATCTGCTAGTAGTCAATCCAACATTAAAACACACAACAAGTATGTTTAAAAATGTCAAACTAACTCTAATTAGCCTAAAAAATTAACCACATCTTCTTCCACACATTTGTGACCTAGAAACAAGCTCTTCACATTTATTTCCATTAACTAAGTAGTTTAAGTCAATTTCAGAGCTAATAACAGCTATATTTCACCCATAGCATCACAGTAAAGTGACTAAACTTGCTCAAATGGCCACAAAACTTAACAGGTATGACAAACAAGTATTAGGGTACCTCCGTAACTATATACAAGTCTATCATGTTTTCATGAGTGTTACATTTCTCTCTTCCTTTCTAGAATTTTGTTCCCAAAATTCGCTCGCCATCAACACTTAGTCTCTCGCAACTAAGATTCTAAGATCTCCATCAGATATCACTCTCAAAGGATTCCAACTTCCCTTAGTGGTATCTAATTCATCATTCTCAACTCTAGATAATCCTGCCTTATACAAAAGTCTCTAGCTCCCAAGTAGCCTCTCAAGCCAACCTTATGCCAGATATTCTTCACCTAAGAAAATCTGTGTTCCACAAAACTCTTGGACTCCTCTGTCCATAATCCTTGCAAATCTTATCTAAAAACCCTTTATCTAACCCATGGGCTCTACAAACTCTAGAGGTACCACTCTAAAGAGTGCAAATGCAAACAGATCCTAAGCGAGTTCAATCATACCAACTGGACCCTCACTAGAAAAACTCCTAATTCCCCTAGTTCGCCTAAGTAAAGTCATAGTTTCCTATCCACACAAAACATTACATATTGAGTTGCAGTCTCAATATCATGTAACCGTATGACAGTAGCTACTAACATTCGAACCTAAGGGAAGTCATGCAATTCTTTTCAAACATCTCAAACAAGAGACAAAGGCATGCACAACACTTAAAGAAACTTTTAACATGCCTAAGCATAGTCAGTCCATACCCTGGCTTAACAGGATGAACTGCTCTGATACCATAATGTAACATCACAAATTTAATAAACATAGCATAATCCGTATTATACCATAGTAACTAGATTCAAGCATGCTACTTACTACTACTAAGAATTTTCAAATATAACAATTATGAATATATAGAAAATATGCTAGATTGAATAAATAATACACAATATCTGTATTTATCACAAATACAATACGTACATCATTTCAAAAGAAATTACAAAGCTACTCTAAGCTAAGCACTCCAAGCTCCTGCTTGTCTTCACATTCCATAAGTTTTCCTCCCTGGAATCATCATGGAAACACACAAGGGGTGAGAATCACATATTCTCAATAGTTAAAATCCTTAAACCATGCCATCATAATCATTTCAGCCATTTCAAGGAAAAATACAATTCTAAACTCAAGTCTCACACTTTTACAAACTAGAAAGGTGGCAAAAGTCAAAACCATGTCATTTCTCTTCCCAAAATAGATTTTCATTTTTATAAGTTTGTATAAAAACTCATATATCACAAGTAGTTTTTAAGTGATCACCTTACTCATGAAAACATCATCTCCATCTCAGAGACACCAAAGCATCATCTCTATCTTAGAGACATAACAACAACAACAATATCTCCATCTTAGAGATACGCAATTGCCTATACAATTGTAATGTCATGAGTTCATGTCATGGTGGAAACTACCCATACAATTGCCATGTTATGCCAAATAATATCTAATGTTTATGTCTATGAAAGTCCTAAGAGTGAATGAAATTTAAGAATGTCTTGAGTCCTCAAATGTATTGAGGATATTACCTACCTTAACTACTCTAGGATATGTTATGATATGTCATGAGTTCTCAAATGTAGTGAGGATATTACTCACCTCCACTACTCATCTAAATGTAGAGAGGATGTTATTCACCTCAACTACCTATCAAAACGTAGAGAAGATATTACTCATCTTAACTACCCAACAACATAAAGGGGAATTATTCTCCTCACAGCTCAACAAACATAAAGATGATATTACTCACCTCATTACTCAACAAACATAGAGAGGATATTACTTACCTAAATATGCTCCAAAATCCCATCATGCAAAACAATCACTAATTACCCATAATAATTAGCACCACAATTGATTTATATGCATCTCAAAATTCACTTCATCAAATACTCTTATAAGAGTTTCATTACTCATTAAGAAGCATAAAAGAAGGAACTACACAAACTAGGCACTTCATTTCAACCAAAACAAAGTCCTCTTAAAAAATGGACTGGGCACTCAGGCACTCCTTGTTGGGTGCTCAGGTGCTCGGGTGGCAGAGAGCCTCCCTATGCTTCCCAGTGATGGGTGCTCATGCGCTCCTTACCTGGAGCTCAAGCGCTTGTTGTGCGCTTAGGTGCTCCTCCATGGGCGCTTAGGCGCTGATCACGTAGCACAAAAGTGCTCCTCTATCTACCCTGTTGGTGCCTAGGCGCTAGACACTCAATGCTTGAGCGTTGACTGGGCAGAATGAAATATGCAAAAATCTCCAAATGGAACTACTATTCCATTGAGGAACAAAGGTGTTCCAAAAACTATAACTTCAATTCCACTTGATTTCTTACATCAACTAAGATCCATTATCACATTGTAATTCTTGTACAACTTTAATTTCACTAAAGAATGGATTGATGAACCTATCATCCACCCTAAAACCTAAACCCCCAATTTTAACTCAATTGGGAACAAAGGTATTCAAGTGATGAAAAAATCATCCTCATGCATCCAACAAACCAACATCAAGCCATACCTAAGTTCAACAACAAGAAATAGGCCAAGAATACACAAAACTCACACTAAACCCCCATTACTCACACCAAGCCATCACATGAACAAGATGGAGACAAGGAGAAAATAGTGCATAACATTTTTTCCCCTACCTTAAGGTCTTGAAGATGGCCAAGGATGGATCCAAGCTCTCCAATCTTTGCTTTCATCTTGGTTTCCCTCTTCTTCTCTTCCTCTTTCTCCATCTTCTTTCCTTTCTCTCTTTTCTCTTTTCTTTCCTTTTGTTTTTTGTTTCCTCATCGTTAGCCATGGGATACTTATAAAGGGAAGTCAAATTTGGCTTCTCATACCAAAGTACTAAAACTCCTGATCTGCTAAGAATACTTAGATTTCACTGAATCCAGTTTCCTAACTTTCAACAAGTTTCAAATAAATCATATGATTCATCAAAAATCTTATTTCATGATTTTCATATTTTTTCCCATATCTGTTGGTAGTCAATTTGACATTAAAACACACACACACTAGTATGCTTAAAAATGCTAAACTAACTCTGATTAACTTAAAAAATCAACCACATCTTCTTCCATATATTTGTGATCTAGAAATAAACTCTTCACATTTATTTTCGTTAACTAAGCAGTTTAAGCTAATTTTAAGGCTAATAACAACTATATTTCACACATAGTGTTATAGCAAAGTGACTAAACTTACTCAGATGGCCACAAAACTTAACAGACATGATAAACAAGTATTAGGCTACCTTCGTAACCATATACAAGTCAATCATGTTTTCATGGGTGTTACAGCAGCAAGAAAGCAAAAGATCATGAAGGTTTTGATGATAACAAAGTCAAACCAAAGACCAAGTTCAAAGGAAGATTAAATGGTACAGTTTATAGGTCTTAGAGTCTTTATGTGAGAAGCTTTCTAGATATCTCAAAATGTTTTATAATGTTTTTGAAAGAGCTCAAATATATTTTTTTAAATGGTTCTTACATGCTAAAATGCCCAACAAACATGTTTTGAAAAGCTAGTCGTGGTGGTAGTTAAAAACTTAGTCAATGTTGAGTTTTGAAAAGCTGACATTTGATTACTATTTTGATCATAACTTTCAAATTACTTTGAGTTTTGTTTTGAAACTTATGTCATTTGAAATTAGACATAAATATCATTCTAATAAGTGGTCATTTGCTTTAAACAGATGCTAAATGAAGAAGTTATGTCTATTTAAAGTCAATTTTTGAAACCAGAGTGCAATAATCGATTACCATTGCTCACAGAAGCTTGTTAATCGATTACCAAATTTGGTAATTAATTACCACATGCCGAAAAAGCTCAGAACATATTTTAAAAGCTTGGTAAATGATTACTATATGTTGGTAATTGATTACCACGAGTCTAAAGCCTACAACATCTATTTTTAATGCATTTATTGCTTAGAATTAATATCCCCCAACGACTCTTTTTCTTATAATACTATAAATACATATTTTTTGGGACATCTTTTACACACAACCAACATCCTAAAAAACATTTATCAAGGTTTTAATATGTGAATCATTCCATTCAATCATTGTACTCTATTTTTGCCACAAATTTGAGATATCTTTGAGAGCTTCATAAGACTTCAATTTGTATTATCTACTCTTGTGAGAGTTTCTCTTTCATGTATACCTTGATTCTCTATAAAGAGGGAGAAGCATCTCTCAAAATTGTAAAAGTGAGGTATCCCTGGTTGTTGAGGCTCAAGCACAGAGGGTGAGGTATCCTAAGGTTTGTTAAGTGCTCTCAGTTGTAAAGGTTTTTCAAGAACCTATGAAGCTTGAAGAGTTGGAGGCTCTAGCACAAGGGTGAAGTATCCTAAGGTGTGAGGAGTGCTCTTTCTTGTATAAAAGTTTTTCTGCCACCCGTGAAGTCTAGGAAATAGTGAAGAAAATCTCAAGTTAAGCTTGGAAACTAGATGTAGACCACAAGTGGTTGGTGGTAGAACCAGGATAAATTCTTGAGTTTGATTATATCTTCTCTACACTCTTTATATTCTATAGTAACTTAATTTATGCATGTTTCACTGCATTTATTAATTGAGTGCTTCAAAATACTTAATTTTTTAATTTTGTCTTAAAAGCTTATAATCACCCAATTCACCCCCCTCTTGGGTGATGGTTGCCATTGCTAACAAGTGGTATTAGAGCTTTGTTCTCTGTTGAAAGTGTAACCACTTAGAATTAAAGATTCTTATTTGTTGACAACCATTGAAAGTTTTTCAAAATGAAATGTTTTGAAATTGATAAACTACCATTATTTGATGATGTGCATTTTGTTTATTGGAAAGTTATAATGAAATTTTATATACAATCTATTGATCTTGATTTGTGGGATATTGTTCTTAATGAATTTATTTACAAATCAAAACAAACTTGGAATGCTTCTGACAAGAAATGTTTTTACTTGAACATTAGAGCAATGCAAATATTGAGAAATAGTTTGAATGATGATGTTTATGCTAGAATTATGAATTGTTCTAGTGGCAAAGAAATTTTGGACACCTTTGATGCTCTTTATATTGCTAACAATGATTTTGTATATAAAGTTGTATATAAAACCAAGATGAGCAAAAGTCATTAAAGGAAGCTTGTATGGAAAACATCCTCAAAAAGATGTTCAAACTATTGAAGGGAGCTAAATGCCTCTTGGTGATGATCGTGCTCAATTTGAAGAAGAAGCAAAGAAAAACAAAATTGAGATGGAAGATGTTCTTGAATCCTTGATAGACAACAATGAGGAAGACTGTGATTCCCTTAAAGAACCAAGTATGCTAGATGGCTAAAAAGGGCTTTGAGGTAAATAATGTTAAACTAGATTATAGTCCTTCTTATTATGAGCTACAATGTGCATATGATGAATTATATGATGGTTTATTGAATTTAGAAAAGAAAAACTTATCTTATTTGGAAAACATTTCCTCCATTAAAAATAAAATTAAGACTTTGAAAAATGAATATGTTTTTCTTGATGAGAAAATGTCTATGAAATGTGAAACCTCAACTTCTTGTGAAAAGTGCAATGATTTAGAAAATCAAGTTAAAGACTTATATTCCGAATTTGCCAAAGCTAATGAAATAAAATTAATGTTATTCCATATAAAAATTCAAGTAAGGCTTATGTCAAAAATAGTATAGAATGTAATAATGACAAAAGGCTTAAGTTTTCCAAAGATGATCTTCAAAGGACCAAACCATCATTAAATTTAATTGTTTACAATTTTTGTGGTTATCTAGGACATATTTCTTATTTATGCAATTATAAAAGAAATCCTTATATGAGAAATAGTATGGTATGGGTTCCTAAAGATCTTAAAGGCCCTAGTACTAAAATTCAAGGACCTAAGATGAAGTGGATACCAAAATGTCCTCCTAGTATTTCAACTATGCAGATATTTTCTTAAAAGGATGGACTAATTGGTCAAAGGAAAGAGGAATCATTAAGGAGAATGCTTTCGATGCCTAATGCTAGAAATTTTGGTCAAAGAAGGAAGATGACTTCAACCAAAGCTCCTCAAGTACAAAATATAGAACTTGTAAAGTTCAAGACTCCAAAAGAGAAGCAATGTGTAAGAAAAAGTATTTCATTGATTACCAGGCCAAGGTATCAAAAGATTTTACCTCTTATGCACATTCACTTGTAAAGTCAATGAATTTGAAGTATATTCCTTATAGGCCTTAAGTGATTGATAAATCATGTGTACTTGATAAATTTTGAATATTATGTTTAGCACATGATTATGTTCATTCTTTTTGTACCATAGCTCAATAATTTGTTATATATCTTGGTACATAAGATTCTACAATGCCTAGGTATGATTTCTATGTTTTGAATTATCTATATATCATGAAAGTAAGCATGTTATTGGCTATATGCTTAATGGTAATTGATTATTTAATTTATCGTGCTCAATTTACAAACTATGGAAAAATTGATCTTTATGAGAGCATAATGGATTAATAATCAATGATTAACTTCTATAGATCCAAAATTGGTGGATACTAAAGAAAGTATTTTGAATTGTGTTGTAGGGTGACTATTAGCTCAAGCATGCATTGAAGTGAAATACAACTATGTTACTTAAGGTTGAAAAAAATTTGAAATGATCCAAGTTCTTCAAGAGTAATGAAAATATAAAAGGATGATATAAAGAACCATAACATTCTCAAGGAGCCTTAAGGCATAGAAGTTGGAGTCACCTACAAAAACTCAAAGAGCATCAAATAATGAAATGTCAAGCATAAGTGGATAAAGAGAAGAGTTAGATGAAGAAGGATATGAGGAGACTTTCTTCATGTGCAATGGAATGGAGTATTCAAAGGAAGAAAGCTCAAAATTAAAGGACCAATAAATAAAGAACATCACTCTCTATCTACCTCATTAAGTATCTTTATCCCTAAGCTATTGTAGTATTCTATATGTTATATATTGTATGATACTTGTTGATAAATTGATCTTAAATGATTAGATGCTTTCTTTACATGAGAAGTATACTCAGCATTGACAAAGTGCTTAATTGGATATTAACTTGCTATTTTTGTCATTGCATACAGGGTGGATGATGTTAGTTCTATACATTCTTTGATCCCTATAGCATATTTCATTAAGGTGAATGTTTGATATCTATGATTCTCTTGATCTATGGTTTTTGAGTGGTATAACACCTATGAGAATCATGCTCTTGTTTTGAAAAGAGTTTTTGATTTGATTAAAAAGTTTTTTAAAGGAAAATCCTTTATTACATTTGAAAGAAACTTGTTACCATGTGGCCTCAAACTCAAGAGGGGGTGAATTGGGTTTATGAAATATTTTCACAAATCTTTCGTAAAACATTTGTTTAACAATTTTTGAAGAATAATTGAAGTCACTACAACAAAATTGGTCTAAGGCTACATTTTTTTAAGCTACATTTAAAAAGTGTAGTTTAAAGTCTTAATAGGCAACACTTTTATAAGAGTAGCCTTTTTGGAGTGGTTTTGGCAACTACATTTTTGGCAACAGGTGAAAAACGTACTCTTAAAGTCTAAAGGGTACGTTTTTATAAGTGTTGTCATATTATACATTTAAGCACACTTTTTCTGATAAAATGCAACGTTAATGAAACGTAGCTTATCTAACGTTCTAAGGCAACGTTTTGTAAATGTGCCCTAATATATTCCCTTAACCCGCGCACCATTTTGTTTCCCACTAAATTTTTTTGTGCAAATTCTTCCAAACAACCATGACTACCATATTTTCTTTCAGAACCAAAAAGAAAAATCAGTAAAGGGTAAGAAAATTTGTCCCATTCATTTCTAATCTGAATGAAAAGAAAATTTGTCATCCGCCCGCCGTACGTCTCCACCCCGTAAGGCTCAAAGAACAGACCCACTCCCTTTTGAGAAGCCCTCTCAGTGCGAACAGATCTGGAAGCCAGCGTCTTCGACGAGCAATCTATTAAGCTCAAAGACAAGGCTGCGCTTGTTGCTTACATCGCTAAGCTCGAAACTGAGGTTCGTAACTCTAACCCTTCTTATTCTTTTTTCCCTTCTTTCATTTTTGGATTTTTGTAGCACCTTAACTTATTTTAAGTACTCCAAAGAATATGTTTTTATTGTGAGTTAGAGTGAACAGAAAAATGGGTCGCTCCCAACTTGTAATGTGGAAAGGGATTTTTGATTGAGAGACTGTTTGACATTATTGTTTTGTTGAGAGATAATTTATGATTAAGTGTTTATGAGATAGTTCCTCCTCCAAAGAGTTTTGCGACAGAAAACTGTGATTTCGCACAGAAAATGAAAAGGAAGAATTTCCTGAAAATTAGGTAGAATGAAAAGTTGCATATGGTAAATTATTAGCGAGATTGACTTGCTTTTCTTCTTTGTGTAAATATACTTTACCTGTTACGATTAGTAATATTTGGGAGAATGAATGATATTATTGAAAGGGAAATAGGCTCTTATAGAGCTACAGAATAACAAACCAAAAGATAAGATCCTAATTTAGAGTAACAAACTAAAACTGAAATTTAAACTAGCAGCTTATCCTAACATCCTAACAGACTTTGTGATAAGTCTCATAACAAATAGGATAAGATCTTACTAACAGCAACACAACTTAACACCCCCCTTAAACTAATTGCATAATGAAAAGAAAAAACTTAATGAAAAAACTTAGAGATAATCAGTGAGCCCCTCCCTGCAACTGAGCAATTAGTTTATGCTGGGAACTTCACACACCCCCATCTATTTTCGAAGCTCCAGAAAAGTGTCCAGTTTCAATGGTTTGGTCAAGAGGTCAGCAATCTGATCTTTGGTCCCACAGTGAACCAATTCAATAGTGCTTTCTTTGGTGAGATCTCTGAGGAAATGAAAACACACATGGCTGGTTTGGTTTCTCTTCCCTTTCATGTTTGAAGAGAGAAAGAATAGAGGAACTGAAGGCTAAACAAGATTACTTGTCTCCCTTCACCACTTTTTTTTTCCTTCTCTTTCTCTCTCCCTATGAGTGCAAGTGTAGAAAGCACAAGTGATGCTTAGCTTAGGTGCTGGCTGCGGCTTTTAATAAGGGAACAAAAGTTGGGCAGATATAAAATGGAAAAGCAGAAAGGTGGTTTGATGTGGAATATTGGAAAGGGTGATGAGGAAGATCACAAAGGATGGTCTTTATATCAAATAACATGACTCTTTGGGTCTTAAAATCAATAAGTTATTAAAAAAATTAAAACAAAAAAGTAAACAAAAAATACTTGTCTTCAATGACCATGCACAACTTGGAAAATTTAAATCAGATAACACCTTGTCAGAAATATGTGTTTAATTATATCAATTTTTATATCCAGCCACCTATTGAAAGATGAACAAATAGAAAGGGTCGGCAATGTCGTTTAAATAAATATCATTCTGGAATCATGTGGCAAATTGGTCATGTAAGAAATTATTATATATAGATTAAATCAAATATTGGGGGCCAGAAGAAGCAGGAAAGTTCAAAGTTTAAGTTGGAACTTATTCATGATGGTGCAGTGGATTAACTATTAAGTTCTTAGGCTGTGTCTTTGGGGTTTGGCAAAATATTTCGTACATGCCCCCCCAGGGAGCATCTTTGCTAAGGTACTTTGAAAACAAAGAGAAAATGCTTTCCAGATGGACCAAGAACTACATCTCAAAAGAGCCATTGCTCGAAATTGCGAGCTTTAATGATGAGAGAATGATTATGGAAATTAGTTTGCTAGAAGACAAGGCACTCTCGTTAACTGATGTTGGCTTTTAATTAGTTTGGAATTCTTAACGAGACCCCATAACGTGAATTATTTGTACTAGTGCATATGTTATTTTTGTACGGCTTTAAAAAAAGGGCTAAAAAAGATGAGGCACTAGCATATATGCTTTCACTTTGCCTTGCTTTTGTGTTGCTTTGTCTCACTGAGAATCTTTCACCACATACATATTGCAGCAGAGTATCATCTCTAAGCACCTCAACCCTCAGTCCCAATTTTGTACCTTTCACCTGACTCGTTCTTGAAACAATGTAATTAATACGCTTATGTTCAGCTAAATTAGGGAAATAAAGGAAAAATATATAGACAAAAAGAAACACTTTAGCTTTTGCATTTCCCCTGATCGAATATGACTCAGACAGGCTTGGTTCTTTGATCAGTTCCAACCTGTCGAGTCTCACTAGCAGGATTCTGAGGAAAAATATCAGAACCTCACAGAAAAGCTATTGAACAGGCTTCTGACACATGGAACCTTCTGAAGCTACATCCACCGTGGATGTACTAAAAAAAAAATATTGAACCGCCTCTTACGCACCGTTCTAAATCATTGTTAAGAGATGCAATACAAAATTCAATTATTTTATGGGATCTTTCCAAATCAGGGACATAAAAAATGGTTAAGTTCATGGTACTATATCATGATAATATTATTATGGTTTGACAATTGGAAAATTTTGAGTCAAACCCAGAATTGTATTAACAATAAACCTCTATTCTTGTGACTTTCATCCCAATCCCACTGAGTTTCTTCTTAAAATTTCACATCACTTTCACTATTTCCCCAATCTATTTCTTTCTTGTTATTTTTTCTTGTCTTGTTACTCTACTAACTACTGCAACTGCAACAGAGAAGGAGAAGCACTTGTGTCTCTTATTTTTATTGACAAATGAACAGAAAACCAAAACAAAAGAATCAATGTACGGAAAAGCACTAGCTTTAGAAAGATTCTGAGTTTGTTGCTTTTTTTTTATTCAGTGGTTTTAATTTCTATATGAAAATAATAACAATTTTTTTATAATGTTGATTAATTAATTTGTAATAAAGGAACAATCACTGGAGCAGGAAAACTGAAAGTTTACTGGTGAGGTGAGGGGTGCTCTCATTATTGTACATAAATCTGGAGAAAATTATGAGATCAGAAAATCTTAACATGTAAATTGTTAATTATGGGATTATTGGATAGACCTCATGCCGTGTTCCTTATAAGTAAAAAGCTAGTGATTTGGCACCTGGTAATGTTATGGTTGGATTTGGAGAAAAAGCCAAAAATCATTGTTTGGAGTATTGATAGGAACCTGTGGATCCACAGCCATTTGTACTTTTATAGAATTCTTTGAATTGTATGATGTTTTTAAGTTTGGATTTAATTTTGATACTATAACAGTGTAGTTGATCCTGACCATTTGTACTTTTTAATTTTGTTATCATGCCAAAGATCATAGAGATGGTTCTGGGACGTAGTAGCATGTTTTCGAAAGGCTGCATGTATGGTTCCTAGTCATTTTCGAAAGGCTGAATGTATGGGTGACAATGATATATTGGTGAAATGCATTCTTGGGCTAGCTTTAGTTGCTTGGCTTCTTTTAACCGTATGTGTTATTTATTGAATTAATTAATGAGCAGTGCATAACAGGACAGTTACTTGTTCTTTGGCTTTCAGGACGCTGACATATTGTAGAGAGTTACTGATTCTAAGACTCACTCAAAATGAGAGAATGAAGGTTTTGACCTTGATAGAGCATCAGCTACCCACCTTCACCTGCCGCTGTGGTGCTTCCTCAGGTACTTTCTCATTCTTCCTCTGTGCAATCCATTCATTCTTTTTCTTTTTGCATGAATCCAAACCACGGTGGATCCCTCTAGTCGCAAGAATCCAAGGATTCTTGGAGGTTTTTGCTTCTGGGATTCTTGAGTTTTATGCTTCAGTCAACTGAACCATTTGCTATTGGGACTTTCTGGTACCCAGTTCATCAAGAAACTTAGATTTTCACTTCCCCATTTTCTCCCTGGTAACATCCTGGGTTTTTCAATGAAGTTTAAATATTCAATTATCTTTGTTAGCTTCTTTTTTTGGTTTAGACTTTACACTACTGTGTCAAGAGTGAAAATAAGGGGTCCAAAATTTACAGGAGAAATGTATTTCTGTTGCTGACAAAGTTAAGTTAAAGGCTGAGGTAAAATATGAAGGAGATTCACACAAAGGAGAGAGGAGATATCTACTGAACCTAGTTTAGTGGAAAATAAAAAGAATGAATTTTTGGAAGTGGATTAATGGCCCTGAAAAATGAATTTTTGATAATTGAATTTGTATATCAACGTGTCACTGTATAATTCTTTTAAGGGCATAGGATTGAAAATGATTAGTAAGCTTCTTTGGTCCACAATATTTATGGTTGATACTAGTTGTAGTTGATAGCTAATCCTGCTTCCCTTCAATATTCAATTACATTGAGTAACTGCACTCAACTCTTGTATAAACTTAAAAGTTAAATATTAAATAAGCATTCATAAAATAAAAATGGAAATTTATCTTTGGTACATTAGTCATTCTGAAGTTTGAGTTTATGACCTATTGCAAACTATTCAAGCCTCTGCCCATTTCAGGAAAAAATTGTGCAAAAAATCTCATCTATAATATTCTGGCAGGCAAATAGTTGCAACTTTGTTCTAGCTTCATTCATAAAATAGTCAAATATATAAAAGCCTCAAACATTCCCTTTAAATCTCAATGAATGAACTGATTCATAACTTTCGTATATAGAACATTAGACAGTTTAAATAGATGTCTGATTGCCAGGAATGTTGGGAGTCCCAATTTTCACTTCATAGCTCATATTGGAAATTCATCAATGTTCTTTTAAGTAGCAAGTGGAACGAGATTTTTATTTTATTTTATTTTTTTCAAAAAAGGTTAATTCTGCAAAGTTGTTACTACTAGATTAACATCTTCATGATCTAGAACATTTAAGTCCTTGAAAATTTGAAATGATAGTCGATAAGTTACACTGCCATGATTACTATGCCATTTTCTGAATGAAAATTGTGTAGAAGCTATAGGATTGTAACTTTTTTTCTTCTTCCACTCTCCAGACTACAATGTGGTATATCGAAACTATTATTTCTTAGTCATTGATTATGCTGAATGTCACAAAATCAATAACAACAGAGAGGACATTATCCACCATGTAGATATCATAATAATTTTGATAGAATTTTATGCAACTCATTATGGCCAAAAATATTAGGCCACAATGGGAAAAATGATCCAACATTAGATTATATACCAATGTTCAGTGAGTTTTATATTGCGGGAAGGAAATAAACTGTACATATTACATAATACACACATAAAATAGTTAAGGAGCACACAACATTACATCATAAATTGTGAAATTGGCCCACCGTGCAATCGTTATATTCTGGTCTTTGCCAAGAAGAGACTTCTTTGAGTTCTTTCTGTTCTTATTAGGAGAGAGTAAGGAGGTTCAGGTTAGCGTTGAAGAAAACCAGTAAAAGTGCCTTTGGAAGCAAAACCAATAATAAATAGGACATAAAACTGCTTCAGGTTGACATGGGGTACTAAACAGCGTCCTGTCTTAAATAGATAGGAGGAATGGTCTCAACCCTGTAAATTTTCATTATTTTTAAAAACTTACAACTATGTCATAACTATGATTTTTATACATGACATGTAATTGATTGTTCTTTGCTCAAGGCAGATTAATCAAGACTTGGGAAGATCTATAGTGGACTTGAAGTTAAGTTTTGAGTTACAATCAGTGTCATGGCTAGGTAAGAAAACTCTTATCCTCTTTATTTTCTTATGTTGTTATTATTTATACAACATTTTTTCTTTCTTTCTATTTTTTTTATTATTTGTATTCTTGTAAAGTCTAGTTAATGCATAAATGAATATTTATTTAAAGCCTTAATATCAAAATTTGATTAATTAGGTTTTCTCCGGATGTGTCTAAGCATTGGATGGATTTACCGAGGTATAGCAAAGAGTATTGTGATGGTGTTCAATGTTTCTTGGACTTTGCTTACTCGGTTGGAAATCCCGAAGGTGAAGAAATTCAATGTCCCTGTGCAAAGTGTTGTAATATCTACTTGGTATCGGAGAAACGTAGTATATGATCATCTCATATGTTACGGATTTGTTGAAGGTTATACTGATTTGGTTTAATCATGGGGAACAGGAAATCCAAATGGATGTCGATGGTGACACGGATGATGAAGTTAATTCAAATGACGACATTGATGGTTTGTTGAATGATACATTTAGATATGTGGCACAAGCTAAAGGAGTCTATGAAGGCCCAAATGAAGATGCAAGGAAATTTTATAACTTAGTTGAAGAGGCAAGCCAAGAACTGTATCCAGGGTTGTAAAAGGTTCTCTACCTTATCTTTCACTATTCGTCTCTACTTGTTGAAGTGTCTACATGGATGGAGCAATGCATCCTTCACTTCCCTCTTAGAGTTATTGAAAGAGGCGATGCCTGACTTGAACATTCCTTTATCTTTCAATAAAACGAAGGCTATGGTGAAAGACTTAGGTCTTAACTATGTAAAGATTGATGCATGTCCCAATGACTGCATGCTATACAGGAATGGCCATAAGCATGACAGTCATTGCCATGTTTGTGGAGCTTCTCGATATATTGAATATCCTGATGTTGATAATGAGCTTGAGCCTTCCAAAAAAGCTCGTCCTATTCCTGCTAAGACTTTAAGATACTTTCCCTTAATTCCTAGACTTCAAAGGCTATTTATGTGCTCAAGGACAGCGGATACATTGAGGTGGCATGACGAGGAACGTTCTAAAGATGGGAAATTAAGGCATCCTGCCGATGGCCAATCATGGAAAGACTTTGATAGCCTTCATCCAGAATTTGCTAAAGATTCTCGCAATCTCAGACTTGGCTTGGCAAGTGACGGCTTCAATCCATTTCGGACTATGAGCATATCTCATAGCACATGGCCAGTTGTCTTGATGGCATATAATTTACCTCCTTGGTTGTGTATGAAACCAGAATATTCTATGCTTTCTTTGCTTATACCTGGGCCGCGATCACCTGGAAATGACATTGACATTTATCTACAACCACTGATAGAAGACTTGAAGGTGTTATGGGAGACAGGGGTAGAAACATATGATGCTTCAAAGAATGAAACCTTTCAAATGCGAGCAGCTTTACTATGGACAATTAGCGACTTCCCCGCTTACGCTATGTTGTCCGGTTGGAGTACAAAAGGAAAGTTGGCTTGCCCTTGCTGTAATTATGAGACTTCTTCTACCTATCTGAAACATAGTCGAAAGATGTGCTATATGGATCATCGTGTTTTTCTACCCATGGATCATCAATGGAGATCTAACAAAAGGTCTTTCAATGGAAAAACAGAATCTAGGCCTCCCCGCCTTTCTTAAAGGGTACAAATGTGTTTGAGAGCTTGCAAAATTTTGACAATGTATTTGGGAAGAAGCAAAAGAAATCAAATGATGGTCCATGGAAGAAAAGGTCAATTTTTTTGAATTACCTTATTGGCAGCACAACACGTTCCGCCACAACCTTGATGTCATGCATATAGAGAAGAACATAGTTGATAACATAATTGGAACCCTATTGGACATTAGGGTAAGACAAAGGACCATGCAAATGCTCGATATGATCTAAAAGAGATGGGCATTAGAAGGAACCTTCAACCAAAAGATACAAAGGATGGCAAGAGAACAAAGGTTGCAAAAGCATGCTTCTCAATGACTTCTTTGGAGAAAAGTCGTTTTTGTAGTGTTTTGAAGACAAAGACAAAGCTACTACGATGGCGCAAGTGCTTCTAACATTTCACGATATGTGCAACTAGTGAAAGAAAAGTGTCGGTTATAAGACCCATGATGCCCATTTCATGTTACATTACTTGTTGCAAATACCAATCAAAAGCATACTTCCGATCATGTTACTATCCCTTTGATCCGTCTAAGTTCCTTCTTCCGTCATTTGTGTCAAAAAGTTATCACACTAGAAGAAATAGATTGTTTAGAGAAAGAGATTGTAGAAACACTTGTGTCAGCTTGAGAGGATTTTTCCTCCTAGTTTTTTTGATATAATGGTTCATCTGCCTATTCATTTAGCGAACGAGGTGAGATTAGGTGGCCCATTCAATTTCGATGGATGTATCCTCCGAGAAAGATATATGTGTACATTAAAGTCGTATGTTCGCAATAAAAGTCGTCCAGAAGGATCTATTGCGGAGGCATATTTGGTTGACGAGTGTTTGACCTTTTGCTCACGATATTTACATGGAGGTGTGCGAGACAGATTTAATAGAAGACCCAGAAACAATGATGAATGTAGTTCAAATGAAGTGGAATCTTCAAATTTGTTCCCAAACAAAGGGTGTCCTTTAGGAGGAAAAAAGGGTGCTCCATTTATTCGGATGACAAGTCACATAGCCAAGTCCATGCATACATACTGAATAATTGTGATGAAGTTCAAGAATATGTTAGGTACTTTGACTCACCTGCAATATTTCTTATCACTCACTAAATTATTATTATTATTTTTTAGCTAATATATAACAATACTTGTCAACTTTAGAGAGCATGAGCATGAAGTTAATAATCAACGACGAGGATCAAAATGGAGCAAAGCCAAAAACCATAGTCAAAACTTCTCTCAGTGGTTTGAAACTCGTGTTATGCATGAGGATGTGCCAGATTGGATAAAAGAACTATCTAGGGGACCAAATTCAATTGCAAGAAGATATTCGGGTATTTGATCAATGGATACAGATTTCATTCTAGGCGGCGTGATGCAAGACGAAAAACACTGAGAATAGTGGTGTCACATTAGTTGCATTAACTACAAGCTTTGCAAGCTCAAAGGATGTAAATCCGGTTGATGCAAATCTAACTTATTATGGTAGAATAATTGATATAGTTGAGTTAGATTATTATGGCCATTTTAAGGTTGTCTTATTTAGGTGTGACTGGTATGAGGTTGGAGAAGATATTTATGGCCTTACATATGTTCACTTCAACAAGAAATGCTATCAAGAAGAGCCTTTTGTGCTAGCATCTCAAGCACACCAATGCTTTTATGTTCAAGATCCATTTGATCAAAACAAACATTATGTCATGAAGACAATTCCAAGAGACTTGTTTAACATAAGTGATCAACCTGAGTTTGATGCCCGCCATAGTTATGAAAATGAGCCATTTGAACATTCAATGGGTCCTTCTATACCCATTGATGATGGTGAAGTTGTTTTGGAAAGGAATGATGTACCACCGACCATTATTGATGCAGCTCCACAAGTGTTTCTTGCCCAAGAACATGAAATAGAATCGGGAGAAGAGATTGGTTTTGAGGACACATCATGAGACATCACTTTTTACTTATACAATTATTGGTTTAGTTTAAATGTGGCTTATTTGCTTTTTGACTTTTTGTACATAAATAAAAGAAACTTTGTCCCTATTTGCTGTATTTGCTTTGACATTTAGCTTAATATAAGTTTTGATAGCTGATACGTTCCTTTTTTTTTTTCTTGCTAACCCATTTTCAAATGAAGAAACTCCACTAATTCCATCATTTAACAACAACTCGAGATAAGATTGCTTGCTGCCTCCAAAATATTTAGGGTAGTGAATCAAAAGTGTGTCTGTTATCCTTCATTGAGAAAGTAGAATCATGTCTCTGGAATGAGTTCCTTGGACTATCCCATTGTTTTCCAAGCCTTCTAGTTCTAGTCAATGATTCTGAATTTGAAGCATTACCATTACTATTCACAGGCGTGTCCACTGCATCTTCATCAGGAGATGACATTTCATTAAGCTTTCCTACATTTAGAACCACTACATAAATTAATGGCCAAAAAGAACCTATACACTGGGATAACAAACACATGCACTTGCCTGATCTGAGTGTTGTAAAACTAACTAGTACTAGTGTACTAGCAGACACACAAAAACAGAGAAAGAGAGAACCTCACAGTAATGGCAGAAACCATCAGAGAGAACCTCCAATATCTCCTCCTTCTTCAATGAGCTCAACAGTTCCATCTCCATTTAGGACACTCCTTGCCGGCAACATCCTCCCAAGTCCCACCCACAGCTCTACACAGACAGAGAAGTTGATAACTTCACTTTTTGGAGTCCTGGGTGATTACCAATACCAAGTCAAGTCCACGAAGAGAGAAACACTAAAAGGAAGAAAAGCAACGTCCGAGGTTCAATTCTGGTTTTGAAATAATACCCTGCCAATTGCCTAACATAACACACTAAACAACCAAAGAAGAATAATAATAAAGAAAACAAAAACTCATACAAATAGAACATAATGTAGACAGTGCAACTAGAAAAATGGCCGAAGACTCCAAAGAAACTCCAGAAAAACCCATGACACTGTTTTGTTTTTGGTTTGATAAAGTATTTGTTGAAATCAGGTTACAGTATTCTGGTTCAGAAAAATTATTCTAGTAATATAGTAATATAGTATGACGTTGATTGCTCTCTTCACGAACTTGTGTTTTCAGGTTCATTATATGCTAAAGGAGGAAAGATATGATGATCTAATCCTAGCTTGAAAGTTCACATAGGAATCTGGTTGTGATTTTTGCGGGGTAAAACCTCTACATTATTATATATTGCTCCTTCTTTGATGTGTTGCTTTGTTTTGTTTTTCTTTGGTGAAATCTGAATGAAACATTGTCAGAAGCAAACTTGAAACAATGTTATATAACATGTATTCTGTATCAGTATGAAATGGGTCTTAACTAAATTTGGGGATGTTGTACTATAAACTTGCAATTTCTCTGCCTCTAGGTAGTTGCTTTTTTCCCTTGTTGCAATATCTTGGAGCTGTTTTAAGTTTCAATCTTGGCTAGCCAATGGCGGACATTTTCTTTTTCCTCTAGCCTTATCTGAATTTAACCTTTTTCCTGCTCTATTTATTTCATTTTTATTCTGTTTTGCTGAACCGTTGCTAACAAAATTTTGATTCAACACTCATTTTAGTATCTTAAAAAACATATTTGTTTCCTCAATTATAAAATGTGATCTCAAAATTGTTCTTACATTAAGAATACCGTTAATGGAGCCATTGACTGACAGAGTAAATTGATATTAACTTTTTTATGTAGGAATAACAAACACATCCTTATATTTATGTAGAATCAAAGCTAATTTTGGTTCCATGTCTATTAGCAGATCAAGCCATTGGTCCTTTAGACCTTCAGGGAGCTGCAGTTACATAGTATAAAGTTCTAAAATGGCTTGAACCTAATAAAGCCTCTTCAATTGATGAAATTGTGCTTGCTTACGTGAATGGTCCTAATTACCATATAAAGTGACAAATTTACCACCAATGTAGAACTTAATAGTTAAGGCACTGTAATTGGACACATGTGGCTTTGAATCTGAATTATCGAACTTACTTACGTTTTTCAAGTTTGATTCCACAAATCTCAGTCATAAATTCATAAGTTTGCAACTATATGATCACTAAAACTAATATACTATAACAAATCGATTTAGATGCTCTATTCTTATTGATTTGTATTTGCTTTGAGACAAACTATAAATCTAATCTATTTATAGGACTGCTGCCTTTA
Source organism: Ormosia semicastrata (assembly GCA_029884595.1). Lineage (NCBI taxonomy): Eukaryota > Viridiplantae > Streptophyta > Magnoliopsida > Fabales > Fabaceae > Ormosia > Ormosia semicastrata. Next base: position 77,060,035 of record JAQQTO010000061.1, read on the forward strand.
TTCTTTTCAGTATAAAGAATGTACAAAGGAGGAGCTATTAAGAAGAAGGTTTTGACCCCAAAAAAGGGTCGAAGTCCTGCAAAGAATAAAGGCTTCGAGTTTGAATTACAAGCACGATCAAGTACTGAATTGCTTAGGCAATTTGAAATTAAGAGAGAACAACTTGCAAATGAACGGAAGAATTTAAGTATGCAAGCTCATAAAAGGAAGAATCCTATGCCTACAACATGTGGTGCAAGTGAAGGACAAAGTAGGCTGAATTTAATTCAAGCTAACTACACCCAAAGGCAAGGGCAGAATAAAGCTATGCAAAATCAGGTCCCAGTAATTCATAAAAGGAAGAATCCTATGAATAAAGCTACCCAATCTTCTTTACCTATAAATGAGATCATCCCACAAGCTGAAGGAGAAGACCAGCCTGCTATTGAAGAGCAACACGGTCTTAAAAAGGAAAAAAAGAAGCCAATTCACCCAGCAATGAGTCTTGATCAATTTCTAGAAAAACAAGGGATACATGTGGAGGGAGAGAAACAGCTTGATATTCAGCCAATGGATGATTTTGGAGGAAATAATATGTCATCGGATGATGATGATGTTGCTGATCATGAAGTTGGTGACAATGACTTTGCTGGAGATCAAGTTATGGACATTGATCATGTTGAAGGCGGTATGTTAGAAACTTACTTTTTTTAATATCTTGTATATGTTATCATCATGAAAATATTGCATGCGCATCGTTCAACTAGTATAACCTTTTTTTTTTTTGGCTATTACATGGAACTAGGTACAATGGAAAAGAAAAAAACTCGAGGAAAAACAACTTGCAAATCAATTCATGCAAGAACTATGGAAGAACGAGAGGAGGTGACATTTGATAAGGGACAAGCAGTAGGACCAACTAATAAAAGAGTGTCAGATTTAAGCAATTTTCTAGGTACAATTGCTAGAAATCCAAGATTTATTACCCTGCTATACACTAATTGGACAGCTGTGCCAAAAGAAAATAAAAAACGCATGTGGAACTATGTTAATGTAAGAGCAACCACTTTTCTTATTTCGGTTTTTATTTAGTTTTTATTACTAAATGAAATTAACATATATCTTGTGTTTTGCATAGTCCAAGTTCATTGTTCCGAATGATGCCAAGAAATGGGTGATGGCTACTATTCGCGATGCTTGGAAGCGACACAAAGGAAAGATTAAGAAGAAGCATTTTGATAAGTATGATACCATTGAAGATATGTTGAAAAATCGTCCTATTGACATACCAGAAGTAACTTTCACCAAATTGATTAACTATTGGAGTCTTCCCATTGTCCGAGTGAGATAGAACTATCTTTTCTAACCTTAGAGTCAAATTACTTATCTAGTTATATTTTTTATGATTTGATATATATATATATATATATATCTTTTTTTATTGGAATGTAGTCTATGTGTCAAATGAATTCTGTAAATAGAAAGAAGCAGAAGTTTGGGCATCGGATGGGGCCCGTAAATTTTGGAATAGTACGCATGAGACTGGTATTAATCTTAGACACTTGGGTTGGCAACACGACTTTCCTTTCTTCTCATACCTTGCTAGTATAGTTTTTGATTGTTTGTACTTTTCTTTTCATTCTTGTAGCGGTCAACCAAAGAGAACAACGAAGATCCAACAAAATCTGAAATGTTTGTTGCAACCCGCACAAATAGTAAAGGAAAGGAAGTTGATTCAGAGACAAAAGCTGCAATTGTAAGCAAATGAAGTGTGTTATTATTAATTATATTATTAATGTTAGTATTGATGTTATTATTAATGTTTCTTTTTAACAGACAGAACTTCAAAATCGCCAAGAGGCTGGAGAAACTGATGAGGGTGCATTTGAAGCGGTGTTTGGGAAGGAGCAACCCCAAGGCGGGTTCGATGCTACGGTAGATCGATTCTGACGACGTACTTGAAAAAAGATGCAGAAATCAACATAATCAAACAACAACAAAATGAGAAAGTCGAATCCTTGCAAACTGAAGTCGGAGATTTGAAGGGAGAGGTTAAAGGATTGCGACATATTGTAAAGATTTTGTTGCAGCAAAACAACCCCGGAATGAGCGCAGAAGAAGTTGAAGCATTACTGCAATCTACCCAACATTCATCTGGGATGCGAATAGTGCACAAGGTGTCGCAGGCCACCAACTTCCACGTTCTTCTGGGTCAACTCATGTTCCGAACCTTGAAATGGTATCTTTTCTTTATCTTACCAGAATCGTGTTTTGTATTTTTATAAAATCAATATGAGGACGCCTTAGTGATGGTGAATATATAGATTGGGGTTTTATGGATACATCTAATGAAAGAAAATTAAAAACCCTTAAGTTGGATTGTTGGAGTTGGACATATGTTGCATTGCATGAATCTGTGTGTTCATCGATAGTTATTGATTTGTTTACTTTTGGTATTAGATGATATAATTATGATCTTAATTGTTGTCTGTTAGCAATGTCTTCTTCAGTATTGGTAAGTTTCACTGGTTAAAAGGTTTAACAAAGTTTTCAAGTAGCTGTTATTTAAAGCGTTTAATAATTATTAATTTCAATTTCATGTAGTACTTATTAAATGAATTGGGATTTAATCCTTCAAAATCAGCTTTTAGCATAGCATTGCTTGCTATAAAATATTAGCTAGCTGGAACATATGATTGGAGTATGAAACTTGGGAATTTGTCTTTCAAACTATTCTTGACTAAGCATAGATTGCATCCACTTAGACTAAACAGTTGAAGAGGAAAGAAAGAGAATAACTCTTATATAAGTCTAGTCTATTGTGGATACACTTTAATTTAACGCGTGTAAGGTTGTAAAATCATGTTACAAATATATTTATTTTAAAAAATCATTTACATATATTAAATAATAATTTAAAAATGTAAAAAATGATGTAATAAATTATAACTACATAATAATTTATGGGACCGAAGATGGAAGATTCCCATTGGGATTTTGCTAGTGCCTTTAAAATTTTAACCTTTTGCTTTCTTTTTTCTTTTTTTATCTGGGTCCTTGTCACTTGGTTAATCGGGGCATGGCTTTTTTATATTTTAATTTTTTAACCCATAGCTTAAATGTAGTTTGGTTGAAAATGTTAGCATCCCTCTCCCTCTCACTCCTCTCTATCCCATACACTTTCTCGCTTTTCTTGGATTTTGCAGAGAGGGAAATGCCCAATGATTTTGTGCTTGCCACACCCATAGTAAAGGGATATATATATATATATATATATATATATATATATATATATATATATATATATATATATATATATATATATATATATATATATATCAAAGCTTAGAAAATGATGTGGTGAAAGAGAAAGCGAGAGCCGAAAGCTAAAATATAGCGTCATTGGCATGACTTTAGTCTTCACACTTTTGAAGTAGTTTATATCGATGTAACACATCCAGTAAAGTAGGGCAATATGGTATATAGCATGTAGTAGTTTCAATATCAAAACTAAATATATATATACATGCGCAATAAAACTTTTTTCATAGGTATGCATATGAACATGGTCTGGAATGATAAATCTTTTTATTATGTACTTCTTCTAGTATGTTATTATATAAGTAGGTTCTCTTGTAAACTTGATTGATTCTGATATTGATGATAAAGGTGCAACTAGTAGGGAACTCCTAAGAGATCTGCAGCAGCTCCTAATGGTAACTTTTTCATAATATTAGCTAGTATTAACTTTTGTATTTTATTTTCTGTCTCTCTTTTGTAGGACAATGTTGGTACTACATTTGGGGATGACGCTAGAGCTACTAATATTTGATGTTGTTCATGAAGAGAGGAAGATAACTTTTTCTTACATTGTGAATATATATATTTTTATTTTGATTAAGTATTTTCGATTATATAAATGATGGCGAGTATTTTGGATTATTTGATTAATACTTTTGTCAATGTGTTATTGTGGATATTTGGTTAATATTTTGAACAATGGAATGTGTAGTATTAGTTTATGATTGAAATTATACTTTATATAAATTTATTTGTGTATATTCTAAAATTAAAATTCTATAAAAACAATATATATTTGATTAGCAAATGTTTTACAAATAATAAAAACAGCAGCCATAATAAAATAAAATAAAAACAACATAAGGGAACGCTTATAAAGTGGTCTCTTAGGTAAGGGCAAGCGTATAGACATAAGGGAATGCTTTCAAAGCGTACCTATATGATTAGACATAAACATAACGATTTTCTAGTGTAGCCACAACATTTGACATAAGGAAACACTTTGAAAGCGTACCCATAGAGTTTGACATAAGGGAACGCTTTGAAAGCGTGCCCATAGAGTGTAACATAAGGAAACGCTTTGAAAGCGTATCTATAGAGTTTCACATAAGGGAACGCTTTGAAAGCGTATCCATATAGTTAGACATAAGACAACGCTTTGAAAGCGTACCTATAGAGTTTGACATAAGGGAACGCTTTAAAAGCGTACCCATAGAGTGTAACTTACAAAGGAACGCTTCGAAAGCGTACCCATAGGTCTTGACATAAGGCAACGCTTTGAAAGCGTACCCATAGAGTGAAGAAGAAAAGCGTAGTTTTTGACTGTGAAAAAGCGTAGCCTTAGATAATAGGCCACGCTTGAATAAGCCACCCCTCAATAAGCGTTGCCTTAGGGTCAAAAAGTGTAGCCTTCCTCAAAGGCTACACTTAAGTGTATTTAGTTATCAAAGAATCACACACACTTAGCTCAAAATACTCATTTTCAATGCTCAAGAATGATTTTCAGGTTGTTCTCCAACTTTTCTTTAATGCCTAAAAATTTTTATTTATACCCCAATGCTTTTTAGAGCCGTTAGAGGTGGTTGGGTTCATTAAATGTTCCAAATAGAGCCGTTGGACGCGTTTATTGGTTTTCCAGATAACCGGTTAGGGAGTGTTGCTAACCAGTTAGGCCTTTAGGAAAATGTCTCTGACTTATCAAATAACCTGTTAGGTAATGAGCCTAATTAGTTAGGCCTCTTTAAAAGCCTTTTCATATGAATTTTAAGACCACACTAACCGGTTAAGCACTTTCCCTAATCGGTTAGGACATTTTAAGGCTCAGTTTTATATTTCATAAAAACACACACTAACCGGTTAGCTAAATGGCCTAACTGGTTAGGCCCTTTAAAAAACATGAAAGAAATGCTCCTTTCTTTTACACTAACTGGTTAGATGAATTGCCTAATCGGTTAGGAGCTTTTAGAATATGAAAAATGCTTCTGACTTAGTAAATAATTGGTTAGGAAAATTGCCTAATTGATTAGGAGACTTTGGTTTTGAAAACTTACTTTAAATGGTCATAACTTCTTCATTTCTTATCCATTTAAAGCAAATAACCACTCATAGGAAAGATCTTTGAGTTGATTTTCATATGAAACAAGTTTTAGAATAAAACTCAAAGTAGTTTGAAAGTTATGATCAAAAGAGTAACCAAAGGTCAATTTTACAAAACACAAATTTGACTTTTTTTCTATAGATTTGAACTACCACCATGATTAGCTTTTCAAAACTTGTTTGTTGGGTATTTTAGAATGTGACAAACCATTTGTAAATATTTGAAAACATATTTGAGCTTAGTGTGATTTCTTTTTTTACCTTTACACATGATCTAGACCCTATATGCTAATCTTGAATATTCTTAGAGCTTGATCAATGCATTTCCATTCCTTTCTTGTTTGTTATCATCAAAACCATTCTTTTAGTCAATGCTAATTACATTCTCCCCCTTTTTGATGATGACAAACATCCATTGGAAAAAGAATTAGTTTAAATAAATTAGAATTCATAAAAGGTGATTAGATCAGAGATTGCACAACTCCCCCTTAATTTTGGAATCCCAAGATCATTGAATTTATACCTTGTTATTTACCTTTTTTCAATGACTCATAAACTTCTTTCCTTTTTGTCATGATAAAAAAGATATACAATATATAGATTTTGACAAAGAGAGAAGTTATTTGAAATAATACCATGCAAATATTCTAGACTAATATTGAACAATGGTATCATCAAAACAGAACATACATTTCTATATCATATCAAAAGTAATATTGAGTTTAAAGCAATTGTTCACCATATTATACATTATACAGTAAAAAGTATGAATTATGCAGCAAAATGACCAATTTATGCAGTGAAAGTTAGATTATGCAGCAAAAATAATGGCATTATGTAGAAAAATATACCTTTATGTAGCAAAAAGATATTATGCAGCAAAAAACAAAATGATGCAGCAAAGCTATTTAAATGCGTGATTGATCTAATATGTCAAATTCGAAGATATTTTCATGAAACATGTTATTTCAAACAAGAAGTGAAATAAATGCCTTTAGGGACCCAAATCATTTTAGTCTCAACCTTAGTGTTCAAGTTCTTCCTAACATTACATGTAGAAGCACTATGCCTTTTCTTCCCACAATGAAAACATTTGATGAAGAGGCTATTTGATGTACTTAACAAAATAAAGAAATTCTTGAGAAACTTTTGTTGGTTATTGGGATTATACCCTAAACCAACCTTTTAAAAAACATATCTTTGTTTCCCTAACAATACATTCAAATTATCTCTTCCAAAGGTAAATTGTGAAAGAGTGTTTTTCAAATCCTCAATCTCAATTTCAAATGCTCTACATGATGAGCAAGATGAGGGGGTGGGTGCATTATTATGTGAAGAGCATGTTATGCATGAAGAGTTTGCATCTATCAACCCAAGAGTTTCATTTTCTAATTTCAATTCCTCAATTTTTTTGTTTAAAGTAGAAATTTGATTTTCAAATGAGGAAATTATTTTCTTTGAACATAAAATCATTTTTGCAAACCTAATAGATTCATTATGTAATTCTTCAAATGCATCTTACAATTCATCATCGGAAGGGGAAGAATTTGATTCAGAATTTGAGGATGTTACCTCCATGTCATCTTCATCTTCCTCTTCTCCTCTAGCCATGAAACATAAATTAGCTTTCTCATTGTCCGAGCTATCAGTTGAATCCATGTCATTATCATCCCAAGCTATGTAGGCTCTTCTTTCTTTCTTCTCCTTTGAGGACCTCTTCTCATACTTTTCCACTTTCCTTTGATAAATTGGGCACTCCATCTTCATGTGACCCAATTCTCCATAGTCATAGCATTTAGGAGTGGATGAGGTTGCTTCCCTTTTGTGATAAACATTCTTTTGGGGAAAGGAAGGTATTCTATGAGGTCCATTCTTCTTGAAGAATCCTCTGAATTTCTTTACTAGTAGAGTAAGATTTTCCTCATTTATTTCTAAGTCATCTTCATCATTGTCATCATTGATTATGGAGGAAGTGGCCTTGAGAGCTATTCTTTTCTTTTTCTTGTCCAACTCCTCATGTTGGTTGAGTCTATTCAACTTCAATTCATGTTCTTGAAGCTCGCCAAAAAGAGTGGCTAGGATCATGGTTAAGAGATTTCTTGACTCCGTAATAGCCGTCACTTTAGGTTACCAATGCCTGCTCAAACATCTCATCACTTTGTTAATAAGATCTTCATTAGGAAAAGTCTTTCCCAATGAAGCAAGATGATTTGTAATATGTGTGAACCGTTTTTGCATTTCTTAAATGCTTTCACCTTGGTTCATTCTAAAAGGCTCATACTCATGAGTGAGAGTATTAATCATTGATCTTTTCACTTCACTAGTATCTTGGGCAGATTTATAATTTGACATTCTAAAGAACTCATCATGCCTTAAAGTTGTGGTAATGATGTTGTTGGCTATCAAATTGTATTGGACCTTCTTTTTATCATCATTGGTCCATTCACTTCTTGGTTTATTAACTCTTACACTATTTACTACTTGTGTGGGGATAAAAGGACCATTTTCAATAATATCCCACACATCTAAGTCAATACCTTCAATAAAAATTTTCATTCTTTCTTTCCAATCAGCATACTCATCCCCATTAAAAAAGGGAGGTCTATAGAGAGAAGAACTTTCTAAAAAACTATTTAAAGAGACCATCACTTTCTCTTGAAGCTGCTAAGCTTTTTACATAAGAGCCTAGCTCTGATACCACTTGTTACAAAGTGGCCTCAAACTAAAGAGGGGGTGAATTGAGTTTATGAAATATTTTCACAAATCTTTCGTAAAACGTTTGTTTATCAATTTTCGTTGAAGCTATTGGATAATTCAAGTGAATAGATAAATGAGATTGAATACTTCACTCATAAATTAAACAGGCCAAGATGAATAACATTTAAGAAAGCATATAAAATAAATGCACAAATGTAAAGAGATGAGTTTATAAGATCAAACACAAGATTTATCCTGGTTCAGCCACCAATCCACTTATGGCCTACGTCCAGTCATCAAGCAACTGTTAGAGATTTTCTTTGAAGCTTATGGTATCAAATAATCATACACACTTAGCTTAAAACAGAGATTTGGAGAAAAAGATGATAAAACTCATTTTCAATGCTCAAGAATGATTTTCAGATTGTTCTCCAACTTTTCTTTAATGCCCAAAAACTTTCATTTATACTCGAAAGCTTTTTGGAGCCGTTAGAGGTGGTTGGGTTCATTAAATGTTCCAAATAGAGCCATTGGACGTGTTTACTAGTTTTCCAAATAACCAGTTAGGGAGTGTTGCTAACCGGTTAGGCCTTTAGGAAAATGTATCTGATTTATCAAATAACCTGTTAGGCAATGAACCTAATTGGTTAGGCCTCTTTAAAAGCCTTTCTATGTGAATTTTAAGACTACATTAACCGGTTAGGCACTTTCCCTAATTTGTTAGGACATTTTAAGGCTCAGTTTATATTTCATAAAAACACAATAACCGGTTAGCTAAATGGCCTAACCGGTTAGGCCCTTTAAAAAACATGAAAGAAATGCTCCTTTCTTTTACACTAACCAGTTAAGTGAATTGCCTAATCAGTTAGGAGCTTTTAGAACATGAGAAACACTTCTAACTTAGTGAATAATCTGTTAGGGAAATTGCCTATTCGGTTAGGAGACTCTGGTTTTGAAAACTGACTTTAAATGGTCATAACTTCTTCGTTTCTTGTCCGTTTAAAGCAAATGACTACTCATTGGAAAGATCTTTGAGTTTATTTTCATACGAAATAATTTTACAACAAAAAGCAAAGTAGTTTAAAAGTTATGATTAAAAGAGTAACCAAAGGTCTGTTTTACAAAACACAAATTTGACTATTTTCCATAAATTTGAACTACCACCATGATTAGCTTTTCAAAACTTGTTTGTTGGGAATTTTGGCATATGAAAAACCATTGTAAATATTTGAAAATATATTTGAGCTTAGTGTGATTTCTTTTTACCTTTACACATAATCTGACCTTATATGCTAATCTTGAATATTCTTGGAGCTTGATCAATGCATTTCCATTCCTTTATTATTTGTTATCATCAAAACCATTCCTTTAGTCAATGCCAATTACAAAGCTTTTCAAGTTCCATATCATTGAGAATCATTTGAACTTATCTTAAGACCTTGAAAGTATTTTCACCTCCTAATTATCTTAAAAATTTAGAAATCATTTGATATGTGCTATAAATGTAGTACTCTCTTTATTTGCTTTGAAAGGCTTTATTAAATCTTGAGAGAATGTTTAAGAAAAATTTCAAACAAATCATTTGAAATGTTCTATAGAGCTCATCTTGATACTTTAAAAGATAAGCCATTTCTTCAAAGTGCTTTATTTTCTCAAGGCTCTTGTTTAATGAAAAAGAGAGGAGATGTACTTTCAGATGTTCCTTTGACTTGGGTTTGATCATTCTCAAGGAATATGTGGTTTTAATATAAAACCTCTCTACCCTTCTAAAATGCTTTTGAAAATATAATGTGCTCTTATAAAATTCTTTTTGAAAGGGGGAGAAGTTTTAAAATTGTTTTTGATTGATGGATTAAGAATAAGCATCTTTTGTCTTACTTTACTTAATGGTAATGTGCTTATGTGATCTTGACACACATATTTTACTTTATCCATCTTATGCTTCAATGAGAGGGAACCTTTCTCTTAAGTTGTTTATATCTCTTGACTTACGTCTTTGTTTGATATAAAGTATTTTATTGCTATCACATAGTAAATGTTGATGTACCAAAATATGACAAGCTTTGCATGAATAATCTTTTACATTTTGAAAACATGCTTGTTTCATATCTTTATTCTTGAATCATACGTAGAATAAAATAGGGGGAGATAGTTATATTTTGAATAACTTGAAGAAGTTTTTGGTTTTGATGATCCTAATCCTTTTGGCAACATGGGTTTTATCTATAGGGGGAGAGAAAATATTATTTTTCATTCCTAAACCTTTTTATTGATGTCAAATTAGAGGAGTGAGAATTGGAAAGAAAAATATGTTCTTGTGCTTATTATTTGATATGCTTACATGAATATTTATTCTTCTATATTACTCAACATATTTTTTCTTTGGTGATTTTTCATCATAAAAAAGGTAGATATTGTGCAAATAAATTTGCCCCAATGGTTTAATATGTTAAATTTTGATGATGACAAATACAAAACAAAAAAATGATATTTATACTACATAGATGTGCTTAATAGATTATATTGGATCATACATGATCATGTACTCCATCTTGTTATATTTCATATGAGAATCATGCATATTCTTTATATCATCTTTTATAGGATGTATCCAATAATATGTTACATGAGTGATATTAAATTAATATCAGATTTAGCTCTATTTAAATGAAAATGTACAAAGTGTTCTTTGTTAGATCCTATACAGAGCATATCTATTAGTAATTAACAAATGTATTATTTGGATGTGTTTATAAAAGTCTTATATGCATGTTAGACTAACTAGATTTATACATTTATGAATCATGCATATGATGATATTAATTATGAATTTGGACTATGTTTGTTTAAATGAGCAATATTTTATAGGATATTTTAAGTACTAAGAGTGAGTATTGCAACAAGAAAGCAAAAGATCATGAAGGTTTTGATGATAATAAAGGCAAGACATAGACCAAGTCTAAAGGAAGATTAAATGGTATAGTTTATAGGTCTTAGAGTCTTTATGTGAGAAGCTTTCAAGATATTTCAAAATGTTTTATAATGTTTTTGAAAAAGTTCAAATATGTTTTTTTTACAAATGGTTCTTACATGCTAAAATGCCCAACAAACATGTTTTGAAAAGCTAGTCATGGTGGTAGTTAAAAACTATGAAAAATAGTTAAGGTTTAGTTTTGAAAAGCTGACATTTGGTTACCCTTTTGATCATAACTTTCAAATTACTTTGTGTTTTGTTCTAAAACTTATTTCATTTGAAACTAGACTCAAAGATATTTCTTATGAGTGATCATTTGCTTTAAACAGATGAGAAATGAAAAAGTTATGACCATTTAAAGGCATTTTTCAAAACTAGAGTGCAATAATTGATTACCACTTCTCATAGAAGCTTGGTAATCGATTACCAAAGTCTGGTACTTGATTACCATATGCCCAAAATGCCCAGAACTCATTTTAAAAGCTTGGTAATTGATTACTTTTATCGATTACCATGAGTCTAAAGCCTGCAATTGCTATTTTCAAAGCATTTATTGCTTGGAATTAATACCCTCAACGACTATTTTTCTTAGAATACTATAAATATTGTTACCAAGTGGCTTCAAACTCAAGAGAGGAAGTGAATTGAGTTTATAAAAGTTTTTCACAAATCTTTCAGAAAACAATTGTATATCGATTTTTGTTGAAGCTATTGATTAATTGGAGTGAATAGATAGATGATATTGATCACTTTACTCACAAATAAATAAGTCAAGATAGAAAGTATTAAAGCAAGCAAATTAAATTAAAGCACAAAATTAAGGAGATAGAGTTGAGAAGTGCAAACACAAGGATTTATCATGGTTCAGCCATCCCTTGTGACCTACGTCCAGTCCGCAAGTGAACTACCTGAGATTTTCCACTAAACCTTCAAGCTTGAACAGGTGCTTGACAATCTTTACAACTAAGAATACTCAACATATCTTTGGAATGCCTCATCCTTTGTGCTTGAGCCTCAAAATAGGGATACCTTACCCTTTACAACCTTTGAGGGATACTTCACCCTCTTTACAATCAAGGGATACCTCACCCTTTTCTCTAGAGGGATACCTCACCCTCTTTATAGGAAATCAAAGAAAGATAGAAGGATAAACTCTCAAAAGAGTAGATATTACAAATTGAAGCCCAATGGGTATCAAGGAATCACACACTAAAACTCAAAACAAGGGTTTATGAGAAATGAGAGTTAAAATTTATGTTCAATGCTCAAGAATGATTTTTAGATTGTTTTCCAACTTCTCTTTAAGGCCCAAACACTTATATTTATAGCCCAATGCATTTAAGAGTCGTTGGAGGTGGATGGGTGCATTAAATGCTAGAAATTAGCTGTTATCTTCATTTTATGTAAGCCTAGATAATGGATTATTTGTTTCCAATAACAAGTTATTGGTTCTAATAATAGGTTATTGGTTCCAATAACAGGTTATTGGTTTCAATAATAGATTATTTGTGTTATCAGAAAACACTGTAGCACGTGAATACCGGGTTATTTTGTTTCAATAATAGATTATTTATGTCATCAAGAAACATTGTAGCACATGAATAACAAGTTATTTTGATCTCATAATCAGTTAGGAGCTTTTTAAAATAGAAGACACACTCCTGACTTTGCGAATAAGCTATTATTGATATTCCATAATCAATTATTCCCTTTTAAAAACATAAAGGCATGTTTCTGACTTTGCAAATAACCTATTATGGATTTCAGATAATCTGTTATTTGGTTTCAAATAATTTGTTATTGGCTTATCAAGAAAACATGATTTCTAAAGGATTTTATAACCAAAGTTTCCCAAAATATTTTCAACCTTTCTAAAACCATTTTTCTTAAACTTGATAAATATTTTCACAAGTATAAAACATGAATTTGAAAAGAGATTTAAGTTGAATAAAAAACAAGATATGAGCTTAGTGTGGTTCCTATTTACCTTTACACAAGATCAAAGTCCTATAAGCTAAACTTGAAGATCTTTGGGACTTGATCTTTGCACAATCATTTCTTTCTTGTTTGTTATCATCAAAACCATTGGCATTGTCAATGCTAATTACATTCTCCCCTTTTTTTATGATGAAAAATAACCATTGAGAAAAGAGTTAGTTCAAATAATTTGGAACTCACAAAAAGGTGTTAGAGACTTACTCCCCCTCGTGTACATGATATCAAGTATGCCCTAAAGAATCTACCTAAGTATTGTTAAAAGAATAATGAAATATCTTGTTGGTACAACACAAATAGGTTTGTGGTACCTTAAGGGTGTCTCATGTTGTTTGGTTGGTTATTTCAATTATGATTTTGCTTATTGCTAAGTGGATAGGAAAAGTACGAGTAAGATATGTCACTTGGTTGGATGCTTTTTAAATTCATAGCATAGTAAGAAACAAAATAGTGTGACATTATCTACAGCTGAAGTTGAGTATGTTGCAGCCGAAAGTTATTGTGGTTAAATCCTTTGCATAAAGCAATAGCTTTTGGATTATGGACTCCAGCTGGATCATATCCATATAAGGTGTGATAACACTAGTGCAATCAACCTAACTAAGAACTCAATCTTGCATTCAAGGACCAAATACATAGAAATAAGACATCATTTTATAAGAGATCATGTTCAAAAAGGATATTGTATGCTTGAGTTTATAGAAACATCTAAGCAATTGAATGATGTATTAACCAAACATTTGCCTAAGAAAGTTTCTTTTACATAAGAGGTGAACATGGTATAATTGATCTTTCATGCATTGAATGATTGTTTGTGTTTGTTGCATAATTTTCTTGCTGATTTTATCTCATGATACTATATTGACTTGAGTGTTAGAGGTTTCCCTAAATTTGTCTTGTAGGTGCTCTCATTTTGATTATGTCCTCCAATTTACTCAAGAAATGGTTTACTGAGGTTTGGATGCAAAATTCACAAGTTTTATGATATGGTAATGGATTATGAGATTTGGTAATAGATTATAATGCCTCTATTAAGCGAAGAATTCAGTTTTTAGATAAGGTAATCAATTACAAGGGGTATGTAATTAATTACAAGACCCTTGGAATATGTTTAAAATGTTGGCAGAATAATGGTAATTGATTACAAAGAAACCCAAGAGCTTCTACAGGTGATGGAAGAATGCTGTAATCGATTACCACGTTGGGTAATTGATTGCCAGTCTCCCAGGATTGTTGTAATCGATTACAATACTATATAATGGATTATGAGGCCCTTTTATTTCCTTAAAAATCCATTCCCCATCTATTTCAAACACTTTTCTTCCCCCTCTCTCTCACTAAAACTCTAAAATCCTAAACCTTTCTCCTCCAAATTCCACCTTATTTCTCCACCAAATTCCTCCATTCTACCTCCAAATCATCATAAACATTCATCTTTGTGTTTCCCCCAAAAACCCACTAATCAAAAACACCTCCCTTTCACCTAAATTTATCATCTCAAAATCTCTCCTCTCTTTCTCTCTCTAGAAACCATGACCCACTCTCCAAATCCCACTCAAATCTCCATCAAAATCCTCCATTCTTGTCCCAATCAACTTCAAAACACCTTTCCTTCCATAATCCTACCAGCGCATTCACTAAAAACACCATTCCTCATCACTTTCTTAAAATCCCAAAATCTCATTCTCAATTTCTCTCTCTAACCCACGATCACCACACCCACAAATACCAAAATCTCCAATTCTCCTTCCTACCATTTCCAATATTCCCCAAAATACTTCTTCCATTACTCCAATCTCTACCCAAACACCAAAATCACACACAAATGGTTGAATCATCGAAGGGCCCCGAGAGGCAAAGAACAAGGAAAACCACAGGGAAGGCACCCAAAGCTTCTGCAACATTTCTACCAACCATGGATCCTTCACGTCTCTTCAGCAATTGTGATCAAGTTGAGAATTTTAGAAACAACTTTCAAATCTGGAAGACGATCTAACCAAGGTACTTGGATAATAACTTTTTCTTAAAATAGTCTTTTCAATGTTATAGAATGTTGCAAGATCATGGTTTGGTTAAATTTTTTAGCATTAAGAGATATATTTATCCTGATTTGGTGATAGTCTTCTATACAAATATGCAAGATGTAAATGTCACTTAGTTTTCTAAAGTCAAAAAGGTGAAAACTATCATCAACCATGAGTTGTGGACTAAATTCACAGGAGTAAAGTTTAGTGGTTTGAATTTTACTGGTAGTGGTAATTCTTCTATTTAGGATGATGAGTGTGAGTATAAGACTACTTTGAATTCCTTAATTCGGTATGGCTATCGTCCCAAATATAGGGTTGTGGCTAGTGGTTTGACTCTTGAAAATCATATAATACATTTTATTCTAGTCTGGGGCCTAATTGCTAGAGGAGGAAACTATTTTCAAGTCTAATAAGATGATGTGCTAAACCTTTGGGCATTGAACACTGGCAAATAAATAAATTGGGAATACTATGTCATCAAGCACATGCAAAAGGCAAAAATGGGCAATCATCCTCTACCCTATGCAATTCTTATTACCAAAATCCTTTAGAAATTCCATATTCCAGTCACCGATGAGTCAAGGATCAAAACAAAGATGGTCCTGAATCTATTAATGAGCATACCCTCACTAAGATAAAAATGAAAAGGTTGGTGATGAATGGTTTCATTTAGACCATGGTGTAGATGGTAACGTTGCTTGAGTTAATGAAGATGATGAGAATGATAAAGAAGAGGTAGTGCAACACGGTGCTCACCACTGAACTCCATGGCTCAGTTACTTCAAGAGATGCAAAGTCTAAGAACTTATGTTCTTATTAGCATAGGTGGAGTTCATGACTAGATGGATCGCTTTGAGGGGATTGTGAACTGCCTTGAGGGAACTATAGTCCAATGCATGGATCATGTTGATTGGGAGTTAGCCTTCATCCGATCCACGATTGAGGGTGCGAAGATTGAGCAGACTTTTACTCTTGCTGTCCCGACCACCTTTGTTGCCCCCACTCTGGCTCTACCAATTTATGTTGATGGTGATGACTCCTTTGAGCCCGACGACAATGATGATGATGATAAGGATGCTAACAACAAGGAGACTAAGTGAGGAGCTAGGACTAGATCATGATGAGCCTTTATCTTCTATTATTCTTGTACATATTATGCCTAACCTTTAGTCTATATCTTGACTCTTATGACTTATGTTTAGCTTCTGTTATCATATTTGGGCTGTTGACTTTGGATGTTGATTATTATGTTAACCCTATTACGTTGTTGGGCTATTTTTCATGCTTATTTCAAGATTTCATTTCTTTTTTATAATCCCAAAAAGGGGAGAGTATGAATTGCATGAGTAAAGGGGAGAATAAAATGTCATAAATCTATTTGCTTGAATCTCATGCATGACTTAAGGGGGAGTGTTGTGCTTTTATCTCTTATCATATTATATGTTGCTCTTTACCCTTATTTGTTTGTCATCATAAAAAAAGGGAAGAATGTGAATGCTTATTTCATGAAGGTTTTGATGATAACGAAGCATTGATAAAGACGAAGTCCAGGGGAAGCTACAAGGCAGTTGATTTGTAGGAGTTAGGATCTTATTTGTGAGAAGTGATCTTGGATATGTCAATAAGCTTAAAATGGTTTAAAAAAGCTCATTATGAAATCTTTAAGTTAGTGGTTGTTGGTTTTGAAAAATCTAGGTTGTTTTGCATAAAACTATGTTTTGAACTTGGGTTGTGAAGATCTTGTTTGGATCCTTGAAAAATCCAAGTTTTGTTTATTTGATATTATTACAAAGAATTTTTGCGCTCAAATTTTGGTTTTATAATGGTTGCAATCCATTATAAAAGCTACGTAATCCATTATTGGCAGTTGGAAATCCATTACCAATAGTTGGTAATGCATTACCAGGTTTCGTGATCCATTACAAGCCAGCCAAAGAGCTCATAATAGATTACCACTTGTTTGTAATCCACTACAACTCTTCTAAAACCCATTTTCAATAAAATAGAAGTATGGTAATCAATTACCACACTTGGTAATTGATTACCAAGTGTTACAATAAACCCAAAACATGTTTTAAAGCATGGTAATCAATTACCATAACATTGTAATCAATTACCACACTTCTGAAACCAACGACCAGTTTTTAGTGCATTAAATACTTCACCAACTCTTTCTAACAGTTCTGTTTCATTGATGAGTTATAAATACAAGGCTTAGGACACTTAATGGCACCATTGAACATCTAATGACCAACTCCCAAGCATTAAATCCAAGTATTAATTCTTTCTACTCTCTTGTTCTATTTTGAAGCCTTCTTGAGATATCTTTAAGAGCTTCATAGTGCTTCAAGTTGTATAATCTACTCTTTGAGAGAGTTTACTCCTTTCAATCATTATTGTAAACACTTGTTAGGGTGGAGGATCCCTCTAGAAACAAAGAGGCTTCTACACATAAGGGTGGATGATCCTAGAAGTATAAGAAGGGCTCAAAGCTTGTAAAGGTTTCTCAAGCATCTATTGAAGCTTGAAGAATAGTGAAAACTCCTGGGTTCCTTGGGACTGGACGTAGATCACAAGGGTGATTGAACCAATATAAATTTTGTCTGCACTCTTTTCTACCATTATCTCTCTACTTTAAGCTTATTTGTTGGCTTTGCATGCTTGGTGCTTCTTCTTCTACTCATTCTCTTTCTTTGAAAACTTGTATAAGGCCTTTTTATTGTCATAAATCCATTCACCATATAAGAAAATAGCTTCAACAGAAATCAAAATGAGCTTGCTTGCAAAAAGTTTTAAAAAACTCAATTCACCCCCTCTCTTGAGTTTTGAGGCCAATTGGTAACAGTTGGGCCATGATATTTGTGAATTGGGCTACTTTATTTCCCCTCCACCTTTTCCATGTTTTTTAAAATTTTGGAATTTTTCTAAAAAACTTAAAATGACCCCATCAAAATGTGGTGTTCACAATTCACATTCCAGTTGATATAATTTAAGTTCTTTAATATTCTTACTTATTCTTCTTTGTTCTTGGTTATCTACCTTCCAAGTTATCTTTTAATTCTGTAATTTATTTGCTTTTAAGGTTAATTCCCACATGTTTTACCTTTTTACAAGTTCCCTTTAATTTTTTCCAACTTAATGCAATTTTACGTTTTTTTGTGTTTACTTTATGCATATATGTTGATTTTCATGTTCTTGCATGTTCATGTGTTTTCTGCATTTATTTCATGCTTTAATCTTCACTTAAATGCACACCACACTTGAAAGATGTTTTTGTCAGTATAATGCATCAATATTGACATTGCTAGTGTTTACTTTATAACTTTTACTTTCTTCCATTCACATACTATCGGTTTACTTTTCGTAAATTTACTTTCGACAATCATTTAATTTCATATCAAGTTTACTTTTTACAAGTTTACTTTCAATAGTCATTTACTTTCATGTCAAGTTTACTTTCCACCACGTTTAATTCAACAGTCATTTATATTTACGTCAAGTTTACTTTCAGTAAGTTTACTTTCGACATTTCCATTTGGTCAATTTACTCTACTTTTAGTAAGTTTATTTCGATGCACTCTTACTTTTCATTTTACTAATGTTCATATCTAACTCTACTCTATGTTTGACACATCCTTTTACTGAAGCTTGACTAATTGAAGGTTATTTAACCTTTTGACATCAAAATTTTATCAATCACCAGAAACTCGAGGGTCTTAAGATGAGTCAATTTACTCCTAGATATTAGATCTATAATAAAAAAGAGTAGTCATTACCTTTGACCAAAAATCACCATAAACATTGATCTAGTCCAAACTGATGTTAATAACATTATTTGAATCGGTTGACTTTTTGACTCAAAACCAATTCAAACTAAATTGTGAACACCCCTAACATGTATGGATGTAGGGCATAGCCGTATGCATCTATGGTATTCTATCATGTTTATGTATGTTAAATTTAGTTACAAGTTTGTGCATTAGTATATGCTATATATATATTTTGCATGATGTGATATATATATATATATATGTATATATATATATATATATATATATATATATATATATATATATATATATATATATATATATATATATATATATATATTGGCTTGCATGGTATGGTAGATATAAGTTTTGCTTGGTAATGAATATTTTTAGGATTTGAATACGACACACATTATACAAAACCATTATACTCTACAAGAATATTTAGGCTTAAATATGTTTTTGGTCACTAAAAATACTTTTTGCTGCAGGTCCTCATTAACTTTTTTTTTGTGTTAGTCTAATTTTTTCAAATAATGTTGGTTTAGTCTCTACCGTTAGTGAGCCTCCATTAAGTGCTTACATGGCAAGCGAAGCCACTAACATGTCACCAATGATGATGGCATGGCTATGACATGGCCTCACCGGTTGTGACACGTCATTACATTTGTTAAGAGGGTGACAAAATTGTGACAAAGGACTACATTGAATGACAATTTACAAGATAAATGACTAAATTGAAAAAAATAAAAGATAAAGGATCAAATTGAAAAAAGAAATAAGGATAATGGACCAAAGTACCTATTTTGTCTTTTCCATTAAGTGTATAACTATTGAGTTAAAAAATTTAGCATAAAAAAATAGTGTAAGTTCAAATTATAAATAATTTAACTATAATTTTTTTATTATATGAGCTTTCAGAAATTATATAAATAAATGACGTTGCATAACACTAATATAAAATACCCCAAAAAAAATTGGGGGGCAAATACCCCATTTTTCTTATCATTAAGTTCTGCCATAGAGTGTATAGGATTAAGGTCAAGTCTAATAAAAATAGTAATCAAAATTGTCAAACTCGTGAGGAGCCTTAGAAACGTATGCTAGTTTTACTTATTAATTTTGAATCAAGATCCTCTCATGTTATTTGCTAGCATGAAAAGGTCATGTTATGAGAGAAAAATACACAAAACTAAAATTAATGGACCCTACATAAATAGTGGTGAGTTTTACTATAACTCATCTTTCTCTCTCATAACATAACCCTCTCATTTTAGTAAGAAACATGAGAAGATCCTAATCTACTAATTTTATATAAAAAAATTTATAGGACCTAAATCATTTTTTTTATATGAGGACTTAAATATAATATAATTTTAATAATATGTTGATAATGAATATTAATTCAACATTATTTCAAAACTAAATCCATGAAGCAATAGAGAAATTAAAGCCAAAAGGTAGCGAAGAAATTAAATCTCCCACTAACCTTGGCTCAGATGAACGACGCATGAGGATAGGGAGGCACTGCAGCAGATCTTGACTACAAACGACGATGTTGCAAACTAAAAGGAAGGTCGAACGAGGGTGGCATGATTATAGAGCCAAGAATTGTGCAAACTATAGACTAAAACTATTTGATATAATTGTGTTATTATTATTTGGTTGTAAGCTCCAAAGCCCTTTTGTGTCTAAGATTACAAATTATGTTTTTATGATAATAACTCCATTGAAAATTATGAATGTTTTCTCTTAAGTATCTTAATTGTGCTAATATGATCATTGTGGATTTCTCTTATTAGTAGTAACTTTTTGAAGACTAAGTTAAAAGTAAGGAAGCTTTCTGGATTATTAGAAAGGGATAAGAAGATCAAATTCATACTTGAGAGAGTTCAAGTGTATCCTGAGAAAGTTCCTGAAAAACATAAGAGAGTTCATCTTGAGAAGGTTGTGTGAAAGTTCAGAAACATGAAGAATCTCCATAAGGACCAACCCAAGAGCAAATCAAAGGTCAGAATGAAGCTATCACCATCTAAGATATCAAGAAAAAAACATGAAACTGATGCTAGAATCAAAGGACAAGAAGATTTATGAAAGATCAAGCTTGAGAATGCTGCTAAGAAGGTTAGTTAAGAAGGTTCTTGAGAAAGTTCCTTATGAGAATGTTCTCACTTAGGCAAGAACTTAAGTGACCTATGCTGACTTACCACATAAAACAAAATAATGGTAACTTGTCATAAGAAGAACAAGTGAACGTTGGAAGTCTCCAACAACTATATCTTGAAGGCTATAAAAGGTCACAAGCTTTAAAAAGCAAGGTGTAACATCCTCTTCAAAATGTTAGACTTGTAAATAGTCATAAAGGTAGCTTAATATTTGCTTAACATGCCTGTTTAATTTTATGACAATCTAAGTTAGTTTAGGCACTTTACTGCAACCTTGAAAGTGAAAACTATTCTAAAATGACCCAGATATTAGCATAAATGGATTAGCAAATGGATATAGATGTGAATTATTTATTTCTAAATAAAAAATGTGTATTCTATGATGTGGATAAAATTTGAGAATAATTGTAGTCATTTGGTGTTTTTAGGCATACTGGTTGAGTGTTTTAATGTCAAATTGACTAGTCACAAATATGAAAAATTATGATAATGGTGAAACAAATTTTTTAATGAATCTTTGTAATTATTTTAAAGTTGTTGGAACTTGGAAAACTTGATTTTGCTAAATCTAAGTATTTTTAGCATATCAGGAAGTATCAATGTTATAACTTAAGGCCTTAAGCCTCTCACGGTTATAGCCACTATCCTTGACCTCTTTGTGATATTTTCTTTCATTCAACTTTGGCTTTTCACTCATTTTCTCTTTCGACTGAAACCAAAACCAATAGCAGCTAAAGAGAAAAGGAAAAAGGAAGAAAGACAAGAAGGAGAAGAGGAAGGAAAGAAGAGGAGATTAAAGGGGAAAGGCAAGCTTGAACGCTTGTGATCATATCCATCATCACCTCCATCTTTGATACTCAAGGTAGGGGGTTCTATCCATTTTATCTCCTTTGTTCATCTTTTATGGAGTTTGAGTTTTTGGATGGAAATTTTGGTTTGGTGAGCCAAATATGTGTTCTTATCTTAGTTCTTGATTCTAAGAGTTGAGTTAGGGCATTTTCAACTCATTAGAGACCATGGTAACTGATTTAGCTTGATGAAATGTCCATATGCCTATTTGATGTGTTTTAGGTTTGGGAATGTTCTCATGCTTGATTAAGTTTGATTCCATGATTCTTGAGTTGAGTTTAGTGTTTGATGATTCTAATATGTTTAGAGACCATGATTAGAGTTAGAAAACACTTAAAATCCATGTTTGTATGATTGGAAACTGTTTTGGGGCCAATGGAATAGTGGTTCGATTCTACATAATTTTTTTACAGAATTGGTCACGCTTAGGTGCAGCCTGGCCACACTTAGGCGTGGACTGATCAATTCTTGATCCTGAGCATACAGAGAGCACTACGCCTAGGCATGGTAAAACCAAGCCTAGGCGTGAAACAGGACATAAGCCACGCCTAGGCGTGAGTTCCAAAACTTTGCAAGAATCGTGTTCTTGATGTTTTAGGATTTTCTAAGTGTTAGGATCACTCATATATGCCTTTCTAAGTGTGTTCAGACACTAATGGAGGTATTTCTTGGAGAGAATGACCTCTTACCATATATGAAAATTTAAGAAGCCTTAGGTGTTCTATGAGAGATAGAATGCTATAGGGAGTACCTAGAACCTTGTTCAACATGAGGTTGACTTGGTAATCACTTGAGAAGTGATGGTGTGAGATTCTAGATATGAAAGTACTAGTATCATGGTTCTTGCTACTTTGTTAGATAAATGAGGCTAAGATCCAAGTGTGCTAGTGTTTAAGAAATGTGCCTTGTCCTTTGGTTTTTAAACTTGATATTTACTATTTTTCTATGTATTGTAACCTGAATGGTGTGCACAACCATATGACCTGGGAATGAGGTGTTGGATCCGAATTCTCCTTACATTTATGCTTGTATGGTTAGGGTTACTAGTATGGGGGTGGAAGTAGTATTCTTACTTTGGTGAGGGGAAAGTGTCTACCTATTACCAGTGGAGTTTAGGCTTTTAGGCTTATCCTGCTTTGTATATACAAGAAATAGAGGTTTCTGGGAAATAAGTAAGTAACTTGTGTTTTTAAGAACTAAAACCTGCATTGGCATTGCATAATCATAATATTAGGATATTGTTTAAGCATAATCATACCTCATAACATAAAGCATTACATTATTGGCAATTGTATAGGCAGTTGTCTCAGTTGGTTGCTTGGTTGCTTATTCGATAGTATCTTAGGATTGTATGAGTGATTCTTTGATATTATTGATTATCGTCTATTTTGTTACATAGAGTGTTCATATGTGTTCAATTAGTTTATTTGTTGTTAAATAAATAACTGCTGGTTTTGGTATGCTTATACTAAGGAATTATGATTTCTCACCCCTGTGTGATCCATGTAAATCCAAGTGAAGTCCTTCCAAAAGAGAAAAAGGGCAAGAAAAAGAAGAAGCATAAGACTTAGTTTAGTTGCTTTATTTATTTTTGCATCAGCTTGTATTTATTTACTTAGTTAGCTTGTTTGTAAAAGTTATGTATTACAATGTGGCTTTTTAGCTAGTGATGTGCATATATGATCTTTTCATCATTCATGGCTCTCTATAATGACTGCACTGGTTATTATAGATTATGTTTTATGCTTTTTTTGAAAGTGACATGCTTAATATATTTTATCTTGAAATATACTGCTTATTTTACAATAATTTGCATTAGGGTGTTACACAAGGGTTAATGATTTGATCTATAATCATGCTAAGCATATGAAGAACAACTCTATCACCTTCACCTACTTTGTTCTTCAGTTCTCAAATCTTCAATAGACGTGTTGTAGGTTATGCTAAACTATGTTAATACACTCATTGAGTGATTTTGAGACTTAACCACTTGTATTAAACACCTCAAACCTGACTTAGATTGTTGAGTGTTAGTAGTGAGCTTGGGCGTTTTACAAGCCACCTAGAAGCTTAGTTAAGCTTATTGTTTGTGGTTGGAGAGGTTGAGGAAAAGGAATACCTATTATTTCGTGCCTAGAGAGGTTGAGGGAAAAGAATACTCAATGTAAGAGCCTGAAGAGGCTTGGTAAGAAAGAATACTCATTATAGTGAAAATCCTAGTATTTACTAGGTACTGGACGTAGTCTCAAATGGTTTAGAGGTGAATCAAAACAAGTCATTGTGTCTTGTTTCTCTTAACTCTTTTGATTCACCCTAATCCTATACTTAAGAAAATATGAGTTTTTGCTCTAAGAACTTTGGTAATATTTATGTTCAAGTGAACTCAACAAGAACATACTTATCTAAGGTTTGATTCTGAGTTTTATGGAAGTTATTCTTTTGTTATGAAAGGTTTTTCAAAGATAAAGTGTTAGTGTTTTGAAAGATTAACTAGAGAAGCTTCTACTGTTAACATTGAAACTATAAGAGAGTTTATTTTAACTCAACCAGTAAACTCTCTTACGTATCTCACCCTATACTATTAAACTTTCTCCTCATACATTGCTGATCTCTCTTACTTGACTACTGTGTTTTAAAGTAACCTTCTCATCTAAAAGTATAATCAACTTGAGAAAGTTGTGAGAAGGCTGAAATTTTTTGGAAAAAGCAACATAATCGAACCACCTTCTTGTGTTATAGCTAACTTCAATGGTATGGTAGAATTATTGGAATAATGCTCTAGGAAATTCAAAACCTTAAGTAAGATGACAATACTTATTTTGAATTGATATATATTTAGGACTGAGTGGCTTTGAGTAGTTTGGGATTTGACTACTCAAATAATTTATATTTTGCTCTCTGTTGATTGTGAGGATGATGACTCTAGTAATAAGATTATAGGGTGGTGGACATGATGAAAAGTTTGAGTGGTGACCTGACTCCACCTTTTATGATAAGGAGGAAGATGCCAGGTTAGGAGATATAGCAATAGGAAGGAGAAAAGTATTACGATTTTTTTTTTAAATTACATGTTTTCTTATGTAAATTTTTCAGTGGAGAGAATTTATACGTTTGAGGAGTTGGGAAATAAGATGGAAGCGAAAGCAATGAAATCTATATAAAGAATGGTCGCAGCAATGATAGTATAGGAGTCTCATGGAAAAAAAGTTCCTGATGAAATTGCGAGCTCAACATCGTTAGGATTGGGAAAATTGAGTAGGTAGTGCCTAGACCATCGACTTTGTAAGTGACATAGGAAGCAAGTGTCTCCTTGCATTCGTCCAACGAGCTTTGGAGAGTAGTAGGAAAAAATAACTTCAACTTAGGGGTGATTAGATGAAGTTGAGATTAGGGATTCAATACTGATTGTGATGACATATGGAGTACATTTACTTTTCTTATTCCTTGTAATATAGTAGGAACTCAAAGGAAGACTATCCATATTTAACGAACCAATTTAGAAACTGGAGTGACAGTATCAAGAAAACTATATTTTGTTTTGAGCTTGTCAATGAATTGCACTCATGTTGAAAGGTTTTTCTATTGGATTTCTCCTGGTGAACTAGTAGATACTTGTAACAATTCGGGAAGTACCCTTTTTCTAAGCAATGTTCCTTGTGAAACTCTCCAATCATCATAACTGTCTCAAACAGTTAGAAGCATGATTTTTCTTAGCCTGCTAACACTCCTCCTTATATTGATGATAGCTAGAGCCTACATAAGGTTGACCTTTGTAGACTCTGGCTATGATGGGGTGTAAAGAGGAGTGTGAGCAAGCTTAGAAAAGATTGTGCCTTTAATAGTTAGTGACAGTGATGAGGGTGGATGTATTTGACAACAAATATTGCGTAGAAAAAAAATTTAAGCTCTAGAGTCTTAAGACCCCTGCCTTTGTTCTTAATCCGTTCTATTTTATAAGGTTTCAATGATAACAAACTATTATTTTCTGAGCGTTCTAAATGTTTACATCAAAAAGCTCTTATGTTATTTTTGCTCTCTACTCTCAATGGATTCTATCTTTTGTTTGAGCTTTAATAATTTTGAATTGTGTGAGCTATTCTAATAGTTTGTTGAAGTGTGTTAAGGTCTTAAAAGTGTTATCTTAAAGATAGCACTCGACTTCAATCAAACTCAAAGCACTTACAGTGCTCAAAAAGTTAATGCTTAGAAAGCTACCCTTCATAAAGCTATTTGCTGAGAAAGCTCTCCTTCATAAAGCAATTGGTTCTGAAAGCTCTCCAACAGAAAGCTATGTTCTTGGGACTTCAACTTGTAAGATCAAAGCCTCTTAAGAATGTCACTCAGAAAGTCAACTAATTTGGAATATTCTCCTAATAAAGTATAAAAGTTGTTGTACCAACTTTGAGAAAGTTGCAAAAACTATGAAAAAAAGAAAAAAATAATAGCTATATCTTCTCAACAAGTATCAAGAAATAGTACTATTGCATTTGATGAAGCCCAACATCTATAATCTCATCAAGGCCTATAAATTGAAGCTGTTGGAACTTATAAATAGAAGAGAACACGATTCTACTAAAGTGCTTTGAAATCTCTCGAGTTTCAGCTCTCTGTAAAAAGCTTTCTGATCATATCAATTACTGTTATATTACTTTCTAATAGCAATACTCCATCTCTACCTGTATAGTCTTTCTATATCTTGTAAGTAGAGTTCAATGCTCAGATTCTAAGGGTTGTAATCCACTCTTTAAGTGTGTGAGAGATCAAATACAAACCTATCTTTTATTGTAATACCACGATTTTTCATTTTTCTTGATATATATGAGTTTTATAATATTTGTAAATTTTTGTGAATTTTTAAAATTTTTTAATTTATTTTCATTATTTTAATATTATTTTAGACTGTGTGTGTGTTTGAGGCGGGCTTGAAAAAATAAAAATTTTTCCTAGACCAAAAAGTTTTGAACTGTTAATGCAGGGTCGTGGGAACTTACTAAACCCGAAATCAGGAATAGTTTTCAAAAATTTTCTTTATCTAAGTTTTTGTTCTACTCTATCCATTGGATAATGTTATTATCCATTGGGTAATGTTTTTATCCACTATGTAATGTTATTATCCATTGAATAATAAATAGCAGTAGTCTTTGTCCATTGGGTAATAGCTTTTGGAAAATATCTAAGTTGGTCAAAGATGATGGTTATGACAACTTTATGAACAACTAATTAGAAACAAGCTTGGAGGAGAAGCTTTGGATGTCCACCCATGATCAAACCAATGGATGTGAGGGGTTGTAGTGAGCAAATTGATCACTCCTCCTCCTCATTGAAGCCCATGGCCATTATGGCTCAAAAGTGACCAAAATAGATTTTTTATTTCATTTCTACACTTATCATTTTCTCATGCAAAACACAAAAAACTATCTCTTCCATTTTCTCTCAAACCCCACAGCCAAGGTGCTAAAAATTTCCTTCCAACCTCTTATAATTCAAGCCAACCATACTTCTTGATTTTAAACATCATCCTAAGCAAATTTGGTGTTGTGATCAAGCCTTAGTTCAACAATTTTTAAGCTTAATTTTTTAGTTTAAGTTTTAGGGTTCTAAGGTAAAGTTCTTGAAACTTCATTTCTTATTTGATTCTTGAACTTCTAAGACCATATTTGATCTATGGTTGTCTTACTCTAGCCTTGGATGTTAATATATTTGTGTTTACTTTGATTCTAAGAGATACTTGGTGGAGGAAGTTCATACAAAAGGATCCTACTAGGAGCAAGGAGGCTACATCTAAGGTAAGAGGGAGATTAACCTCATCAACTACTTATGGTGGTGAGGGACACGAAATTTGTGTGTGATTGTGTGGTATGAAATTAATTGTTTTATATAATTTTATTGCTTTGATATTATGCATGAACTTGTTAAAGTAGTATTTTGATGTTAAAATATGTTGTATGCTATAATAATGTTAGAAAGGAAAACAATTTTTGGCTCCAATGGCCATAGAGGCTCACGGCCTCTAAGCCCTCCAAAGGGAAAATCCAATGCAAAATGTTTATTAAATGTTAACCTAGAGGATTAGTGGTAATAAATTTAATTAAGGAATTACAAAATAAAAAAAAAGGGAATGAATATATTTTTATCACTAATCAAGATGTGATTTTTGGCCATTATAGTGAAATTAGGACTAAGAAGTAATTTGGAGACTTAAAATATTTTATTTATGATGATATAAATAAGTTAAATGGAAAAGAGTTTTATTTAAAATTAAAATAAGGTAGAATGTGAGAAAAATATTAGAAATATTATTTAAAGGTGATTTATTAGGAAAATATTGGCAATAAAGTCTAATTTTTATATTAAATGAGAAAAGTTTTAATTTGAGATTAGAATATGAAGAAAATATTTTATGCGATTGAAAATACGCAGAAAAATTATTACGCGATTTAAAAATGGTGATTTTTAACTACACGATTGAGAAAATGTTTTAAAATCTCAACGCGATTGGGAAAAATATTGAAAAACTGTTACGCGATTTGAAAACATAACAGAAGTTCTACGAGATTGTGAAAATATGATAAAAATGCTGCGCGATTGAGAGAAACAACAAGTTTTGCTATCAGGATAATATACTGGACCTGGATATATCACTATGTGATTATAGCCGGTAGTGGCTTATAATGTGCATTAAGTCAATAGTCATGCATTGTTGACAGATGATGTCTGTTAAGACTATTGTTGCCTAGGAGTTGAATTACACATTAGTGCGGGTGCGAATTGCATAATGTAGTTCACTTATTGAACTTGGAGGCGTAGGATCATGGGTATCCCACAAGTGGATAGTTGGTAGCTCCACTGGGCCGTGGTGACTGAGTAATGCTCCGATGATCTCGACCAGGCACTATTCTATTCAAGATCTGGCGTAGAATGTCTTGTATAATGTCTGATGTGCACATTGAGAAATTATAGCACTTGGTCTGAGGCGGCCGATATACAGACATATCTTCTGGATTATTCTCTCTAAAATTGAGTTTAACTCCATAGAGTAGGAAATTAGTTCATTGTGCATATGCATAGTCAGTCATCATTTTACTGTGATATATATATATATATGTTGTAGTAATTATTTGCTATTCAATGTAAAGATTATATGATGCTATGAATATATCTGTTAAATGCTATGTATGAATAATATGTTGTTTTACTGTCTTTATACTACCATGATGGTATTGATGTAGGGGATCTCACCTTTTGCTATGTTATTCTGTTTATTTGTATGTTTGATAAAGAGTATGAAAAGGAAGAGGAAGGATCGCCTCACTTCTGTTTATGTTAGTTTATCTATATTTTGGGATGGCGTTGAGGTCTAGTTTCCTTGGTTTCGAGAGGATTCAGTTTCGGGGAGACACTGATGCTTGGCGTATTGACACAGACACTGATCGTATCAGTTATATTGGGAATATAACTGTGACCCTGAGAAGGACTCATGATGGGAATTCTGTTTTTACTTTTAATGCTTTTTTTCATTTGAGTTTTATTATGCCTATAGAGTTTTTATGGGGTAGTCGTCTTATTACTCCTTGGGAGAACTCAGTAGTTTCATCTGCACGGACTCCAGTCCGTAGCCTTGTGACCTATCCGGGGTTCTTATCTACCGAGGAGTCTGAGGAGGACCTAGAAGAAGATCTGAGTGAGGATTCTTCTGACTAGAGGTTTGGTACTAAGTTAGTTTATGTTTGGGCTATAGTATCTGTATAATTAATTTGAGGATAAAGCTGGATGTTTTAAGTATTAAAACTTGGTATGTAAATGATGTAAATTATTTTGGTTTGGTATATTCTGTATTTTATTTAATTTATTAGTTTTTAATTATCTGCGAAGAAAATATTTGAAAATTATACGTACAATATTATTAATTTTTATAACTTGGTTCAAATTTGGTAAGTTGAATCCGCAAATGTGATGCTTCAAAGGAGGTGTTACATTAGTTGGTATCAGAGCCCAAGTTTTTGTGGGTAGGTTTGTCATGTTTGTGTTGCGTGTTTCTCCGTGTTTCGTTTCTGCAAGGAGACAACATTGTTTGAAATGATTTTATTTGACTTTGATTTTGTATTGTTTAACTTAATTTTGAAGGAGTACGATGGCGCGTCATAGAGGTTCAAGTGTGGCTATTGGATGAGATAATGAGAGCATGGCTGTAGCAGCTGAAGCGATGTAAAGGATGGCAGGCGTCATCGTGCAACAGAATCAGAGAGCTGCTCAACAACATGAAGAAAACGCAAAAGCTCAGAATCTATCGGAGTTTCGTCGTAACAACCCACTGCAGTTTAAAGGGGAGTTTGATCTGGAGAATGTAACGCCCCTTTTTGGAAGGGAATGTCACATTATCATTTACAATGCGAAAAATAAAAATGATGAAGTTAAGACCCGGTTCTCATTCTCGTTTTAATTTCATTTGTCTAATTAAAGTTGCATAAGTAAAATGGTGACTATTTTTTTTTTGTTATAATTAATAAATGTGGTGACAAAACATAAATGGCATAAAAGGGTAAGACAGTAGTAAGACATACATTTGTTCAACATTGCATATTCATATATATATATATATATATATATATAGTTGTATCATATCTGCTTAATTACAACCCAATGTATAAAAAGTAAAACTATACCTGCCCAAAAGATCATACATATATAGCCTACTAAAATAATAAACATCAGGCCCAAAAAATAAATACTAGTAGCCATCAGTAGCTACCAATAGTATCAGTCCTTGAGATAAGGAGGAATCGTGTCAGGATCCTTTGCGAGATGCTCCTCGAGATCCTCCTCGGGGTCTTCCTCATCCGAGGAAACCTCCATAGGAGCCACCGAGCTACGGGCCGGAGCCCAAGCAGTGGAATCAAAAGAATCCTCCTGTGGGGTGTAATAGCGGGCACCGCACATCTCCCTGATAGGCAGATAAAACTCCAAGCTTAAGCTGACGCAGCAAGTAAAGATCGGTGGTTCATGACGCCTCCAAGCCAGTGAAATCGACATGTCTCCCAGGTAGACACAGCGATCGAAATTTAGGTTGATGTGCCAGCACTATGGCCCTCCAAGGAAGGTCAAACACACATCACCTAAAAATTCACGTGAGCGCGCCGCCATGATCCAATAGTAGGTGCTAATCACGACTGGGCCAGAAGCCGGGGAAATCGGGAGCTTCACCCTCCTTGCCGACGTCTTCGATGGGACATAGTATACAGATAGAAAATAATAGAAAGATAGGAAAGAGGTAAGATATCCTACCATTATTACCAATTATAGCAGCAAGAAACAAAACGGCGCAAAGCACCCACAGAGCATTTCAAAATAATAATTATAAGCATTAAATAGCAGAAATAGACAAATAAGCAGTTTCAAGCAGTTATATATATCAGTAATACAACAGTTCCAATTATAATAATAAATAGATGCCAGATAATACATGGACTCACTATACACATGCATACAAAGTCAAAATCCTACTCCATGGAGCTAGACACAAACAGTCAGAGAGAAAGATCAGGAGACATGTCTACAACTCGGCTGCCGCAGCCAAAGTGCTATAACTCATCAGTTTATCCACGTTCACATCAAGGCATTGTACAGACAGTCGATGCTAGATCACGATATAGGACAGTGTCTCAATCCGGATCGTCGGTGCGTTTGCATCAGTTTACCCCATGGACAGAAGAGCTACCAACTGTCCATTGCGAGGTACCCGCACCTTGACGCCCCCAAGATTAACAGTATGACCTATACTAGTCTACTCGCACCCGCACTAAGGTGTGTTCACCTCTTAGGCAACATGGCCTTAACAACAGTCGAACGGACTTTCACAATGCATGACGACTCAATGCATAATCATGTATGTTTATCATTACATACTTTTCCACAATATGCCTTAATTGGCCAAGGTAAGTATTAACACATCATTGGTCACTCACACGGACCCACAATATCATAATATCAGAATTTAAATGAAATAATACATGTTCAAGGTTTATTATGAATTCTCACTTAAATGTAGCATTTCTTACAAAGTTAGTCTCTAGGAGAATTTTCTATTGTAATTTATTCACACACCCACACTTAGAAAATTGCTCTAAGGGTTTCAAAGTCTCTCACTCTCTTGTTCTTTCTTTAATTAAAATTTACCCTAAGTCTTATGATAGATTTCATTCTTGGTTCTTTCAAAAATTTATGAATCCTAATTTATTTTCTAATCTTCCAATTTTCTAATTTTCCATCCTATTACCAATAATTTAATCACTTGTTTATTTAAGTTCCAAGATTACCTAAAGTTGCATAATCAAGCCTTAAATGGCCCTAAAGGCCGTGGCCTCCCTAGGGAATTAAGTTCCCAAATTTTTCATTCCATTAATTACATATTGTACACTTGATTAATTATGTTTTCCACTTGTTACAATTGTTCATCAAGAACCCCAATTTTGGGCCCCCAAAATCGTGAGATATCCTAGAGGAAATCTAAATTATTTCCTTCCATTTCATGCTTTCCAATCCATTCAAATATAACAATATACATAACCAATCAATCAAATATCTTAAACAAATTAAATACAACATGTAATCATACCCATCATGCAAACAAAGAATAACCCTCAATAGGGTTTTCCCACAATCAATCACAAGACAAGGTTCCTTACTACTAATAGAGGTTGAGGAAGAGTGTCTTCCTCTTACCTAAGAGAAGAACAAACAAAGAACTCCCTTGAAGCTCCTTGGATTTTCGGATTCACACCCAACCAAACCCTATAAATTTCAATCTCATCAAAACAACAGTAATGCTTGAAAACTAAGGTATTGATGGTCACAAAGGAGACCATAAAAACAAAAAAAGGTAAAAGAGAGTGAAGAATCAAGAAGCTTACCCGAAAACCCTAAGCTTGAAGCTTGAAGAAAATGGTGAAGATGAAGGTTTTTCAAAGAATCACCAACTAGAGAAGTGTTTAGATGATGGAGGAGGTTAAGAAAATGTATTTGGTTAGAATTTTTGTGATGGATGAGGGCTTGAGGAGCTACTGGCCATGTGGCTTCTAGAGAGAAGGAGGAGAAAATAATGAAAGGAAGATAAAGGTAGAGAGAGAAAGTGCATAGGAAAATAAAGATGATAGCTTTTTAGGATTTTTGAAAATGTGAATAGGTTGCTTAATTAAATTGATGCACAAATTTTTGGCCTCCCAAGGTGCAGCAGCCGTGAGTGAGAGGGAGGAGAGAGGGAGTGAGTAGCTTCCTTGGGAAGCTTGGGAGGAAATTTCCTAGAAGCTTCCTTGAGGCTTCCTTGAGAAGTTTTGCACGTTTCTCGATAAAGTAAAAAGTAAGGTTGTCTCCTTAATTAAACACTTTAGGACAGATGATTAATTACTCTGCTAGAATTATTTTCCAGTAAACAAAAGATACATTTAACGAAAATTGTATTTACTATTCATCAAAAAAAATTTTGGTACAGTGATTTTATTTATCAGATAAAACCTCAAAAAATACAAACTTCGTAAACTATGCCCGACCTCGGGTTTAGTAAGATCCCTCTTCGATACGTTGACAGTTCAAGGTTTATTAGCCTCAGGGAAAATATTTCGTTATCTCGACTCCGCTCAGCGCGCACGCAAAATGATGAATATACTAAAATATTTGACATTTTTAGAAAAATTCACAAAAATTCCTAAAAATCACAAATACTAGAAAATGGATATTTGTCATGAAATAAACAATTTTTCGAGGCGTTTGACTGACTTTGCTCAGTGTGCATGTAGAACGAGGAATATATTAAAATATTTGACATTTTCAGAAAAATCCACAAAAATTTTCAAAAATTATAAATATTATAAAATGATGGTTAATGATAAAAATAAATAATTTTCGGGGTGTTACAACTCTCCCCTTCTAAAAAGAAATTTCCTGCTCGAAATTTTCATACCTTAGAATAGTTATGGGTATTGCTCCTTCATTTTGTCTTCCAGCTCCCACGTTGCATCTCCAGTTGTTTCGTTCCAGATTACCTTTACTAATGAGATCTCCTTGTCTCTTAGTTACTTTATCCTTCTATCCTCAATTCTTACAGGAGGTGCCTCATAGGTTAAGTTCTCTTTTAATTGTACTGTATCTGGTGCTATGATATGACTTGGGTCAGGAAGGTATTTTCGCAGTTGTGACACATGGAAGACATTGTGAATGTTTGAGAGGAAAGGAGGTAAGGCTATTTGATAGGCTACTGGACCTACTCGGTGAATAATCTGGTATGGTCCAAGAAATTTTGGAGTGAGTTTTCTAGATTTCAAGGCCCGGCCTACCCTAGTCGTAGGTGTGACTTTCAGAAATACATGCTCACCTTCCTCAAACTCAAGAGACTTTCTTCTTTTGTCTGCATAGCTCTTTTGTTGGCTCTGAGCCGTCCTCATCTTCTCCTGAATCATCTTAAGTTTTTTAGTTATCTGTTGTATAACATCTGGTCTAATAGTAAGGCACTCACCGTCTTGGTACCAACATAAAGGCGTCCGACACCGCCATCCATACAAAGCCTCATAGGGTGCCATCCCTATGCTTGAATGATAACTATTGTTGTAGGTGAATTCTATCAACGTCATCCCAACTTCCAGTCTATTCTAGGGTGCAAGCTCTAAGCAAATCTTCCAATGATTGGATCGTCCTCTCTGATTGGCCATTAGTTTGTGGGTGATAAGCAGAACTTAGACATAACTTCGTTCCCAACGATTCTTGTAGACTTTGCCAGAACTTTGAAGTGAATCTCGGATCCCTATCCGAAACAATACTTGTAGGTATACCGTGCAGTCTAACAATTTCTCCAATATATACCTGGGTCAGTTTCTCCAGGTTGTACCTTATGTTGATCGAGAGGAAATGCACTGATTTCGTGAGTCGGTCCACAATTACCCAAATCGAGTCATGACCTTTTCTTGTCCTTGGCAAACCCACTACAAAATCCATTACAATGTTGTCCCACTTCCATTCAGGAATAGGCAATGGTTGTAGCAATCCTACTGGTCTTTGATGTTCCACTTTAGTTTTTTGACAAACCAGACAAGTCGATACACGTCTAGTGACATCACTCTTCATTCTATACCACCAAAACAACTTCTTCAAGTCTTGATACATTTTTGTTATGCCTGGATGTATATTCAGCTGACTTGTGTGAGCATGATTGATAATATACTCTCTAAGCTCTTGGTCACGGGGAATACAGACTCTACCTTGAAATCTCAGAATTCTGTCTGTTCCTTCCGCAAATGCTGTTTTGTTGCCTTGCTTCGCTATCTCTCTCATTTCTTGCAAGAACTTGTCGACTTTCTGTTTTTCCCGTATGTCCTCCATTAGCTCACTTGAGATGGTGACCATGTTCATGCAGATATTTCCTGGTTCTAATTCCACAAAAGACCATACATATCTGAACTGCTCTATTAGATCCTTTTCTTTGATCATCAGGGCAGAGACACTGATCATATTCCTGCTCAAGGCATCTGCCACGACGTTTGCCTTACTGGGGTGATACAGAAGTTAAAAATCATAGTCCTTCGGGAACTCCAGCCACCTTCGCTGTAATACCCTAGAAAGTCATGTTAGGCTTGTATATGGTTACAGAGGTAGCTTAATACTTACTTAACATGTCTGTGTAGTTTTGTGACTTTCTGAGCACGTTTAGGCACTTTGCTGTAACACTATGTGAGAAATATAACTGTTATTTGCTCTGAGAATGGCTTAAACTGCTTAGTTAGTGGAAATAAGTGTGGAGAGTTTGTTTCCAAGTCACAAATGTGGAAATTGTACTACAGTTAAAGTTTGAGAATTTTCGGAGTTAGTTTGGCATTTTTGGGCATACTGGTTGTGTGTTTTAATGCCGGATTGACCCCTAGCTAATATGAAAATATTAGTTTTTAGTGAAACAGAATTTTTAATGAATCTCAAGATTTATTTTGAATCTGTTGGAAGTTATAGAATCATATTTGGTAGAATCTAAGTGTTCTTAACAGATCGGGATTTTGGTACTAACAAAGAGAAGTCAAAATGAATTTCTCTTGCTAAATATCTCACGATTGAGATATTAGAATTAGAAACATAGAGAAAACAAAACAGAAAACATGAAAGAATGAAAGAAAGAAAGAAAGAAAGAAGAGAAAAGGGAGGAAGAGAAGAAGGAGAAACCAAAGGAAGAAGAACCAAGAGAAGGATCAACCATCCAAGTGAAGGTCTTGCTTCATCTCCATTATCTTGATCTTGAGGTAGGGGGTTGTTTTTATCCATTTCCTTTTATATTCACCTTGTTTCTTGGTGGAACTTGATGAGTAAAAAGTAGGGTTTGGATGAGAATAGGAAGGTAGATGTTAGTTTCTTGCTTGTTTAGTTGAAATGAGTTAGATTTTAACAAGTTTGGTGCATGGTCGATTGTTTGGAACCTATAGAATCCATGGTTTCTTATTAGTTAGTTAGCTGAAACAAAGGGGTTTTAAGGTTGGATTTTTAGTTTTAATCAAATTTTGATTGAGCCAAAGGAAGAAATGAGGTTTATAACTTGTTTAGAGACATCTAGTGATGATAGAAATCATCTAGAAGTGAGGATAGGGGGTGAAATCTTAGTTTGGAACTAAGATTATACAGAAACGTGTTCTGCAGAATTTTCTACAGAAAGGTCATGCCTAGGCGCAACCTGGCCAAGCCTAGGCATGGACTGATCAGTTTTCAATCCAGCGAGATGGAGACTTCCACGTCTAGGCGTGGTAAAACCAAGCCTAGGCGTGATACAGGACATCAACCTAACATCTTGTAGTGTTTGTCACATAACTTGAGTTACAGATATCGGATTGACCTGGTTCTTTTTGAATTCGAAAGCTAAGACATAAGGTTATTTACTTGTAAAATTTTAGAATTTTATCAGTTAGGATGGATTTTTGGTGAATTTATGAAAAATATACTTTTTAGGTGCCCAGAGCAGTTTTCATCAGAATTTCTATTTTGATGTTTTGAGATTCCTAATTGCTAGGATCCTTTGTTTATGCCTAGTAGAGTATGTTGAAACTCTAATAGGAGTAATTGATGAAGTGATAATGTATTAAGTCAAGTTGACTTGAAATGCTAATTACAGGTTACGGGTGGTAATTAATCATGGCTATATATATACATATAATTTGTATTATGATGGATCGAGGAATTGAGTTTCCCTAAGTGTGGGAATTATTCGTGTATGCTCTTTTAAGAGTGATAAGGTACTTTTAAAAGTATTTAATGATTTGTTTGTGAAATAAACTGGGAATGCATATAAATCAATTGTGAAACTAGTTACGGGAAGTAATTAGTAATTATTTTGCTTGAGATGTTTGTGAAGCATAGATTGGTGAGTAATATCCTTTCTATGTGTTTGTATAATAGATTGGTGAGAAATATCCAACTCTATTGTATGTGAAATACCTTGAGGTTTATAATATCCTCTTTGTATTGTTGAGAATCATAGATTGGTGAGTAATATCCTTTCTGTGTTGTGAAGTAAGGAGGTGAGTAATATCCTCTTTGCTTTGTTTGGCCCCGTGAAAGTGAGTGTTCTATATCAGGTAAGGTGCATTGTACCCTTCCTAATATAGTGAAGTATTAAAGGATAAAATTCCTTGTTCATTATCCATAACCGTGTAGTTGATGAGACTTCACTACCCAGGGGGGAATGAGACTTCCTCTGTGATAATGATATATGCTGGATGAGACTTCCAGTACTTGTTCAAGGTTATGGATGAAACTATGGACTTCCATCACTTTGTTCAAGTTTCATGCATTCATGATATTGCCATTGGATTGGAGTCTTGGATGTGGTATCATGCATTATGCATTTTCATACTTAGGAATCTGCATAGACATAATCATTAGTCATAATTAAGCATAACATGGCGATTGTATGGGTGGTTGCTTTCATGACATTTTCATGCATGGCAATTGTATGCGCGATTGTTGTTATTGAGATGAGGTGTTGTTGCTTCCATGATTGAAGTTTCAACTTGATAATTATGATATTATCTGATTGTACATATATGTATATATACTGGTATTGGAATACTTCTACTGAGATATGTTTTCTCACCCCAATTGTGTTGCCATGTAAATCTAGGTGCAAGTTCTTCGAAAGGGAAGAAGAAGATGTATGAGGATTAGCATAGCTTAGATGTTATTTTGAGCTGAGCATATGTAAATGTTTTATATTTACTTAGTGGTTTCAAGTTATGTATAACAGTATGCCTTGAGGCGGTGATGTATATATATAACTTTCGTTTCGTGGCTCTCCATATTTATTCATTGTGTATGATTGATATGGGTTCGATGATGATGTATGTTAGTAATAGCAGGGTCAATATTGTGTTATTCATTTATATGATGATATATTTTGGTAGCAAATATTGGGTTGTTACATTCGCTGCCTCATGTTCAACTCCTTCTGATCATACAAATATTTCAAGCTTTTGTGATCACTAAAGATGTTGAACGTCGCTCCATAGAGGAAATGCCTCTATATCTTCAAAGCAAAAACCATAGCC
The DNA here is from genome assembly GCA_029884595.1 of Ormosia semicastrata. NCBI lineage: Eukaryota > Viridiplantae > Streptophyta > Magnoliopsida > Fabales > Fabaceae > Ormosia > Ormosia semicastrata. Next base: position 77,098,450 of record JAQQTO010000061.1, read on the forward strand.
ACTAACTCCAAGTCGTGTGTCGGGTAGTTCTTCTCATACACTCGCAATTGCCTTGAAGCGTAAGCCACCACTTTTCCATGTTGCATAAGCACAAATCCTAGTCCTTGGTATGGAGCATCACAATACACCTCAAAGGGCTCATTCGGATTAGGTAGCACTAAGAATGGTGAGGTAGTTAGCCGATTCTTTAACTCTTGGAAACTCTGTTCACAATTGTCAGTCCACTCAAAAGCGTCGTTCTTTGATGTGAGTTGGGTGAGAGGTCCCGCGATTTTGGAAAATCCCTCAATGAACCTCCGGTAATATTCGGCCAAACCCACGAACCTATGAATCTCTGTCACCAACTTAGGCCTTTCCCATTGTAGCACTGCCTCCACTTTCGATGGATCCACCGCAATCCCTTCCTTCGAGATTACGTGACCCAAAAACTTAACTTTTTCCAGCCAAAATTCACATTTTGACAGTTTGGCATACAATTCTTTCTCCTTCAGAATCTGGAGAACTATACTAAGGTGTTCAGCATAATCCTCCTGATTTTGAGAATAGATCAGGATGTCGTCAATAAAGACAATAATAAACCTGTCCAAGTAAGGACGAAAGATCCTGTTCATGTAGTCCATGAAGATAGCAGGCATATTCGTCACACCAAACGGCATCACAAGATACTCGTAATGGTCGTATCCGGTATGAAAAGTAATCTTGGGTATATCCTCCGTCTTCACTCGTATCTGATGATACTCAGATCGCAAGTTGATTTTTGAAAACACCGCTGCTCCCTTCAGTTGGTCCATTAAGTCATCAATTCTTGGGAGTGGATATTTATTCTTGATCGTCACTTTGTTTTGCTGTCTATAGTCTATGCACAACCTTGATGAACTGTCCTTTTTTCGAACTAGCAGTACTGGTGCTCCCCAAGGTGACACACTTGGTCTAACAAATTACTTTTCCAAAAGCTCCTCTAGCTGCTTCTTAAGCTCAGCTAACTCTGTTGGTGCCATCCTATAAGGTGCTATAGACACGGGACCAGCTCCCGGTACAAAGTCAATAGCAAATTTTATTTCTCGCGCCAGTGGTAAACCAGGTATATCCTCAGGAAAGACTTCGGAAAACTCATTCACCACTGGAATTATGTTCACATCAACCTCACTGTCGACTTTCAAAGAAGACAGTAGCATGTATCCGTGAGCTCTTTTTTTCAAGAGAGCTTGAACTTGGTTGGCCGTCAAGTATCTAGAATCCTTATCCACAGGGAAAACTATGGTTTTTCTTGAACAATCTAATAGAACATGGTTGGAAGATAACCAGTCCATCCCTAAAATTATATCTAGTTGAGAAAGGGGTAAACAGATCAAATCGACAGAAAAGATTCGACTTTTAATAACCAAGGGACAATATAAACAGACTTTGGTAGTAACTACTAGTTTATCGGTGGGGGTAGAAACAGTTAAGTCGAAAGGTAAGGTAGACACTAGTAAACTAAGTCATAGCACACAGTCATAGGATATGAAAGAATGGGTTATCCCAGAGTCATACAGTACAGTTAAAAGGTTACCTTCTATGGTGCCTTCTCCTTGAATCAAGTCTTCTGACTCAGAGGCTTCGGCTCCACTCATGGTATAGACCCATCCTTCTACTTTTAGTTTGTTGGCCCTTGTAGCATTGACTGAAGGTTCAGCCTTCGCTTGATTGTAATATCGAGATACGTGTCCAGGTTTGTCACATCTGAAGCAGATAATCCCCTTTATAGTGCAGTCCCTTGTGAGATGATCCTTCCCACACTTCAGGCATTTGAAGGGATACGCCACATGTTGGCTGGTCCGGTTCCCAGTAAAACCTCCACCAGAACTTCCACCCGCTGTCTGTTGCTAGTTCCCCGTTGGTCGGGAATAGGGCTTCTTTTGCAGCGGTTAGAACTGTTGCCACCACCCCTTTGGAACATTGTAGGTCCAAGTTCCTGCTCCTTGTATCTCTAGATTACTCCAAAGCTTCTACTTCACAGCACGTATCTAGCAGCTCCGAGAACTCGTTAATTTTCAGGGTGATAATAGCTTTCTTCACTTCATATCCCAGTCATTCTGTAAATCTGCGACACTTCCAGGCTTCTTTCAGTTGGTGCTGAAAGTACATTGAAAACTGTGACAAGTTTTCAAATCTTGCTACATATTCACTAACGGTCATATTCCCTTGCCTTAGGTTGAGAAACTCTGCCTCCTTCGCGTGCCTCGCGCTCGCAAGAAAATACTTATCCAAGAATTTGTCCTTGAATAAATCCCAAGTGATCTCGCGATTTTCAGCCTCTAGCATTCTCTGCTCCCCATTCCACCAGTTCTCAACATTGCCAACCAACATAAAGGCAACATAGGTCACCTTCTTATTCTCAGTGCAATTCATGCCTCGGAAGACTTTCTCTAACTCTTTGATCCATAGACTAGCTTTGTCCGGATCGAACTCTCCTTTCAATTAGGGAGGATTGTGGCGACGAAACTCCGCCAAGTTCTGAGCATCTGCAGTAGCTTCGAGCTGTTGAGCAGCCCTCCCTTGTTGCTGAGCAACTCTTTCTTGTTGTTGAGTAGCTCGTTCAGTTTGTTGTGCGATGGCCTTAGCCATCCTTTGCATCGCCTCTATAACAGCTGCCATGTCTCCGCGTCGTACCATCTTGCTTCCTCAATTCAGATTAGCTGAAAAACACAAGGAAAGTCAGTTGTATCCACTAGGAATACCAAACAATACATCTCTATGTTTGGTTTTCAGAGAAACACACAGCACAAATAAGACAGACTCAATCACAAGACCCAAAGAAACATAAACCGGAGCTCTGATACCAACTTAATGTAACGCCCCTTTTTGGGAGGGAACATCACATTGTCATTTATAATGCGAAAAATAAAAATGATGAAGTTAAGACCCGGTTCTCATTCTCATTTTAATTTCATTTATCTGATTAAAGTTACATAAGTAAAATGGTGACTATTTTTTTTTTGTTATAATTAATAAAATATGGTGACGAAACATAAATGGCATAAAAGGGCAAGACTAAGACATACATTTGATCAACATTGCATATTCATATATATATATATATATATATATATATATATATATATGTATATATATAATTATATATAAATAACAAATCTGTTTAATTACAACTCGATGTACAAAAAGTAAAACTATACTTGCCCATAAGATCATACATATATAGCCCACCAAAATAATAAACATCAGGCCCCAAAAATAAACACTGGTAGCCATCAGTAGCTACCAACAGCATCAGTCCTTGAGATGAGGAGGAATCGTGTTAGGATCCTCTTCAGGATCCTCCGTGAGATCCTCCTTGGGATCCTCCTCATCCGAGGAAACCTCCATAGGAGCCACCAAGCTATAGGCCGGAGCCCGAGCAATGGAATCAAAAGAATCCTCCTGTGGGGTGTAATAGCGGGCACCCCACATCTCCCTGATGGGCAGATAAAACTCCAAGCGTAAGCTGACACAGCAAGTAAAGATCGACGGTTCATGACGCCTCCAAGCCAGTGAGATTGACACGTCTCCCAAGTAGACACAACGATCAGAATTTAGGTTGATGTGCCAGTAGTCTGGCCCTCCAAGGAAGGTCAAACGCACATCACCTAAAAATCTGCGTGAGCGTGTAACACCCTTGTGGGGATATCATATTTTTAATGCAATAAAATAAAATCTTACCTAAGTTGTAAAACATTTGGTACATAAATAATATGAGTTGTAAAATTTTCCTTTTTATACTTGTCAACGTTAAATAAAATAACACGGAACACAAAATAAGATAAAATATAATCACACACCATAATGTACACATGATTTTGTCTTAAGTATACAAATAATTTACAATTACAAATATTTAACAAGACAGTAAAAAGTCAGCATAATACTAAAACATAACATACCCAAGTGCACATCAAAGATTCCTAACCCTCCGAAGGATCACTCTCAGAGAGATCATCAGATAGCAGAAATCCTAGATGTCTCGCAGCTCTACGGACATGAGTCCGTGCTATCGACACACTACTAAGCTCACTAGGTGTATGAAAAATCCCTCCCCAATAACGCCTAAGAGTTAAAGGCAACTCCTAGATGTAGATACAGAGTAGTAGTGAAGATAGTCTCCCCATTAAACTCTCTACACAAGGACACAGTCAGACGTCCCACATAGACTACCGATCCTCTATCCTCATGCAGTTGCCAGGCTTCCGAGCCTCCATGAAAATCAAGTCTCACGAAACCAAAGAATCCAGGCAACGTCATGATCACAAGATCAATCCAGATGGTAGGGGTGATCTAACGGCTCGCTGTCCCCGCACTGCTCACTCGGTTGGCGCTCCTCCGGATACTGAATATCAAGAGGTTGTTCCTCTTCCTCATCCTCAAACTCTTTATAGAATATAATAATAATGCAGAGAAATACGTATAGAGAGGTGAGACAATCTACATCATTACCAGTATGACAATAAAGAAAATGACAATACAAATAAATATCACAATAAATACATATCATCATATCATATACAGTACCTCAAATTGATACATCATACATTCTATCCCAGATTATAGTAAACATTAAAATGCAAATCCTAGATGCTAATGCATATCGACTCATTCCTACTCCATGGAGCTAAACACAGACATTAGAGAAAATGATCCGAAAAGAACCATTAGTACCTCAGGATGCCCAACTAAACTATTACACTGTCCCACGTCGTGTCTATAGCCCACAGTCCAAAACATCGTGTAGCAGTACACAGTCCAAATACATCGTGCACTACAGGCATTGTACATAATAGTCTCCACAAGATCTTGATTAAGAATAGTGCTTGTCGAGATCATTAGTACGTTGCTCATTACCACGGCCCAGAGGAGCTACCAACTGTCTGCATGTGGAATTCTTTGCACACTAACGCCTCCAAGTTCAATTAATGAACCACACTACGCCTATCACACCACAACATGGTGTAATTCATCTCGTCAATCAATTGCCAATTTTTAACTAAATTGATACAACTCTCTATGCATGATTTAGAATCACAATTACAAAAATACTGTTAGTCTCGATATATTACCATATTTATAAAAATACCCTCAGTCTCAATATTTCAGAATATAGTATGTCTCCACTTGACAGTACTATCTCTCAACATGTCCGGGTCCACCACTTTGGCTCGACAGGAAAACTCACTGTTCCATTTAGTCGCATAGAAATTTTATCTCGTTTTCACAATCACGTCGCTTTTATAAACATTCTTAAATCGAATAAATATATTTTGACATTTTTGAACATTGTGTAATATTTTTAATCGTTTTCTCAACCATATAAGATTTCTAAATCGTTTTCTTGATCATATAGCTTAAAAATCATTATTTCAAATATGTGTAAGCTATTTCTAGTACTTTTAAACTACGTAGAATATTTTTCATACGTTATAAACATATTATAGAACCTTTTCTTTTATTTCTCTGATTTTAGTAAATTTTGGCAGCATTTTGTCTAGAAAATCCATTAAATGGTATTTTCTACGTTTTTATCTAAATGCTGCATATCTTAACCTTAACCATTATTTACACCTTGAAACTTGCTAACGCGCTTCAAAACTCAGAGAGTGAGCTCTATGTTAGTATTTTTCAAGTGTTCTCCTTATTTCTTACTTATAACAAATTCTTTTAATTTAGGATTCTAATTAGCTACTTATCCTACCTTAGAAAATAACTTTGGAATTCAAATGTACATTAAATGGTATGTTGGCCAAAATCAACCTATCCTTCACAACTAATCATTAAATCATTTTCTAACTTCTAAATCATTTCCAAACTCATTATTTTACCTAGATTCATTAATCATTGTTTTAGAAAATAGTTGAGAACATTTTGGTTCTCTTTTTCTTGGAGAAGTCGTGAGCCTCTTTGGTGTTCTTTGGAACACTCATGCAATCCTTACATGTTATTCACATCCTACATTAATAATCATACATTTTTAAACACATGCAATATATTTATAAAGCTATAAACATGCTCACAATTAAAATCAATTACAAATAGGAAAGCAATAAACAACCACACAAATGAATCCTTATGGATTCTTCACACACATACAATCCATTTTATCATCACCACACAAGGTTGATGAGATTAAATTTCCCTCTTACCTCTTGAAGACAAGAATCCTATAGTCTCCTCCTCCTCTTTGAATTTTCGTGTGGATTCCAAAACAAATCCCTAAAATTCTTAAACAATTAGTAAAATCACAAACAAGGCTTCATAATGAAAAACCATGGAACAATCATGGTTTAGAAAATCAAAAACTAAATTTTAAACCATAAAATCAAAAGTTTACCTTTAGGGAAGCAAGATAAAACTTGGATTTTGAAGTAGAAAGAGTAGGATTTTGGCAAAACATTTTGAATGAAAAGTGGTTAGGAGGTTGTCTAGGTTTAGGAGTGAAGAGGTAAAATTATAGAAGATGGGTAGGGGTTCTAGGTGTTGGGGCCGAACCACAAGAGAGAAAAAGAAAGGAAAGTGTTCTTAAGTTCTTGGGAATTTTGAGAGAAAAATAAGCTAAGCTTTTTAGATGAGTGTAAAAGTAAATATTGAGAGTGAATTTGGAGGGTGCAGCCATGAGGTGAGTGTAGGAGAGATTAAAGGATAGACTTTGATAGTAAAATATCACAATTGGGTTCACACTTGAAAGCACATGGTCTATGTCACACTTGGTCATGCAATGGTCACTTGGATGGTCCTAGAAACTTATAGAACTTGATAAATTGGCCTTCTTGGCCGTGGGACTCTAGGGAGGGTTAGGGACTTGGTTTGACTTCAATTAAACTTAATTACATGCTAATTAGATAGCTAGTTAAATAGGTTAGGTTCCCTAATTACACTTAATTAACATTCTAATTACATAGCTAAGTAATTAACTAGGTCATTGCTTATGTCATGCTTAGTCATGACTTCTAATGAAATTAGGATATCTAATTAGGAACTAGATTAGAACTAATTAGTAATTAGGTTAGTCCACTTAGTTTCTTAATTAGGCAATTAAAATAACTTAATTAGGTTTAATTAGCTTCTTAGCAAATAGTCAAGCCACTATTATTGACTCAATCCTAACTATTAAATTTAACTTTGTTTCCTATCCATTGATTTAATCTAAGGTGAATATCACTTAGTGATTTTATTAGGATTGTTCTCACACCATTGATTTGATCAATGGTTATGATCAAAGACATCTTAATCAAGCTTTTTATCCAATGGTCCACAATAAAGTCCATGCCACTTTATTTGACCAATTCCTATTGGTTTAGAATTTAGTCAAGTCAGAAACGTTGACTGCTTTTCTAAACGCGGGTCTTACAGACTTTTCAGGGTTCATGGTCATTTTGGAGTTGATTTCTACTATTTTTGAGACAGTAAGTACTGTCAAATAAAATAATATTATAATAATATAAAATTATTTTATTACACAGTTAAATCCTAAAAATTAAAAGATTAATATACATATCACTCGGAATTGGGTTTAGTAAGATCCCCTAACTCCGAATAATTAAAATAAGATTTTTTTCACTAGAAAATTTTTATATTCTTGGCTCGGAGCAAATCACACACAACAATCAAATACAGTCATGAAACAGTCAATTTTAATTTATAACTCATAGAAAATATAAAACAATACATTTAGGACTATATTGTAATTAACCCAAAAGTTGGGGTGTTACAGAGTGCGCCGCCATAATCCGACAATAGGTGCTAATTGTGACTGGGTCAGAAGCCGAGGAAATCGTGAGCTTCACCCTCCTTACCGACGTCTTTGATGGGACACAGTATACAGATAAAAAATAATAGAAAGACAGGAAAGAGGTAAGATATCCTACCATCATTACCAATTATAGTAGCAAGAAACAAAACGGCGCAAAGCGCCCACAGAGCATTTCAAAATAATAATCATAAGTATTAAATAGCAGAAATAGACAAATAAGCAGTTCCAGGCAGTTATATATATCAATAATACAACAGTTCTAATTATAATAATAAATAGATACTAGATAATACATGGACTCACTATGCACATGCATACAAAGTCAAAATCTTACTCTATGGAGCTAAACATAAACAGTCAGAGAGAAAGATCAAGAGACACGTCTGCAACTCGGCTACTGTGGCCAAAGGGCTATAACTCATCAGTTTATCCATGTGCACATCAAGGCATTGTACAGACAGTCTACGCTAGATCAAGATATAGGACAGTGTCTCAGTTCGGATTGTCAGTGCGTTTGCATCGGTTTGCCCCACCGACAGAAGAGCTACCAACTGTCCATTGTGAGGTACCCGCACCCCGACGCCCCCAAGGTCAAAAGTATAACCTACACTAGTCTACTCGCACCCGCACTAGGTTAGGTTCACCTCCTAGGCAACATAGCCTTAACAACAGTCAAACGGACTTTCACAATGCATGACGACTCAATGCATAATCATGTATGTTTATCATTACATACTTTTCCACAATATGCCTCAATTGGCCAAGGTAAGTATTAACACATCATTGGTCACTCACATGGACCCACAATATCATAATATCAGAATTTAAATGAAATAATACATGTTCAAGGTTTATTATGAATTCTCACTTAAATGTAGCATTTCTTACAAAGTTAATCTCTAGGAGAATTTTCTATTGTAATTTATTCACACACCCACACTTAGAAAATTGCTCTAAGGGTTTCAAAGTCTCACACTCTCTTGTTCTTTCTTTAATTAAAATTTACCCTAAGTCTTATGATAGATTTCATTCTTGGTTCTTTCAAATTTATGAATCCTAATTTATTTTCTAATCTTCCAATTTGCTAATTTTCCATCCTATTACCAATAATTTAATCACTTGTTTATTTAAGTTCCAAGATTACTAAAGTTGCATAATCAAGCCCTAAATGACCCTAGAGGCCGTGGCCTCCCTAGGGAATTAAGTTCCCAAATTTTTCATTCCATTAATTACATATTGAACACTTGATTAATTATGTCTTCCACTTGTTACAATTGTTCATCAAGAACCCCAATTTTGGGCCCCCAAAACTATGAGATATCCTAGAGGAAATCCAAATTATTTTCTTCCATTTCATGCTTTCTAATCTATTCAAATATATCAATATACATAACCAATCAGTCAAATATCTTAAACAAATTAAATACAACATGTAATCATACCCATCATGCAAACAAAGAATAACCCTCAATAGGGTTTTCCCATAGTCAATCACAAGACAAAGTTCCTTACTACTAATAGAGGTTGAGGAGGAGTGTCTTCCTCTTACCTAAGAGAAGAACAAACAAAGAAATCCCTTGAAGCTCCTTGGATTTTCGGATTCACACCCAACCAAACCCTAGAAATTTCAATCTCATCAAAACAACACCAATGCTTGAAAAATAAGGTATTGATGGTCACAAAGGAGACCATAAAAACAAAATTGGGTAAAAGAGAGTGAAGAATCAAGAAGCTTACCTAAAAACCCTAAGCTTGAAGCTTGAAGAAAATAGTGAAGATGAAGGTTTTTCAAAGAATCACCAACTAGAGAAGTGTTTAGATGATGGAGGAGGTTAAGAAAATGTATTTGGTTGGAATTTTTGTGATGGATGAGGGCTTGAGAAGCTGCTGGGCATGTGGCTTCTAGAGAGAAGGAGGAGAAAATAATGAAAGGAAGATGAAGGTAGAGAGAGAAAGTGCATAGGAAAATAAAGATGATAGCTTTTTAGGATTTTTGAAAATGTGAATAGGTTGCTTAATTAAATTGATGCACAAAGTTTTGGCCTCCCAAGGTGTAGCAGCCGTGAGTGAGAGGGAGGAGAGAGGGAGTGAGTAGCTTCCTTGGGAAGCTTGGGAGGAAATTTCCTAGAAGCTTCCTTGAGGCTTCCTTGAGAAGTTTTGCACGTTTCTCGATAAAGTAAAAAGTAAGGTTGTCTCCTTAATTCAACACTCTAGGGCAAATGACTAATTACTCTACTAGAATTATTTTTCAGTGAACAAAAGTTACAGTTAACGAAAATGGTATTTACTATTCATCAAAAAAAAATTTGGTACAGTGATTTTATTTATCAGATAAAATCTCAAAAAATACAAACCTCGTAAACTGTGCCTAACCTCGGGTTTAGTAAGATCCCCCATCGACATGTTAACAGTTCAAGGTTTACCAGCCTCAGGGAAAACATTTCGTTATCTCAGCTCCGCTCAGCGCGCACGTAAAATGAGGAATATACTAAAATATTCGACATTTTGAGAAAAATCCACAAAAATTTCTAAAAATTATAAATATTAGAAAATGGATATTTGTCATGAAATAAATAATTTTTTGAGCATTTGACTGACTCTACTCAGTGTGCATGTAGAACGAGGAATATATTAAAATATTTAATATTTCTAGAAAAATTCACAAAAATTTCCAAAAATTATAAATATTATAAAATGATGATTAATGATAAAATGAATAATTTTCGGGGTATTACAGAGAAGGTAAATCTTTGGATCAAGGAGCTGGAAAAGATATTCAGAGGAATGGGTTGCATAGATGAAAAGAAGGTAACTTATGCTACCTTCATGCTCGTCGGAGATGGAGAAGACTAGTGGGCCAGAACACAATGGCTATTATAAACTGAAGGAAGGGTGATTACGTGGGGACTCTTCAAGAACAAGTTTTTGGAAAAATATTTTTCAGCCAGTGCAAGGCATGCTAAGGAAATGAAATTCCTTGGTCTGCGACATAGAGGTATGACTATCAGAGAGTATGCTGCAAGGTTCGAGAGCTTGTCAAAATTCTTAAGGTACTTCCAACTACAGCTTGACGAGGAGTCGAAGTGCAGAAAGTTTGAAGAAGGTCTAAGGCACGATTTGAAATGTGCAGTGCTGCCTTTGGGGATCGAGCAATTCCCAGTTTTGCTTGACAAATGTCGTCGGATAGAGGAGTTAGATCAATCTCGTGGCACCAGAAATCGTAACTTTGGACCAACATGGTTCCAAAGAGGAGGCAACAGTAATAATAGTCGATTCCAATGGAAGCCGTACTCACAGCCACCGAGGGGTCAATCTCAACAAAAGTCTTATGGAGGAAGTTCTGGCAATAACAAATTCGGTCCGACAGTAGAGTCTACATCGAAGTGCTTTAAGTATAGGAAGGACCACTTGACAAAGGACTGTATGATCAAGGGCATTATTTGTTTTCGATGTGGAAAGCCGGGATATATTTTAAATAACTGCGATTAGCCCAAGATGGAGCCCTCTGTCAGTAATGTTCGTGCTGCCAGGCCACAGAAAGGAGGGAGAGTGTACACAATGAGTGGAGAGGAAGCCTCAAAATTGGAGCATCTGATTACAGGGGAGTGTGCCATAGAAGGTAATTCTTTAACTGTACTGTATGATTCTGAAGCGACGCATTCTTTCGTTGCATATGACTGTGTAGATCATTTTGGATTATCTGTGTCATCATTGCCTTTTAATCTGATTGTTTCTACCCCTATTGCTATGCCTGTTAATACTACCCAAGTTTGTTTTAACTGCCCTGTTTGTGTTATGAATCGAATCTTCCTGTTGATTTGATTTGTTTTCCTTTGTCACAAATAAACAGAATTCTAGGAATAGATTGGTTATCTTCTAACCATATTCTATTAAATTATGCCAATAAGATTTTAGTTTTTCCTAAACTTGAGAATTTTGGATTTTTAACGGCGAACCAAGTTGAAGCTTGCTTAAGGGAAGGAGCTCAATGATACATGTTGTTATCTTCCTTAGAGGTAAAGAGTGAAGAGGATGTGAATGCTATTCCGATAGTAAACGAGTTTTTTGAGGTTTTCCTGATGACATTCTTAGACTACCACCAGAAAGAGAAATAGAGTTTTCTATTGATCTTGTGCTAGGAGCTGGTCATATTTCAATGGCACCATACCGGATGTCGTTGTTAGAGTTGGCTGAACTCAAGAAGCAGTTGGAGGAACTGTTAGGGAAACAGTTTGTGAGACCTAGTGTGTCACCGTGGGGAGCTCCAGTGTTGTTGGTAAAGAAAAAGGATGAAACTTCTCGTCTATGTGTAGATTATCGTCAGTTGAATAAGATCACATTCAAGAATAAGTATCCACTTCCGAGGATAGACGATTTGATGGATTAACTGAAGGGAGCTGCTATTTTCTCCAAGATCGATTTACATTCTGGGTATCATCAGATTTACATGAAGGTTGAAGATGTTTCTAAGACAGCTTTTCAGACACGTTATGGGCACTACGAGTATTTAGTAATGTCGTTTGGGGTAACGAATGCTCCTGCAATATTCATGGATTACATGAATAGGATCTTTCATCCCTATTTAGACAAATTTGTCGTTGTCTTTATTGATGACATTCTGATCTATTCTCAAAGTTTGGAAGAACATGCTGAACATCTTAGTATGGTTCTTCAGATTTTGAAGGAAAAGAAATTATATGCAAAGTTGTCCAAGTGTGAATTTTGGTTAAAGGAAGTTCAGTTTTTGGGGCACGTAATCTCAAAGGAAGGGATTGCGATGGATCCGGCAAAGGTGGAGGTCGTTTTTCAGTGGGAAAGGTCGTAGACAATGACAGAGATTCATAGTTTTGTTGGATTGGTCGGGTACTATCGAAGGTTTATTGAAGAATTTTCAAAGATAGCAGGACCTTTCACCCAACTCACACGGAAGAATCAACCTTTTGCATGGACTGATGCATGCGAGGTGAGTTTTCAAGAGTTGAAGAGACGTTTGACTACTGCACTGATGTTGATTCTGCCTGATCCCAAGAGTCATTTGAAGTGTATTGTGATGCTTCACATTTGGGTTTAGGTTGTGTGTTGATTCAAAATAGAAAGGTGGTAGCGTATGCCTCAAGGCAGTTGAAAGTGCATGATAATAATTATCCTACTCATGATTTGGAATTGGCGGCAGTTGTTTTTGCGTCGAAGATCCAGAGACATTTTCTTTATGGAGCAACCTTCAATGTCTACAGTGATCATAAGAGCCTGAGGTATCTGTTCGATCAAAAGTAGTTGAACATGAGGCAGAGACGATGGTTGGAATTTTTGAAAGACTACGATTTTCAACTTCCCTGGAAAGGCGAATGTCGTAGTGAATGCTTTGAGCAAAAAAATGCTTAGTGTATCTATTATGATGGTTAAGGAGAGTGAATTAATATAGCAATTCAGGGATATGCAATTGTCTGTGGATTTGACGTCAGGGAGGATTTGTTTGAATATGATTACCATTTCGAATAGTTTGATAGAAGAAATTCGAGAGAAGCAAAAAGATGATTAATATTTGCAGAATGAAAGGGAGTTAGTGAAGCAAGGTGCTAAGACAATGTTTAAGGAAGGACTTGATGGAATTCTAAGATTTGGTGATAGGATTTGTGTACCTAGTGATCCAGAACTTAGAAGATTAATTCTTGATGAAGCCTATAGAAGTAAGTTGAGTATGCACCCTAGAACTACCAAAATGTATCATGATCTGAAGAGATTGTATTAGTGGCAAGGGATGAAGAGAGATGTTGTTGAGTATGTATCATCTTGTTTGATTTGTCAAAAAGCAAAGGTTGAGCATCAAAGATCATCTAGAATGTTACAACCTTTGGCTATTCCCGAATGGAAATGGGATAGCATTGCTATAGATTTTGTTGTGGGTTTGCCCAAGACTCAAAGGGGTCATGATTCTATATAGGTAGTTGTTGATCGACTTACGAAGTCAGCACATTTCTTGCCTATTAACATAAGATATTCAATGGAAAGGTTGACTCAAGTATACATTGGGGAGATTGTTAGACTTCATGATGTACCTTCTAGCATTATTTCTAATAGAGACCCGAGATTTACATCAAGGTTTTGGCAAAGTCTGCAAGAAGTGATGGGGACTAAACTTAGTTTAAGTTCTGCTTATTATCCGAAAACAGATGGCCAATCAGAAAGGACAATTCAGTCATTGGAAGGTCTGTTATGGGCTTGTGTACTAGAACAATCTAGAAGTTAGGAAGAATTATTGCCTCTGATAGAATTCACTTACAACAATAGTTTCCATTCGAGCATAGGGATGGCACCCTATGAGGCGTTTTATGGAAGACGATGCAGAACACCTTTATGTTGGTACCAAGATGGAGAAAGTTATGTTAGGGCCTGAGCTTGTGCAACAAACGATAGATAAGGTGAAGATTGTAACATCTCGAAAATTATTTATTTCATTATAAATAATCATTTTATAATATTTATATTTTTAGGAATTTTTGTGAAATTTTTTGGAAATGTTGAATATTTTAATATATTCTTCGTTTTACGTGTGCACTGAGCAGAGCCAGGAAAACAAAATATTTTCCCAGTGGCTGGTAAACTTTGGACTATGGAAACGTCGACGGGGGATCTTACTAAACCCGAGGCTGGACACAGTTTACGAGGTTTACATTTTACGAGATTTTATCTGATAAATAAAATTGCTGTATCATAAAATTACCTGATGAATAATAAAATATTATTTTCATCGACGGTAACTTTTATTCATTGGGAAAGTAATTCTAACAGTGTAATTAATCATCTGTCAGATGTATTTAATTAAGAGAACAAGCTTACTATGCACTTTATCGTGAAGCGCGCGAAGCTTCTCAAGGAAGCTTCAAGGAAACTTCTAGGAAGCTTCCTCTCCAACCACTATTCACTCTCTCTCCTCCTTCTCATTGTGCAACACGATTTTGGGGGTAATATCACAATTATTCCCTCCCATTTTCTCTCATTCACGCTGGTCTCTCTTTCTCCCTCACGCAGCTCTCATTTTTCTTCCTCTCTTCTTCCACACACCCAAATACTCCATTGTTGATTTCAAGCTTTCCATACGTAAGCTAACTCATACCATTTCTTCCCCTCTCCATCCTCAAGCTTTCCTCTTTGTGGAACTCACCTTGGCTCCTCCATTTTCGTGGTTGGCAGCCCAACACCAAAGCTTCAAGCTTTAAGGTAAAGCTCTCAACTTTCTTCTCCTTTTCTTCCTATTTTCGTGTTCCATGGTCACATTGGTGACTATGGATACCATTTCCACCCTTTGATCTTTATTTTTATGGATTTGAACACTAAGGTTTCTGTGGTGGTGAGGCACATTATTCCCAAGCAAAAAGGAGCTTGCTTTCCTTATACTTCACTAAGGTAAGAGGAAGATTATTCTCTTCAACCTGTTTTGGTAGTGAGAAACCCTCTATTTACATGCTGCTTATAACGTGTTTGTGCTATTAGATTATCGTTTGTGTATATTCATGTATCTGAGTGGATTGGAATGTATGACATGGAGGAAAATGATGTCGAATTGGTTCCCGGATGGCTACGATTTTAAGGCCCAAAATTTGGAGATTCTTTGTGAACAATTGTAAAGTAAGAATTCTGACCATTTAGTAGAGATACTTCTCCAATGTCAATTTCCATCGAGTAGGATGCCAATGTTCATCGAGTGAAAATTCTGACCATTTAGTAGAGATACTTCTCCAATGTCAATTTTCGTCGAGTAGGATGTCACTATCCGTCAAGTAAGAATTCTGACCATTTAGTAGAGACTTCTCCAATGTCAATTTCCGTCTAGTAGGATGCTAATATTCGTCGAGTGAGAATTCTGACCATTTAGTAGAGATACTTCTCCAATGTCAATTTCTGTCGAGTAGGATGCCACTATCCGTCGAGTAAGAATTCTGACCATTTAGTAGAGACTTCTCCAATGTCAATTTCCATCGAGTAGGATGCTAATATCCGTCGAGTGAGAATTCTGACCATTTAGTAGAGATACTTCTCCAATGTCAATTTTTGTCGAGTAGGATGCCAATGTCTATCGAGTAAGAATTCTGACCATTTAGTAGAGACTTCTCCAATGTCAATTTCTGTCAAGTAGGATGCTAATATCCGTCGAGTGAGAATTATGACCATTTAGTAGAGTACTTCTCCAATGTCAATTTCCATCGAGTAGGATGCCAATATTCGTCGGGTAAGAATTCTGACCATTTAGTAGAGACACTTCTCCAATGTCAATTTTCGTCGAGTAGGATGCCAATATCCATTGAATCCAGAATTAAAAATTTATCACCAAACACCTAGTGATTAAATTAATGGTAATAGGATGCAAGGATTAGTAAATTGGAAAACTTAATTGTACTTTGAGATTCATAAATTTTAAAGAACCAAGAATGATGGTTTGCCTTATAGTTTAGAGCAATTTTTGTAATAAAGGAAGAACAAGAGTGTGAGAAGGGCTGTGAGGAACTTAAACTAAATATTCTAAGAGAGTTAACGCGAGAACATAATGGACTTAGAGCATAACTTTCAATAGTAACTTTGAATAGTATGTATTCACCTGTGAGATTTTGATATTGATTCGTAATGGCGTGTGAATTTGAATAAGTTATGCTATCATTGTGAATCTATATATATATATATATATATATATATGCATTGAATTCATATACATTGAGCATGGTTGAAGCATGCATCGACATTGTGATTATGGAACCGAAGTACCAGACCAAGAAACCTTAGGTAGACGATTTAGTCAGAGGTGGTTTGCTTTTATAGCCAGAACCATCAAGTAGATGATTTAGTCAGAAAGGACTGGTTATCAAAGGAAACCCACTTAATAGTGATACTATGTAGTCGTATGGGCGATTATATAATATCACTGATGCAAATGGTACTGAAACAATTGTATGGATGGTTGCTTTAATACCGTTGGGAATGGTACAACGGAGGGTTGAATCCCATTGAATATGAATTTGTGCATTATACAGTTATGGTGTATTATGCCTAGGAGTGGACGATGACTTGCAGGATAGTGGGGACTTTTTAGACCTAGGCGATGTCAGGGCGCAGTGTTTCACCCGTGATCCGGTTATCACCTTATATATACCCCTGGCCGTGAAACACTGTTGCAATGCACTGGCTGCCCGACAATACACTATTACTTTCCATGGCCCGACGTAGACTGTCTACTGAGGGGGGCAGATCTTCTGGGGCGTTCATCTCTGAAAACTTTGAGTTTAGCTCCATGGAGTAGGAAATGAGTACATTTTACATGAGGATGGTCAGCATACGCATTGTGCATATGCATGGTTAGTCCACACATTATCATGGGCATGGTTAACATACATACTGTGGAGACATAAATACCTGTTATATACCTATAGTGAATACTTGTTGTTATAGCACTGTTGATGATTGTATTGCCTTGGAATATGTTTTCTGATAATGCTTATGCAATTGATAACTAGAATATATTTGTAATATTTGTAGGTATGGAATGACTTCATCATTCGTGTTATGTTTCTTCGCTGCCATCATAGGTAATGAAAGTAGAATGTCTTACCTCTTCTGTATTTGTTGCTATTCTGTATGGTTTTTGGTTAAAGTCTGAAAAAGGGGGCGAGGTCGAACCTACTAGAGATAGTGGTTTGATTTTCTGCGTTCGGTAAGGACACCTTGAAGGAACCCTATGGGATTCATCGTATTTGAGTTCACCGAAGGTGCTAGGGCTTGGCAAGTCGATTGGACTAACAAGAGTACGTGATTTGTTGGGAATCTGACCTTGACCGTGAAGAGGACTGCGATTGAAGATCTTATCTCGTATTTCTCACTACACCGGTGTGCCCGGGGTTGCTTTACGCATTCAGGATCTGAGGGAGTGCCCAACTCCTTAGTCGAGGATTTGTTGTGGGTAGTTATACTTTATTTTGCATTATCTGCATTAAGTGTATTTTTGGGTATATGTATGCTTTAATGTGAGTATCCAGTCTTAAATGTTGTAAATTGAATACATCTTATAATTCACATTTGCACTGGTTGTATATGTAACTATTCATTCGTGGCTCCTATTTTCCTCATATGCGAAATGATTAATATTTTTGTAAAGTTTGTTATTTGACAATGATAGCACGCCAAAATTTAGTGACCGTGATATAATGACGATTGTGCCGTGGTTATTAAATCAAGGGGTGTTACAAAGATGATTTAAGAAAAAATGAGGATAACTCAAAGTCGATAGAAGAGTTATGCTGATAAGAAAAGGAGACCACTTCAGTTTGAGGAAGGCGAACATGTGTTTTTAAGAGTTACACCCACGACTGGGGTCAGACGGGTTATAAAATCCAGAAAACTAATTTATCGGACAATATCAAATTCTTCGTCGGATAGGTCCGATAGCATATTAGATAGCCTTACCACCATTTCTTTCAAATCTCCATAATGTCTTTCATATGTGTCAGTTAAGAAAGTATATTCCCGATCCCACCCATGTTATAGCTCCGGATACGGTACAAATGAAAAATAACTTGACCTATGAGACATTTCTTGTCAAGATCGAAGACAGGAGAGTAAAGCAACTTAGAGGGAAAATAATTACCTTAGTGAAGGTGATCTGGAACGACGTAACTGGAGATGCTACGTGGGAGCTTGAAAACAAGATGAAGGAGCAATATCCTTATTTGTTTTAATGTAAGAGAAATTTTGAGGATGAAATTTTTATTAGAGGGGGAGAGTTGTAACACCCAATTTTTTGTTTTTCTTGATATATATGAGTTTTATAATATTTGTGAATTTTTGTGAGTTTTTGAGAATTTTTAATTTATTTTGATTATTTTAATATTATTTTAGACTGTGTGTGTATTTGAGGCGGGCCCAAAAAAATAAAAAAAAATTCGAGACCAGAAAGTTTTGGACTATTAATGCGGGGCCGAGGGAACTTACTAAACCCGAAATCGGGAATAATTTTCAAAAATTTTCTTTATATGAGTTTTTGTTTTATTCTATTATCCATTATATAATATTATTATCCATTGGGTAATGCTTTTATCCACTGTGTAATGTTATTATCCATTGGACAATAAATAACAGTAGTCTTTGTCCTTTGGGTAATAGCTTTTGAAAAATATCTAGGTTGGTCAAAGATGAGGGTTATTACAACTTTATGAACAACCAATTAGAAACAAGCTTGGAGGAGAAGCTTTGGATGTCCACCCTTGATCAAATCAATAGATGTGTTGTAGTGAGCAAATTGATCACTCCTCCTCCTCATTGAAGCCCACGACCATTATGGCTCAAAAGTGACCAAAATAGATTTTTTATTTCATTTCTACACTTATCATTTTCTCATGCAAAACACAAAAAAATCTCTCTTCCATTTTCTCTCAAAGCCCATAGCCGAGGTGCTGAAAATTTCCTTCCAACCTCTTATAATTCAAACCAACCATACTACTTGATTCTAAACATCATCCTAAGCAAATTTGGTGTTGTGATCAAGCCTTAGTTCAACAATTTTCAAGCTTGATTTTTGAGTTTAAGTTTTAGGGTTCTAAGGTAAAGTTCTTGAAACTTGATTTCTTATTTGATTCTTGAAATTTTAAGATCATATTTGAGGGTAAGAGGGAGATTAACCTCATCAACCACTTATGGTGGTGAGGGACACAAAATTTGTGTGTGATTGTGTGGTTTGAAATTAATTGTTTTATGTAATTTTATTGCTTTGATATTATGCATGAACTTGTTAAAGTAGGATTTTGATGTTAAAATATGTTGTATGCTATAATAGTGTTAGAAAGCAAAACAATTTTTAGCTACAATGGCCATAGAGGCTCACGACTTCTAAGCCCTCCAAAGGGGAAATCTAATGCAAAATGTTTTATTAAATGTTAACCAAGAGGATTAGTGGTAATAAATTTAATTAAGGAATTACAAAATAAAAAAAGGAAATGAATATATTTTTATCACTAATTAAGATGTGATTTTTGGCCATTATAGTGAAATTAGGACTAAGAAGTAATTTGGAGACTTAAAATATTTTATTTATGATGATATAAATGAGTTAAATGGAAAAAAGTTTTATCTAAAATTAAAATAAGGTAGAATGTGAGAAAAATGTTAGAAATATTATTTAAAGGTGATTTAATAGGGAAATAAAGTTTAATTTTTATATTAAATGAGAAAAGTTTTAATTTGAGCTTAGAATATGAAGAAAATATTTTATGCGATTGAAAATATGCAGAAAAACTCTTACGTGATTTAAAATGGTGATTTTTAGCTACGCGATTGAGAAAACATTTTAAAATCTCTACGCAATTGGGAAAAACATTGAAAAACTATTATGCGATTTGAAACGTAACAGAAGTTTTACGCGATTGTGAAAATGCGATAAAAACGCTACGCGATTGAGAGAAACAACAAGTTTTGCTGTTGGGCCAATATACTGGACCCGGATATATCACTGTGTGATTGTAGCCGGTAGTGGCTTATAACGCGCATTGAGTCAATAGTCATGCATTGCTGACAGACGATGTCTGTTAAGGCTATTGTTGCTTGGGAATTGAATTACACCTTGGTGCGGGTGCGAATTGCGTAGTGTAGTTCACTTGTTGAACTTGGAGGCGTAGGAACATGGGTATCCCACAAGTGGACAGTTGGTAGCTCCATTAGGCCATGATGACTGAGCAAAATGCTCTAATGATCTCGACCAGACACTATTCTATTCAAGATCTGACGTAGAATGTCTTGTATAATGCCTGATGTGCACATTGAGAAATTATAGCACCTGGTCTGAGGCAGCCGATATACAGACATATCTTCTAGATCATTCTCTCCAAAATTAAGTTTAGCTCCATGGAGTAGGAAATTGGTTCATTGTGCATGTGCATAGTCAGTCATCATTTTACTGTGATATATATATATATATATATTGTAGTAATTATTTGTTATTCGATGTAAAGATTATATGATGCTATGAATATATCTGTTAAATGTTGTGTATGAAGAGTATATTATTTTACTGTCTTTATACTTCCATGATGGTATTGATGTAGGGGATCTCACCTCTTTGCTATGTTATTCTGTTTATTTGTATGTTTGATAAAGAGCGTGAAGAGAAAGAAGAAGGATCACCTCACTTCTGTTTGTGTTAGTTTATCTATATTTTGGGATGGCATAGACGTCTGGTTTCCTTGGTTTCATGAGGATTTAGTTTCGGGGAGACACTGACGCTTGGCATATTGACGCGGACACTAATCGTATTAGTTATATTAGGAGTATAACTGTGACCCTGAGAAGGACTCATAATGGGAATTATGTTTTTACTTTTAATGCTTTTGTGCATTTGAGTTTTATTATGCCTATAGAGTTTTTATAGGGTAGTTGTCGTGTTACCCCTTGGGAGAACTCAGTAGTTTCATCTGCACGGACTCCAGATAAGGGTTCAGAAATTTAAAAGAAATACAATTCAACTCCCTTTCTTGTGCAAAAGCCATCTTCAAAAAAGGTACTTCACGAATTGTTATGAGATTTATGTTCTCGTTCACCAGGAGATAATCTAATAGAAAGCCCTTTGAAATACGAGTGTAATCTATTGAAAAGCTGAAAAATAAAATGGCTTTTTTTTTTTATACTGACACTCTTAGTTTCTATACTGTTTTATTTGAAATTGGCAACAACACAAGAAGGGGTTGAATTGTATTTCCCTTTTTCCTGAAAATAAACTTTCTCACAACTTTCTCAAGTTGGTATACTTAGAGGAGAGAAGGTTATAACTCAAGGTAAACTATTAGTGAGAAACTTCATATATAACATAGACAGACTAAGGTGTGAAGGTTCATGAGAAGCTTCTATGATTAAGTAAAAATAACCTTTTCACTACTCCAAGTTCTTTCTTATAATTAGATTGGATCTTACAACTTCTCAAAAATTATTTCTTTAATTCAAATACTTGAGATTCAGAAGATTATGCAAATTTAACTTATAAACTTTTGTAAAATCTAGTGTAAAAATACTTCTTTAAGAACATTTCAAGATTTTGATCTTTAAGGCCTTTGTGCAAGCAGAAGTAAATTAAGAGATGAAGGAGAGAAAGATCACACTAGAAATTTATACAAGTTCACTCCTAAACCACATGGGGCTATGTCCAGTTCCTAGCAAACCACTAGGATTTCCACTAATATGAGTATTTTTCAATCAACCAAACCTCTCTGGCTTACTTACAACTATTTTTTCCAACAACCTCTTCAGGCTAGCGACAAGTATTCCTGACAATAGCCTCTTCAGGCTAAATAACAAGTATTCTTCAACAGCCTCTTCAAGCATATACAATCTCAGGTTTAAGTGACTTGGACAACCTCACAAGCTCACTCATTACAAGACAGAATCAGAGGTGGAAAGAAGTGTTTGTCTACCTTGTCTAGCTCTCAAAATCACTCTAGGAGTGGATACAAACACTTATCCAGATCAATAACAGCACCTACTATAGATTTTACACAGATCAGATTCAGGTAGGAAAAGGTAAGAAGGTTCAACTCTTATCAACTTGTTAGAAAATTTTTCAACAAAGTTCTCTACATGATCTTCAGGGTTGATCTTTTTTATAGGCTTTGAAATGTAATTGTTGGGCACTACAAATGATGGTTGTACTTGCTAGTTCAAATGACTGTTATTTTGTCCTTTTCTTAGACACATTAGCATTTTGCTTTATAGTGAGAAGGTTTTTCTAAAACCTTCTCAAGGTCTATGATACGCGTAGAATACATTAAGAGCAAGTGCATTTTATCACAAAGTAATATAGGACTTGAGTCCCAATTGTAGATCCCACGAGGAATAAGTGGTAATTACTAGATTCGCTAAACTCTTGGTTATTTAGACAATCAAAAGTGTAAGAGAAATTCAAAATAAAATCATAAAAAAAATAAAGAAAAACAATGAACAATCAAACGATGAAGAGATAAATCAATTAGATAGAAACTAGTGCACAAGGTTCACTTGACTCCAATTAATCAAATTTTCACTCATTTATGATGTAAGGTAATTCTCTTGACAATATTCTTTTAATTACTATTGAATCTCAACGGTCATAGATAAAACAATATTCTATTCCTAAATTAAATCACCTATTTGGTCATTTAGTTGAATTAATTATGAATGCATTAAGCCCTAATTCAAGAGATGAACTAACATGATCATTAATTCTATTAGTAGAATAAATTGATGTTTAATCATTCACCAATCTAATCCTAGGTTTATCATATAGATCCACTCATTGAGTGCGGATGGTCATCGGTCAAACAATGAACTAAAACATGCTAAAAGTGATGAAGTTCTGACAAGAATGCAAGCAATATAATAAACCCTAAAAGAAATCACCTTACTCAAATTCAAGATCAAACCCAATTAATTAGGAAAACAAGATCCCCCATAGCCCTAAGTATGGGTTTAGCTACTCATGTTCAATACAAACAAACCCATATCATAATACAATTCCATGAAAAGAAAACCCAAAGAAAGGGGAAAACTAGAGGGAAAGAGAAATCAAAACCCCTTTTTACGGTGATTATGATATTCAAGCCTTCAAGAATTGAATCCTCCCTTTAAAGCTGTCCTCCAAGGATTTGTGGTAATGCTTTCTTCTAATCTGCCTCTTAAAGTCCGCCGCTACAAAAATCTGCTTCAGGTTTAGGGATGTTCTTCTATTTATAATGTTTGGGGTGAAAACTGTCATTTTTACGCATAGGAGACCTCACACTATCGTGTCTAAGTTTGACACAGCCATGTGACCAAGATTTGCATAACTCACATCGTAAGTGAGACACGGGTGTGTGACAAATAGACACGTCCGTGTCTCCTAAAATTAGTTACATAGAAGCACTCTTTATGAAAGTTATAGCACTTTTTTTTAGCTTTTCAATGTCACCGGAATCACCTCGTTTCAACCTCTGTACCTCAAGTTATGCTCATTTTGTAACATCCCGAAAATTCTTTATTTCATTATAAATAATCATTTTATAATATTTTTAATTTTTAGAAATTTTTATGGATTTTTTGGAAATGATGAATATTTTAATATATTTCTCGTTTTACGTACGCACTGAGCGGAGCCGAGATAACGAAATGTTTTCCCTGAGGCTGGTAAACCTTGAACTATCAACGTGTCGACGGGGGATCTTATTAAACCCGAGGTCGGGCACAGTTTGCGAGATTTACATTTTTTGAGGTTTTATTTGCTAGATAAAATCCTGGTATCATAAAATTATCTGATAAATAATAAAATATTATTTTCATCAATTGTAACTTTTATTCACTGAGAAAATAATTCTAACAGTGTAATTAATCATCTGTCGGACATATTTAATTAAGGAGACAAGCTTACTATGCACTTTATTGAGAAACGCGCGAAGCTTCTCAAGGAAGCTTCCTCCAACCACTTCTTTCTCTCTCCTCCCTTTTTGGTGCTGCACGATTGACTATGGGGGGCATATTGCATTTTCATTCTCTCATTTTCTCTCCCTCACGTCTGCTCTCTTTCTCCCTTCTCTTTTCACTCCACATCAACAACACCATTACCACCCACACCTCCATTTTATCTTCAAGCTGTCACACTCCTTGCACTATCTTTGTGTTTGGAGGACCACCATCATTGAGGGAGTCATCTTCAAGAGTTCACCATTCTCTCCATCTTCATTCTTTTCCACCTTTGAAGCTTAAAGGTTGGAGCTTTAAGGTAAAGCTCTCAACTTTCCCTTCCTCCCATCTCAATTTCATAACCCACGGTCATTTTGGTGACCAAGGGTATCCATTTCAAGGTTTGGTTCTGATTTTGTAAGTTTGAATGTTCAAGGACTTCCAGGAAGCTGAGCATGAAATTTTTGACCAAAAAGGAGCAGCCTTTCTTTGTGCTTCTCTAAGGTAAGAGGAAGACACTCCTTCTCAACCTCTATTAGCATTTAGGAATATTGTCTGTGATTGATAGTGAGGGAACCCCATTGAGGGTCATCCTTTGTTTGCATGTTGTTTGTAAGGTGTTTATGCTATTGGAATGTCTGTCTGTGTATATTGATATATATTGGATTGGATTGGAATGTATAATATGGAAGGAAATGACGTTGGATTGGTCCTCGGATGGCCACGGTTTTGACCCCAAAAGTTTGGGGATTTTTGGTGAACACTTGTAATAATTTAAACTTCTGACCATTAAGCACCATGTCAATATTTGTCGAGTGACATATCCGTCGAGTAGAGTTTCTGACCACTTGGGAGAGAAACTTTTCTAATGCCAAATCCATCGAGTTTAGACTCTTGACCATATCCGTCGAATTTGAGCTTCTGACCAAATTCGTCGAGTTCAGACTTTTGACCATCAAGTACAATGTCAATATCCGTCGAGATAGGATGTCAAGATCCATCGAGTCCGAATGCCAATATCCGTCAAATTTAAATTCTGACCATTGAATAGAAACTTCTCCATTGTCAATATCCATCGAATTTGGACTTCTGATCATTTCGTGTTTTCGTCGGTTCAACACTTGGAAGATTTCTCCAACGTCAACACCCATCCGTCGAAAATAGGATTTCTGCTAATTTTCTAATATATTCGATAGTTTTTTATCCCCATTCGACAGAATCTTCATTCGACAGAAATTGACTTTTTGCCATTCTTGTGAACTAATGATCTCCCATCTTTCATCATTCTGCAGTGTTATTTTTCGTCGAAAGGTAGCTTCAATTTTATACTAGATACATTGCCTCCGTCAAATTCAAGAGTGTAATTTATCACCTAACACCTAGTAATTAAATTAGTGGTATTGCTGGTGATTCCGTCTGTGTATCTTCCTAGACTCAAGGCTTTTGGACTAATATAAGCATGTTAATCATAAATAATTGGATGACTAGAAACTAATTAGAGATTCATAAAGAGGGAAAAACAAGGAACGTGGGCATGCCATTACAACTAGTAAGAATTTCGAGTAAAGAAAGAACATGAGTATGGGTGAGGTTGTGAGGAACATAATGAACCTAATGGCTGACTTCTATCATGACTATGAATGGGATTGTGGTTATCCTTAAGATGTGCTATTGGCTTGATGTGGATCCGTGAATGGATCAAACCTTGTTGTTAAATGATATGACATGCATTTGAAGCATGATTGACCTAGTTTGTCATGAGGAGCATGATTGAGTCATGCATTGAACAAAAAGAAAGAGAACGTCCGTTGGACATTGTTAAGGCCGAGTTGCCTAGGAGTTGAATCACACCTTAGTGCGGGTGCGAATAGACATGTGTGGTCTTGTAGTTGACCTTGAGGGCGTTGGGGCGCGGGCGTCTCACAGCGGGCAGTGGTAGCCCCTCTGGACCGTGAGACAGACCGATGCAAACGCACCAACGATTCTGACTGGACACAGTCCTATATCGAGATCTTGTGGGAATGCTGCTGTATAAAGCCTTGTTGCGCAAAATGACTGATTATTTTCTGGAAAGCACTTGTTTTTATGGCTGACGAGATATTGGCATGTTTCCCTGATCATTCTCTCCGACTGTTTTGTGTCTAGCTCCATGGAGTAGGATTTTGACTATTGAATGCATGTGCCTAGTGAGTCCAGGAATTATCTGGCATTTATCATTATTATAATTGGAATTGTTGTATTACCGATATATATATATGACTGCCTGGAACTGTTTGGTTGATTATAACTGCTACTAAATGTTTATTATCATTATTGCTGTCAAAACTACTATATAGGCGCTTTGCGCCGTTTGGTTTCTTGATGCTATAATTGGTGATGATGGTAGGATGTCTTACCTATTTTCTATTTCTCCATTATTGTTTATCTGTATATTGTGTTCCATCGAAGACGACTGTAAGGAAACGGAAGCTCCCGATTTCCCCAGCTTTTGGCCCTACCTCGACTAGCGACTATTGAAGAGTATGGAGACACGCAAGCACAGATTTCTGGGAGATGTGCGTCTGACCTTCTTAGGAGGGCCAGAGTGCTGGCACATCAACTTTGGCTCTGAGCGCTGCGTCTATTTGGGGGATGTATCGATATCTCTAGCCTGGAGGAGCCATGAGCCGCCTGTTTTCACCTGTTGTATTAGCCTACGTCTGGAATTTCATTTTCCTATACACGAGATGTGGGGTGACCATTATTACACCCCGCGGGAAGACTCTTTTCATTTCATAGCTCGGGCCCCGTCCCGTAACTCTGCGGTTCCTATGGTGGTTTCCTCTGATGAGGAAGATCTTGAGGAAGATCCCGAGGAGGTCCCTGAGGACGACCTCGAGGAGGATCTTGACACGATTCCTCCTAATTTGAGGGACTGACTTTACTTGTAGCTACTAAGGGCTACCAATATTTTATTTTAGGGGCCTGATGTTTTGACTGTAGTGGGCTGTATATTCTGATACCGTGGGGATGTGTATGTATAATCCTTTGGGGGCAGGTGTAGCTTTGCTTTTTGCTATACTAGGCTTTGTAACTAAACAGTTTGATAAATATATATATATATATAAAAATGCAATGTTAATTCCCATGTATGCTTTACTTCTGCTTTTATTTTTTATTTCCATTATGTTTCGTCAACGTGATTATTAATTATGGTTATTATATCAACAAATATATATATATATATATATATATATATATATATATATATTCGCCAATTTAATTACCCAACTATAATCGAGTAAATATATATACAAAAAGGAATCGGGTCTTAACTTCGATAATTTTATTTTCGCATTGTAATTGACAATGTGACGTTCCTTTTCCAAAAAGGGGCATTACAGTAAGTTGGTATCATAGCCCCGGTTTATGTTTCTTTGGGTCTTGTGATTGAGTCTGTCTTGTTTGTGCTGTGTGTTCTCTAAATAGTATACGTAAAGGTGTATTGTTTGGTATTCCTAGTGAAAGCAACTGACTTTTCTATGTTTTCAGTTAATCTGACCTAAGAAAGTAAGATGGCGCGAAGGGAAGACATGACAGCAGCTATTACGGCGATGCAAAGGATGGCTGAGGCCGTCGCACACCAGACTGGGCAAGCTGCACAACAACAAGGGAGAGAGTTGCGCAACAACAAGATCGAGCTGCTCAATAGCTAGAGGCTACTGTTGATGCTCAGAATTTAGCAGAGTTTCGACGCCATAACCCTCCTCAATTCAAAGGAGAATTTGATCCGGACAAGGCTAGTCTTGGATTAAGGAGTTAGAAAAAGTCTTTCGAGGAATGAACTGCGCTGAGGACAAGAAGGTGAACTATGCTACTTTTATGCTGGTGGGCAATGCTGAAAACTGGTGGAATGGAGTGCAGAGAATACTGGAAGCTGCAAACCGAGAGATTACTTGGGAGTTATTCAAGGAAAAGTTCTTGGATAAGTATTTTCCTGCAAGCGCAAGGCATGTGAAGGAGTCGGAATTCCTCAACCTACGACAAGGGAATATGATCGTTACTGAGTATGCGGCCAGATTCGAAAACTTGTCGCAGTTTTTGACGTACTTTCAGAATCAACCAAATGAAGCACGGAAATGCCGAAGATTCACGGAAGGACTGAGGTATGAGGTGAAGAAGGCTGTGATCACCTTGAGGATCAATGAATTCTCAGAACTGTTGGATACTTGCTGTGACGTAGAGGCTCTGGAGCAATCTAGAGACACAAGGAGCAGAAACTTTGGGCCTACGAGGTTCCACAGAGGCAGCGGTAACAGTGCTAACCGCTTCCAGAAGAAGCCATACTCCCGACCAACGAGAAATCAGCAACAGGCCATGGGTGGAAGTTCTGGTGGAGGTTTTACTGGGAACCAGACTGGCCAAAACGTGGCGTACCCTTCCAAATGCCGAAAGTGCAGGAAGGATCATCTAATAAGGGATTGTTCTATCAAAGGAATTATCTGTTTCCGATGTGGAAAACCTGGACATATCTACAGAGACTGTAATCAAGCGAAGGTTGAACCTTCAATGAATGCTGCAAAAGCCAAGAAACCACAAGCTGGAGGACGAGTTTACACCATGAGCGGAGCTGAAGCCTCCGAATCTGAAGATTTGATACAAGGGGAAGGCACCATAGAAGGTAATCTTTTAACTATACTGTATGACTCTGGGGCAACCCATTCTTTCATATCATATGACTGTGTGTAAAGACTTGGTTTGCCAGTGTCTACCTTACCTTTTGACTTAACTGTTTCTACCCCCACTGATAAACCAGTAGTTACTACCAAAGTCTGTCTAAACTGCTCATTGGTTGTTGAAGGTCGAACCTTTTCGGTTGATCTGATCTGTTTACCCCTTTCCCAACTAGATATTATCTTAGGGATGGACTGGTTGTCTTTCAACCATATTCTGTTAGACTGTTCCAGAAAGACCCTAGTTTTTCCCATAGATGAGAATTCTAGATTTCTGACGGCTAACCGAGTTCAAGCTCTCTTGAAAGAAAGAGCTCATGGATACATGCTACTGTCTTCTTTGAAAGTCGAGAGCGAGGTTGATGTGAACATGATTCCAGTGGTGAATGAGTTTCCTGAAGTCTTTCCTGAGGATGTACCTGGTTTATCGCCGGCTCGAGAGATAGAGTTTGCTATCGACCTAGTACCGGGAGCTGGTCTCGTGTCTATAGCACCGTATAGGATGGCACAGACAGAGTTAGCTGAGCTCAAGAAACAGCTAGAAGAGCTTTTGGAAAAGTAATTTGTCAGACCAAGTGTGTCACCGTAGGGAGCACCAGTGCTGTTAGTTCACATAAAGGATGACACATCAAGATTATGTGTGGACTATCGGCAGCTGAACAAAGTAACTATCAAGAACAAATATCCACTCCCGAGAATTGATGACTTAATGGACCAACTGAAGGGAGCAGCGGTGTTTTCGAAGATCAATCTATGATCTGGGTATCATCAGATATGAGTAAAAATGGAGGATGTACCCAAGATTGCTTTTTATACCCGATACGGTCATTACGAATACCTTGTGATGCCCTTTGGCGTGACGAATGCACCAGCTATCTTTATGGACTACATGAACCGAATCTTTCGTCCCTACTTGGATAGATTTGTCGTGGTATTCATTGATGACATTCTAGTATACTCTCAAAATCAAGAGGACCATGCTGAACACCTCGGTATAGTTCTTCAGATTCTGAAGGAGAAGGAATTGTATGCCAAACTGTCGAAATGTGAGTTCTGGCTGGAAGAAGTTAAGTTTCTGGGTCACGTGATCTCGAAGGATGGGATTGTAGTGGATCCATCATGGGGGAGGCAATGTTGCAGTGGGAAAGGCCAACGTCAGTGACGGAGATCTGAAGCTTCTTGGGTTTAGCAGGATATTACCGGAGGTTCATTGAGGGATTCTCCAAGATTGCTGGACCACTTACACAACTCACAAGGAAGAACCAAGCTTTTGAGTGGACCGACAGCTGTGAGCAGAGTTTCCAAGAGTTGAAGAATCGGCTGACTACCTCACCAGTGTTAGTGCTACCCGATCCGAATGAGCAGTTTGAAGTATACGGTGACGCTTCTTACCAAGGACTAGGATCTGTACTTATGCAGCATGGAAGAGTAGTGGCTTATGCTTCAAGGCAATTGCGAGTACACAAGAAGAACTACCCGACGCACGACTTGGAGTTAGCGGCTGTAGTTTTTGCTCTGAAGGTATGGAGGCATTTTCTCTACAGAGTGACGTTCAACATTTTCAGTGATCACAAGAGTCTGAAGTATTTGTATGATCAAAAGGAGTTGAACATGAGGTAGCGAAGGTGGTTAGAGTTCCTGAAGGATTATGATTTCCAACTTCTGTATCACCCTGGCAAGGCAAATGTTTTGGCAGATGCTCTAAGTAGAAAGATGATCAGTGTCTCTGCCTTGATGATCAAGGAAAAGGATATGCTAAAGCAGTTTAGAGATGTGTGGTCTTTTGTGGAGTTAGAACCAGGGAAGATTTGCATGAATATGGTTACCATCACAAGTGAGCTGATGGATGACATAAGGGAAAATCAGAAGGTTGACGAGTTTTTGCAAGAAGTGAGGGAACAGATGAAGCAAGGTAATGAAACGGCGTTTGTGGAAGGAACAGACAGAATTATGAGATTCTGTGGAAGAGTTTATATTCCCCAAGACCAAGAACTTAGACAATACATCATTAACCATGCACATACAAGCCATTTGAGTATGCATCCGGGCATAACAAAAATGTACCAAGATTTGAAGAAGTTGTTTTGGTGGCATGGAATGAAGAGTGACGTCACTAGACGCGTATCGACTTACCTGGTTTGTCAAAAAGCTAAAGTGGAACATCAGAGACCAGCGGGATTGCTGCAACCGTTGTCTATTCCTGAATGGAAGTGGGACAGTATTGCAATGGATTTTGTAGTCAGATTGCCAAGAACAAGAAAAGGTCATGATTCGATTTGGGTAATTGTGGATCAACTCACGAAATCAGCACGTTTTCTCCCGATCGACATAAGATACAAACTAGAGAGACTAACTCAGATCTATATTGGAGAGATTGTTAGACTGCACGGTGTACCTACAAGTATTGTTTCAGATAGGGATCCGAGATTTACTTCAAATTTCTGAAAGAGTTTGCAAGAAGCGTTGGGGACAAGGTTACGTCTAAGTTCTGCTTATCACCCACAGATCGATGGTCAATCTGAGAGGACAATCTAATCTTTGGAAGATTTGCTTAGAGCTTGTACCATAGAGCAGACTGGAAGTTGGGATGACATTCTACCATTGATAGAATTCACCTACAACAACAGTTATCATTCGAGCATAGGGATGGCACCCTAAGAAGCTCTGTATGGACGACGGTGTCGGACACCCCTGTGTTGGTACTAAGATGGCGAGCGCCTTAATGTTGGACCAGAAATTATACAACAAACAACTGAGAAGATTAAGATAATTCAGGAAAAGATGAGGACGGCTCAGAGTCTGCAAAAGAGTTATGCAGACCAAAGGAGAAAGCCTCTTGAGTTTGAGGAAGGCGAGCATGTATTCCTGAAAGTCACACCTACGACTGGGGTAGGCCGGGCCCTAAAATCTAGAAAACTCACTCCAAAATTTCTTAGACCATACGAAATCATTCGTCGAGTAGGTCCTGTAGCCTACCAAATAGTCTTACCTCCTTTCCTTTCAAACATTCATAATGTTTTCCATGTGTCACAACTTCGAAAATACCTTCCTGACCCAAGTCATGTCATAGCACCGGATACAGTGTAATTAAAAGAAAACTTAACTTATGTGGCACCTCCTGTAAGAATCGAGGATAGAAGGATAAAGCAATTAAGAGGCAAGGAGATCGCATTAGTGAAGGTAATCTGGAACGAGGTGACTGGAGATGCAACTTGGGAGCTGGAAGACAAAATGAAGGAGCAACACCCATAGTTATTCTAAGGTATGTAAATTTCGAGGACAAAATTTCTTTTTAGAATGGGAGTGTTGTAACATCCCGAAAATTCTTTATTTCATTATAAATAATTATTTTATAATATTTGTGATTTTTAGGAATTTTTGTGAATTTTTCTGGAAATGATGAATATTTTAATATATTTCTCATTTTACGTGTGCACTGAGCGAAGCCGAGATAACGAAATGTTTTCCCTGAGGCTGGTAAACCTTGAACTGTCAACGTGTCGATGGGGGATCTTACTAAACCCGAGGCTGGGCACAGCTGGCTAGATTTGCATTTTTTGAGGTTTTATCTGCTAGATAAAATCCTGGTATCATAAAATTATCTGATAAATAATAAAATATTATTTTCATCAATTGTAACTTTTATTCACTGAGAAAATAATTCTAACAGTATAATTAATCATCTATCTGATGTATTTAATTAAGGAGATAAGCTTACTATGCATTTTATCGAGAAGCGCGCGAAGCTTCTCAAGGAAGCTTCCTCCAACCACTTCTTTCTCTTTCCCTTTTTGGTGCTGCACAGTTGACTAAGGGAGGCATATTGCATTTTCATTCTTTCATTTTCTCTCCCTCACGTCTGCTCTCTTTCTCCCTTTTCTTTTCACTCCACAGTAGCAACACCATTATCACCCACACCTCCATTTTATCTTCAAGCTGTCACACTCCTTGCACCATCTTTGTGTTTGGAGGACCACCATCATTGAGGGAGTCATCTTCAAGAGTTCACCATTCTCTCCATCTTCATTCTTTTCCACCTTTGAAGCTTAAAGGTTGGAGCTTTAAGGTAAAAGCTCTCAACTTTCCCTTCCTCCCTTCTCATTTTCGTAACCCACGATCATTTTGGTGACCATGAGTATCCATTTCAAGGTTTGGTTCTGATTTTGTAAGTTTGAATGTTCAATGACTTCCAGGAAGCTGAGCACAAAATTTTTGACCAAAAAGGAGCAACCTTTCTTTGTGCTTCTCTAAGGTAAGAGGAAGACACTCCTCCTCAACCTCTATTAGCATTTAGGAACATTGTTTGTGATTGATAGTGAGGGAACCCCATTGAGGGTCATCCTTTGTTTGCATGTTGTTTGTAAGGTGTTTATGCTATTTGAATGTCTGTCTGTGTATATTGATATATATTGGATTGGATTGGAATGTATAATATGGAAGGAAATGACGTTGGATTGGTCCTCGGATGGCCACGATTTTGAGCCCAAATGTTTGGGGATTTTTGGTGAACACTTGTAATAATTTGAACTTCTGACCATTAAGCACCATGTCAATATTCGTCGAGTGACATATCCGTCGAGTAGAGTTGCTGACCACTTGGGAGAGAAACTTCTCCAATGCCAAATCCGTCGAGTTAGAATGCCAAATCCGTCGAGTTTAGACTCCTGACCATATCCGTCAAATTTGATCTTCTGACCAAATCCGTCGAGTTTAGACTCTTGACCATATCTGTCAAATTTGATCTTCTGACCAAATTCGTCGAGTTTCGACTTCTGACCATCAAGTACAATGTCAATATCCGTCGAGATAAGATGTCAAGATCCGTCGAGTCCGAATGCCAATATTCGTCGAATTAAAATTCTGACCATTGAATAGAAACTTCTCCAATGTCAATATCCGTCGAATTTGGACTTCTGATCATTTCATGTTTTTGTCGGTTCAACACTTGGAAGATTTCTCCAACGTCAACACCCATCCATCGAAAATAGGATTTCTGCTAATTTTCTAGTATATTCGACAGTTTTTTATCCCCATTCGACAGAAATTGACTTTTTGCCATTCTTGTGAACTAATGATCTCCCGTCTTTCATCATTCTGCCGTGTTAATTTTCATCGAAAGGTAGCTTCAATTTTATACTAGATACATTGCCTTCGTAGAATTGAAGAGTGTAATTTATCACCTAACACCTAGTAATTAAATTAGTGGTTTTACTGGTGATTCCGGCCGTGTATCTTCTTGGACTCAAGGGTTTTGGACTAATATAAGCATGTTAATCATAAATAATTGGATGACTAGAAACTAATTAGGGATTCATAAAGAGAGAAAAACAAGGAACGTGGGCATGCCATTAAACTAGTGAGAATTTCGAGTAAAGAAAGAACATGAGTATGGGTGAGGTTGTGAGGAACATAATGAACCTAATGGCTGACTTCTATCATGACTATGAATGGGATTGTGGTTATCCTTAAAATGTGCTATTAGCTTGATGTGGATCCGTGAATGGATCAAACCTTGTTGTTAAATGATATGACATGCATTTGAAGCATGATTGACCTAGTTTGTCATGAGGAGCATGATTGAGTCATGCATTGAACAAAAAGAAAGAGAACGTCCGTTGGACATTGTTAAGGCCGAGTTGCCTAGGAGTTGAATCACACCTTAGTGCGGTGCGAATAGACATATGTGGTCCTGTAGTTGACCTTGAGGGCATCGGGGCGCGGGCGTCTCACAGCGGGCAGTGGTAGCCCCTCTGGACCGTGAG
The DNA here is from genome assembly GCA_029884595.1 of Ormosia semicastrata. Taxonomy (NCBI): domain Eukaryota; kingdom Viridiplantae; phylum Streptophyta; class Magnoliopsida; order Fabales; family Fabaceae; genus Ormosia; species Ormosia semicastrata. The sequence goes on from JAQQTO010000061.1 coordinate 77,133,135, forward strand.
ACAGACCAATGCAAACGCACCGATGATCCTGACTGGACACAGTCCTATATCAAGATCTTGTGGAAATGCCGTTGTATAAAGCCTTGTTGCACAAAATGACTGATTATTTTCTAGAAAGCATTTGTTTTTATGGCTGACGAGATACTGGCATGTCTCCCTGATCATTCTCTCCGACTGTTTTGTGTCTAGCTCCATGGAGTAGGATTTTAACTATTGAATGCATGTGCATAGTGAGTCCATGAATTATCTGGCATTTATCGTTATTATAATTGGAATTGTTGTATTACCGATATATATATATGACTGCCTGGAACTGTTTGGTTGATTATAACTGCTACTAAATGTTTATTACCATTATTGCTGTCAAAACTGCTATATGGGCGCTTTGCGCTGTTTGGTTTCTTGATGCTATAATTGGTGATGATGGTAGGATGTCTTACCTTTTTTCTGTTTCTCCATTATTGTTTGTCTGTATATTGTGTTCCATCGAAGACGACTGCAAGGAAATGGAAGCTCCCGATTTCCTCGGCTTTTGGCCCTACCTCGACTAACGACTACTGAAGAGTATGGAGACACGCACGCATAGATTTCTGGGAGATGTGCGTGCGACCTTCTTAGGAGGGCCAGAGTGCTGGCACATCAACTTTGGCTCTGAGCGCTGCGTCTATTTGGGGGATGTATCGATATCTCTAGCCTGGAAGCGCCATGAGCCGCCTGTTTTCACCTGCTGTATTAGTCTACGTCTGGAATTTCATTTTCCTATACGCAAGATGTCGGGTGACCGTTATTACACCCCGCGGGAAGACTCTTTTCATTTCACAGCTCGGGCCCCGTCCCGTAACTCTGCGGTTCCTATGTTGGTTTCCTCTGATGAGGAAGATCCTGAGGAAGATCCCGAGGAGGTCCTTGAGGACGACCTCGAGGAGGATCCTGAAGAGGATCCTGACACGATTCCTCCTTATTTGAGGACTGACTTTACTGGTAGCTACTGAGGGCTACCAGTATTTTATTTTGGGGGCTTGATGTTTTGACTGTAGTGGGCTGTATATTCTGATACCGTGGGGATGTGTATGTATAATCCATTGGGGGCAGGTGTAGTTTTGCTTTTTGGTATACCAGGCTTTGTAACTAAATAGTTTGATAAATATATGTATATAAAAATGTAATGTTAATTCCCATGTATGCTTTACTTCTGCTTTTATTTTTTATTTCCATTATGTTTTGTCAACGTGGTTATTAATTGTGGTTATTATATCAACAACAACAATATATATATATATATATATATATATATTCGCCAATTTAATTACCCAACTATAATCGAGTAAATATATATACAAAAAGGAACCGGGTCTTAACTTCGATAATTTTATTTCCGCATTGTAATTGACAATGTGACGTTCCCTTTCCAAAAAGGGGCGTTACACATTTTATCGCGCAAAGGTTAAAAACTCTACGAATCTTAGCCATATAAATTCTGAGCTCAACTCCATTTCAATGAATCCATCCAATGCTTCATAGAACAATGTAAAAACACCTCTTTTGGACCTAAAAATATAGAGAAAGACTAATCATGAGATACTAATGATAATTAGATTAAAAGTAACATAAATTCTAAGATAAATCAATCAAAGCACACCTAAATTCATCTCAAATGAAACACAAGATGTGTGTATTTTATCCAAACATCAAATCCTTTCACATTTGAGCTTTGCTTGTCCTCAAGCAAAGAATAGGAATAAAAAATAAGATTAAACTCAACATCCAGAAACATGAATCAAGAAAAATTCCACAATTTAAAAATTCAAGTTCAGCAATCAAATCTAATTAAGCAAAATCATTTAGCACTTAAAACAATTAAAGGCTTGAGTCTAGCTTGCAACTTTTCTCTTTACCAACCAATTGAGGTCACTCATCTTTCCATCACTCAAGTGTTTAAGGACAAAGAGATAACTCAAATTTCTCTTGAAAAATGCAATATCATCGGCTTGGTTATTAATCTCATCTCCACTTCCAAGTTCACATACATAACAAAAATCAAAAGGGTAAAGGGTATAACGACAGGTAGGAAACAGATAAATAAAGATAAAGAATTCTCATGGGTAAATCTATACAAAGCAGAATTAGGTTTAAAATATGATAAATAGAGCATAATGCACAATAGTATAACAGATTCTCACTTTTAACCTAATATTTTCATTATTCTTCACCAACAATCCTTTTCTTTCTTTCTTCATTTTCCATTTTTTTCTTCTTCTATTTTCCTTTTTTTTTCTTTTTTTTTTCAATCCTTGAAGAGAAAAGGAACCTTTAATGACTTTTCAATTAACACATCAGTTGCTCCATTATTCAAAAAGAATCAATGAATCCAACCTGATTATTCAATTAGATGTCCAAAGAAATCAATTTCAGGCTCAAATGAGGTAACTAATGGATTATTTCTCAATGCAACTCTGAAAGTCAAGAAAGAATTAAGCCTAATTGGCTTAATCATGTTCAAGTATGTATGTGAATCATTAAAGTCTCAACAAGATATCAAAGTAAGTTCTAGCGCACATTAATCAAGAAAAAACTTACTCTAGAAGAAAAATAAGAATTTTTTATGAAAAATCCAATCATTAAAGTTGAAAACTCACTTTCTGGCTAATGTTAATAAAGAGAACAAAAGCAAGCAGATATGACTAATTTTTAACTAAGATGCTAAATTTTACTTTACTTAATTAAACAAGATTGCTTCACACATATCAGCTTATGAGTAATGGATTCCTTTTTAAAACATATCTCTACCAGCTTAATATTATTTCAAGCAATTAACACACAATTCCTGCTTGATTACCAGCAATACTCAAGTGTTCATCAATTGTGCAAAAAATTTTTTTTTAGGAGTACACCCTACACTTAAGATAAACATTGTCCTCAATCTGGAAGAAAAAGAAATAAATGAGTTAAAGAAAAGAGCAACACAACTTGATGAAAAGTGATACAATGTCAAGTAGAGAAGAAGCACAAGAGTCAGCACTGCAATAGAATCTGAAAAATTAGAATATTCTTTCCAAAACAAATGAGTAGCATCTAAAATGAAAAATAATAAAAATAACAAAAATAATTAAAATAAGATATATAAAGAAGTAACAAAAGTTGCCTCTTGTGAAGTGTGTGGAAATAAGTTTGCCCCAATGATTTAATATGTTAAGTTTTGATGATGACAAATACAAGACAAAAAGAATGATGATTATGCTACAAAGATGTGCTTATTAAATCATGCATGATCATGTATTCTATTTAGTTATATTTCACTTAATAATCATGCAATTAGATATGTGTAGCATTCTTTATATAATATATCTAATAATACTTTATATGAGTTATAAATGAATTAATATTGGATTTGAATCTGTTTAAAAGAAAATATACAAAGTGTTCTTTGTTGCATCCTATATAGGGCATATCCATTAGTAATTAATAAATATCTTATTTGAATGTGTCTATGAAAGTCTTATATGCATATTAGATTAATTAGAGTTATACATTTATGAAACATGGATATTAAGATATTGAAATATGAATTTGGACTAACTATGTTTGTTTAAGTGAGGAATATTTTGTAGGATAGTCCAAGTACCAAGAATGAGTATTGTAACAAGAAAGCAAAATATCACAATTATGCTCAACTCGAGAATAATGAGAATGATAAGATGTTCCAAGCATTTGCAAGATTTGAAGAGAAGATTTTCTTTGGAAGCTTGGATTACATCAAAAAGCCAAAGGATTGGTTGTGCAAAGATCAAATCCCAAGGTTCTTCAAGTTTAGCTTATAAGACTTAGATCTTATGTTAAGGTTAATAGGAAGCACATTAACTCATTTCATGTTTTTCATTCAACTTAAATCTCTTTGCAAAATCATGCTTTATATTGATCAAGTTTGAGCAAAAGTTTTTAAAAAAAGATGAAAAGAAAATCATGTTTTATACTTGTGAAATACTCATCAAGTTTGTGGAAAATGTTTTTAGAAAGGTTGAAAATGATTTGGGAAACTTTGGTTGTGTAATCCTTTAGAAATCTTGTTTTCTTGGAAAAATAATAACTGATTATATGTTTTGAATAATTGATTATGTGTTTTGAATAACTGGTTATATGAAACCAATAACTGATTATGTGTTTTCAAATAACTGATTATGGAAAATCTATAACAAGTTATTCATTGTGACAAAAATGCTTCATTAAAGTTTTTAAAGTGAATAACCGGTTATAGAAAGCCCATAACAGGTTATTTGCATGTTGGGAACGTTCCCTCTTAATTTTGAAATGTTCCTAACTGATTAGAGCTTTCAAATAACCTGTTATTTGCGTGCTACAGTGTTTTTTAATGAAACAAATAACCTATTAGGCAAAGCCAATAACCTGTTATCTGGGACAACATAAGTCATCTCCCAACGGCTCTATTTAGAGCATTTAATGCTCCAACTAGCTCCAACGGCGCTAAAATGCATTTGGCTATAAATGAAAGTGTTTGGGCATCAAACAAAAGTTGGGAAATCAATCTGAACAAGCTTCTTGATCATTAAATACGAGTTTTAACTCTCTTTTCTCATAAACCTCTGTTTTGAGCTTTAGTGTGTGATTCCTTGATACCCATTGAGCTTCAATTTGTAAAATCCAATCTTTTGAGAGTTCATCATTCAATCTTTCTTTGATTTCCTGTAAAAGAAGGTGAGGTATCCCTCAAGAGATAAAAGGGTGAGGTATCCCTTGAAAGAGTAAAGGGTGAGGTGTCCCTCTAAAGTTGTTAAGGGTGTGGTATCCTTATTTTGAGGCTCAAGTACAAGGGTGAGGCATTCTAAGGTGTGTTGAGTGGTCTTCGTTATAAAGGTTTTTGAAGCACCTGTGAAGCTTGAAGAGTTGGAGGCTCAAGCACAAGGGTGAGGTATCCTAATGTGTGAGGAGTGCTTTTGTTTGTAAAAAAGTTTTCCTAGCACTCATGAAGTCTAGGAGATAGTGAATAAAATCTCAAGTTAAGCTTGGGGACTAGATGTAGGTCACAAGTGGTTGGTGGCTGAATAAGGATAAATATTGTGTTTGCTTCTCTCAACTCTATCGCCTTTACATTTATGCCTTAATTATATTTTCTTGAGTTAAATTTGATATCTAGCTTATTTGCTTGTTTTATCCTATAGCCCAAGTAGTATTTGAGAAATCTTTAATAGTTGTACCTTTGTTAAACTTATTCCGCTGCATATGTTGAGTAAAAATATCAAAATGTATAATTTCTCAAAGGTATTTTAAAAATTTGTAATCATCCAATTCACCCCCCTCTTGGGTGATGATTACCATGACTAATAAGTGGTATCAGAGCTTCATGCTCTGTTGAAAGCTTAACCACTTACAGTTAAGGATCCTTGTTTGTTGGCAATCATTAAAAGCTTTTCAAAATGGAAGGTTTTGAAATTGAAAAACCACCATTCTTTGATGATGTGAATTTTGTTTATTGGAAAGTTAGAATGGAATTTTATATGCAACCTATTGATCTTGATATGTGGGATATTATGCTTGATGGATTTATTTGCAAATCAAAACAAACTTGGAATGCCTATGACAATAAATGTTTTTCATTGAACATTAGAGCTATGCAAATTTTGAGAAGTAGTTTAAATGATGATATTTATGCCGTAATTAAGAGTTGCTATAATGCTAAAGATATATAGGATGATCTTGATTCTATCTATCTTGTTATTAATGATTTTTTGCATAAAGTTGTATATAGAGAACAAGAAGAGCAAAAGCCTCTAGAGGAAGATAACATTGAAAAAAGTCCTCAAGAACATATTCAAAGTAAGAAAATGAGTTCAATGCCTCTTGGTGATGATAGTGCTCAATTTGAAGAAGAGGCAAAACAAAATAAAATTGAGAAGGAATATGTTCTTGAACCTTGGATGGAAAACAATGAGGAAGATGATGACTCCCTTAAAGAGCCAAGTATGCTAGAAATTGAGACTACTTCATATATGGCTAAAAAGGACTTTGAGGTAAATAATGCTAAACTAGATTATAGTCCTTTCTATTATGAGTTACAATATGCATATGATGAATTATATAATAGTTTGTTGAATTTAAGAAAGAAAAATTTATCTTGTTTGGAAAACATTTCCTCCATTGAAAATAAAATTGAGATTTTGAAAAATGAATATGCTTTTCTTGATAAAGAAATTCCTTTGAAATGTGAAACCTCGACTTCTTGTGAAAAGTGCATTGATTTAGAAAGTCAAGTTGAGGACTTATATTTCGAACTTGCCAAAGCTAATGATTCTAATTGCTTACATTCCATGTTTGTTAATAAGAATGAAATTGATGTTACTCCACATGGAATTTCAAGTAAGGCTTATGGCAAAAATAGCTTAGAATGTAATAACAACCAAAGGCTCAAGTTTTTCAAAAATGATCTTCAAAGGACCAGGCCATCATTGAATTCAATTGTTTGCAATTTTTGTGGTCATTTAGGACATATTTCTCATTTATGCAATTATAGAAGAAATCTATATATGAGAAATAATATGGTATAGGTTCCAAAAGATCTTAAAGGCCCTAGTACTAATATTCAAGGACCCAAGATGAAGTGGGTACCAAAATGTCCTCCTAGTGCTTCAATTATACAGAAAATTTCTAAAAATGATGGACAAATTGGCCAAGTGAAAAAGGAATCATCAAGGGGAATGTTTCCAAAGTCCAATGGTAGAAGTTTTGAAAGGAAGATGACTTCAGTCAAAGCTTCTCAAGTACAAAATATGGAACTTGTAAAGTTCAAAACACCAAAAGAGAAGCAATGAGTAAGAAAAAAAGTTTCCTTTATTAACAAGGTCAAGGTATCAAAAGCTTTTACCTCTTATGCACATTCAATTGTAAAGTCAATGAATTTGAGGTATATTCCTTGTAGGCCTTAAATGATTGATAGAATCATGTGTACTTAGTAAAATCTGAATATTTTGTTTAGCACATGATTATGTTCATTCTTATTGTAGCATAGCTCATTAGTTTACTATATATCTTGGTACATAAGGTTCTACAATGCCTAGGTATGCTTTCTATGCTTTAAATTGTCTATATATCATGAAAGTAAGCATGTTATTGGTTATGTGCTTAATGATAATTGATTATTTAATTTATTTTGCTCAATTTACATATTATGAAAAAATTGATCTTTATGAGAGTATAATGGATTAATATTCAAAAACGAACACACAAGGACCCAAGAAATTTTGGGTACCAAAAGCAAAAAAAAAGTTGAAGTGTGTTGTAGGTATGCTTGAAGGCCAAAAGTTGACTTTGGTATCATGAAATTGGCTGTTGCAAGCATAAGACCAAAAAATACCCCAAGTTCCCTTCCTTGTCTCCAAGAAGCTTGGACTTGTGCTTCAAATCTAAAGTTCCTATTGTGAAAAAGTGATTTTTGGTACTTTTTGAAGTTTAATTCTGTTAGTAGGCTAATTGACATTTTAGAAGAAATAGAAAATGAAGCAAAGCTAAGACGATCTTCAAGAAGACATAGAGTTGATGTTTTAAGGACTGAATTCTTGAAGTCTTCTTTGTTTCTGAGTGGATGCAAGTGAAGCAAAGTCAAGATGATCACACAATTATTGGTGTTTGCTTGAAGTCAAGGATGCAATTGAATTCTTGAAGGATTTCTAATTTTGGTAGTCACATAGTCTATTAAGAGGAGAAAATAATTAGTTATTTGGACTTTGGAATTGATAATGGCACATTGGAATTGTTCTCTGTCATAATTGGTTATTAAGTAATAAGGTCATTTGGTGCTCTCTAGATCACTCAAATAATCGGTTATGAACAAGCCATAACCGATTATTCACTTTTGGCAGAGGTCACTCTTTTGCTAGTCCATGAAAATAACCGATTAGGATGATCCTATAATAAGTTATTTGAATCACTCAGAAGCTACATCTACTGCTGGTCCACAAAAATAACCGATTAGGATGCTTTTATAATCAGTTATTTGAAGCAACCAGAGGCCACACACTTCATTTCCACACAAATAATCGGTTACCTAATAGCTCTAACTAGTTATTGGGCCTCCTTATAGCGGTAAACCGTGACCTTTCCTCACCATTCACGAAACCCTTGCTCTATTTTCATCTTCTTCCTCTCAACTCTTACTAACATCCACTTCCTCATGAAGTCTTGAAGCTTAGAAGTTGGAATTACCTACAAAAACTCAAAGAGTACAATTTTAGTGATATCAATCTCTTATCCTTACCTATGCCTTAATTTGAATATCATGTGATATTTGGATAAGTAGAGAGTTATTTTTATGCCTTAACATGTTTTAAGTTGTGCTTTTCTAGCATTATGTCTTGAAAGTATCTTTACATATGTTAACATGCTAGATACGTACACACTTTACTTGGAATGACATGTTTTATGGTAATATCTTTGTTCTTGAGTTTGTGACCAATTCTCTTTGTTCAAATATGAAAATTCACATGCTTATAAGTAGTTCTGATCCTTTCTCTTTGATGCTTAATTGTATTATATACTTTCTTGGAGATTGAAAAGTTAAAAATTATATGTCTTCTTCTTTGAAATTGCTTGATATGTTTATATCTTGAAAACAAGAAGTAAATGATTCATCTTGTGCCTTGAACTTGTCTTTGAACTTCAATTATTCTTACATTGAAGTATATCTTGAAATGAATCATAATTGGTTTTGAAAGTTATAGTTCCATGGTTTTTCAATTCTTGCATTATAATAAGGGACTTTTTGTTCTTGATTAGTATGTGTGCATACTAGAATTCCTTACTTGATATTATATGTCTTACATGAACATTATTTGCCCCAAAATGTTTATTTATGTTTTGATGATGATCAAGTTTTTCTTGATAAACTTGAATCTTGCTTTGAAAATACTTAAACTATACTTTTGGATTCAAGTGCATGTATACTTCATGCATTCTTGTTAGAGCTAACATTGCATGCTTGATAATGTGGTACATGTTTTAACCTAAATTATACTTGTAAATGGGCTTAAATGATATTTGATGCTAACCTATGTTTTAGAGAGCTTTTAGAGTTGGCTTTGCAAATGTCTCTATGTGCTTCAAATATTGCTATCAAATATTGAAATGTCAAGCATAAATGGATAAATAGTAGAGCTAAATGAAGAGGGACATGAGGAGACTTTCTTCAAGTGAAATGGAATAGAATACGCAATGGAAGAAAGCTTAAACTCAAAGGACTAATAAATGAAGAATATTCTAAAGGAGCATCACTCTATCAATAAGTATCTCTATGCCCAAGCTATTGTGGTATTTTATATGCTATAAATTCTATGATACTTGTTGATAAATTGATCTTAAATGATTAGATGTTTTTCTTACATGAGAAATATGCTTAGCATTGACAAAGTACCTAATTGGATATTAACTTACTATTTTTGTCATTGCATATAAGGTGGATGATATTAGTTCTATACATGCTTTAATCCCTATAGCATATTTCACGAATGTGAATGTTTGATATCTATGATTCTCTTTATCTATGGCAGAATTCTAAGAAATTGGTAAATGTAATTGGCTGCCTTTTGATCAATGAATGAAAATATGTTTTGAACTTCATTGTGTTTGCCTTGTTGAATATTGAGTGGTTGATTTGCTAAAATAGAGTTGAACTTGAATGAGGATATTGGATGCATTGTTGAATATTAAATCTTGCTAATTTGTTACTGCTTTACAAATGATGAACTTGAATAAATATCATATTGCTTTAACTATATACTTTATCTTGCTCCATCTTTTTTATCGTGACAAAAGGGGGAGAAAAAACTTGAGTTCTTTGATTGAGAAAAGAAATGTAAAACTAAAATGGATCTTGAATTCTAAAAGTAAGGGGGAGCTACGCACATCTCTGATATAAATCATTTCTTACGAAAAAGAGGGAGAGTAAGTATCTCTAACAATCTTTGTGGATCCCAATTTATTTAAACTAACTCTTTTCTCTTGCATATCTTTTTTTCATGTCATTGTTGACTAAAAATATATGCATGACTATGTTAAACTATTATGTTTTATATTTTGATAATATGCATATTTTGAGGGGGAGCCTAGCTCTTAAATTGTTGCTTATATCTCTTGGCTTACATCATTGTTCGACATGAAATATTTTATTGTTAATACTGTCAACATGTCAACAAAGACCATCTCTTATTCTCTTTCCCTCTATCAATGAAAGAATATAAACATTCTTAAACTTCATATCTTTTGATTCTTTCATTGATAAATGCTTGATATGTGGCAAGTTGTATGACATTTCGTTTGAAAACATTAATTCCATGACCTTATATGGATATTTTGTAACTTTCATTAAGCGGCACTTATTTAACATGTGGTATGCAATATATTACATGTTAGACATAATTTCTTAAGTTTATTACTATCATATGCTAAATGCTTATATACCAAAATGTGGCAAGTATTACATGTATAATCTTTTATATCTTGAAAGCATGTTTGTCTCATATCTCTATAATTGAATCATATGTAGAATTAAATAGGGGGAGATAGTTATGTTTTGAATAACTTGAAAAAGTTTTTGGTTTTGATGATCTTACTCTTTTTGGCAACATGAGTTTTATCTATAGGGGGAGAGAAAATATCCTCTTTCCTTCCTAAGCCTTTTTGTTGATGTCAAATAGGGGGAGTGAGAATTAGAAAGAAAAATATGTTCTTATACTAATTATTTGATATGCTTACATAAATATCTATGTTTGTATATTGCTCAACATATTTTTCTTTGGTGATTTGACATCATCAAAAAAGGGGAGATTGTGGAAATAAGTTTGCTCCAATGGTTTAATATGTTAAGTTTTGATGATGACAAATACAAGACAAAAAGAATGATAATTATGCTACAAAGATGTGCTTATTAAATCATGCATGATCATGTACTCTATCTAGTTATATTTCACTTAATAATCATGCAATGAGATATGTGTAGAATTCTTTATATAATATATCCAATAATGCTTTATATAAGTTATAAATAAATTAATATTGGATTTGACTTTGTTTAAATGAAAATATGCAAAGTGTTCTTTGTTGCATCCTATATAGTGAATATCCATTAGTAATTAATAAATATCTTATTTGGATGTGTCTATGAAAGTCTTATATGTATGTTAAAATAACTAGAGTTATACATTTATGAATCATGCATATAAAGATATTGAATTATGAATTTGGACTAACTATGTTTGTTTAAGTGAGAAATATTTTGTAGGATAGTCTAAGTATCAAGAGTGAGCATTGCAACAAGAAAGCAAAAGATCACAATTATGCTCAACTCAAGAAAAATGAGAATGATAAGATGTTCCAAGTATATGCAAGATTTAAAGAGAAGATTTTCTTTGGAAGCTTGGATTACATAAAAAAGCCAAAGGATTAGTTGTGCAAAGACCAAGTCCCAAGATTCTTCAAGTTTAGCTTATAGGACTTAGATCTTATGTCAAGGTTAATAGGAATCACACTAGTTCATTTCTTGTTTTTCATTCAACTTAAATCTCTTTGAAAAATCATGCTTTATATTGATCAAGTTTGAGCAAAATGTTTTTAAAAAGGATGAAAAGAAAATCATGTTTTATACTTGTGAAAATACTTATCAAGTTTGTGGAAAATGTTTTTAGAAAGGTTAAAAATGATTTGGGAAACTTTGGTTATGTAATCCTTTATAAATCTTATTTTCTTGAAAAACCAATAACTGATTATGTGTTTTGAATAACTGGTTATCTTAAACCAATAACTGATTATGTGTTTTCAAATAACTAATTATGAAAAATCCATAACAGGTTATTCATTGTGACAGAAATGCTCCATTAAAGTTTTTAAAGTGAAAAACCGGTTATGAAAAGTCTATAACAAGTTATTTGTATGTTGGGAATATTCCCTCTTAATTTTCAAATGTTCCTAATTGATTAGAGCTTTCAAATAACATGTTATTTGCGTGCTACAGTGTTTTCTAATGAAACAAATAACTTGTCGGGCAAAACCAATAACCTGTTATCTGGGACAGCAGAAGTCATCTCCTAACAGTTCAATTGAGAGCATTTAATGCCCCAACCACTTCCAACGACTCTAAAATGCATTTGTCTATAAATGATAGTGTTCGGCATCAAAGAAAAGTTAGGGAATCAATCTGAACAAGCTTCTTGATAATTAAATACGAGTTTTAACTCTCTTTTCTCATAAACCTCTGTTTTGAGCTTTAATGTGTGATTCCTTGATACCCATTGAGTTTCAATTTGTAATATCCACTCTTTTGAGAGTTCATCATTCAATCTTTCTTTGATTTCCTGTAAAAGAGGGTGAGATATCCCTCAAGAGATAAAATGGTGAGGTATCCCTTGAAAGAGTAAAGGGTGAGGTATCCCTTATTGGTAAAGAGGGTGAGGTATCCCTCTAAAGTTGTAAAGGGTGTGGTATCCTTGTTTTGAGGCTTAAGCACAAGGGTGAGGCATTCTAAGGTGTGTTAAGTGCTCTTGGTTGTAAAGGATTTTCAAGCACCTGTGAAGCTTGAAGAGTTGGAGGCTCTAGTACAAGAGTGAGGTGTCCCAAGGTATGAAGAGTGCTCTTGTTTGTACAAAGGTTTTCCTAACACCCGTGAAATCTAGGAGATAGTGAAGAAAATCTCAAGTTAAGCTTAGGGACTGAATGTAAGCCACAAGTGGTTGGTGGCTGAACCAGGATAAATATTGTGTTTGCTTCTCTTAACTCTATCTCATTTACATTTGTGCCTTAATTATATTTTCTTGAGTTGAATTTGATATCTAGCTTCTTTGCTTAATTTATCCTATAGCCCAAGTGGTATTTGAGAAATCTCTAATAGTTGTACCTTTGTTAAACTTATTCCGCTGCATGTGTTGATTGAAAATATCAAAATGTATAAATTGTCAAAGGTATTTTAAAAATTTGTAAGCACCCAATTCACCCCCCTCTTGGGTGATGGTTGTCATGACTAACAAAGCGCTTGTTTAACGTCATTAGCTCGATGTTTCCTTCTTTCAAGTAAATCAAGGTGGCTAAAAGTAATAGAAATAAGATGATGACTTCTTATTTTCAAAGTAGTGTTTCCATCCTTCGTCAATGGGCTTAGGAATACTGCCAACAACATTTTGAACTTGATAAGAGCTTGGTTGACCCAATTGCGCTTTGGCTCCGCTAGGCCTAGGCCATGGCGGGTTCAATCGATCAACAGATGAAGGACCATTTTGTAATGGAGCAAGGATCATAGGAGGACCTTTCTCTAGTTCAATAACTTGGGTTTTAGGAAGGTTAACATCCACATTGTATGATGATAGGGGATCTTTGATAGTTAAGGCTTCCTGCTTCTTAGCTTGAACAATATGGATAGAGGCATGGAGATTTGACATTGGGGAAGATTTAGCCTCCCTAAAGACATTGATGGTCATATAATCTCCATCCACTCTCAAAATGAGCTCACCTTGAGGTACATCAATCACAGCTCCTGAAGTTTCCAGAAATGGTCTTCCAAGAATCAAAGGAATATCAGCGCCCTCTTCCATATCCAACACCACAAAATCCACTAGGAAAATGAATTTGTCAACCTTCACCAAAACATCCTCCACTACACCGCGAGGGTAAGTAATGGATCTATCGGCCAGCTGTAATGAAATGTTAGTGGGCTTTGGTTCCTTGTATTTCCAATTTCTTAAAAACAGAGAAATGCATCAAATTAATACTAACACCTAAATCACATAAAGCTTTCTCAAAATAAAAGTTACCAATAGAGCAAGGAATAGTAAAACTCGTTAGATCTTTTAATTTCAGTGGTAGCTTCTTCAAGAGAATAGCGGAACATTTCTCATTTAAACATTTTATCTCAAATTCCTCAAGCTTGCATTTCTTTTTAAGTATTTCCTTCAAGACCTTTGCATATTTGGGCATTTGAGAGACAGCTTCAACAAATGGAATGTTAATTTATAACTTCTTGAACATCTCCAAGAATTTAGCAAATTACGTGTCTGGATGATTATTCTTGAGCCTCTGAGGAAATGGGATCTTGGCATATGGTGATGGTTCATATATTATGTTCTGCTCATGATCCTTCTTCGCTCTCTGCCACTTCGGTTGTTTTTTCTTAACCTTTCTTTCTTTATTGCGATCTTGTATTGAGACATCTTCAATAAGAACATCATTTTTCTTTTTCTCAATTCTTGACGAACTAGGTGCTTCATTCATCTATCCTTCCAAAATCTTGCCGCTTCTCAAGGTAATTGCATTGACTTGTTCCTTTGGATTAGGCTCAGTAGTGCCAAGCAATGGTCCCGGTGCCCTTTTTGACATCAAAGTAGCCAACTGGTTGATATGAGTTTCCATACCCTTCATTCGGGCCTCTAAATTCTGAATGTATTTCATTACCACATTTTCAAAGCTTGGCTTCTTTTCATTTACTTGGAAACCTAGAGGTGATTGCGGAGCTCTCTTTTGATTCTGTTGACCGCCTTATTGATTTCCCTATTTGAAATTGGGATGGTCCCTCCAATTGAGATTGTACGTATTGGAATATGGATTGTACTATTGCCGGTTGGATTTACTAACAAAATTTGCTACTTCGAGCTCAGTGGCAAAGGGACTACCAGCTTGACAGTTTGCACTTTGATGTCCTTGTCCTCCATATACTTCATATATAATTAGTGGGGCTGCACTATTTACTATCATCAAAGTCTCCACCTTCTTTTTCAATGCTTCCAATTGACTCAAAATGGTAGTAGAGGAGTCAACAACATGCACACCGGCTTGTTTCTTTGGCACCTGGTGATCATTTTGCCATTGAAAATTGTTAAGTGCTATTTCTTTAATCAGTGCATGGCTTTCATTCGATGTTTTCCTCCAAATTGTACCTCTCACAGCGGCATCAATGAGTGAACAGTTTACAGGCGATAAACCATTATAAAAAGTCTATACCTACTGTCATACAGGAAATCTGCGATGTGGACACCTTCTCAACAACTCTTGAAAGCACTCCTAGGCTTTGTAAAGAGTATCCATGTCAAACTACACAAAAGAAGAAATGACATTCCTTAAATTAGCAAATTTAAAGGGAGGAAAATACTTAAGCCAAAAATTATTGTGTCAACTGATCCCATGTAGTAATGGAACCCCTTGGTAGTGATGTTAACCATTGACTTGTTCTGTCCCTAAGAGAGAAAGGAAAGAGTTACAATCGGATTGCATCATCTGTCACCCCATTATACTTTATAGTATCACACAACTATAAGAACTTGACCAAATGCTGATTTGGATCATCTGAAGGAAAACCACCAAACTGAACAGAAGTTTGAATCATAGAGATCAATACTGGTTTGATCTCAAAGTTGTTACCTGTCACATCTGGTCTTGTAATACTCCCTCTATACCCTTCAGCCATGGGCATGCAATATTTGACCATGGTCTGCTCCACTGGGGTAGCTCGTTCTTCACGATTCCCCTCAATTGTTACTCTCTCTCCATCTTTCTTGTAGCTTTTTCAGTCACAGCTTTAATATGAGATTGTTTCCTTAACCTGTGAGCTGTTTTCTCAATTTCTAGATCAAATGCTAGATCAGGAGATTGCAAATGAGTAAGCATAAACAAGAAATATAAGTAGAGAGATGAAGTGACAAATTAATTTAAAATAAAAAAATAAAATAAGAAATAAAATAAATGTGTTTCTATATTAACTAGAGCTTTTCGCTTCTAATATCACTAATCTTATTCTCCAGTAACAGCGCCAAAAACTAGATACGCATAAAATACACTAAGAGCAAGTGTACTCTATTGCAAAGTAATATAGAACTTGAGTCCTAGTTGTTGATCCTATGAGGAATAAGTGGTAATTACTAGATTCGCTAAATTTTTGGTTATTTAGAAAATTGAAAGTGCAAGAGAAATTCAAAATAAAATCAGAAAACAAATAAAGAAGAACAATGAACAATCAAACAATGCAGAGATAAATCAATTAGAGAGAAACTAGGGCGCAAGGTTAACTTGAATCCAATTAATTAGATTTTCACTCATTTATGATGTCAGGTAATTCTTTTGCCAATATTCACTTAATTGCTGTTGTGTCCTAATAGTCATGGATGAAACAATATTATATTCCTAAATTAAATCACCTATTTGGTCATTTAGATGAATTAATTAGGAATGTATTAAGCCTCAATTCAAAAGATGAACTAACATAATCATTTATTCGATTAGTAGAATAAATTGATTTTTGGTTATTCACTAATCTAATCCTAGGTTTATCATATAGATCCACTCATTGAGTGCAGATGGTCACTGGTCAAACAATGAATTAAAACATGCCAAAAGTGATTAAGTTCTGATAGGAATGCAAGCAATATAATAAACCCTAAAAGAAATTACCTTAATTAAATTCGAGATCAAACCCAATTAATTAAGAAAACAAGATCCCCCATAGCCCTAACTATGAGTTTAGCTACTCATGTTCAATACAAACAAATCCATATCACAATACAAATCCATGGAAAGAAAACCCAAAGAAAAGGGAAAACTATAGGGAAAGAGAAATCAAAATATCTTTTATGGTGATTATGATCTTCAAACCTTCAAGAATTGAATCCTCCCTTTAAAGCCATCCTCCAAGGATTTATGGCAATTCTCTCTTCTAATCTGCCTCTCAATGTCCATCGTCGCAAAAGTCTACTTCAGGTTTAGGGATATGATTCTATTTATAATGTTTGGGGTGAAAAACTACCATTTTTAAGCTCAAGATACCTCACATGACTGTGTCTAAGCTCGACACGACCGTGTGACCACGTAACTCACACCGTAAGTGAGACATGGCCATTTGACAAAAAGACATGGCCGTGTCTCCTAAAATTAGTCACACAGAAGAATTCTTTATTAAAGTTTTAGCTTTTTTTCTTAGCTTTTCAATGCCTCTGGAATCACCTCGTTTTGACCTCTGTAGCTCAAGTTATGCTCATTTTATCGCGTAAAGGTCAAAAACTCCACAAATCTTGGCCATATAAATTCTGATCTCAACTCCATTGTAATGAATTCATCTAAAGCTTCATAGAACGATGTCAAAACATCTCTTTTGGACCTTAAAAACATAGAGAAAGACCAATCATGAGATACTAAGGATAAGTATATTAAAAGTGACATAAATTCTAATATAAATCAATCAAAGCACTCCTAAATCCATCTCAAATCAAGCACAAGATGTATGTATTTTATCCACAGATCAGTCTATCCTCTCACTGAGTCTTCTTATCTTTAAGTTTCTCAAGTACTTTTTCTCCAACTTTCTCACCCAACCTTCTTATGCATGAAAACTTCAACCTTCTCAAATTTGATCTTCACCATCTTAGTGATAAGTCTTTATTCTTCTTGAAGGTAATGTTAGTTTGAGTTTTTTCAAATAGAGTAATCATTTGTGGAAGTTTTATTTTGCATGTTCTTTCAATCTTCTCAAGACTTTCTCATAGTGAACTTTCTCATATTCTTCATAATGCTTCTCAAGTCTTACTTGAACTTCCTCAAGTCACAATTTGATCTTCTCAAACTTTTTTAGATGACTAGAAGGCTTCCTTGAACTTTTATTTTAGTCCTGAAAAGCTTAATAACATATAAAACACTCCACAAGGATTAAATATAAATGAATCAAGTTGTGAGAAGATTCAAACCATATCTTCAACATAGTTATTATCATCAAAACAAATTATGCAGAATTAAGCACTAAAACGACTTTGGAGCTTACATTCTCCCCATTCTTTATAATGACAAACTATTTGAAAAGTTTTAAGAGTGAACTTGTGAGTTTAGAATCTTTACCATTTCTGCACAATTGGTTTTGCTCCCCCTTAACTTAACACTTATTGCAAAGTGTTAGTAGATATAATGTTCTCAATATAATTCATATTATTGCAAGTAAAGAGATAAAGTATAGTGAAGAAATGAAACTGAAAATTCATACTCATATTCATTAATCATAGTATTTGTATACATATAATATTTTTTACTACTAAACTCCCCCTGCACATATGCTACTTTGTCAGTAAAAAAATACAAAAGGAAAGAAATTTTTTATTTTTTTCTATCTTTCCCTTTTGTCATCAACAAAAATAAGGGGGATAATTTTGCCATCATAGGGATTTAGCCTAATTGGGAATCAGAGTGTGCAGATGAAGATGAGGATGAGGATGTGAAACCTGGAATCTTATTGTGGGCTGGATATGGGTAATGCTGCTTCCTGGTTATACTAGGGATGACTTCTTCCTATATTTTGTGCACCATCCACACTTCAAACATCAAGAACTGATCCATGAAAGTGTGAAGTGTTGAGTGGAGGAGTTCTTTCAGTCCAACATTTAACTTTTTCACCCTCCTCCTAAGCTTTTTATTGTGTGCTCTTAGCTACCTCAATTCCTCATTAGCAAACTTGTATGCCTTCTTGACAACAAGCTTGGAGAGAGTCTGTTCAACTTGTGTAGAGTCATGATGAGTCTTACTCCTGTCCATTCTTTCTCCTAGTTGAGGGGTAGGTTTTTCTCCTACTGGCTCCTTGGCTAAGATGAACATATAGGATCCAAGAGAGACCATTTTCCTTAAGGAATCCAATGTCTCAGTTGGTCCATTAGGAATTAGAGGAGTTTTGGGGCTTGGTTCCTTTTGCATTGGTGGTGTAGTAGCATCATAAATAGGAGAGGGGAGTGTAGGTGATGCAAAGGGAATTGGAGATAGTAGAATATAAAGTTGTTCAATACTCATATTTTCTGATGGGTGAGAAGGTTCAACATAGGGTAGCTTCTCAGTATATTGAGAAGGTTGTAAATCAATCTTCTCAATGTGAGTTGAGTCTTCTTGAGCCTCAAATGTCTTCTCATTTCATCGTTTTTCTCTTCCTTGTCCTCCTTCTTCTTCTTTTTTCTCTTCTCCTTCTGGTTGTATTAAAACAGGTTCAATAGGGTGAGAAGGTTGGTCTTCCTCCAAGTGACCTTCTCGAGATAGTTGAGTCAAAATTCTTGCAACTGTGACTCTTGGATCAATAGTAGTGTACTCAGATATAGTATCAACTTCTGGTTTCTCTGGGCAAGCTTCTTCCTGTGCAGGTGATTTCTCAGATATGAGGTACTTCTCTATAATTTTGAAGTCTTCTATGGTCGGTTCTTTCTCATGACCATGAGAGACTTCCTGAGAAGCTTTAATAATTAGTTAAGAAGGTTCATCCTCAGTAACCTTCTCAGCCTCTTTTTCAATAGATTCTTCCTTTTTTTGCTTCTTCTTCTTCTTTTGTTCATTTTCCTCAATTTTTCTCTTTTTTTTTTCTCCCATTTCTCCTTTTTTTTTTTCTTTTCTTTTTATTCTTTTTCCCTTCTTCTATTTTCTTTCTTACTTGATACCTTCTCAACCACTATTTCTTCATAGTCTTTTTTTGACTCTTCCTTTTTTGGCTCTTCTTCTATAACTTTTCCTTGCCCTTTCCAAGGCTTTTTCACTTTAGATGGGCAATTATGCCTCATCTTAGTCCTTACTTCAGAACCTTTGTTTGCAGGCTCTTTGTTCTCTAAATACATTGGCTTCAAATTTCTTTTTAAGAAGGTTGGTCCTTCCTATCAACCTTCTCCTTAGAGGGGCCCACCTTGAAGTCTTGAAGATTCTAGTCAACAATATTCCATAAGGCAAGCTTACTGTTTATGTTCTCAATTGCTGATATCATATGCCTAAGAATGATAAAGTGGAGATTGAGAGGCATCCTCTCCTTGACATGGAACATCACTAGTTTGTCAGCCTCGTGTATCTTCTTTAAGCTTCCTATTCTTGGCATGACAAATGACAAGACAGGGAATGGATGAACTTAGTAGCGGAGTTAAGATCACTAACAAGTTTGGATTCTTCCCTGTCTCTGAACAACTTTTCCTTAGTCATAGGCAAACAATCCTTGGTTGGGTACCCTAGTGATTTTGGCAAGTGCGGACATGTCCAACTTGATCAGAGTTCATTTTATAGAAGTAATGATGGTAGGAGGCTCCATGGTGTAGGTTGTTCCTGCATAGAACTTCTGGCACAGCACTGGGTAGACTTTCTCAGAGATGTTGAGAAAGTTTCCCTACTTCAGAATCTCCGTGAGGGGTCTAAAGTCTCTTCCTTCTTCAACCATCTCATCGAAAAAGATGTTTTTTCCAAGGACAACCTTCTTAGCATAAAGTTTCTGAAGTCATCGAATTTCTACTTTGAGTCCTTAGCACAGAGTGGTTTGAGAGATATTTCAGTTGGTTTACTTTCTTCTTCTTCCTCACTTTCAGAAAGTTGATCCTTCTCTTTGTTGGTGTATGTCCTAGAGGCCAATTTATTTTGACCGTACTTACATACATTGTATTATGCTATTTATTTAATACATGAGACATTTTATTTATTATGTTATTTAGTATAAACATAATAAAGTCCTTAGAATAGTAAGTTTAATGCCATAGGACATCAAGTAGATGACTTGATCATGATATCCTATTGGATAGAATCATAATACTATTCTTAAATGTCCCTAGTCGAGTATTATTGTTAATTGGGACAACAATAATGCATTGAGACTAATATGTGTGTAGATTGATGGCCACATCTCACTGGTCATGGATATGATATATCAAGTCTTCACATGGATACATATTAAAGTAATGATGTATTGGACTGACCCACCATGAGAACGTTGTGTGGATCGTTACATGAGTGTCATAAGCGATTCTCAAAGTGATAATAGTGTCTGTGGTCCTTTGACCTGAAATCACTACAATTCCTACATGAGGAGTTGTATGTTTTAATGCAATCAAACATAATTTATAACAAGGTGATTATAAAGTTGGTTATTGGACATATCATGAATCATACAAAGGGATGTGAGTGACCTAGATGAGATTTGTCCCTCCTACATAACAGGAGCAATATCTTCAGGCCCCCTGATTGAGTGAGACTACGAAATGCATGACCATGCTCAAATGAGTCAATATGAGACATTGATCTCATTTATTTTTACTAAGTCTACTCGATTATCACGAAACGGAAGATTGAACTATTCAAGGGTAACACATTCCATGCCTTATGTTCAATCTAGATATCTGGACAAAGACTAAACTATACAAAAACATTGGTCACAGAAAAGTTATGTCAAATCACTGACATTCTCATTACTTAGGTAGCAGTGATGTGTTGCTAGATACTGTTCGCTACTTGTAATATTAAAATGAGATTTTAATATTATTGTCAGCGTCATGAGAACCTGCAGGGTCATACATATAAAATAGACTAAATTGGAGCAATTAGAATCCAAGTTGGACTAGGATTCTATTGTGGGTCAGACTCATAACAGATGAATCCAAGGTTACATTACTAACCCTACTACTACTCTCACTCGCATAAGGCAGTCACTATTATAAATAGTACTGTTAAAAGGCTATCATGGTGCACAATACAATGCCCTAGCCACACCCTAACTAAAATAATAAGTGAGAGAGTGATAAGTTTCTCTTCTCTTCGTAACTAGCATTGTGCTATAGACGTGGGACTCCAAGATTACGGACATTGAACACTCGTGAGTCAGTTTGTGTGGACAATGTAGAGACCCTATCATTGCTATGGTGCTGGTGATTTAACTTGATCATTTTTCATCTGGCTTCAAGAGGTAAACTCAAAAATCACGAATCATGGCCCTTTTTTCTCATGGATCCTTGGTGGAAATCCTTTTTCGGCTGTGCCTTTGTTCACAGATTTCCCAACACTCTTTTTCTTCTTCTTCTTCAAGAAAAATGGCTTCTTCTTTCTTGGCTTTCTTCTTAAAGGTAGTTGATTTCACAATGCTAGACATAACCTGAAGAGATCTTCCCCTTCTAAAGTAAAATGAGAAAGATTTTTATAAAGTTATGATAATGCAAGTTTTTGGAAAGGATATTGAAAAATATTACTTCAAGGATTTTTGTAAAAAAAAGTTGGAGAAAAGAATATAAATAAAGTCTTTATAATTTAAAAGGGTATATTTTCTAGTAATGTGAATGATTTTAGAGGATGATTTGAAAGTCAAGTTATTTTACTTAAGAGAAGTTTAGCAAAGATGAGGAATAATTATTTTTGGAGGTACAATTAAATCATAATAAACTTAGTTTTTATGATGAACATTTGAAAATATTATATAAAGGTGATTTATTAAGGAAATATTGAAATTAAAGTCTGATTTTGATATTAAATAAGAAAAGTTTTAATTTGAGATTAAAATATGATTAAAATATTTAACGAAATTGAAATTACGCAGAAAAACTCTTATGCGATTAAAAATAGTGATTTTCAACTACGCAATTGAGAAAACGTTGAAAAATCATTACGCAATTTGAAAAGTAATAGAAGTCTTCTGCGATTATGAAAATGCGATAATATCGCTACACGATTAAAAGGAACAGTGAGTTTTGTTGTAAGGCCGATGTACTGGACCCCAAGTAGATTGTGGATTATGGAACCGGAGTACTGAACCCGAGTGGATCATTGGTATTATGTAATTGTGTGGGCGATTATATAATATCATTGATACTAATGGTATTAGACAATTGTATGGACGATTGATTTAATATCATTGGGAATAGTTCAACGGTGGTTTGATTTCATTGAATATGCATTTGAGCATTATACTGTTATGGTGTTTTATGCCTAAAGAGTGAACGGGAACTTACAAGATAATGGGATCTTGATAGATCTTGGAGGACATCAAGGCGCGGTGATTCACTTAGTGATGATGTCATCACTAGTGATTATGCTATCGCTTTATATATATACCCTTGGCCGTGATGAACCGATTGCAATGCACTGACAGCCTGACAAACACTATTTCTTTTCATTATCCAGCGTAGACTGTCTTTTAGGGGGGACAGATCTTCTGGAACGTTCATCTCTGAGTTTGAGTCTAGCTCCATGGAGTAGGAACTGGTTGCATTGTGCATAAGGATGGTCAGCATACACATCGTGCATATACATAATTAGCATTTATACTGTTGTGAAATAATATTATTGTGGTTTTATTTGTATGTCATATATTGTGTTGCAAGTTTATTGGATTATTTATTTATTAAATATCATGAATATATCTGCTGATTTTATCTTATTTTATGGATTGTATTTTGAACTGTGTTAGCATGTTTATCATTTTCTTGCTGCCATATTGGTATGCGATGTAGGGGATCTCACCTCTTTGTTGTATTGTTTGTTTGTTATGTTTTATGATTATGTTTGGTAAAGACTGTAAGAGGGACGAGGTTGGATCACCTAGGTTTGAGCTAGTTTGACTTTGTTGATTGGACTGCGATGGTGACAAGGAGGGATCAACTAGGTTTCTTTAGACTGTAGTTTCTTGAAGGCACTGCTGCTTGGCATGTCCATTGGGACTCAGGGTATATAGAGTATTGTGGTGACATTAGTTTATCAGTAAGTAGGACTCGCCAAGGGGTCATTACTACATCTTTTACAGTTGCTCATATAGAGTTTGTTTTACTTATCAGGGAGTTGTGGAATGATCTTCACTATACTCCTAGAGAGGACTTCGATATATCTTTTGCTTGGATTTCTATCGGTCGAGACATTCCCAGCTAGGGTATTTGTCTTCTGAGGAGGACTCTTGTCTTTAGATGTTGTGAACTTGGGCCAGTCTAGGTTGGTTACGTTTTTGGTGTGTAAGTATTATGGATGTGTGGTTATAGTAAATTTTGTTTATATGTAAAGTATGTTATTCAATTCTTATATCTTGTAGTATTTTAATTTGGTAAGCTTATGATTATCCACAAAGAAAAGAAAAGAAAAAATGTATTGAAACCCAAATTATGATAATATTAAATATTTTATAACTTGGGAGAATAATTTTATAAAAAGTTGGTTTGAAATGTGATACCCTAAGGAGGGTGTTACACTATTCAAATACAAGAGGATACTCATATGCTGGGAATAACATATTCACATTCAATTCAAATATACATTCTATGAGCACTGATTATTCAAACTCAATACAATTGTCATTCTAGCTCAACCTTTAATAATTAAGGGAGCAAAATTCTTACAATCATATCAAATAGCTCAACTTTGGACACAAGAAGCAATACAAACTCCAATTCAAGTTCAACTTGATTTATCAAAGAATAATGAAATCTCAAAGACACAATAAGTATCTAATACCTTTTTATTTGTCATATTCAACAAATTCTTAACAAAGGAACAATGCTAGAGACATCCAATTCTCAATTGAATATCAAAATGAACATAAACAAGATTACTTGCATTCGGTCAACTAACCAAGAGGTTTCCATATAAATAATAAATTCAAGCACATAGGAATTAAATACATCAAGGGGTTTACCGTATTCCCTTAAATTATCATTCAGCCTACATGGCCAACTCAAAACCTATATGGTCACTTCAAGAATACATTTTGCTAGAATTCCTTCATAGACTCATAATACCACAATTAATCAATATCAAGCACAAGGGATTAAGAAATGTCATAATATCAATATCAAGCACAATTCATCAAGAATGTGTCATGACCAAGGCTCACAATGAAACCATCTTTACAAAATCATCATCTACACATCATTTTCTTAGTCAACTTAATTAATAAATGAATATTGAAGCATAAAGATTCACAAAATTAACAAAAAACCTTCTTTACTTGAGCTTGGCCGTGACCACCCTTGAGTCAAACTCAATATTTTCTATGCTTTCATATTAAAATCATTCACAAAGTGCTCAAAAGTAAAAAAGATAATATGGAAGCATAGACTAAGCAACCAATCTTGTTTGGTTCTGTGTTGGCCGTGACATACCTCATCTGTAAATACAAAAATTTTCATTTTTCATATAATTATCAACATCACAAATCAGATTTAAGAATCAATAAAAGAGGAAGAACAATTTAAACCAAATATCACTACCAAGCCCTAGTCTTGGTTATGGCTTCCATATGTGTATGAACCAAAAATTTATGTTTCAAATTCAATGGAAAAAGAATAAAATAAGAAGAAGAACCCCTACCTTTCCTCTTAGCTTCTCAAACCTTGGTTCTTTGAATTCCTTCAATTTTTCTTAATTTTTCCTTGCTTTCCTCCTCCTTCTTTTCTCTTATCTGTCTTTGTTTCTTTTGCTCTGTTTTAGGGGTTGTTATCCATGTAAAAATATGGAAACAAAGTGAAAGAAAAGTCAAATAAAGATGAAGCAAAGTGTCTAGTGGTGGAAGCTAGAAAAGTGTAGAAAAATGGATTATGCTCAAACTTTTATATCTATTATATGCACTTTAATCTTCCAAAGTTGAGTTTTCAAGTTATCATAAGTGTTATGGAAAATTTTAGGACTCAACCTAGTCCTTGGATCCATTTTTCCATAATTGTCCATATACTGTTATTTATCAGTTAAGTTTCATTACTCTGTCCTAAGTTTAAGTAAACTGAAGAATTAAATAAATATGCTTACTGATACTTATCTTAGTTGACATTTTATACTGAAATATTCCCTATATCTTACTTATCATTTTCATGTAATTTCATAATTTTTTGAGCTACTTAACTGTTCCAGCTATTCATCTTCAGTATCCTTAAAAATATTAAACGAGCTTAGTTGATTCTCCAAAATGTACTGCAACTCTTATCAATTGTTTATTGCTAGGAAATAAATTTTTCATATTTATTTTTGTCATATTGATTGTTTATGCAAAAACTTTATCTATTTCTTCATGTTCAGGATTATAGAATTACGCTCAAATTGATTCAAAATTTAATTGATAACTTATACCAATATTACTGAGCTTCTATAACCTTGATTAGGACTATTAGGTCAAGGAGAATGTTACAATTCTCCCCCATTTTATAAATTTTGTCCTCAAAATTTGCTCACCTTATATAAAAAGCTTCAGATAACTTTGCATCATATTGGATTCAAGCTCCCATGTGGCTTCCTCCGAGTTATCACTATCCTATAACACCTTCACTAGAGGAATTTGTTTTCCTTTGAGTTCTTTTATTGTTTTATTTAAGATCTTTACAGGTCTAACTACATAAGTTAAATCATCTTTTTAATGTCTTGATACATTTTTTTTTGTCGTACCAGCGTGGATGGTGAACTTGCTCTTATGGGCTTCTTCTAAAATTTTTTCTTTAATTTCAGCTTTTCTTGGGAAAGAAAGTCTATCTCTAAACATAATTGTCCTACCATCAGCCCTCCTAAATTCCTTTTTCTTCCCTAACAAGATTTGTTCACCTATTTCTTTTAAGTACTCATTCTTTTCTTAGGCTTCTTTAATTTGATTCCTTAGGTCATTATGAATTTACAACTTATTCAAATAGAGATTGTTTGGTAACACACTGCCAGACTCAACATTCTAAAACTCTCTAACAATTCCATTTCTTATACCATCATATGAGACACATGCAGAAGTTTTCTACTATGTGCATTAGTCATTACATTGACCATACCCAAATGGTACCTCAATTCAAAATCATAATCCTTTAGGAATTTCATCTGCCTTCTTTGTCTCATATTTTGCTCTTTCTGATCAAACAAATATTTTAAACTTTTATGTTCACTAAAGACATCAAACTTATCACCATATAAGTAATGTCTCCAAATCTTCAGTGCAAATACCATTGCTACTAGTTCTAGATTGTGGGTTGGATAATTTTCTTCATGTGGTTCTGGTTGCCTAGAAGTATAAGTAGCTACTCTTCCATTTTGCATCAAAACACATCTTAATCCTTTCTTTGAGGCATCACAATATACCACAAAGTTTTCCTGTGGATTTGGTATTACTAGGATAAGGGTGGTGTTCAATTTCTCTTTCAATTCTTAAAACCTATTCTCACACTCTTGTGTCCATTCAAAGGTACTACCTTTCCTGGTCAGCCTAGTTAAAGGTAAAGCTACCTGAGAAAAGTCCTTTGTAAACCTTTTGTAATACAATGCTAGACCCAAAAAGCTGCTAATTTTAGTTATAGTGGTAGGTCGCTCTAATTGCAAAACTGCCTTTACTTTATTAGGATCTATAGATATCCCTTCTCTAAATATCACGTGTCCTAGAAATTGTATCTCTTTCATCTACAATTCACATTTTGACAGTTTGGCATACAATTTCTTTTCCTTCAGGATTTCTAGAACTAACCTAAGATGTTCTTCATGCTCTTCTGTTGTCTTCGAATAAATAAAAATATAATCTATAAAGACAACAACAAATTTATCCAAGTATGGTCTAAAAATTCTATTCATATAATCCATAAATATAGCGGGTGCAATAGTTAGACCAAAGGACATTACAAGATATTCATAATGTCCATATCTGGTCCTAAAGGCAATCTTAGGGATGTCTTCTTCTCTAAACCTGATTTGATGGTAACCTAACCTTAAGTCAATCTTTGAGAACACAGTTGCACCTCTCAATTGATCCTTCAAATCATCATTCCTAAGCAATGGGTATTTATTCTTAACAGTGACCTTATTTAGTTACCTAAAATCTATACACAATCTCATACTGCCATCCTTATTTTTCACCAGGAGCACATGAGCTCCCCAAGGTGAGACACTAGGTCTAATGAACTTCTTATCTAGTAACTCTTCTATTTGTTTCTTAAGTTCAGCTAACTTTAGAGGGGACATCTTATAAGATGCTATAGAAACAGGCCTAGATCCTAACACTAAGGCTATGGTAAATTTTATTTCCCTCTTAGGTGGCAGTTCAGTAATTTCATCTGAAAACACCTCTGGGTATTCCCTCACCGTAGGTATGGCTAAACTCTACTTACTTTCAGAATTAAAAAAAAAAAGGATAATATAGCCTTGAGCCCCTTCTATTAGGTGGTTGATAACTTGACTGACATTCAAATATATGGATTCAGGAGAAGTGTTTATAGAAAAAGTTTTGGACAAGAGTACTAGGGTTTTATTTGAACAATTTAAAACAATACAATTTGCTAACCAGTCTATGCCCAAAATATTATCTATATCAACAAGGGATAGGCATATAAGGTTTATAAGAAAATCTCAATTTTTAATAATTACACAACAATTTAAACATACTTTGGAAGTTGACACTAGTTTTCCTATTGGGGTTGAAAATGTTAGATCATAAGGAGGGTCTAAAACAAGTAAATCCAGTGTCCTTACACAATCATAAGAGATAAAAGAATGAGATGCTCTAGAATCATATAATACAGTTAAAAGTATGCCTTTAACTTTGCACCTACCCTGTATCAGATCAGAAAATTGAGCAACTTCCTTGCCTCTTAGAGTAAAAACTCATCCTCTAGTTTGGTGCCTGGAAGGAGGCAATGCTTCCTACTTCTGTAAGTAGTTCCTAGCATAGTGGCCTGTCTTGCCACATGTGTAGCATACGGCTTGATCCGCTAAACAGGGCCTACTCCCATAATTCCATTTGCACTTGCTTTCCCTTATCTTGCTGAATCTTGGGATGTGGTACATTTCTTTTAAATTTCTCATCTACCTTTTTTCTTTTCTAGAAGCTTTGCTGTTTATACTCCTGTTATGACTTTGAGTTCTCTGACTCCACAATACTATATTTATTCACCAATGTTGGAAAATATTTGATCACTAAAGGCCTCGCCACTTTCCTTATCTCATATCTTAATCTGGCTTCAAATTTAACACATTTCCAATTTTCATTAGGAATATATCTGAAGTATGAAGAAAATTTGGATAGCTCCTCAAATTTTGCTTCATACTACTCCACAGTTATACTTTCTTGCTCAAGTTCCATGAACTCTAGCTCTTTCTCTTATTGTAACTTCTTTGAAAAATACTTGTTAAAGAAAGTGGTCTTGAACACCTCCCAAGTTATTCGAATCCTAGCAACTTCCTTTAACCTTCTAGCACTAGCCCACCAATACTCAACTTCTCCTTGTAACATCTAAACAACAAATGACACCTTTAGGTCATCCGCGCATCTCATTACTACAAATATTTTCTCTAACTCCCTTATCCATTCTTCTGCTTTTATTGTATTATAATTGCCTCTAAAAGATGAAGAATTCGCTTTTCTGAACTCTGATAAATTATGAAAGTCTTTGTTATCCGTCAAAATTGCATTATTCACTGGTGGCAGTTGTGCTGGTGTGCATTATTCTTTATTTCCTCCAACATACGTATGGTTATAGTAGCCATTTCCCTCACTGCATCAGTTATGTTTATAAAGGCCTCTGACATGTATGGCACATTATTGCCAGTAAGGGTCATAATACTCAGTCACGAGTACACCCAATCGATGCTATAATCTACTGCACACATAACACATTATATATTGAGTTGCTCATGCTCACTATCATGTGACAATGTGATAGTTAACCATAAACATACAAACTCAAGGCCGTTATGCAATTCTACCTATGAATCTTATCACTAGGACAACAAAAATGCATAACAAAGCATAACTAGTCCATACTCTGGTTCAAACAGGATGAACTGCTCTGATACCATAATGTAACATCCTTAACACTATTACTAATAATGTATCCGGACTTACGCATTAGTAATAGGAATTAAGCATGTTACTTACATAAAGTATAATAAATTTGAAAATAGATATAAGAGATATACAAAATATGAGCCTGATGTGGTTGGGATTATACACCTAACATACAAGACATTATATAAATAATATACATCAGTGTACAAAATTATATAACATGTCTCTAAGTAATTATAAATACATCCAAAATTACAAAAATCCTAAAACCAAACAACTTGCACTATTCTTTGTCTTCATATATCATATTCTAGCACTTGGTGCACTCCCTAGAAATATTATGGAGAATAATAAAACAGGGGTGAGAATTCTAGGAATTCTCAGTAATACTAATAAAAATTCGTGACATCATAATACTTCCAATAGTTTTTGGGAAAAATACATTTTTCAAACTCAAGTTGTTTATACATAAGAAAGGTGGCAAAGTGCCAAATCAGGTCCTTTCACTTCCCGAAACAGAATTTTAGTTATTAATAGTTTCCAAAAAAAATACTTATTATCAAGCAGCATATTCATAAGTAATTTAAGAAACAGTTTCCAAACAAGAACCATGATATAAACTCATGTAATGGTTCTTATACAAATCAAAGTCATAATATGACATCCAATTTCAAATTGATCTCAGTGCTAATTTATTTATGCACTTATTCCTACAAAACCCAATATACTGTACCGAGACAAGAAAAGGTCACCTCACATAACCTGAGTTCTAGCATGGTAATAGTCTGCTTTTAGGTCAGTACATTCCAACCTATTTATGACACTGCTATGTGTGTCACATAGAGCTATTCTGAGTATCTTATTTTGCTTGGCCATAGCTTGCTTTTAGGTTAGTGCATTCCAACCTATTCATGACACTGTGATGTGTGTCACATAGAACTATTCCAAATATCATTATATACATGAGGGAAGCTATGGCAAGTGAGGAAACTAGTGAGAAATTTTAAGAATATAGGATTCCCTTCCTCATGGAGGTTCATCTCCATAATTCTAATGGAATTTTGGATGCCTTTCCCTCAAAGAGGATCAACTCCAAAATTCACTCATGCCAAATATATTCAAGAGTGGCAAAATGCCAAATCTATTCAAATACAACAAGATACTCATATGATGGGAATGACATATTCATATTCAATTCAAATATACATTCTATGAGCACTGATTCTTTAAACTCAATACAATTATCATTCTAGCTCAACCTTCAATAATTTATGGAGCAAAATTCTCATATTCATATCAAATAGCTCAACTTTGCATCCAAGGAGTAATACAAACTCCAATTCAAGCTCAACTTGATTTATCAAAGAACAATGCAATCTCAAATACGCAATAAGTATCTACTACCCTTTTATTCATCATATTCATCAAATTCTTATCAAATGAACAATGCTAAAGACATTCAATTCCCAATTGAATATCAAAATGAACATAAACAAAATTACTTATCATTCGGTCAACTAACTAAGAGGTTTCCATATAAATAATAAATTCAAGCACATAGGCATTAAATACATCAAGGAGTTTACCATATCCCCTTGAATT
Source organism: Ormosia semicastrata (assembly GCA_029884595.1). NCBI lineage: Eukaryota > Viridiplantae > Streptophyta > Magnoliopsida > Fabales > Fabaceae > Ormosia > Ormosia semicastrata. Next base: position 77,164,243 of record JAQQTO010000061.1, read on the forward strand.
ATCATTCAGCCTACATGGCCAACTCAAAACCTATATGGTCACTCCAAGAATACATTTTGCTAGAATTCCTCCATAAAACTCATAATACCTTAATTAATCAATATCAAGCACAAGGAATTAAGAATATGTCATAATATCAATATCAAGCACAATTAATCAAGAATATGTCATGGCCAAGGTTCACAATAAAGCCATCTTTACAAACTCACCATCTACACATCATTTTCTTAATTAACTTAATAAATGAATATGAAAGCATAAAGATTCACAAAAATTAATAAAAACCCTTTTTTACTTGATCTTGGTCGTGACCACCCTTGAGTCAAACTCAATATTTTCTATGCTTTCATACTAAAATCATTCACAAAGTGCTCAAAAGTCAAAAGGATAATATGGAAGCATAGACTAAGCAACCAATCTTGTTTGGTTTTATGTTGGCCATGACATACCTCATCCATAAATACAAAATTTTTTATTTTTCATATAATTATCAACATCACAAATCAGATTTAAGAATTAATGGAAGAGGAAGAAAAACTTAAACTTAAAATCAGTAGCAAGCCCTAGTCTTGGCCGTGGCTTCCATATGTGTATGAACCACAAATTTCTATTTCAAATTCAGTGGAAAAAGAATAAAATGATAACAAAAACCCCTACCTTTCCTCTTAGCTTCTCAAACATTAGTTCTTTGAATTTCCTTTAATTTTTCTTCACTTTTCCTTGATTTCCTCCTCCTTCTTTTCTCCTCTCTATTTCCATTTCTTCTACTTTATTTTAGGGGCTGTTATCCATGTAAAAAGATGGAAACAAAGTGAAAGAAAAGTCAAATAAAGATGAAGCAAAGTGTCTAGTAGTGGAAGGTAGAAAAGTGTAGAAAAATGGATTATGCTAAAACTTTTGTATCTGTTATGTACACTTTAATCTTCTAAAGCTGAGTTTTCAAGTTATCATAAGTGTTATGAAAAATTTTAGGACTCAACCTACTCCTTGGATCCACTTTTCCATATACTGCTATTTATCAATTAAGCTTTATTACTTTGTCCTAAGTTTAAGTAAAATTAGGAATTAAATAAATTTGCTTACTGATACTTATCATAGTTGGTATTTTATACCAAAATATTGCCCACATCTTGCTTATCATTTTCATGTAATTTCATAATTTTCTGAGCTACTTAATTGTTCCAACTATTCCACTTTAATATCCTTAAAAATATCAAACTTGCTAAGTTGATTCTCTAAAATTTACTACAACTCTTATCAATTGTTTATAGCTAAAAAATAAATTTTTCATATTTATTTCCTTCATATAAACTATTTTTGTGGAAACTTTAGCTATTTCTTCATGTTCAGTGTTATAGAATTACGCTCAAACTGATTCAAAATTTAACTAATAACTTATACAAATATTACTGAACTTCTATAAACTTGATTACGACTATTTGGTCAAGGAGAATGTTACACTGATAGCCACCAATCTAGCTACAGGGGTAAAGGTTTCTTCATAGTCTATACCTTCTTGTCGATTATATCATTGAGCCACTAACCTTACCTTATTTCTTACCATTTTTCCCTTCTCATCCAGCTTGTTTTTAATTACCCATTTGGTGCCTATGAGTGAATGGTCTCTTGGTGCAGTAACCAGTGTCCAAACTTGATTTATTTCAAACTAGTTCAATTCCTCCTACATGGCCTCAATCTAGGATTCTTTTTGTAGTGTTTCAACTACTGTCTTTGGTTTTGTAACACCCCAATTTCTTTTCTTTCTTGCTTTTCGGTTATTTGTGCTTTTTGTGAATTTTTGTGAATTTTTATGAATTATTTGACTTATTTTGATTATTTTAATATTATTTTTAGAAAATTTTGGACTGTTGAAACAGGGTCAAGGGATCTTACTAAACCCAAAACTGGAGACAATTTTTGAAGTTTTCTTTATTTGAGATTTTATCTGGCAAAATAAAATTTGGATACGTTCTATTATTCATTGGATAATAGATACTAGTTTTTTTGTTAGCAGTAACTTTTGTCCATTGGATAGTAGCTTTTAAGAAAGATATAGTAGATGGTTCTAGATATAAGCCTAGTCACCTTTTTCTAGAGGTTTCTCTTTATGACATCACCCTTGGGACCCATACCTTTATGTCTCATCAAATATGGACCAATAGAAAATTAGCTTCCTAAAGAAGCTTTGAGGAAGCTTGTCTCCCTCTCTCCTTGGGAAGTCCATGGCCAAGCCCACTCAAGGAGGGTTCTAGGACTTTGTTTTTCACTTATTCGCTTCTCTTAGTTTCACTTTCATCTTTCTACCAACAACCAAAAACAAAACTCTCTCTTCTCTCTCTCATTGAAACTCATGGCCACACCCCCAAAATCCACTCTCCAATCTTCTTTAATTCGAACCATCCATATTTCTTGAATCCAAACCTCATTCTATGACACTTTAGTATTGTAATCTTGACCTTGTTCATCCATTTTCAAGTGCTTCTTCAAGTTAGGGTTTGAAAGCTTTTAAGGTCAAATTCCTCCATCTTCATCTTTTTCTTCATTTTAAATTTCTAAGACCATGATTTTGATCCATGGTTATTCTATTCCAAGCCTTAGATGTTGACTCTTTTGCATGTTGTTTTCATTTTTCAAGAGCTTCTTAGAAGAGAAAGGTTTATTCAAGAAGGCACCCAAGTAGTGGTTAGTCATCATCTAAGGTAAGAAGGAGATTACTCTCATCAACTTTTCATGGTGGTGAGAAACGAATTGATGTATTGAAAATGAATAATCCATGTGAGGATTGTTCACTTGATTGTATTGACTTTTGGTGATTTTGTAATCATTTGCCCTATATGATTTTATGGCTTAATGTTATGCATAATCTTGGTAGAATGAAAAATTTTGATGTTTGAAATATGTTGTTTGCTTGGAATCTTGTTGTTGAAGATGAAAATTTTAAGGTCTAAAGACCTTAGGGCTCACGGCCAAGTGACCCTAAATAGGGTATCCAAGACAAAACTTTTGTGTTGATTTGGAACTTAGATGCTTAGGTGAAAAAGGAATTGGATTAAGGGTTTATAATAATGAAGGAGTTATAAAACAAGATTTGGTCATTTAATAAGAGAGGGATTTCAGCCTTGAGTGGAAAAATAAGCTTGAGAAAGAGATAATGAAAACTTAAGATACTTTTAGGGTTTAGGGAAGGAAAAGAATTTATGAGATTAAGATAATATGGTTTCCTTTTCATGTTCTTCGTGAAAAATATTAGGAGGTATTACCTAGAAGAGCCTAGCTAGAAGAGTATTGGAGCTAAAGTAATTTCTATATTAAGCCTTGAAAGTTTCAACAAAAATTAAGCTTAAAAGTGAAATAAAAGTTTTACATGTTAGAAAAAAATCGTGATAATGTTTCATGTAATTTAAAAATGATGATTCCTAAATTTGCGCAATAAAGATACCTTGTGAATGAAAATAACAGCAGTGTGCTATTGGGCTCGAACGGGACCCGTAGATGTTGATGAATGGTTTGGCTCGTGAGTAGCTTATGTTTATGGAAAATCATAATATTAATATGTGTGTATGCATTGAGCCATTGTTCACGCATTATACCGATGGTGTCGGTTGAGGCTTTTTGCCTGGGAGTTGAATTACACCTTAGTGCGGGTGTGAATTGTGTAGTGTGGTTCACTTGTTGAACTTGGAGGTGTCGGGGTGCGGGATCCAGCAAGTGGCCAATTGGTAGCTCTACTGGGCCGTGGTGACTGAGGAACGCACCAACGATCTCAACTTGGCACTATTCTATTCATGATCAGGTGTAGACTGTCTTGTATAAACCATGATGCACAAATTGAGAAACTATAGCACTTGACTTGAGTCTGATGAGATACAGACATGTATTCTAGATCATTCTCTCTAAAATTATGTTTAGCTCCATGGAGTAGGAATTGATCCATTGTACATATGTATAGTCTATCTACATATCATTGTGATATTTTATATCTGCTAAATTATCTGATACTTGATGCCATAACTGCAATTACTATTTTTTATTGTTTCTATATGCTGCCATGTTAGTATCAATGTAGGGAATCTCACCTCTCTATTATGTTATTCTGTTTTATGTGTACACGTTTATAAAGACTGAGAGGAAGAAGAAGAAAATTGTAGCTTTCCTGTTGTTTTGTTTCCTGTGATGGCGACTAGAAGAAAGTTTGTTGGTTTTGTTAGAGTTCAGTTCCATGGAGGTACGCATTCTTGGCGTATCGACTAGGATATTGAACGAGTTAGATATATAAGAGATATGACCTTGTCTGTTCGTAGGACCCACGATGGGGATCCTTTCTTTTCTCTTGACGTCTCGATACTTCTGGAGTTTGTTATGCCGATCAGGGAGTTGTGGGGAGATTTGCATTACACCCCGAGGGAGGATCAGGACTCTATGGTGTCATATACTAGGACACCTGTCTGTGAGATCTTGCCCCGGCTAAGGGATCTGCTTAGTGATGAGTCCGGGGAGGAGGACTCGATGGAGGATCCAATAGAGGATCCAGTGGAGGACCCTACTCCCTAGGCATATAGACTTGGGCTAGTTTTTGTTTTGTCTGATAATTGTATATGTCTTTTGAGTACAAACCTTGTGTTTTTTTTGGGTGGACTATGATCCATGCCACTTATGTATTTATATTCTTTATGATGTGTATTATTCAGTAATTACATCTTGTGCTATTTATGTTTTGTTTAAGTTTATGCCTTTGAGAAAGAAAATTTGAAATCTATATTTTTCAAGAGTAAACCTTTACCGCGTTTTGTTAAGTTATTTTGATGTTTTAGTGTGTAAATGCGGTACTCTAAGGAAGGTGTTACATTAGTTGGTATCATAGCCCAAGTTTGAGTCTTTTGGGGTTTGTGGTTAGGTTTGTCTTACTTTTATTGTGTGATTCTCTGTGTTTGGTTTCTGAAGGGAGACAAAATTATTTGAAATGATTTCACCTAACTTTCAGTGTATTGTAACACCCCAAAAATTTCTTATTTTCTATTATATATGCTTTTTATAATATTTGTGATTTTTGAGAATTTTTGAGAATTATTTTTGTGATTTTGATTATTTTAATATATTTCTCATTTTACGTGCGCACTGAGCAGGACTGGGAAAATAAAAATATTTTACTCGAGACCGAAAAACTTTGGACTATGGAAACGTCGACGGGGGATCTTACTAAACCCGAGGCCGGACACAGTTTACAAAGTTTTCATTTTTCAAGATTTTATCTGATAAATAAAATTGTGATAATGTTTTATTATTCGTTGGACGATAAATACTATTTTTGCTAACTATAACCTTTGTCCACTGGATAATAGTTTTAGTAGAGTATTAGTCATATTTTCTAGAGAGCACTTTAATGACATCACCAAGATGACATCATCACAATGACATCAACCTTGACTTTTTCAAAAAGTGTGTGAAACTTCTCAAGGAAGCTTTATACCAAGCTTCTCAAGGAAGCTTCACCTTTCCTCTCTCCTCCTTGGACTCCACGGAAATTGGAGGGAAAGATGACACCAATTGTCATCTTTTAACTTTACCACACATTCACTTTTCACTTTACCATTTCAAAAAAAAGTTTCATCACTTTTCACTCTCATTTTTCTCCTTTCTCTCTCACACTTCCTCTTCTCCATTCTTTCTCTCCATTCTCACGGTCATACACACCATTTTGGTCATCCATCTTTGTTCCCTCTAACCAACCTTGGTTCTTGAATCTCTTTGTCACATAGAAGTTTTTCTCTTTGGTGATCATCTCTTGATTCTTCCATCTTCATCACTTTCTACCAAGCCCTAAAACTTGAAGCTTTAAGGTAAATTTCTTGTTTTTCATATTTTCTCTTCTTATTTTCGTGATCCTTAGTCATCTTTGTGATCAAGGACTCCTCTTTTCAAGCTTTGGTTATTGATTTTGTGAGTTTGACTATCCTAGGGTTTCGTTGGTGGTGGTGGATGAAAATTGCAAGGAAGCGTCAAGGAGCTTGCTTTCTTTTGTTGTCTCTTTAGGTAAGAGGAAGATCATCCTCTTCAACTTATCATGGTGGTGAGGAACACGTTTTTGTGCTGATGGTGAGGAATCCATGTGTGGTTTGCTCACTTTGTTGTGTGATTTTTGGTAATGTTGTGATTGGTTATGTTGTATGACTTTAATACTTGCTATTGTGTAACTTGATGGATTTGGAATGCATTGGATGCTTGGATGTATATATGAAAAGCAAAGGATTCTTGCCCCTTTGGTTTGGAGGTTCACGGCCAAGAGGCCCTTTGATAGGTCGAACATGGAACTTTTGTGCTAATTTGGGACTTAAGCAATTAAATGATGAGTGGTTAGAGATGTGATGAAAAATGTTGGATTCCCAGTCCCTTGGAGGCTCACGGCCTCATTGGGCACTCGATGTGAGACTTTTGTATGAAGTTAAAACTTAGTTAATTAAATGAATAGACACTTAATTAGGAATTCATAATATGGAAAGAATAAAGAACAAAACTTTATCCTATAGCCTAGAGTGATTTGTGCCAAAGAAAGAACATGAGTGTGAGTTAGGTTTTGAGAAACTTAAAATGATTATTCTAAATGAGTTTGGTCTAAAACAAAGGAAAGAACTTATTTAATTAAAAGTAATAAAGATTGAATAAAAAATTCTAGAGAATTTCCCTAGAGAGGTTAATAGAAAAAAAAATGAAATTGAGGCATAACTTTCATATCAAACTTTAAAAGGTATGTTTTCACCCTTGAGATTTAAACAATGACTTGTTGTGAGTCCATAAGTGGGACCAAAGATTGTTGATAATTGATTGGGCCTAATGTGGCGTGTAATCATGGACAAGTCATACTATTATTGAATATTTGTATATATGTGCATCGAGTCATCATGCATTATGAAAGTCCGTTGGACTCTGTTTGTAAGGTTGTATGCCTAGGAAATGAATCACACCTACGTGCGAGTATGAATAGACTAGTGTAGGTCACTTGTGACCTTGGGGGCATCGGGGTGCGGGTATCTCACAATGGATAGTTGGTAGATCCTCTGTGCCGTGGGACAGACCGAGGCAAATGCACCGATGATCCAGACTGAGACACTGTCCTATATCGCGATCTTGTGAAGAATGCCTTGTATAAGTCATGTTGCATAATTTGTTGATATTGAAAGCACTTGATTTGAGGCTGATGAGATACAAGCATGTCTCCTTGATCATTCTCTCTGATGTTGTGTTTAGCTCCATAGAGTAGGATTTTGGTACCTTGTGCATGTGCATAGTCTGTCAACATATTTATTTGGCATAAATATATATGATTATGGAACTGTATTTTTTAATGATGTTATGACTATCTATATTATCAAATTGTTTATCATCTGAATCTTGATGCTGTTTATTATGTTTGCCATGTTGTATGGCGTCCTGTGCCGTTTCTGGTTCTTTACTGCCATAACTGGTATTGATGTTGGATATTTTACCTCTTTTCTATATTCTACTATTTTGTTTATATCTACGCTTCTCAAAAGACTGAGGCAAGGAAGAGCCTGAGTTTCCTAGTTTTGGGGGAGTTAGTCTTCTGTTTGGCTATGACATCTTGGTGAGGTTTTCTTGGGTATGCCCAGACTAAGGTTCCATGGAGGCGGTGACTCTTGGCACGTCGACTTGATCACCAAGCATTTCATCTACGTGGGAGATGTGACTATATCTTTGACTTAGGGTTGTTATGATCCACCTGTTTTCTCTTTTGATGTGGCTGTATCGTTGGAGTTCTACATGCTGATACGTGAGGTGTGGGGTGACCGCGAGTATACTCTGTAACACCCCAAAAATTTCTTATTTTATGATATATATTCATTTTATAATATTTTTTATTTTTATGAATTTTTCTGAAATTATTTGAATTGTTTGATTATTTTAATACATTCCTCCATTTGCGTGTGCATTGAGCGGGGCCAGGAAAATAAAATATTTTCCCCGAGGCTAGAAAACTTTGGACTGTGAAAACGTCGACGGGGAATCTTACTAAACCCGAGGCTGGACACAGTTTATGAAATTTTCATTTTTCGTGATTTTATCTGATAAATAAAATTGCGGTACATTTTATTATCCATTGGATGATAAATATTGTTTTTGCTAACTGTAACCTTTGTCTACTAGATAATAGCTCTAGTAGGGTGTTAGTCATATTTTCTAGAGAGCACTTTAATGACATCACCACAATGACATCACCCACCACTTTTTCAAAAAGTTTGTGAAACTTCTCAAGGAAGCTTTGTCTCAAGCTTCTCAAAGAAGCCACTTTCCTCTCTCCTCTCTTTGTGACCCCATAGTTTTTGGGGGGGAAATGATGACCAAAAAGTTATCATCTTTTCACTTACCTATCACCATTTTCATTTCAAACAAAATTCCATTTTCTTTCTCATTTTTTCCTTTCTCTCACTTTTTCTCTCTTCTCCATTTTCTCTCCACTCTCACGGCCCCAACCCCATTGTTGGTTGTGAACACCCAATTTTGTCTGGGGCATTGTGTTAAAAATAAAAAATGAAAAAAATGAAAGAGGGGGAAATTCTAAAACTTAAAAAAAATGAAAATATAAAAATATAAAAAAAAAATTGAAAAAAAACCAAGGTGTCTAGATTCATTGTACCATTAAGTCTCACATGGGAGAATATGTCTAGATTCATTGTATCACTAAGTCACACATTGGAGAAGTCATGCTCCTTCTTTGCCTCCTTTTCCTATATATAGAGGTGGTTCTCAATTGTTTTAGGCATCTCAAAAATTACACACTTAGGCTTAATACTAAGTATAAGAGTTCGAGAACTTTAATATTTTTTTTACTTGGGTTTAATACTAAGTATAAGAGCCCGAGACTTTAGTTTTTTTTTTCCTTGCAAGTGGGTTGCTTTTCAAGGCTTGATTTGAAGAGAACGCGTGGGGCTCTGTGCAATAACTTCTTTGAGCATAACAATTTTTTATTTTACGCCTTGGAGGTAAGCTTGCTTATTCTATTTTTTTTTGTTTTATTATTTTTTGTTCATTTTATCTTATTAATTTGTTAGTTTGATTTGCTTATTCATTTTTTTGTACATTTTAAAAAAATATTCATTAAAATTTCATTTAATTGCAATAATTTCAATAATCAGTGGGTGACATCTCTAGCGTGACGCGAGCTTCACCTATTCAATCCTTAATTTGATTAACAGAGTCACGACGACTTGTTAATTCAATTTTTTTTAAAAAAAATTAAATTATTTCTTTTAAAAAAATAAAAAATAAAATCAACTAATTTTTTTTCTATATAATTTTAAATAAAAATTTTGTAACAAATTTGATAACTAGTGGGTGACATCTCTAGAGTGACGTGAGCTTCACCTATTCAATCTTTAATTTGATTAACAGAGTCGCGACGACTTATTAATTCAAATTTTCAAAAGTTATTATAATTTTTATTAAAATCAACTAACCCACAATTATTTTCTAAAGAACTATGTGACTTTGATTTCCTCATTGTAGCTGGGATACATAGGAGTAGAATTTCTATTCTATCAAGCCAAAAATTAATTTTTCATAATTCATTTGTCTGTTTCATTTATTTCTTTTACAAAAGGGATAAAAAAAATATTTTCAAGGATTATTAATTTTCATAATTAACTTAAGGTACCATCTTAGGACGGGTGTGTTAGGGGTGCTGTGGGATTAAGTTTCCACCCTTCCCTACACATAACCGACTCCCGAATTCAGTCTAGTTTCAAAGGCTATTTTTCTTATATTTTCTAATTTTTCCTAATAAAAAAATAAAATTAGTGGCAACTCCTAATTAATTTTTTTGAATTTAAGTTGTTATCTCGCCACGATCAACGGTCATGACAAATGGCGACTTCACTGAGGATACTTGAGAGTCAAGCCTATACAAGTTAGTCATGTAATTTTTGTGATCCTTATGTGCTTGTCTTACTCTTTTTTTTATTATTTCATGATTTTTTTATTTTTTTATTATTTAAACCTTAGGGTAGAAAACTTTTGGAGTTTGTTTTGTGTTTGCTCTGTTTTGTAGGATATGGGTAGTCTTTAGGATTGTAAAGGTTTGTACGCTCCTTACATCCACCGCACCTACACGTTGTTCACACATATTCGAGTGGGGGACTTATACCCGGGTCTGAGTGAAGCTTAAGTTAGGTAGATGTTGCGTAGTGGTAGCCATTTTGGATGTACATCCTATTTGGTTATCGCGAAAACCTCATCTATAGTGTGCCTTTTTCATGAATGTCCCACACCTAGTGGTTTACCCATTATTTCGTGGTCAACATTCTGAAATATGACTTAGCTTTAGAGACCTCTAGAATGGAAGAACCACCCAATGAAAGTTCTCACGGATCAGAAGGACTCTTAGATCTTTAGGAAAGAAAATCCCAAGTTTAAGGGAATCCCATTAGGACACAAAGGGAGTATACTTCTTCTTTCTTCATGCCATTCATTCTTGCATAAAAAAAGCTTAAAAAATACATTATCTTGCATTTTCATGACACTCCTAGCACTCTTTAAAAAAATAAAAATTATCTTGTATTTTCTTGGCATCTTTAGCATTTAAAAAAAATAAATAAATCATGCATTCTCATAAAAAAAATCATGCATTTTTATGGTATCTTTAGCATTCTTAAAAAAATAATATAAAAAATAAATTATGCATTTTCATTCCATGCATTTGAAAAATGTTTTCATTTCATTCAACTCATCTTATGCTTGACATTAATCTCATTCATTTCATCTAATTCCTTGTATGATGTTACTGTGTTCAGCAACCATTGTACGACTAAGGAAAGAAGACACCAATTAAACCTGAGTTCACAACACAAGGGCTCGAACAAAGCTTACAGCGATGACAGCTGGGAACGAAGAAAGAAATCTAAGTATGGAAGTAGATGATATGAAAGAGAGGATGAACGAAATGGCAGAATCTAAGAAAATAATGGAGGAAATGTTGTCAGCCACGACGGAGACCCTCACCTTGATTGAGGCAGCCGAGGATATAGGAGTAATTGGAACATATACGTGCCTGCCAAATATCCCTTCTATGGGGATAAACCCCATGATCACTACTGAAATGTCTGTTGTGGGAAGGACCTTGAATAACAATACAGAGGATATTGCTCCTGGGAAAGGATTCCAGCCGAAAAAGGAAAAAGGAGCCTAAGGTGACTATGTGCAAAACTAACAACCATCACAACCTAGCTATCCACCGTTTTACCCTACCTATCGAGCCCCTCCATATAACCCAAACCCCTACTCTTTTTATCAGACACTTGCACCTTCTTATATGCCTTGCTTAACTGCTCTTCCCATGAATATCACCCCAACTCCACAATTCCAAATCAACAATGTCCCTACTTCATAACCATATGTACCAACTCGCCCGACCTATACCCAATATCCACCTACAACTTCACAAAATTTTCCAAATCACCCATAGCCTCGACCAAACTTCCAAAATCAAGGCCATTCCCATCCCCAAAACCTACCCCTTTCCCAAAACTGTCCATCTCAAACGCAGACTTATTCCAAAGACTGTTTGATGCCCACCTCGTTTCCGAAAATCCTGTATGTCCCCTAAAACCACTATTCTTGACGTTGTATAACCCAAATTTAACTTGAAAATACCACAGGGACATCCCAGGGCACTCAATTGAAGATTGTGAATCCTTCAAGATCGCAGTAAGGAAGCTAATTGTTTATGGGAAGCTTGACATTGAAGAAGTAGCTGGACCCAGTATTGTCAACAACTCTTGAAGTGATTTTCATAAAGTAATCAGTGATATTTAACTTATGTTAACTTTCTTGAAGCATTAATGTAATAAATTTGCATGGGTACATTGTTTCTTTTCTTTTCTATCACATTATCTTTCTTAACATTTATGCTATTTCATTTCTGCAAAGTGTCTTCCTTTTTATCCAATTCTTGGCAATCTCCAGTTTGGTAGACATCAATAAAGTCCTTGAGTGCAAGTGTCTTTTGAAAAAAAAAAGAAAAAAAAGAAAAAAAGGAAAAAAATAAAAAAGGGGAGCAATGAAGTGATCATTTGGTGTGCACTCTCTTTTTGTCTCAAAATTAAAGTTTTGAAGATAAACAATCATGATTTGGAAATGAAGACTGACCATGTTTCTCTATGTTTTACAAAATTTCATTATCTTTATCCCTTGCTACTCCTTTTAAGCTTGAAAATTTCTTCAATAAACCTTGGACAAGGATCACCCCTACACTAGGGGATAACACAAAACAAAAGTTGATTGTCATGATGACTATTTTGAAGTGATATGAAAAAAAAAAGTGAAAGGGGCAAGAAGTAAAAATAGTAAAAAAAATGATGAAAAAAAAAAGAAAACAAAAAAAAGATAAGGGAAAGAAATAAGAAAGAAAATAAAATGAAATGGGGAAGAAATGAAGAACAATAAGAGAAAGGTGTGTTTGAAAGCATAAAAGCAATTAACAAAGTTTAATTTTGGTCAATGATCCTTAGTCTCATTCAACTCTTAAACACTTGTTTAACCCTTATATTTTTCCTTTCATAACCCCTAGCCTTGGCCACGTTACAAGCCTCAAAAAGTCCATTATGATCAATGAAGAGTTGCTGTCATTTCGTTAACTTTAATTTTGAGACAAAGGTTACACTCATCTAAGTATCTAGTTCATTGCTTCTTTTAAAAAAAAGAGAGAAAAAAAAGGAAAAGAGAAAAAAGACTTACACCAGGGCAAGTTTCTACTATGTTCGAGCTGGCCCTACACTGGGGCATTCTTTTCTCTAGTTCAATTTAACCTACACTAGGGCGAGTTCTTGTTCTATTCAATTCAATCCTAAACTGAGGCAAATTTCTCTTTGGTTCAATTTGGCCTTACACTAGGACAATTTTCTACCCTGCTCGATTTGACTTTAAACTGGGGCATTTTTTTCTTTTCCTTGGTTCAATTTGACCTATACTAGGGCAAATCTTTTGGTCACTGGGATGAGTTCCTGTCCTATTCAGTTCAGTCCTAGACTAGGGTAAATTTTTCTTTGGTGTAATTCAGGGCGAGTTGTTGCCCTATTCTATTCAGTCCTAGATTGAGATAAGTTTATCTTTAGTTCAATTTGGCTTGATGTAGATGCTCAGCAGAAGAAAATCCTTGGTCATAATGTCTAGTGAGCAACTAAAGATCATTTTCAATCCATATCGGGGCAATACTTCTTTGAAGCTCATACCATCTTTTGTGTCTTGTTCCATATATATCTTTTTGTGAGCATTCTGGATGTTGTTCACTTAGTAAATTCCTTTTCTGTTGTACTTTTGAATCCATGGTTGTCTATTACGTAATGCTTCAGGTAAGGTGAACATGAGTACAATATTATGATTTAACCATCTGATGGTAATCTCCTGATGAATAATTCAGATCGAAAAGAACTTAGAAGTTCTAATTAAAGGGAAAAATGATATCTCAAGGGATAATTCATAAATAGGAGGCATCTAGAAAAAAAAAGAGGAGAGGATCCCTTAGATTGAAGACCCGATAGGGCATTTTAAGCAAAAATTAGGGCAAATAAATTGGTATGACTCAAACTAGGGCAATTTTTTGCAACTTTATTTGTGGAAATAACAATAAAGACATCAAGCAGTTGCAGGGAATCAATTGATGAGGGATGAAGTTAAATACTAGAGTAAAAATTTCTCTCAAGGATTCAGCCAAGCAAGGGTAAGTAGGAGGAGAGAAAAGATGAGTAAATAGGATTGAGGCAAAAGCATATGAACAAGGATTTGATTGGTCAAAGCTTTCCAAAGTCAAGGTTCAAATTTTTTTTTCATTTAGGAAAAAGGAAAGAAAAAAAAGAGAGAGAAAAATAAGAAAAAAGAAAAAGAGAGAAAAATAAAAAGAGAAAAAAAGAGAAAAGAGAAAGGAAAAAGAAAAAAAAGAGGAAAATAAAAAAAGAGAGAAAAAAAAGAGAGAAAAAGAAAAAAAAAAGAAAAGAGAGAGAGAAAAATAAGAGGGAAAAGGAGAGAAAAAATAATAAAAGAAAAAGAAGATCTTTTTGGGTCAAGATGCCCATTGCCTTTAAAATTTGTCTTTCGAGCCACATTTGCCCATTGTCATTTGAATTTTGGGACTCAGTTGCCTATTGTCATTTAAATTCAGGGACTCAATTGCCCATTGTCATTTAAATTTTAGGACTCAGTTGCCCATTGTCTTTTAAATTTCGGGACTCAGTTGCCTATTGTCATTTAAATTTCGAGACTCAGTTTCCCATTGTCATTAAAAGTCAGGGACTCAGTTGCCCATTGTCATTTAAATTCAGGGACTCAGTTGCCCACTGTCATTTAAATTTCAGGACTCAGGTGCCTATTGTCATTTAAATTCAGGGACTCAGGTGCCCATTGTCTTTTAAATTTCGGGACTCAGTTGCCCATTGTCATTTAAATTTCAGGACTCAGTTGCCCATTGTCTTTTAAATTTCAGGACTCAATTACCCATTGTCTTTTAAATTTTGGGATTTAGTTGTCCATCGTCATTTAAATTTTGGGACTTAGCTGCCCATCGTCATTTAAATTTTGAGACTCAGTTGCCCATTGTCATTTAAATTTCGGGACTCAGTTGCCCATTGTCATTTAAATTCCGGGACTCAGTTGCCCATTGTCATTTCAATTTCGGGACTCAGTTGCCCATTGTCTTTTAAATTCCAGGACGCAGTTGCCCATTGTCTTTTAATTTTTTTAGCACATTAGCTCCATGCTTTTTTAATTTTTGTCAATTCTTTTGAGCGTAATCGGCTCCCTGTCTTTTACTTTTGAGCGTAATCGGCTCCTTGTCTTTTACTTTTGAGTGCAATTGGCTCCCTGTCTTTTACTTTCGAGCGCATCGGCTCTTGTTCTTTACTTTTGTGCACATCGACTCCCTGCCATTTAAATTTCTGTCATTGAGCGCATCGCTCTTTGCATTTTATTCTTACATTGTATTATTTCTTTTCGCTCTCGAACAAAATTCGAGTTCATTTCTTTACTCGTTCCTTACAATGATAAAATGAAAAACTACAGTTGTTCTTCTTATTTAGTAAGAAACAAGCAAAGAGGGGCAACTGTGAATACCCAATTTTGTCCGAGGCATTGTGTTAAAAATAAAAAAAAATGAAAAAAGGGGAAATTCTAAAACTTAAAAAAAATTAAAATCTAAAAAAATAAAAAAAAATTGAGAAAAAACTAAGGTGTCTAAGTTCATTGTACCACTAAGTCTCACATGAGAGAATATGTCTAGATTCATTGTATCACTAAGTCCCACATTGGAGAAGTCATGCTCCTTCTTTCCGCTCTTCTCCTATATATAGAGGTGGTTCTCAATTGTTTTAGGCATCTCAAAAATTACACACTTAGGCTTAATACTAAGTATAAGAGCTCGAGAACTTTAGTATTTTTTTTACTTGGGTTTAATACTAAGTATAAGAGCTCGAGACTTTAGTTTTTTTTTTCCTTGCAAGTGCGTTGCTTTTCAAGGCTTGATTTGAAGAGAATGCGTGGAGCTCTGTGCATAATTTCTTTGAGCATAACAATTTTTTGTTTTATGTCTTGGAGGTAAGCTTGCTTATTCTATTATTTTTTTTGTTTTATTTTTTTTATATATACGTGTTGTTCATTTTAGCTTATTCATTTGTTAGTTTGATTTGCTTATTCATTTTTTTGTACATTTTTCTAAAAAAAATTTATTCATTAAAATTTCATTTAATTGCAATAATTTCAATAATCAGTGGGTGACGTCTCTAGCATGACGCGAACTTCACCTATTCAATCCTTAATTTGATTAACAGAGTCGCGACGACTTGTTAATTCAATTTTTTAAAAAAAAATAATTAAATTATTTCTTTTGAAAAAATAAAAAATAAAATCAACCAATTTTTTTCTAGATAATTTTAAATAAAAATTTTGTAACAAATTTGATAATTAGTGGGTGACGTCTCTAGCGTAACACGAACTTCATCTATTCAATCTTTAACTTGATTAACAGAGTCACAACAACTTGTTAATTCAAATTTTCAAAAATTATTATTATTTTAATTAAAATCAACCAACCCACAATTATTTTATAAGAATTATGTGACTTTGATTTCCTCATTGCAGCCGGGGATACGTAGGAGAAGAATTTCTATTCTGTCATGTCAAAAATTAATTTTTCATAATTCATTTGTCTATTTCATTTATTTCTTTTAAAAAAGGGATAAAATAAATATTTTCAAGGATTATTAATTTTCATAATTAACTTAAAGTACCGTCTTAGGACGAGTGTGTTAGGGGTGCTGTGGGATTAAGTTTCCACCCTTCTCTACACATAACCGACTCCTGAATTCAATCTGATTTCAAAGGCTATTTTTCTTAGGTTATCCAATTTTCTTAATAAAAAAATAAAATTGATGACGACTTCTAATTAATTTTTTTTTAATTTAAGTTGTTATCTTGCCTCGATCAACGATCGCGACATTAGCCATTCATCTTTGTTCCCTCCAACCAACCTTGGTTCTTGAATCTCCTTGTCATATAGAAGCTTTTCTCTTTGGTGATCATCTCTTGATTCTATTGGGAATTGCGGATACATCACGCAGCGAAAAAACAAGGATTCCCACTGAGGATCCATGCGAAAAGCCATAATCAGAGTTTTTAAATTATTTACCTCTTGAAGCGTGATCAAAAGGAGGAACGTGAATCACCAACACCGTAATAGAAATGATGTCTCTGCGGTATCCACACGAACAGACTCATGAATGTCTAACGTCCACCAAGAGGAGCCTCACGTCTCTCACACAGTGCTAGCTGTAAAGAGAAGAGAAGAAACCTGTCGCTCACTCACTCACTTTTTTGTAGGTGCGGCTAGGGTTCTTAAATTATC
The DNA here is from genome assembly GCA_029884595.1 of Ormosia semicastrata. Classification (NCBI taxonomy): domain Eukaryota; kingdom Viridiplantae; phylum Streptophyta; class Magnoliopsida; order Fabales; family Fabaceae; genus Ormosia; species Ormosia semicastrata. Next base: position 77,181,140 of record JAQQTO010000061.1, read on the forward strand.
TCTATTAGCAGTCCTTAGCAGTACTATTTATAATAGTGACTGCCTTAAGTGAGTGTGAGCAGTAGTAAGTTAAGCTGTGCAACCCTAGACCCATCTGTTATGAGTCTGGCCTATATTTGAATCCGAGTCCAACTTGGATCCATTGCTCCAATTTTAGTCTGCTCTATGTATGTGACCCTGCAGGTTCTTATTACGTTGGCAGTAATATTAAAATCTCATTTTAATATTACATTCAGTGAACGGTATCTAGCAACACATTGCTGTTACCCAAGCAATAAGAATGTCAGTGATTTGACATAACCTTTCCGTGACTAATGTTTCCGTGTCATTTAGTCCCTTTGTCAAGATATCTAGATTGAACACAAGGAATGGAATGTGTCACCCTTGTATAGTCCAATCTTTCGTTTCCTGATACTCAAGTAGATTTTGTAACAACAAATGAAATCAATATCTCATATTGACTCATTTGAGCATGACTATGCATTTCACAGTCTCACTCAATCAGGGGGCCCGAAGATATCGCTCCTTTTATGTAGGAGTGACAAATCCCATCTAGGTCACTCACGTCTCTCTGCATGATTCGCGGTATGTCCAATAACTAACTTTATAATCACCTTGTTACAGATGACGTTTGATGACATTAAAACACACAACTCCTCATGTAGGAATCGTAGTGATTTCAGGTCAAAGGACCACAAACACCATTGTCACTATGAGAATCGCTTATGACACTCACGTAACGATCCATGTAGCGTTCTCATGGTGGGTCAGTCCAGTACATCATTACTCTAATATGTGCTTATGTGAAGACTTGATATCTCATATCCATGACCCGTGAGATGTGGACATCAGTCTATGCACATACTAGTCTCAATATATTATTGTTGTCCTAATTAACAATAATACTTGACTAGGGACATTTAAGAATAGTGTTGTAACCAAAAGGATCTCACGATCAAGTCATCCACTTGATGTCCTATGACATCAAACTTACTACTCTAAGGACTTTATTATGTTTATCAAAAAGAACACAATAAATGAAATGCCTCATATATTAAAATAAGCATAATAGAATGTCTGTAAATACAGAAAAAGTATCAGCCTCTAGGGCATACACCAACAATCTCCCACTTGCACTAGAGCCAATCAGGTATATATCTAATGCCTAAAGACCTAGTGTGACCCTCATGCTTCTGCTGTGCAAGAGGCTTCGTCAGTGGATCAGCAATGTTATCATCTGTTGGCACTCTGCATATCTTCGCATCTCCTCTATCGATGATCTCTCGAATGAGATGAAAGCGCCTAAGTATATGTTTGGATCACTGGTGAGATCTAGGCTCCTTAGCTTATGCAATAGCTCCATTATTATCACAATAGAGGTCCACTGGGTCCCTAAAGCTAGGAATAACACCAAGTTCAGTAATGAACTTCCTGATCCAAACAGCCTCCTTTGCTGCATTGGAGGCGGCAATATACTCAGCCTCTGTGGTAGAATCGGCAACTGTCTCCTTCTTTGAACTTTTTCTGCTCATAGCCCCACCATTTAGGCAAAAAACATAACCCGATTACGATCTGGAGTCGTCCTTATCAGTTTGGAAGCTAGCATCAGTGTAACCTTTTACAACTAGCTCTTCCTCGCCTCCATATACCAAGAACGAATCCTTAGTCCTTCTTAAGTACTTAAGGATGTTCTTGATAGCAGTCCAGTGACTCTCACCGGGATCAGACTGGTACCTACTCGTCATGCTCAAAGCATACGAGATGTCTGGTTGAGTACATAACATGGCATACATGATAGATCCAATTGCAGATGCATATGGAATCTTGCTTATGCGATCCCTCTCATCCTGGGTGGAAGGGGATTGAGCCATAGATAGGCTTACACCATGTGACATAGGCAATAATCCTTTTTTGGATTCATGCATGTTAAACTGTCTTAACACTTTGTCTATGTATGTACTCTGACTTAGGCCAAGCAGTCTCAGTGATCTATCTCTATAGATCCTGATACCTAACACATAGGTAGCTTCGCCCAAGTCCTTCATAGAAGTAGTTCCCTAACCAAGTCTTTACGGACTGTAGGGTAGGGATGTCATTTCTGATAAGTAGTATGTCATCTACATACAATACCAGAAAGACAATAGTGCTCCCACTAACCTTCTTGTAGACACAAGATTCTTCTTCATTCTTGATGAAACCAAATTGTTTTATTATATCATCAAAACGAAGATTCTAGCTTCTGGAAGCTTGCTTTAATCCATAAAAAGATCGTTGCAACTTGCACACCTTTCTAACATCCTCTGGAGTAGCAAAACCCTCAGGGTGTGTCATGTACACATCCTCGAGAAGATTTCCATTAAGGAAAGCAGTTTTGACATCCATTTGCCAGATTTCATAATCATGGTATGCTACAACAGCAAGTAAGATCCGAACGGATTTAAGCATCGCAACTGGGGAAAAAGTCTCATCATAGTCTACACCATGAATTTGTTTGAAACCTTTAGCCACCAATCGTGCCTTAAAGGTATGCACATTACCATCCATGTCGATTTTCTTCTTGAAAACCCACTTGCACCTAATGGGTTTTACCCCTTCAAGTGGGTCAACCAAGGTCCATACCTGGTTGGCATACATGGAATCCATTTCAGATCTCATGGCCTCAAGCCATTTCTCAGATTTTGAACCAATAATGGCTTCTTTGTAAGTCACAGGCTTATCTTGATCCATGAGCAATACATCACCTTGCTGGGTCATGAGAAATTCATATCTCTCTGGTTGATGACGTATCCTGTTAGACCTACGTAGGTCTTATGCTACTAGAGCAGGTTGTTGTTCCACAACATTTTGTAGAGGCTGCTTTATTTCCATCATTGGTTCATTACTGTTTTGTGAAACTTGAACTTCTTCAAGTTCTACTTTTCTCCCACGGGTTCCTTTGGAGATAAACTTCCTTTCTAGCTACAAACACTTTTCCCTCGGTAAGATTATAGAAAAAGTATCCCTTTATTTCCTTTGGAAACCCCACAAAGAAGCATTTATCTAATTTAGGTCCAAGCTTATCAGAAACTTGATGTTTCACACAAGCTTTGTAGCCCCAAATCTTCAAGAAAGACATACTGGGCCGTCTCCTAGTCCATATCTCATATGGTGTCTTTTGAACCGTCTTAGATAGAATACGGTTAAGTGTGAAAGCTGTTGTTAACAGAGCATATCCCCAGAAGGAGCCTGGAAGGTCTGCATGACTCATCATGGATCGGACCATGTCTAACAAGGTCCGGTTCTTCCTTTCAGAGACACCATTCCATTGTGGTGTTCCTGGTGGAGTGAGTTGAGATATTATCCCACACTTTTTCAGATGATCATCAAACTGTTGGCTTAAGTATTCTCCTCCTCGATCTGATCGAAGGATTTTAATACTCTTGCCAAGTTGGTTTTGTACTTCATTCTTGAATTCTTTGAACTTTTCAAAGGATTCTGATTTGTGCTTCATAAGATATACAAATCCATATCTACTAAAATCATCAGCAAATGTAATGAAGTATTGAAAACCGCCTCTAGCCAGTGTGTTCAGTGGCCCATATACATCACTATGTATGAGGCCTAAAAGATCACTAGCCCTTTCACCTTGTCCAGTGAATGGGGCCTTTGTCATCTTCCCCAATAAACAAGATTCACATGTCTCATATGATTCAAAATCAAACGAGTCCAAGAATCAATCTTTATGGAGTTTGGAGATGCATTTCTCATTTATGTGGCCCAAACAACAGTGCCAGAGAAAAGTTGGGTTCAGATCATTTGATTTAAACCTCTTTGTATTTATGTTATAGACGGGCGTTTCGAGATCAAGGACATAAAGTCCATTACTCAATTATGCACTACCATAAAAAATATCATTCATATAAATGGAACAACACTTGTCCTTTATAATAAAAGAAAAACCTTTCTTGTCTAAACAAGAAATAGAAATGATATTCCTGCTAATAGCAAGCACAAAATAACAGTTCTCTAACTCTATTACAAGCCCAGTGGGCAAAGATAATAAATAAGTCCCTACAGCTAATGCAGCAACCTTTGCTTCATTTCCCACTCGTAGGTCGACTTCGCCCTTCGTCAATGGTCTACTGCTCTTTAGATCCTGCACATTTACATAAATGAGAGATCCACATCCAGTATCTAATACCCATGATGCAGAAGTAGATAAATTGACTTCAATAACAAAAATACCTGAAGTGGAAGTCTCACTTCCCTTCTTTTTCTTGAGCTCCTCCAAGAACTTGGCACAGTTCCTCTTCCAATGTCTGGTCTGACCACAATGGAAGCATGTACCTTCCTTAGCCACTCCACCCACTGGTTTCAAGCCAGAAGTGCTGGGCTTGGACTTATCCTTGCCCTTGCCCTTGCCCTTCCAGTTGTCCTTGGGCTTTTTCTGCTGTTTCTTGCCCTTATTCTTTTGGACCATCATTATGGCCTTTCCTTTGCCTTTGTTAATGTTCTGCTCAGCAGTTCTTAACATGCCTAGCAGCTCTGGTAGTGATTTGTTAATCTCATTTATGTTGTAGTTCATGACAAATTGACTAAAACTTTCCAGCAACGATTGTAGGACTAAGTCAATGGCCAACTCTTGGACTAAAGGAAAACCAAGTCTCTCTAGGTTTTCAATGTACCCAATCATCTTGAGTACATGAGAACCAACAGGGTTTCCTTCTACCAGCTTGCACTGAAACAATGCTTTAGAGACCTCGAACCTCTCATGCCTGGCCTGCTCTTGGAGGTGTACGATTATATCGTATGCATCCATGTTTTCATGTTGCTTTTGGAGCTCAAAGTTCATGGTGGCCAGCATTAGACATCCGATGTCCAAGGCATCATCTTGATGCTTCTTATAAGCACTCTTTTAGTTCTAGGGGCATTAGCAGCAGGTGGCTCAGGAATAGGCTATTCTAGTACATACAACTTTTTCTCTTACTTAAGAACAATCCTCAAATTCCTGTACCAGTCTAGAAAATTTGTTCCAGACAACTTGTCCTTCTCAAGGATGGATCGCAGTGATAAGTTACTTGATGTGTTTGTTGACATGGTAATCTATTAACAAAAATATGCAAAATATAAGTATCATGCCATAAACATATTTAATGAGGTCTTTTAATTAAATATGCCTCCCACTATTTTATTCAAGTCAATGACCCTTAGCATTGACTCGAAAAATTCCATCGTAAGATTTCCTAGTGGGCCAAGATCCATATTTCACCTAGTTTTGAGTCAGCTTTGGTTGATCACCCAAAATTTAGTTATTTAGGTAGGAAACACTTTCCAATTACATCACATATAACTCTTGGATAGTTGGGTGAATAACACTTATTCAAATCCATCTAATGGACCAAAGCCCAACTTTATGCCTCTAAGCCTTCAATCCTATTGAAATGGCCTAGTTAAGTCAGACCCAATAGTTGGCAGTTGGATATTACCTTTATCCCTTCGCGTCTTACTAATATAGATAAAGGCATCCTACTTTGGCAGACCTGCACTTGATCGATACTAGTCTTGACGAGTGCCACACATTGGAAGGCATCACATAATGACTTAATATTTGCATTGAGGGAATTTTTATTATTATTATTACTAGATCTCACCATTTATTAAATTATTTATCATACCATAAACATTATCCATGCATCTCATACATAAAAGGCATATAATAAAAGTGACATGGTTATGGCCCCCTAAGAGAGGAACATTAATTAAGCCAACTTCACCAAGCGTCTCCCATCAACGTCCTCACTTGATGTCGTCTTCTTGCCTCCACATCATAATTACATTATATAGAAACCTCTTTTACATTTGAGGGGAGTTAGGTGAGAAGAGAATGTACAATCAGAATGTACAAAGAAAGACATGACACGCAGGTCGTATTTATAAAAACCAAAATAGCATAAAAAGAGGACTAAGGCCATAACCATGCACCATGCATCACAAAAAAAACATATAAACGTATAACAATAATCTGAATCTCTTGCGCCTCCCTTGAGCCTTTGTGCGCGTGGAACCCTAAGCCCAAACAACATGAACACTTCATATACCGCAGGGAACCCTTGCGCCGTCGTTCAACACTTGAACCTCAGGCACCTCGTTGGCGGCTTGACATCAACACTTGATGCTGCTGCCGCAAAATAAGAATAGGGTTTCCAAAACCCCTTGCGCCGCGCCTCTTTTGCAGAAACAAGGATTCCATAACCCCTACTGCTGCAAACCAAGAACAAGGTTTCCTAAACCCTTGCGCCGCGCATTGAGAATAAGGATTCCATAACGCTGTACGTATCATATACATACTAGAAAGCTTCGCAAAAACATACATCTTAAAACAAAACGGTTTTCACAAAACATATGAACATCTTCATATGTTTTTGAAAATAACATCACGATTTTGCATACGATATAAGAAACAGAATATGTTTTCGCAAAGGGTTTCATACAGTTTTCAGAAATAACATATTAAAGATCATATCTTTTGTCAAAAATAAGAACAGAAAACATGTTATCTCATGTAAATGACAATAGAAAACCAAATCATGGTTTCACAAGATGCTCTGATACCACTGTTGGGAATTACAGATACATCACGCAGTGAAAAAATAGGGATTCCCATCGAGGATCCATGTGAAAAACTATAATCCGAGTTTTTAAATTATTTACCTCTTGAAGCGTGATCAAAAGGAAGAACGTGAATCACCAACACTATAGTAGAAATGATGTCTCTGCGGTATCCACACGAATAAACTCACTAACGTCCAACGTCCACCAAGAGGAGCCTCACGTCTCTCACACAGTGCTAGCTGTGAAAAGAAGAGAAGAAACTTGTCGCTCACTCACTTACTTTTCTATAGGTGCGGCTAGGGTTTTGAAATTATCTCTATTAGTAGCCTCTTAGCAGTACTATTTATAATAGTATATGCTTTAAGTGAGTATGAGCAGCAGTAAGATAAGCTGTGCAACCCTAGACCCATCTATTATGAGTCTGGCCCATATTTGAATCCGAGTCCAACTTGGATCCATTGCTCCAATTTTAGTCTGCTCTATATGTGTGATCTTGCAACTTCTTATTACGTTGACAGTAATATTAAAATCCCATTTTAATATTACAAGCAGTGAGCGGTATCTAGCAATACATCGCTGCTACCCAAGTAATAAGAATGTCAGTGATTTGACATAACCTTTCCGTGACCAATGTTTCCGTGTCATTTAATCCCTTTGTCAAGATATCTAGATTGAACACAAGGCATGGAATGCGTCACCCTTGTATAGTCCAATCTTTCATTTCCTGATACTCGAGTAGACTTTGTAACAACAAATGAAATCAATATCTTATATTAACTCATTTGAGCATGGCCATGCATTTCACAGTCTCACTCAATCAAGGGGCCCAAAGATATCGCTCTTGTTATGTAAGAGTGACAAATCTCATCTAGGTCACTCACATCCCTCTGCATGATTCGCGGTATATCCAATAACTAACTTTATAATCACCTTGTTACAGATGAAGTTTGATGGCATTAAAACACACAACTTCTCATGTAGGAATCGTAGTGATTACAGATCAAAGGACCACAAACACCATTGCACTATGAGAATCGCTTATGACACTCACGTAACGATCCACGTAGCATTCTCATGATGGGTCAGTCCAATACATCATTACTTTAATATGTACCCATATGAAGACTTGATATCTCATATCCATGACCCGTGAGATGTGGTAATCAGTTTATGCACATACTAGTCTCAATGTATTATTGTTGTCCTAATTAACAATAATACTTGACTAGGGACATTTAAGAATAGTGTTGTAACCAAAAGGATCTCACGATCAAGTCATCCACTTGATGTCCTATGGCATCAAACTTACTATTCTAAGGACTTTATTATGTTTATAAAAAAAGAACATAATAAATGAAATTCCTCATATATTAAAATAAGCATAATAGAACGTATGTAAATACAGAAAAAGTATCGGCCTCAAGGGCATACACCAATAGATTCTTCCATCTTCATCATTTTCTACCAAGCCCTAAAACTTGAAACTTTGAGATAAAGTTATTGACTTTCATCTTTTCTCTTCTCATTTTCGTGATCCTTGGTCACCTTTGTGATCAAGGACTCCTCTTTTTAACCTTCGGTTATTGATTGTGTGAGTTTGACTATCCTAGGGTTTCGTTGGTGGTGGTGGATGAAAATTGCAGGGAAGCATCAAGGAGCTTGCTTTCTTTTGCTCTCTCTTTAGGTAAGAGGGAGATCATCCTCTTCAACCTAACTTGGTGGTGAGGAACACATTTTTGTGCTGATGGTGAGGAATCCATGTGCAAGTTATTCACTTGGTTGTGTGATTTTTTGGTAATGTGGTGATTGGTTGTGTTGTATGACTTTAATATTTGCTATTGTGTAACTTGATGGATTTGGAATAAATTGGATGCTTGGATGTGTACATGGAAAGCAAGGGATTCTTACTGCTTTTGTTTGGAGGCTCACAGCCAAGAGGCCTTTAATGGGTCCAAGATGGAATTTTTGTGCTACTTTAGGACTTAAGCAATCAAGTAATAAGTAATTAATAATGTGATGAAAATTTTGGGCTCCTAGCCCTTGGGAGGTCGCCCCCATGTAGGATACCCATGGACAAAAATTTTGTATTAATTAAAACTTAGGTAATTAGGTGATTAGATAATTAATTATGAATTTATAATATGCAAAGAATAAAGAGCAAACCTTTATCCTATAGCCTAGAGTGATTTTTGGATAAAGAAAGAATATGAGTGTGGATGAGGTTGTGAGGAGCTTAAAATAATTAATTTAAGTGAGTTTTATCCAAAACAAAGGACAGGACTTATCTAATTAAGAGCAATAGAGGTTGAATGAAAAATACTAGAGAAGTTAATAGAACAAAAATAATAATAATAATGAAATTGAGGCGTAATTTTCATATCAAACTTTAAAAAGTATGTTTTCACTCTTGAGAATTGGACAATGACTTGTTGTGAGTCCATAAGTGCGATCAAGGATTGTTAATAATTGATTTGGGCCTAATGTGGCGTGTAATCATGGACAAGTCATACTATTCTTGAATATCTGTAGATATGTGCATTGAGTCATCATGCATTGTGAAAGTCCGTTGGACTCTATTTGTAAGGTTGTATGCCTAGGAGATGAACAACACCTATGTGCGGGTGCGAATAGACTAGTGTAGGTTACTTGTTGACCTTAGGGGTATCGGGGTACAGATATCTCATAATGGACAGTTGGTAGCTCCTTTGTGCCGTGGGATAGACCGATGCAAATGCACCGATGATCCGGACCAAGTCACTATCCTATATCGTGATCTTATGAAGAGTGCCTTGTATAAGCCACGTTGTGCAATTTTGTTAATATTGAAAGCACTTGATTTGAGGCTGATGAGATACAGGTATATCTCCATGATCATTCTCTCCGATGTTGTGTCCAGCTCCATGGAGTAGGATTTTGGTACCTTGTGTGTGTGCATGGTCTGTCAACATATTTATCTGGCATAAATATATATAATTATGGAACTGTTTCTTTCAATGATGTTATGACTATCTGTATTATTAATTGTTTATCATCTGAATCTTGATGTTGTTTATTATGTTGGCCATGCTGTATGGCGTCCTGCGTTATTTCTGGTTCTTTACTGCCATGACTGGTATTGATGTTGGATATCTCACCTCTTCTCTGTGTTCTGCTGCTCTATTTACATCTATACTTCTTATTAGACCGAGGTAAGGAAGAGCCTGATTTTCCTGGTTTTGAGACGAGTTAGTTTCTGCTTGGCTATGGCATCCCGACATGGTTTCCTAGGGTATACCAGACTGAGGTTCCACGAAGGCGTTGACTCTTGACATGTCGACTTGAACATCGAGTGTTTTGTCTATGTGGGAGATGTGACTATATCTTTGGCTTGGGGTCGCTATGATCCACTTGTTTTCTCTTTGGATGTTTCTGTATGGCTGGAGTTCTATATGCCGATATGTGAGGTGTGGGGTAACCATGAGTATACTCCACACAAGGATTCATTCCTATCCTCTGCACGAGCTCCTACTCGTGGATTTGTCATTCCTGTAAAGATTTCCTCTTCTGAGGAGGATACTATGGAGGAACCTGAAGAGGACCCCTCTGAGGCTCCTTCTTAGTAGCTGTTGGGGGCATGATACTTTTTTGTAGTCTTGGTGGCTGTCTGTATATAACTTTTTGGGCATGTAAAGCTTTTGCTTTCTTTTGCAAACTGTTGATGTATTTAATGACTTATGTTATGTATCTAAATATTTATATTAAGTATCTTTCGTATGAATGTAAGTTTTGATCTTCATGATGAGTTCTGCTAAGTTTATGTTTTTCACTTACAAAAAAAAGCAAAAAAATAGTTAAGTAAGGATATTCTATTGACGGACAGGCTAATACCTATAATAAAATAAACTAGGTCTTAATAATAGTTTTCTTTTGAATTTTTTGTACGTTTGGTGTGTCATCCTCATCACGAAAAAGGGGGCGTTGCACTAGTTTGGTATCAGAGCCCTAGTTTAAGTTTTTTTTGGATTTTGTGGTTAGGTCTGTCTTGTTTGTGCTGTGTGATTCTCTGTGCTTGATTTCTGAAAGGTTACATCTAAACTTTCCTTGTGTTTTGTTTAGTAGACTCTAGAGAAAAGAAATGGCATGTGGTGGAGGAAGATGTGTTAATGTGGAACGCAACAGCAAGGCGATGGTTGTAGCTATTGAAGCTATGTAGTGGATGGTAGAAGTTATTGTGCAACAGAATCAACGTGCAGTACAACAGCAAGAGGTGAACAATGATGCCCAGCATTTGTTTGAATTCCGTCGAAATAACCTTCCACAGTTCAGAGGCGAGTTTGATCCGAAAAAGGCAAGTTTGTGGATTCAAGGACTGGAAAAGATTTTTGAAGGAATAGGATGTGCAGACGACCATAAGGTGACTTATGCCGCATTTATGCTAGTGGGAGACGGTGAAAATTGGTGGAAAGGAGCATGGAGATTGCTACAAGCAGAAGGAAGGGAAATTACATGGGAAGTATTTTGTAATGCATTTCTGGAAAAGTATTTTTCGGATAGTGCAAGGCATGCCAAGGAAATGGAATTCCTTGGGTTACGACAAGGTGGGATGACGATGAACGAGTATGCTACAAAGTTTGAAAGCTTGTCAAAGTTCTCACGGTATCTCCAAATCCAGTCTGATGAGGTGTGGAAATGTCGTAAGTTTGAAGAAGGTCTAAGGGTTGAAATGAAGAGAAGGGTACTACTAATGAGAATGAATCAATTCTTAGCCTTGATGGATATGTGTTGTAGACCTGAAGAGTTAGAACCATCTAGAGAGGCAAGGAATCTCAACTTTGGACCATCTAGGTTCTAAAGAGGAGGAAACAACAACAACCAATTTAAGAGGAAGCCCTATTCCCAACCACCGGGAAGTCGATAACAATCATCTGGTGAAGGCTCTAGTGGAAATTTTGGTGGCCAACAAGTTAGTCAGACTGTGGCATCTTCACCGAAATGTATAAAATGTGGAAAGGACCACCTGACAAGGGATTGTACAATCAAGAGAATTTGCTTTAGATGTGGAAAGCCTGGACATCTCTCTTGAGATTGCAACCAACCCAAGGCGGAGCCTTCTGTCAACAATGCACTAGTTGCAAAACCTCAAGTAGGAGGCAGAGTTTACATGATGAGTGGAGTGGAAGCCTCCCAATCTAATAATTTGATAAAGGGAGATAGTACCATAGGAGGTAATCTTTTATCTATATTGTATGATTCAGGAGTGACCCATTCTTTTGTTGCTTATGATTGTGTGCGTCGATTAGGTTTACCTATGTATTTTTTACTTTTTGATTTGAGTGTTTCTACCCCTACTGCTAAACCTATTATTACTACCCAAGTTTGTTTGAATTGTCCTTTATCTATTAAAGGTCGAGTCTTTTCTGTTGATTTGATATGTTTACCTATTTCTCAAATAAACGTGATCTTAGGAATGGGTTAGTTATCTTCTAACCATATCCTGTTAGACTGTTCCAGTAAAACCATAGTTTTCCCTACGGTTGAAGTTTCTAGATTTTTGACTACTAACCAAGTTAAAGCTTTCTTAAAAGAAGGAGCTCAGTGATACATGCTATTGTCTTCCTTAAAAGTCGAGAGCGAGATGGATGTGAAGGCTATTCCGGTAGTCAATGAGTTTCTCAAAATCTTTCCTGATGAGGTACCGGGTTTACCACCTGAGCGGGAGATAGAGTTTACTATTGATCTTGTGCCTGGATCTGGTCTTGTATCCATAGCACCCTACAGGATGTCGCCGTTAGAATTGGTTGAGCTCAAAAGGCAGTTGGTGGAGCTCTTGGAAAAATAGTTTGTTAGGCGTAGTGTGTCACCTTGGGGAGCGCTAGTGTTATTAGTTAAGAAAAAGGATGGAACTTCACGCTTATGTGTAGATTATCGTCAGTTGAACAAGGTCACAATCAAGAACAAGTATCCACTTCCGAGGATAGATGATTTGATGGATCAGCTGAAAGGAGCTTCTGTTTTCTCTTAAATCAATTTGCATTCGGGCTATCATCAGATCCAAGTGAAGGTAGAGAATATTCCTAAAATGGCTTTTTGTACACGTTACGGACATTATGAGTATCTTGTGATGTCATTTGGAGTGACGAATGCACCTGCCATATTCATGGATTACATGAATAGGATTTTTCATCCTTGCTTAGACAAATTCATCGTCATCTTCATCAATGACATTCTAATCTATTCTCGTAATCAGGAGGAATGTGCTGAACATCTCAGTATAATTCCCCAGATTCTGAAGGAGAAGAAGTTGTATGCCAAGTTGTCAAAGTGTGAATTCTGGCTGGAAGAGGTTAAGTTTTTGGGTCGTATAATCTTGAAGGATGGAATTGCAGTGGATCTGTCGAAAGTTGAAGTAGTTCTACAGTGGGAAAGGTCAAAGACTGTGACAGAGATCCGTAGCTTCATGGTATTAGCTGGTTATTATCGAAGATTCATTAAAGAATTTTCTAAGATAATAGGAACTCTCACTCAACTTATGAGAAAGAATCAAGCCTTTGTATGGACCGATGATTGTGAAGAGAGTTTTCAAGAATTGAAGAGACGACTGACTACTTCACCAGTTTTGGTTCTGCTTGATCCCAATGAACCCTTTGAAGTGTATTGTGATGCTTCATATCAAGGATTAGGATGCGTGCTCATGCAAAATAGGAAAATGGTGGCTTATGCTTCATGACAGTTGAGAGCACATGAAAAGAATTATCCTACGCATGACTTAGAGTTAGCAGTTGTGGTGTTTGCTTTGAAAATATGGACATTTTCTATACGGAGCAACGTTCAACATCTACAGCAAACATAAAAGTCTGAAGTACTTGTTCGAACAAAAGGAGCTAAACATGAGGCAAAGGAGGTGGTTAGAATTTTTGAAAGACTACGATTTTCAACTCTAGTATCATCCCAGAAAGGAAAACGTGGTAGCAGACGCTTTAAGTAGAAATATGCTTTGTATCTCTGCTATGATGATCAAGGAAAAGGAATTAATAGAACAATTATGGAATATGTGGACATTCACGGAGTTGACACCATGAAAGATTTTTTTGAATATGGTTACTAGCTCAAGTGATTTGATGGAAAAAATCTGAGAGAAATAGAAAGATGACGTGTTTCTGCAAAATGAGAGAGAGCTGATGAAGCGAGACATTGTGTCAACAGTTCAGGAAGGGCATGACGGTATTCTAAGGTTCAAAGGTAGGGTTTGTGTACCTAGTGATCCAGAGCTGAGGAAATTAATTCTTAATGAAGGCCACACGAGCCAGTTGAGTATACAGACAAGAATGACTAAAATGTACCAAGACCTGAGGCGGTTATTCTAGTGGCACGGAATGAAGAGTGATGTTGCCCAGTATATGTCGTCTTGTTTGGTTTGTCAGAAATCCAAGGTTGAACATCAGAGATCTTCAAGAATGTTGCAACCTCTAGCTATTCCTAAATGGAAATGGGATAGCATCTTGATGGATTTTGGGGTTGGATTACCAAAGACCCGAAAAGGTTACGACTCGATATGGGTAATTGTGGATTGGCTTACGAAGTCTGCGCACTTCTTACCGATCAACATAAGGTATTCGATGGAAAGGTTAGCCCAACTGTATATTGGCGAGATTTTTAGACTTCATGGTGTGCCATCCAGTATTGTTTCTAATAGAGATCTGATATTTACATCAATGTTTTGGCAGAGTCTTCAAGAAGTAATGGGAACGAAACTTTCTTTGAGTTCTGCTTATCATCCTCAAACTGATGTTCAATCAGAAAGGATGATCTAATCGCTGGAAGATCTACTGAGAGCTTGTACTCTAGAACAGGCTAGAAGTTGGGATGAAGTTTTGCCTTTGATAGAGTTCACCTACAATAACAGTTTTCACTCGAGCATAGGGATGGCACCCTATGAGGCTCTATACGGATGACGGTGCAGAACACCCTTGTGTTGGTACCAAGATGGAGAGCACCTTACGATCAGACTTGAAATTGTGCAACAAACAATGGAGAAGGTTAAGATGATTCAAGAATAGATGCGGACAGCTCAGAGTAGACAAAAGAGCTATGCGGATAGAAGAAGAAAACCTGTTGAGTTTGAAAAAGGTGAGCATGTATTTTTGGAAGTCACACCCACGACTAGGGTCAGTCGAGTTCTTAAATCTAGAAAACTCACTCCAAAGTTCATCGGGCCTTATCAAATTCTTCGTCGGTAGGTCCAGTAGCTTACCAAATAGCTTTACCACCTCTTCTTTCTAACCTTCACAATGTTTTTCATGTGTCGCAATTGCAAAAATACATTCTTGATCCAAACCATGTCATAGCACCAGATACAATACAATTAAAAGAGAATCAGACCTATGAGACACTTCTTGTAAAGATTGACGATAGGAGAGTGAAGCAACTCAGAGGAAAGGAGATTCCATTAGTGAAAGTGATTTGGAATGACATAACCGGAGATGCGATGTGGGAGTTAGAGGACAAGATGAAAGAACAACATCCACATTTATTCTGAGGTATGAAAATTTCAAGGACGAAATTTCTTTTTAGAAGGGAAGAGTTGTAACACCCCAAAAATTTCTTATTTTATGATATATATTCATTTTATAATATTTATGATTTTTGTGATTTTTTTGGAATTATTTGATTATTTTAATATATTTCTCAATTTATGTGCCCACTGAACGAGGCCGACAAAAGAAAATATTTTCCCCGAGGCCAAAAAACTTTAGATTGTAAAAACGTCGATAGGAAATTTTACTAAACCCGAGTCCGGACATAGTTTACGAAGTTTTTATTTTTCAAGATTTTATATTGTTACCAAGTGGCCTCAATACTCAAGAGGGGGGATGAATTGAGTAGTTAAAAATAAGTTCACAAATCTTTCGCAAATCGTTTGACAATCAATTTTCGTTGAAGCTATTGAATGATCAAAGATAATTGAATAGATGAGTTAAGCACTTTTACTAATGAATGTAATAGCCAAGGAGACAATATCCAAATAAAACAATGAAACAGTACACAAAGATAAACAGAGGAGAGTTTAGAGAAACAAACACAGTCGTTTATCCTGGTTCAATCACTACTCCACTTGTGATCTACGTCCAAATTCCCAAGCAACACCTTGAGATTTTCCACTATATCTTCAAGCTTCAATGGGTGCTTGAAAAACCACTACAACCTTGAGCACTCAACAGTATGGGATACCTCACCCAAAAGCTTGAGCCTCTATTTTCCAAGGGATACCTCACCCTTACAATACTTGAGGGATACCTCACCCTCACTAATCAGAATATATAAGATTGAAATAGAAGAAGCTCTCTCTAGAGCAAGTGTTTACAAATTGAAGCTCTAATATGCTCTCAAAGATTTTTCACGTTTTTAGTCAGAAAACAGAGCAAGAAATGATTTTAAGAATTGATTCACGTTTTGAAGTATAATGATCAGTTTCTGATTCAAGGTCAACCGTAAACAAAGACCCAACTTGGGTATTTATAAGTTTCTCAATTAATAGAGCCGTTGGAGGTAGTTGGGCATGCATTTAATATAGCCGTTGGACGTTGTCAGGATGCGTGTAATCGATTACATATCTCAAGTAATCGATTACATTATTGTTCCAACGTTTTCTGAACTTTCTGGGCTCTGTGTAATCGATTACATTCTTGAGGTAATCGATTACATGGCTTCTGACTTTGCTTGTAATCGATTACAATGCTCATGTAATCGATTACATGACTTCTGACTTGCTGTGTAATCGATTACAATATCCATGTAATCGATTACATGGCTCGTCGAACGTGTTCTTTGAGTTTCTGGGTTTTGTGTAATCGATTACATATATTGTGTAATCGATTACATAGCCTCTGACTTGATTGTAATCGATTACATTTACAATGTAATCGATTACAGACCTTCTGTTTGATGTGTAATCGATTACAAACATTATGTAATCGATTACATTGGCCTTTGAACACATTTTTCAAGTCCAATAACGCTTGTAAGTCATTTCCAACACCTCAAGATACTTGATTAAACATAAATCCTTTTAAGAGTGTTAGATTTAAAGTTGAAACTCAGGTTTTATTGAAAGCCATGTTTATCTTTGAAATTTCCCATTTATTTTGAAATCATATATATTGAAAAACCATTTGAGAAATCTTGAGAGCATTTAACATTAATATCCTAAGTCTAAATAAACCTTTTATCTTCTTTCTTTGATCTTGATTTTTCCTTTTGCGCTTGATCTTCTCTTTTGCTTTTGTTATCATCAAAAACCTTTTGACATGCCTTAGAGACATAAGCATTACATTCTCCCCCTTTTTGATGATGACAAACTGATCATAGGAAAAAGAAAGAGTTTTTGCATTTGTATATCATATCATTTAGGTACAATCTTTGTCCCTGAGATTATGCATGATATTGGGTTAGATTTTGCATATGAAAAGCTTAATAACTTAAAAGGTCAATAACTCCCCCGTACTCATGCAACCTTTAATTTCTCATGCAACCATTAATTACATTTCATTTTTCCTTATTTTCTCCCCCGTTGGCATTATCAAAAAGACATAAGCATTGAAGAAGAAGAAAAAATGGACAGCATGACAGCTATATTTCATGATTCCCAATTGTTGGCCATAACAGAAAAGCCACAAAGATCAGTCCAATCAATATTCCAACATAAAGGAATATCAGAGTTAATAATCAGTATGTGCAAATAAACATATCACAACCAGTAGGCAATAATCAAAAGATAACCATAAAGGTATACCAATTTTATATAATCAAAGTTAAAACAAAATAAGTACAAGGTAGTCATCAATACAAGAAAATATATCAGGGCTATAGGCCATGATCACTATCAGTGTCCTCGCTGTCACAAAAGACATCACCCTCTGGATCCGCAGCAGAGTCTCCTAGATCAATGTCATCATCGCTGGGCATAAGATCGTCGTCAGAGTCCAGAAGCTCCTCATCATCAGCAGGAACTCCAGATGGACCAGCGAAGGATATGGGATCCGGAGGGGCAGAGGATGTGGGGGGTGCAGCAGCAGCAGGACTCTCAGGAACAGGAGGTCCACGTAGGAGGGAACGAATGGAGGCAAGCTCCTGGTCTGAGTAGTCCATCCTCAGCTCAAGATGGTCGATCTTTTGCTCTATATGATCCATGCGTGTGTTTACGTTGGCGCTCAGATTGCGCATTTCTTGGAGCAGAAGATCAAGAGAAGCTTGAGCAGGAGCAGAGGCAGGGTACTGAGCCTCCTCATCATCACTGTCTGGATCGTGATGGATATGGCCAAATGTGCCATGAGTAATGTAATGCCACCTATCCTCCATCTTGTAGAGCTGAAGCTTCTTGAGTATGCGTGCCCAATTGATTGAGGTCCCTTTGAGTGGTGTCCTTGGATTCTTCGGTCGGCGAAATGCGACAAGTACTCAAGGATTGTGGTGACTAACATGGCGAAGGGGAGAAGCAGAGTTCTTCTTTTTCTTGATGTCCAAGATATGCTCTAGAATATAGTATCCCCAGTTTATTGGGTGCCCTGTGGTCATTGCCCATAATGCCACTACATCATCCTTGAGGACTTGGGAGTAATTCCCTCCTCTGGGAATCAATCCACGAACCAAGAGGTAGTGGAGGACTCTGCTTTCCATAGTGAGGCCAGTGGCCATTATTCTGCGTCTAGGATCACTGGGAGGTGGTAGCCAGTCCTAATCAAGGAGAGAAGAGCAGCCTTGTGCTCAAACTCATGCCCCCAGACTTTGGCATTTCCACAGAACTGAGCTCCATCAGGAGTGAGCTTGGTAAGCCTATACCACTCTGCCATGGTTAACCTGATTTGTTGCTTTTTCACTTCAGAGATGATGCAATTATCTTCAACCTTCAGGTTAGCATAAAAGACTCGGACTAGGTTAGGGTAGATGACCTTCTCTATGCTCAGGAATCCCAGCAAGCCTAAGTTTTCTATGGTCCTGAAGCTCTCTAAAGGTTCACTCTCGCAGAAGGTGATGGGAAGATACCTAGGAGAGATGATTTTGCGAAGCTGGAAGTTCTTCCGGAACAACTCAGCTTTCTTCACGGTGGAGAAGTGCCTCGTGAGGTCCAGGCCAAAAATATTGCGTGAAGAGCCACCAGAGGAACCTCCAACAGCAGCCCCTGTTCTTGGGCGCTTTGAGCGATGAGAGGATTCAGCCATTGATGAGAAGGAGAAGTAAGGGTTGAGTGGTAAATGGTTGGGGATGAGTGAGGAGAGAGAGAGGGACGAGATTAGGTCAGAAAAGTGGAGAGGGTGTTCGTGAGAGAAGATGGGGAGATTTGGATGAGGGATGTGAGGGGATTTGATCGGTGGGCTATGTGGAGAGGGGATTTCCGAGATTGAGGGAGGCGAAATGATGGGTTTTGATGGAGATTTGAGTGAGAATGAGAGGTTTTGAGATCTGAGGTGCGTGGGAGCAGAAGGAGAGAACGAGGAAGATGAACAGCCCAAACAGAAATGAGCTCTACGCGCGTCAGGAGCCTTTTAAAAACCCTGTGTAATCGATTACATTGAGTGTGTAATCGATTACATGCATTCTCGGTGGGTATGTAATCGATTACATTTTTGGTGTAATCGATTACATGCTTCTGGTGGGTATGTAATCGATTACATGTTTAGTGTAATCGATTACATGCTTTCTGGAACCTTGTAATCGATTACATAGATGATGTAATCGATTACCGAAGTTTGAGTTGGTTGTAATCGATTACAAAATGTGTGTAATCGATTACATGCGTGTGAAACTGTGTAATCGATTACAAAGTCATTGTAATCGATTACCAGACTCTTTAACTCAGATTTTGCGTTCCAAACAGCATATAATCAATTTTTAATCCATCCAAAACAGTTTTAAAGCAACTTAAATCAATTCAAATCATCATGCAAGCATATAGACTAATCATATTATGATTCAACTCATATAATTGATCAAAATTATCATTTTTACCAAGAATTTCACCCTTTTTGGTGAAATTTGAGGTTGTTGAATTTCTTGTCAAAGTTGGACATGAGGGATCACCTGCAAAATAATTTAGGGGAAACCTCCGACGCTCAAGTTAGTATGGGATTCAAATATATAATGAAAATTCAGAGATTGTGCAGCAATGTGGCATAATTATGCAGAAAAACGCAAGCTTAGGCATTTGTTTTAGGATTATGCAGCAAATATTTTAATTTATGCATGAATGGTCCAATATACCCAGTTCATTTCTAATGTAGAAAAATGCTTCTTTTGCAAGGGGTTTGGTGAAAATATCAGCTAATTGCTTAGTTGTTTCAACAAATTCAAGTATGCAATCACCCCTTTGAACATGATCTCTAATGAAATGATGTCTTATTTCAATATGCTTAGTTCTAGAATGCAAAATGGGATTTTTTGACAAGTTAATTGCACTAGTATTATCACATTTTATGGGAATGTGATCAAGCTCAAGACCATAGTCCAAGAGTTCTTTGTTTCATCCAAAGGACTTGAGCACAAAGAACTCCCATACCGCAACATATTGACTTCGGTGTGGACAATGCCACACTATTTTGTTTCTTCTTTGTGCCAAGAAACTAGTGAGCTTCCAAGCAAGTGGCATGTCCCACTAGTGCTTTTTCGATCCATTTTGCATCCAGCAAAATCAGAATCGGAGTACCCAATAAGACTACATGAGGCACCCTTAGGGTACCATAAACCCATTTGTGATGTGCCTATTAGATATTTCATTATTCTCTTAACAGACTTAGGTGTGATTCCTTAGGATTTGCTTGATATCTAGCACACATGCATACACTAAACATTATATCAGGCCTACTTGCAGTGAGATAAAGGAGTGAGCCAATCATACCTCTATATTTTATAATTTCTACCGATTTACCTCCTTCATCCTTGTCCAAATAGCAAGAGGTGCCCATAGGAGTAGCCATATGCTTGGCATTGTCCATTCCAAACTTTTTGAGCAGCTCTTTGCAGTACTTGGATTGGCTTATAAATGTTCCTTCTCTTGTTTGCTTGATTTGTAGACCAAGGAAGAAGTTGAGTTCACCCATCATGGATATCTCAAACTCACTTTGCATAATATTTGAAAATTCTTTACAAAGAGAGTTGTTAGTAGCTCCAAATATAATGTCATCAACATAGATTTGAACTAGAAGAATGTCATGCATTTTGTGTTTTATGAAAAGAGTGGTGTCAACTTTACCTCTAGAAAAGCCTTTTTCTAAAAGAAATTTGCTCAACCTTTCATACCAAGCTCTAGGAGCTTGTTTCAAGCCATACAAAGCCTTTTTCAATTTAAAAACATGGTTGGGCATTTCAAAGTCCTCAAAACCAGGAGGTTGTTCTACATACACCTCTTCTTGTATAAAACCATTTAAAAAGGCACTTTTGACATCCATTTGATAGAGTTTGAAGTCCATGATGCAAGCATATGCAAGTAGCATTCTAATGGCCTCTAATCTAGCTACGGGAGCATAAGTTTCTTCATAATCTATGCCTTCTTCTTGATTATATCCCTTAGCTACAAGCCTAGCTTTATTTCTTATTATTAAACCCGTTTCATCAAGTTTGTTCCTAAAGACCCATTTGGTGCCAATTATAGGATGATCATTGGGCCTTGGAACTAATTCCCAAACTTGATTCCTCTCAAATTGGTTTAGTTCTTCTTGCATGGCCAAGATCCAATGCTCATCATTAATGGCCTCATTTATGTCTTTAGGTTCAACTTGAGAGACAAAGGCTAGATGATTACATGCATCTCTAAGTGAGTTTCGAGTGATTACCCCTTTTGATACATCACCTATCACCTTGTCAAGAGGATGATACCTTGAAGTCCTCCATTCCTTGGGTAGATCCAAGATTTTAGAATCTTCTTGCCATGAGTGATCAAGTAGTCTCTCTTCTTCCTTCTTGGACTCTATCTCTTGATTTTCCAAGTGCGTCTTTGCCAAGATTTCTGCAACATCATCAACAAGTTCCTTTCTCGGCTCATTTGGGTTAGTTTCATCAAATGCAACATGTATGGATTCTTCTATGGTCATAGTTCGTTTATTATAGACTCTAAAGGCCTTGCTATGAATAGAATAACCAATGAATATTCCCTCATCGATTTTGCATCAAACTTCCCCAAGTTATCCTTTCCATTATTCAAAACAAAGCATTTACATCCAAAAACATGAAAATGTGACACATTAGGTTTCCTTCCTTTGTACAATTCATATGGGGTTTTCTTTAAAATTGGTCTTATTAGGGCTCTATTCATAACATAACAAGCGGTGTTAACCGCATCCGCCCAAAAGTACTTAGGAAGATTGGCCTCATTGAGCATAGTTCTTGCCATTTCTTCTAAAGATCGATTTTTCCTTTCTACAACACCATTTTGTTGTGGTGTTCTAAATGAGAAAAATTATGCTCAATGCCATGTTCATCACAAAAAGTTTCAAATTCATGATTTTCAAATTCACCACCATGATCACTTCTTATGGATGCAATACAAAAACCTTTTTCGTTTTGGATAACTTTGGCAAGTTTTCTAAATGATTGAAAAGCATCATTTTTGTGAGCCAAGAATAATGTCCATGTAAATCTAGAAAAATCATCCACAATCACTAATGCATAGTAATTCCCACCAAAGCTCATAGTTCTAGAGAGTCCAAAAAGATCCATGTGCAAAAGTTGTAAAGGTCTAGAAGTTGAAACTATGTTTTTAGCTTTGAAAGAGACCTTTACTTGTTTTCCTTTTTGACATGCATCACAAAGTTTGTCTTTTTCAAATTTGAGCTTTGGAAGACCAATTACTAGTTCTTTAGAAACCAATTTGTTTAAGTGATCCATGTGAATGTGAGCAATTCTTCTATGCCATAACCATGAATCATTTTCTCTACTCATAAAGCATTTAGCATCATTTGAGGAAATATCATCAAGACTAATTATATATATGTTATTGACCCTATGACCAACAAACTTAACTTGCTTATCATCCTTTCCCTCAATTATGCAACAAGAAGAATCAAATATAACTCTATTTCCTTTATCACACAATTGACTAATACTAAGTAAATTATGTTTAAGTCCTTCAACAAGTAAGACATTATCAATAGATGATGAAGGGATCTTACCAACTTTGCCAATTCCAAGAATCTTCCCTTTGTTGTTGTCACCATATGTGACATGACCATGTTTCTTGTGTGTAAGGGAGGAGAACTTGGAGCCATCACCGGTCATGTGCTTGGAGCAACCACTATCAAGATACCAACTTGAGCTCTTGGTCTTCAAGCACACCTACAACACACATTCAGGATTTAACTTTTGGTACCCAAATTGTTTTGGGTCCTTGTGTGTTAGAATTAGGAATGGTGCCTTTAGGGACCCAAACCCTTTTGATTCCAACCTTGGTGTTTATGTTCTTTCTAACATTGCAAGTGGATGCACTATACCCTTTCCTACCACAATGAAAACATTTAACAAAGGGGCTACTTGAAGTTTTTGAGGAAACAAAGAAGTTCTTATAAGACTTTTGATGGTTGTTTGGATTAAATCCCAAACCGACTTTTTGGAAAACACATTTTTGTCTTCCTAACAACACATTCAAGTTGTCTCTTCCAAAAGTGAATTTCGCAAGAGTGTTGTTCAAGTCTTCAATTTCTTTTTCAAAAGCTTTGCATGATAAACAAGGTAATGATATGGATGCATTATCATGTGAGGAACAAATCATGCATGATGAATTAGCATCTATGAGTCCTAAAGTCTCATTTTCAATTTTAAGTTCATTTATCTCCTTGGTTAAAGTGGAAACTTTCTTTGTCAATAGGGAGATTGTTTTATTGGAAGACAAAATCATTTTTGTGAGCCTCAAAGATTCATCATGTAATTCTTGAAAGGCATCTTGCAATTCATCATAAGAAGGTGGAGGTTCTATGTTAGAAGAGGTTACCTCGGTGTCGCTTTCTCCACTTTCTTCTCCTTGAGCCATAAGGCAAAGATGGGCTTCTTCATTTTCTAAATCGTCGGAAGAGCTTAAGTCATTGTCCTCCCAAGCTATATATGCTCTTCTTCCTTTCCTTTCCTTGGAGGGTCTTTTCTCAAACTTCTCCGTTTTCTTGAGATATATAGGACACTTCATTTTCATGTGCCCCGGTTTTTCGCATTCGTAGCATTTTGGAGGAGTAAAGGATCCTTTTCCTTTGTGATATACTTTCTTTTGAGGAAAGGGTGGTCTTCTTTGAAATCCCTTTTTCTTCAAGAATCTTCCGAATTTTCTCACAAGGAGACTAAGATTCTCCTCACTTAGCTCAGTATTTTCACCATCCTCTTCACCATCTTCATCATCATCTTCAAGTATGGAAGAGGTGGCCTTGAGTGCAATTCCCTTCTTCTTTTTGTCATGTTCTTCATTTTGATTGAGCCTACTTAGTTCCAGCTCATGCTCTTGAAGTTTTCCGAATAGGGTGGCTAGAGACATGGTTGATAAATCTCTTGATTCCGCAATCGCCGTTACCTTGGGTTGCCAATTCTCGCTTAGACATCTCAAGACTTTGTTAATAAGATCCTCATTAGGAAATGTCTTTCCCAATGAGATGAGATGATTAACAATATGAGTAAATCTCTTTTGCATATCTTGAATACTCTCACCTTGATTCATTCTAAACAATTCATATTCATGAGTAAAGAGTGTTTATTCGAGATCTTTTTACCTCACTAGTACCTTCATGAGTTACTTGTAGGGTATCCCACATTTCTTTTGCGGTCTTACAATTTGACACCTAAAGAATTCATCATACCCCAAAGATGTGGTGATGATGTTCTTGGCTCTCAAATTATATTGAACCTTCTTTTTATCATCATCGGTCCAATCACTTCTAGGTGTATTAATTATCACACCATCCTTAGTTTGTGTAGGGACAAAAGCACCATTTTCAACTGCGTCCCACACATCTAAGTCAATAGCTTCAATAAAAATTTTCATCCTTTCTTTCCAATAGGCATAGCCATCCCCATTGAAATAAGGAGGTCTATTTATAGAAGAACCTTCATTTGAAAAACCATTTGAAGCCATCACTTCTCTTGAAGTGCTAAGCTCTTTATACAAGAGTCTAGCTCGATACCACTTGTTACCAAGTGGCCTCAATACTCAAGAGGGGGTGAATTGAGTAGTTAAAAATAAGTTCACAAATCTTTCGCAAATCGTTTGACAATCAATTTTCGTTGAAGCTATTGAATGATCAGAGATAATTGAATAGATGAGTTAAGCACTTTTACTAATGAACGTAATAGCCAAGGAGACAATATCCAAATAAAACAATGAAACAGTACACAAAGATAAACAGAGGAGAGTTTAGAGAAACAAACACAGTCGTTTATCCTGGTTCAATCACTACTCCACTTGTAATCTACGTCCAGTCCCCAAGCAACACCTTGAGATTTTCCACTATATCTTCAAGCTTCAATGGGTGCTTGAAAAACCACTACAACCTTGAGCACTCAACAGTATGGGATACCTCACCCAAAAGCTTGAGCCTCTATTTTCCAAAGGATACCTCACCCTTACAATACTTGAGGGATACCTCACCCTCACTAATCAGAATGTATAAGATTGAAATAGAAGAAGCTCTCTCTAGAGCAAGTGTTTACAAATTGAAGCTCTAATATGCTCTCAAAGATTTTTCACGTTTTTAGTCAGAAAACAGAGCAAGAAATGATTTTAAGAATTGATTCACGTTTTGAAGTATAATGATCAGTTTCTGATTCAAGGTCCACCGTAAACAAAGACCCAACTTGGGTATTTATAAGTTTCTCAATTAATAGAGCCGTTGGACGTTGTCAGGATGCGTGTAATCGATTACATATCTCAAGTAATCGATTACATTATTGTTCCAACGTTTTCTGAACTTTCTGGGCTCTGTGTAATCGATTACATTCTTGAGGTAATCGATTACATGGCTTCTGACTTTGCTTGTAATCGATTACAATGCTCATGTAATCAATTACATGACTTCTGACTTGCTGTGTAATCGATTACAATATCCATGTAATCGATTACATGGCTCGTCGAACGTGTTCTTTGAGTTTCTGGGTTTTGTGTAATCGATTACATATATTGTGTAATCGATTACATAGCCTCTGACTTGATTGTAATCGATTACATTTACAATGTAATCGATTACAGACCTTCTGTTTGATGTGTAATCGATTACAAACATTATGTAATCGATTACATTGGCCTTTGAACACATTTTTCAAGTCCAATAACGCTTGTAAGTCATTTCCAACACCTCAAGATACTTGATTAAACATAAATCCTTTTAAGAGTGTTAGATTTAAAGTTGAAACTCAGGTTTTATTGAAAGCCATGTTTATCTTTGAAATTTCCCATTTATTTTGAAATCATATATATTGAAAAACCATTTGAGAAACCTTGAGAGCATTTAACATTAATATCCTAAGTCTAAATAAACCTTCTGTCTTCTTTCTTTGATCTTGATTTTTCCTTTTGCGCTTGATCTTCTCTTTTGCTTTTGTTATCATCAAAAATCTTTTGACATGCCTTAGAGACATAAGCATTCACATATATGATAAATAAAATCGTGGTATGTTTTATTATCCGTTAGATGATAAATACTATTTTTACTAACTGTAGCTTTTGTCATTTGGATTATAGCTCTAGTAGGATGTTAGTCATCTTTTCTAGAGAGCACTTTAATGACATCATCACTATGACATCACCCTCCACTTTCTCAAAAAGTGTGTGAAGCATCTCAAGGAAGCTTTGTCTCAAGCTTCTCAAAGAAGCCACTTCCCTCTCTCCTCTCTTTGTGACCCCACGATTTTAGGGGGGAAAATATGACCAAAAAGTTGTCAACTTTTCACTTACCTATCACCTTTTCCATTTCAAACAACATTCCATTTTCTTTCTCTCATTCTTTTCCTTTCTCTCACTTTTTCTCTCTTCTCCATTTTCTCTCCACTCTCACGGACCCAACCCCATTGTTGGCCATCCATCTTTGTTCCCTCCAACCAACCTTGGTTCTTGAATCTCCTTGTCACATAGAAGCTTTTCTCCTTGGTGATCATCTCTTGATTCTTCCATCTTCATCATTTTCTACCAAGCCTTAAAACTTGAAACTTTGAGGTAAAGTTCTTGACTTTCATTTTTTCTTTTCTCATTTTCGTGATCCTTGGTCACCTTTGTGATCAAGGACCATTCTTTTCAAGCTTTGGTTGTTGATTGTGTGAGTTTGACTATCCTAGGGTTTTCTTGGTGGTGGTGGACGAAAATTGCTAGGAAACATCAAGGAGCTTGTTTTCGTTTGTTCTCTCTTTAGGTAAGAGGGAGATCATCCTCTTCAACCTAACTTGGTGGTGAGGAACACATTTTTGTGTTGATGGTGAGGAATCCATGTGTGGGTTACTCACTTAGTTGTGTGATTTTTTTGGTAATATGGTGATTAGTTGTGTTGTATGACTTTAATATTTGCTATTGTGTAACTTGATGGATTTGGAATGTATTGGATGCTTGGGTATGTATATGGAAAGCAAGGGATTCTTACCCTTTTTGTTTGGAGGCTCACGGCCAAGAGGCCTTTAATGGGTCCAACATGGAATTTTTGTGCTATTTTAGGACTTAAGCAATCAAGTAATAAGTAATTAATAATGTGATGAAAATTTTGGGTTCCTAGCCCTTGGGAGGTCACGACCATGTAGGGCATCCATGGAAAAAATATTTGTATTAATTAAAACTTAGGTAATTAGATAATTAATTAGGAATTCATAATATGGAAAGAAGAAAGAGCAAACCCTTATCCTATATAGCCTAGAGTGATTTTTGGACAAAGAAAGAACATGAGTGTGGGTGAGGTTGTGAGGAACTTAAAATAATTAATTTAAGTGAGTTTGATCCAAAACAAAGGAGAGGACTTATCTAATTAAGAGCAATAGAGGTTGAATGAAAAATACTAGAGAATTTTCCTAGAGAAGTTAATAGAACAAAAAAATAATAATAATGAAATTAAGGCGTAATTTTCATATCAAACTTTAAAAAGTATGTTTTCACCCTTGAGAATTGGACAATGACTTGTTGTAGGTCCATAAGTGGGACCAAGGATTGTTAATAATTGATTTGGGCCTAATGTGGTGTGTAATCATGGACAAGTCATACTATTCTTGAATATCTGTATATATGTACATCGAGTCATCATGCATTGTGAAAGTTTGTTGGACTCTGTTTGTAAGGTTGTATGCCTAGGAGATGAATCACACCTACGTACGGGTGTGAATAGACTAGTGTAGGTCACCTGTTGACCTTGGGGGTGTCGGGGTGTTGGTATCTCATAATGGATAGTTGATAACTCCTCTGTGCCGTGGGATAGACTGATGCAAATGCACCGACAATCCGGACCGAGACACTGTCCTATATCGTGATCTTGTGAAGAGTGCCTTGTATAAGCCATATTGCGCAATTTTGTTAATATTAAAAGCACTTGATTTGAGGCTGATGAGATACAGGCATGTCTCTATGATCATTATCTCCGATGTTGTGTGCAGCTCCATGGAGTAGGATTTTGGTACCTTGTGAGTGTGCATGGTCTGTCAACATATTTATCTGGCATAAATATATATAATTATGGAACTGTTTCTTTCAATGATGTTATGACTATCTGTATTATTAATTGTTTATCATCTGAATCTTGATGCTGTTTATTATATTGGCCATGTTGTATGGCGTCCTGCGCTGTTTCTGGTTCTTTAGTGCCATGACTAGTATTGATGTTGGATATCTCACCACTTCTTTGTGTTCTGCTACTCTGTTTACATCTATACTTCTTATTAGACCGAGATAAGGAAGAGCCTGAGTTTCTTGGTTTTGAGACGAGTTAGTTTCTGCTTGGCTATAGCATCCCAACGTGGTTTCCTAGGGTATACCAGATCGAGGTTCCATGGAGGCGTTGACTCTTGGCATGTCAACTTGAACACCGAGCGTTTCGTCTATATGGGAGATATGACTATATCTTTGGCTTGGGGTCACTATGATCCACCTGTTTTCTCTTTGGATGTTTCTGTATGGCTGGAGTTCTATATGTCGATACGTGAGGTGTGGGGTGACCGTGAGTATACTCCACACGAGGATTCTTTCCTATCTTCTGCACGAGCTCTTGCTCATGGATTTGTCATTCCTGTGAGGATTTCCTCTTCTGAGGAGGATCCTTTAGAGGAACCTGAGGAGGACCCCTCTAAGGCTCCTTCTCAGTAGCCATTGGGGGCATGATACTTTTTTACAGTTTTGGTGGCTATCTGTATATAACTTTTTGGGCATGTAAAGCTTTTATTTTCTTTTGCAAACTATTGAAGGATTTAATGACTTATGTTATGTATCTAAATATATATATTAAGTATCTTTTGTATAAATGTAAGGTTTGATCTTCATGTTGAGTACTGCTAAGTTTATGTTTTTCGCTTACAAAAGAAAAAAAAGGGAGAAAATGGCTAAGTGAGGATACTCTATTGACAAACAGGCTAATACCTATAGATAAAATAAATCAGGTCTTAATAATAGTTTTCTTTTTAATTTTTCGCACGTTTAGTGTGACGTCCTCCTCACGAAAAAGGGGGTGTTACATACTCCACAGGAAGATTCGTTCCTATCCTCTGCACGAGCTCTTACTTGTGAATCTGTTGCTCTTGTAAGGATTTCCTCTTCTGAGGAAGATCCTGAGGAGGACCCCTCAGAGGCTCCTTCTCAGTAGTTGTTGGGGGCATGATACTTTTTCTAACCTTTGGTGGCTATCTGTATATATATTTTTTGGGCATGTAAAGCTTTTATTTTCTTTTGCTAAAACTATTGGTGTATCTTGATACTTATGTTATGTATCCTTTGTATAAAAGTATGGCTTGATGTTCACGTTAATTTCTATTAAGTTTTTGTTTTTGCTTAATGAAGAAAAAATAATACATATATATATAAAATATATATATATATAATTAAAGGAGAAATTGTCAAGTTGCTATACGATTTATAAATGAATGGATTACGACCTATATGTATATAAACCGGGTCTTAGTGTATAGTTTTTTTTAGAGTTTCGTATGTTTGGTGTGACGTACTCCTCCCGAAAAAGGGGGAGTTACATGTATTGTTTAGTCTGACTTCAAAGGAACGTGATGAGTCGTGGTGGAGGTGTATGTATGAACCTTGGACGAGATAGCGAGAGTATGGCTATAGTAGCTGAGGCGATGTAGAGGATGACAGAGGTTATAGTGCAACAGAACCAAAGAGCTACCCAACAACAAGAAGCTACCATGGAAACTTAGAATCTGTTAGAGTTTCGCCACAATAATCCACCACAATTTAAGGGAGATTTCGATCTGGAGAAAGCAAACCTTTAGATCAAAGAGTTAGAGAAGATATTCAGAGGAATGGGAAGTACCGATGCTCAGAAGGTAACCTATGCTACCTTTATGCTTGTTGGAGATGCTGAAGACTAGTAGGCAGGAGCCCATCAATTGATGGAAGCTGAGGGAACAGTGATCACCTGGGAAGTCTTCAAGAATAAATTCCTAGAGAAGTACTTTCTAGCTAGTGCGAGGCACGCAAAAGAAATGGAGTTTCTAGGCCTAAAACAGGGAAGCATGTCAGTTACTGAGTATGCTGCTAGGTTTGAAAGCTTGTCAAAGTTCTCAAGGTATTTCCAGCTACAGTCTGATGAAGAGTGGAAGTGCCGTAAGTTCGAAGAAAGATTGAGGCATGACTTGAAGAGAGCGGTATTGCCTTTGGGAATTGATCAGTTCCCAGCTCTTTTGGACAAATGTTGTAGGATTGAGGAGTTGGATTAATCACGAGAAACAAGAAATCATAACTTTAGACCTTCTTGGTTCCAAAGGGGGAGGAATGGCGATGGCAATCGTTTTCAGCAAAAGTCGTATTCGAGGCTACTGGGGAATCAATCTCAGCAACAATCACATAGAGGAGGTTCTGGTAGCCACCAGTTTGGTTAGATCGTGGCATCGTTGCCAAAATGCTTCAAGTGTGGAAAGGACCACTTAACGAAGGAGTGTACAATTAAGGGGGTCATCTGTTTCAGATGCCGGAAGCCCAGATACATCTCAAAGGATTGCAATCAACCTAAGGCGGAGTCCTCTGTTAGCAATGTACATGCTGCAAGACCTCAGGTGGGAGGAAGGGATTACACTATGAGTGGAGCGGAAGCCTCCCAATCCGAAAATCTGATTAAGGGATATTGTGCCATAGGATGTAATCTTTTAACTATACTGTATGACTCAGGGGTGACCCATTCTTTTATTGCCTATGATTGTGTGCACCACTTAGGATTATCTGTGTCTTCCTTACCTTTTGATTTGAATATTTCTACTCCCACTACTAGACCTGTTGTTACTGTTCGAGTTTGATTGAATTGTCCTATTTCTGTGGGAGGTCGAATATTTTCAGTCAATTTGATTTGTTTACCTCTTTCTCAAATAGACGTTATTCTAGGAATGGATTCGTTATCTTCTAACCATATCCTATTAGACTATTCCAATAAAACCTTAGTATTTCCTGATTATGAGATTTCTGGATTTATAATTGCCAACCAAATCAAAATTTTCTTAAGGGAAGGAGCTCAAGGATACATGTTTTTGTCTTCCTTGGAGGTCAAGGTGAGACCAATATGAATGCTATTCCTGTGGTCAATGAGTTTCCTGAAGTCTTTTCTGATGATATACCTGGATTACCACAAGAAAGAGAGGTAGAATTTTCTATCGATCTTGTGCCAGGATCTGGTCCTATATCCATGGCACCATATCGGATATCGCCATCAGCGTTAGCCGAACTCAAGAAGCTGTTGGAGGATCTGTTGGAGAAGAAGTTTGTGTATCGAGTGATTCTGAACTTAGGAAGATGATTCTTGGTGAAGCCCATAAGAGCAGGTTGAGTATGCACCCAGGAACTATTAAGATATACCAGGATCTGAAACGATTATATTGGTGACAATGAATGAAGAGGGATGTTGCCAAGTATGTGTCGTCTTGTTTAGTTTGCCAAAAAGCCAAAATGGAACACCAAAGGCCTTCCGGAATGCTACAACCTTTGACTATTCCAGAATAGAAATAGGATAGCATTGTAATGAATTTTGTGGGTGGACTGCCAAAGACTAGAAAGGGGTATGATTCAATATGGGTAATTGTTGATCGACTTATGAAGTCAGCACATTTTTTATGAATTAACATAAGGTATTCGATGGAGAGATTGACTCAAGTGTATATCGGTGAGATTGTTAGACTACATGGTGTGCCCTCGAGTATTGTTTCTGATAGAGACCCAAGGTTTACATCAAGATTTTGGCAAAGTTTGCAAGGAGCCATGGGAACGAAGCTTCATCTAAGTTTTGCATATCACTCGTAAATAGATTGTCAGTTAAAAAGGACAATCCAATCATTGGAAAATATGTTAAGAGCTTGTGTATTGGAACAGACTAGGAGTTGGGATGAATTCTTGCCTATGATAAAGTTCACCTATAAGAATAGTTTCCATGCAAGCATTGGGATGGCACCCTATGAGGCGTTGTATAGGCGACGGTGTAGAAAACCCTTGTGTTGGTACCAAGATGGCGAAAGTTTCGCAGTAGGACCTGAACTTGTACAACAAACAACTGAAAACGTTAAGATGATTCAAGAAAGAAAGAGGGCAACTCAGAGCCGATAGAAAAGCTATGCCAACAAGAGACGATGACCTCTTGATTTTGAGGAAGGTGAGCATGTGTTTTTGAGAGTTACACCTATGACTAGTGTCAGAAGGGTTATTAAATTCATAAAACTCATTCCTAAATTCATCGGACCGTATCAAATTCTTTGTCGAATAGGTCCAGTAGCCTACCAAATCGCTTTACCATTTTTTCTTTCCAACCTTCATAATGTCTTCTATGTGTCACAATTGCGAAAATATATTTCTGATCCAACCCATATCATAGAACCGGATACAGTACAACTAAAAGAGAACTCGACCTATGAAACACTTCCTTTTAAGATTGAGGATAGGAAAGTGAAGCAATTCAGAGGTAAGGAAATTGCATTGATAAAATTGATCTGAAATGATGTGACTGGAGATGTAACATGGGAGCTAGAAGACATAATGAAAGAGCAATATCCGCATTTGTTCTAAGGTATGATGAATTTCGAGGACGAAGTTCTTTTTAGAAGGGGAGAGTTGTAATACCCCAATTTCTTTTCTTTCTTGCTTTTTTGATTACTTGTGTTTTTTTGTGAATTTGTGTGAATTTTTATGAATTATTTGACTTATTTTGATTATTTTAATATTATTTTCAAAAAAATTGGGACTATTGAAATGGGGTTAGGGGATCTTACTAAACTCAAAATTGGAGACAGTTTTCAAAATTTTCTTTGTCTGAGATTTTATCTAGCAAAATAAAATTTGGGTACGTTCTATTATCCATTGGACAATAGATACTGGTTTTTTTGTTAACTGTAACTTTTGTCCATTAGATAATAGCTTTTAGTAAAGATCTAGTAAATGATTCTAGATATAAGCCTAGTCACCTTTTTCTAGAGGTTTCCTTTTATGACATCACCTTTGGGATCCACACCTTTATGTCTCATCAAATATGGACTAATAGAAAACTAGCTTCCTAAAGAAGGTTTGAGGAAGCTTGTTAGAGAAGTTTGTCTCCCTCTTTCCTTGGGAAGTCCACGATCAAGCCCACTCAAGGAGGGTTCTAGGACTTTGTTTTTCACTTATTCACTTCTCTTAGTTTCACTTTCATCTTTCTACTAACAACCAAAAGCAAAACTATCTCTTCTCTCTCTCATTGAAGCTCACGACCACACCCCCAAAACCTACTCTCCAATCTTCTTTAATTCCAACCATCCACATTTCTTGAATCCAAACCTTATTCTAAGACACTTTGGTGTTATGATCTTGACCTTGTTCATTCATTTCAAGTGCTTCTTCAAGTTAGGATTTGAAAGATTTTAAGTTGAAATTCCGCCATCTTCATCTTTCTCTTTATTTTAAATTTCTAAGACTATGATTTTGATCTATGGTCATTCTATTCCAAGCCTTAGACGTTGACTCTTTTGCATGTTGTTTTCATTTTTCAAGAGCCTCTTGGAAGAGAAAGTTTGATCCAAGAAGGCACCCAAGTAGTGGTTGGTCATCATCTAAGGTAAGAGGGAGATTACTCTCATCAACCTTTCACGGTGGTGAGAAATGAATTGATGTATTGAAAATGAAGAATCCATGTGAGGGTTGTTCACTTGATTGTATTGACTTTTGGTGATTTTGTAATCATTTGCCCTATATGATTTTATGGCTTAATGTTGTGCATAATCTTGGTAGAATAGAAAATTTTGATGTTTGAAATATGTTTGCTTGGAATCTTGTTGTTGAAGATGAAAATTTTGAGGTCCAAAGACCTTAGGGCTCACGACCAAGTGACCCTAAATAGGGTATCCAAGACAAAACTTTTGTGTTGATTTGGAACTTAGATGCTTAGGTGAAAAAGGAATTGGATTAAGGATTTATAATAATGAAGGAGTTATAAAACAAAATTTGGTCATTTAATAAGAGAGGGATTTCAGCCTTGAGTGGAAAAATAAGCTTGAGAGAGAGATAATGAAAACTTAAGGTACTTTGAGGGTTTAGGAAAAGGAAAAGAATTTATGAGATTAAGATAATATGGTTTCCTTTTCATCTTCTTCGTGAAAAATATTAGGAGGTATTACCTAGCGGAGCCTAGCTAGAAGAGTATTGGAACTAAAGTAATTTCTATATTAAGCCTTGAAAGTTTCGACAAAAATTAAGCTTAAAAGTGAAATAAAAGTTTTACATGTTAGACCAAAATTTGTGATAATGTTTCATGTAATTTAAAAATGATGATTCTTAAATTTGCGCAAAAAAGATACCTTGTGACTGAAAATAATAACAGTGTGCTATCGGGCTCGAACGGGACCCGGAGATGTTGATGACTAGTTTGGCTTGTGAGTAGCTTATGTTTATGGAAAATTATAATATTAATATGTGTGTATGCATTGAGTCATTGTTCATGCATTATATCGGCAGTGTCGGTTGAGGTTTTTTGCATAAGAGTTGAATTACACCTTAGTGCGGGTGCAAATTGCGTAGTTTGGTTCACTTGTTGAACTTGGAGGCATCGGGGTGTGGGTATCCCATAAGTGGCCAGTTGGTAGCTCCACTGGGCCGTAGTGACTGAGCAACGAACCGACGATCTTGACCAGGCACTATAGCACTTGACTTGAGGCTGATGAGATATAGACATGTCTTCTAGATCATTCCCTTCAAAATTGTATTTAGCTCTATGGAGTAGGAATTGGTCCATTGTACATATGCATAGTCTATCTACATATCATCATGGTATTTTATATCTGCTAAATTATTTGATACTTGATGCCATAACTGCAATTACTAGTTTTTATTGTTTCTATGCTGCTATGTTGGTATCGATGTAGGGAATCTCACCTCTCTATTATGTTATTCTGTTTTATGTGTACACGTTGATAAAGACTGAGAGGAAGACGAAGAAAATTACAGCTTTCTTATTGTTTTGTTTTCTGTGATGGCAACTAGAAGAGAGTTTGTTGGTTTTGTTAGAGTTCAGTTCCATGGAGGTACGGGTGCTTGGCATATCGATTGGGATACTGAATGAGTTAGATATGTAAGAGATGTGACCTTGTCTGTTTGTAGGACCCGCGATGGGGATCCTTTCTTTTCTCTTGACGTCTCGGTACGTCTAGAGTTCATTATGTTGATCAGGGAGTTGTAGATTGATTTGCCTTACACCCCAAGGGAGGATCAAGACTCTATGGTGTCATCAGTTACGACACCTATCCGTGAGATCTTGCCCCGATTGAGGGATCTTTCTGGTGAGGAATCCGAGGAGGAGGACCCAATGGAGGATCCAATAGAGGATTTAGTAGAGGACCCTACTCCCTAGGCATATAGACTTGGGCTAGTTTTTGTTTTATCAGATAGTTGTATATGTTTTTTGAGTACAAACCTTGTTTTTTCTTGTGGACTGTGATCCATGCCACTTATGTATATATATTCTTTTTGATGTGTGTTATTCAATAATTATATCCTGTGATGTTTATGTTTTGTTTAAGTTTATGCCTTTGAGAAAGAAAATATGAAATCCGTATTTTTCAATATTAAACCTTTACCCCATTTTGTTAAGTTTTTTTGATGTTTTAGTGTGTAAATGTGGTACCCTAAGGAGGGTGTTACAGGTTTGATATAAAAGAGCAATGCAAACTGACAAGAGTGCTTAGGTCTTCTAAATGAGGATCTGGTTCTAACTCTAGCGGATGTCTCTCCAATGATTTGCACCTTAGGGTGAGAATAGTGGATTCTCCAGTATTTGGGAAATGAAGAAGCTTGGTGAAAAGGTTCATGAAAAGTTTCATGAACTTTCTTAACTTCAAGTTTTTCTTTCTTCCTTTCTGTTTCAACTTTCTTACTACCGGATTTATCTTATTTACTACTTCCACTAGCTCTATCCTTCTTCTTGCCATTTTTTTATCCATTTTCATTGAGAGTGAGCCTCTCCATTTCCTCATCAAGGTCTTGAGCCTTTCTCATCTCATCAAGATTATTTGTATCATTAAATACCGCATGCATACTTTTTTTCAACTACTAGTGTTCTTAGATTATAAACTTTATAATCTTTAGAAGTGATAAAATATCTAAGAAAGATGCACTTATCAGATTTTGAATCAAACTTTTCTAGCTATTCTTTGTTATTTAACACAAAGCATTCACATCCAAATTCATGATAGTATGATATATTGGGCTTTCTTCCTTTCCACAATTCATATAGTGTTTTCTTTAATATTGACCTGATTGATTCTTTATTTAGAATATAACAAAAGATGTTGAGTGCCTTAACCTAAAAATACATTGACAATTCAGTATCACATAGGAGACGTCGAGTCATCTCTTGAAGGGTCCTATTTTTCCTTTCATTAACTCTATTTTGCTGTGGAGTTCTTTTATAGGAGAAATTATGGACAATTCCATTTTTATCACAAAAAGTTTTTAAAGAAATCATTTTCAAACTCTCCTCCAAGATCACTCCTTATGGCAGTGATGCAAAAATGTTTTTCATTTTGGATTTGTTTACAAAAGGTTTTGAAGGCCTCAAAAGAGTCATCCTTGTTTCTAAGGAAAAGTACCCATGTATATCTAGAGAAATCATCAACAATCATAAAGTCATACCTCTTTCATCCAAGACTAGCAATCTTAGTAGGACCAAAGATATCAATATGTAAAAGCTCAAGAGGTCTATGAGTTGTGACAACATTCTTAAGATGAAAACTTGACTTTGTTTGCTTGCCTATTTGGCATGCTTTATATACCATATCTTTATCAAACTTAATTTTTGGAAACCTTTCATAAGGTTATGTTTCAATAGCTTAGAAATGGTTTTCATGTTTACATGACCAACCTTCTTATACCACAACCATTTTTCAGAACTCATAGATAAGAGGCATTCTACATTTTGATTGTTAAGGTATTCCAACTGAATGCTATAGACATTCTTATCTCTTTTCCTATAGAAGAGGACTTTGCCACCATTAGCTTTTTTTACTATACATTTGGTAGGTTTAAGCACAACCTCATACCCATTGTAACAAAATTGACTACTACTGAGAAGATTGTGCTCTAACCCATTTGCATAGTATACATTATCCACAGTTGGGGAGTTTTTCTTACCAATCATTCATATCCCTTTGATTTTTGCTTTGTTGTTATCTCCAAAGGTTACATCACCTATTTCTTTGTCCTTTAATGATAAGAACTAGCTTTTGTCCCCAGTCATATACCTAGAACAACCACTGTCTAAGTACCATTTATCCTTCTTTTTCTTTGTTACTAGACAGATTTGCAAGAGAAGGTATCATACTCTTAGGTGCCAAGACTTTCTTGGGTCTTTGCATGTTATAAGGCTTAGGCTTAGGCTTTGGCAATTTGTTTTTTTTTTTTAATTTTTTTGCAACTGTGTCCCTTTTTATGACAGTAAAAACATATCAATTCAAGCTTCTTGGTTAGCATAAATAGATTCTTATGCCATTTCTTCTTTGAACCTCCTTTGTAGCCTAGACTAGCTTTGTCAAAGATACATTTTTGGATAGCAAGTAGCTTTTCAAGATTGTTTATACCGTAAAAAAACTTGGCAAGGTCTTTTGTTAACTCATCCACCCTTTTTCTTAGTTGTACTTTCTCTTCCAACCCATGAGAAGATTACTGAGAAGGTTGATGAGACAGTTTACGAAAAGGTTCAACTTGTTTTAGTTTGGACTAAGCAATCAACTCTATTTTCAAACTAACTAGGGATCCAACCCTCTTACTCAAAGCTGCATTATCCCTCTTTAATAAATCATTTTTCTTTTCTAAATCAGCTAATTTGGCCTTGAGGATAATGCATTTTTGAGCTAGAATATTAGAGTCAGAGAGAAGGTTATCAAAAACATTCTCAAGTTATTTATAAGAAAGGTGAGAGGGTTTAGAATATGATAATTCATCATCAATGTGTTGGTCTCTAGTAATCAGAAACAGATTGAAAACTTCCTTTTGATCTTCTTCATTTGAAGAGTCATCTAGATCTTCCTAAGTTGTCATCTTTCCTTTCTTCTTGGAGAACTTCTTCTAGGACTTCTTCTGCAATGAACACTCTGATCTAATATATCTAGTTTCTTCCACTCAAAGTAAATGATTTGTTCTTTGTTGAAGTTTCTAGGTTCACTCTTTTGAAAGTCCTTTTTGGGTTGGAACCCTTTTCCCTTTCTTCCTCATTTTCTCCACATTTTTTGGATCTTTTTGAAGATGGAGGAAAGTTCATCTTCATCTCATCATCATCTTCATCATCACTTTCATCATCAGTTTCTGTTCTTGAACTAAAAGAGCTCTAAGAAGATTGATGAGAAGATTGCTTGACTGCTCTATGAGTGGATTTCAAGGCTATGCTCTTTCTCTTTTTGGCCACATCTTCACTTATCTCTACAAGCTCTTATACACGGACCTTCAAAGATCTAAATAGCTCAACTAACCTTAGGACTGACAAGTCCTTAGCTTCTTGGATGGCTATAACCTTTGGTCTCCATACTTTAGGCAAACTTCTCAGGAGCTTTCTTACATGCTATTGGTTGGAGTAAACTTTCTTAATTGATTTTAAGATCGTTCACAATAACTGTAAACCTTGCAAACATCTCAATTATTGTCTCATGATCTTTCAACTTGATTATTTCGTATTGATGAACAAGCAAACTTGTCTTCACTTCCTTAACTTGATTTGCTCCCTCGTGAGTTATGATAAGAGTATCATATATCTCTTTTGTTGTTTGAAAACCAGCAATTTCATCATACTCTTTGCTACTTAAGGCACAACTGAGAAAGAACTTTGCCTTTGAGTTGAGAAGGTATATGTTGTTTTCTTCGTCTGTCGACTTTTCTCTTGCCTTCTCAACTTCTCTCCCACCATCAAATGTGGTCTTTGGTATATAAGGGCCAATTTTAATAATATCGTAGAGATCTACATGTTGAGATTCTATAAATAATCTCATCCTATCTTTCTAGTAATAGTAGTCTCCACCATCAAATGTTGGTGGTATATTGGTAGATGAATATTTTGGTAGATAGGTTCTACCTCCTTGAAGTGTGCCATACTTCCTTCAAGATCTTTGTCCTTTTACACTGTCAAGTATGCTCAACCCAGAGGCCGAGCACTAATACCAATTGAAGTTGGTAGCAACATAAGAAAGGGGTTGAATTGTGTTCCCCTTTTCCTAAAAATAAACTTTCTCACAACTTTCTTATGTTGGTATACTTGGAGGTGAGAAGGTTATAACTCAAGGCAAACTGTTAGTGAGAAACTTCAGATATAACATAAACAAGCCAAGGTGAGAAGGTTCATGAGAAGCTTCTATGGTTAAGTAAAATCAACCTTCTTACCACTGTAAGTTCTTTCTCATAATCAGAATGGATCTTACAACTTCTCAAAAATTATTTCCTTAATTCAAATACTTGAGATTCAGAAGATTATGTGTATTCAACTTATAAACTTTTGTAAAATCTGGTTTAAAAATACTCCTTTAAGAACACTTCAAGATTTTGATCTTTAAGGCCTTTGTACAAGCAAAAGTAAATTAAGAGATGAAGGAGAGAAAGATCACACTAGAAATTTATACTGGTTCACCCCTAAACCACATAGGGCTACATCCAATACCTAGCAAACCACTAGGATTTCCAATAATATGAGTATTCTTTAATCAACCAAGCCTCTCTAGGCTTACATACATGTATTCTTTGCTAATAACCTCTTCAGGCCTACAATCTCAAGTTCAAGTGGCTTGGATAACCTCACAAGCTCACTTGTTACAAGACAGAATCAAAGATGGAAAAAAGTGTTTGTTTAACTTGTCTAGCTCTCGAAATCACTCTAGGAGTGGATATAAACACTTATTGAGATCGGTAACAACACCTATTATAGATTTTACACAAATCAGGTTAAGATACGCAAAGGTGAGAAGGTTCAACTCTTGTCAGCTTGTCAAAAAAAATTTCAGCAAAGTTCTCTACATGATCTTTAGGCTTGATCTCTTTTATAGGCTTCGAAATGCAATTGTTGGGCACTATAAATGATGGTTGTACTTGCTGGTTGCAGGTGACCATTATTTTGTCCTTTTCTTGGACACATTATCGTTTTACTTTATGGTGAAAAGGTTCTTCTAAAACCTTCTGATGATCTACCTTATCACTGAGTCTTCTCAGCTTGAAGCTTCTCAAGTACTTTATCTCTAGATTTCTCACCCAACCCTCATGCATGAAAGCTTCAACTATCTCAAATTTGATCTTCATTATCTTATTGATAAGTCTTTATTCTTCTTGATGGTAATGTTGGTTTAAGTTTCTTCAAATGGAGTAATCATTTGTGGGAGTTCTGTTTTGCACATTCTTTCAATCTTCTCAAGACCTTCTCATAGTGAACTTTCTCATATTCTTTAGAATGCTTCTCAAGTCTTACTTGAACTTTCTCAAGTCACAATTTGATCTTCTTAAATCTTTTCAAATGACCAAAAGGCTTCCTTGAACTTTGTTTTAGTCCTAAAAAGCTTAATAACATAGAAAACACTCCACAAGGGTTAAGTATAAATGAATCAAGTTATGAGAAGATTCAAGCCATATTTTCAACATAGTTCTTATCATAAAAACAAATTATGCACAATTAAGCACTAAAAGGGCTTTGGAGCTTATATTATTAAATTTGGATAGTCTTCCCTTGAGTTCTCTTATTACAAGTAATAAGAAAAGTATACATGTGACACCCGTCATCACCATCACTCTTAACACCCTAATCTCAAATTCATTTAAATTCCCTTCAGATTAAATTTTTCCTACTGCTCTTCAAATACCAAATGAATGCAAGCAGACACGTGTGTTCTATGACACCTGTAAGGTCAATGGTCTTTGGGACTATCCTTTCAACTACCCTATTCCTAAGAATGTTAATCTCACAATTTAATTAAGTGCATCTTCTTCATAGTACTTCTGCATATTGTCTTTATCATTGGTGCCATAATTCTTTTCAAAAACTTATTTGCTTTCGGTTTCCACCTTATTCCCCATTTTCTCCACCATGGCTTTCTTTCAGACATAAAAATTTATGTCATAAAATCATTTAAAGTTATTATTTTGAAATGCAATGCTTTTCTTCTTCCACTTGCTATATCTTTTTCCTTAGCCTCCTCATCATCATTATAAGAGGTAGAACCATTTTTACTATTCAAGC
Source organism: Ormosia semicastrata (assembly GCA_029884595.1). Lineage (NCBI taxonomy): Eukaryota > Viridiplantae > Streptophyta > Magnoliopsida > Fabales > Fabaceae > Ormosia > Ormosia semicastrata. Next base: position 77,222,557 of record JAQQTO010000061.1, read on the forward strand.
TTTCTATCACTTCTACCACTTGGAAATATTATCACTGAAGTCATCATCTTCGCTATCAATGGGTGATGGAAGATAATATAAGCTGTAAAGTTTTTAACTTCTTAGAGTCACTCATATTATAAATTATGGTGGATTCTGGTGAAATTGACTGTTAGAAACTTTCCAATGGATAAAGCCATTGGCAAAATTTCTGACTGTTTAAGTGGAATTTTGGTCAATAGGTCAAAAGTAATTCCAATAAACAAATAATTATTTATCAAACGAATATGGGTTTAGAGTTATATGGTAATCTCATAGGTTTTGTAAATTAACTTAAAATAAAAGAAGCTTTAATACACATTTAAAGAAATAAACAAAAGTTCAGAAAGAAAAACTTTGAAAAGTAAAGAAATAAAGAGACTGAACAAGAAGTTAAAATGCAGAAAATTTGAAGGAAAGCAGTAAAAGAAAGCATATAAAAGTGCAATGAAATGTAAAGAAATTTAAAGAACAAGACTGAAATGTAAAGGAATTTAAAAGAATATTACATTAAATTAAATGACTTGAAATGAAAAGGGAAGGCATACTTGGATCAAAATCCGTTAATCTGCTCAAGTGAGATTTTAGGAATATGTATCAGCAAATAACCTCCCTTTTTACATCATGAATGCTGATATTTATAGACAAATTACAAAAATAACTGACATCCTAGGATTTTGACATGTACATGGTAATTATGCCACTAAAATTTCCCCAATTTCTTGACAGAACCAACTTCTAACCATTTTAACATTCTTCGTCGGTTCAATCTCTTGGAAATACAACCCTTCTATCGAATTAAACCACTTATTCGATATCAATATCTAGTGGCTACATTGGGACTTCCAACCATTCAGCACTTTCGTTGGCTCAACACTTAGAAGATTCCTTCAACATCATCATCCAGCCGTCGAATAGCCAAATTATTTATTTTCACTCCCAACAGATGTCCCCCGAAATTTTTCTTTCGACGCTGACAGGAGAAAGATAAATTTTAATCTAATTTCAACTATAACTTTTTTTTTAAAATCCAGTAAAAACCTTCCATAAATATCTGGATGGTCACAACTAAACTTATCATTGCAAACATTAAATAGCCATTCCTAATAAATAGGGACCATAATTACCCCTATTTTCACAGAAAATAGCTTTTCAAATTCACACGCCTTTTCACTGTTCATTGTCTTTAACCTTTCTTACTGTTCACCACCTTCAACCTCATTTCTGCACATTCTCTCTATAAATTTCTGCGTCCTTCCATGGCTTCCAACTTTCAATCTCCTAGCACATCAACAGTGGATTTAGAAAATCATGCCATTGTTCAAGACCCAATTCTGCAGAAATCTGAACTTTGGCACCTCTCAAAGGTAATTCTTGCCATTAACGATTCTTCACTTCCTTTAGACCCTCCAGCTACTTTCTTAGGCCCAGTTTTGCCTAAGGAGTTCATTATTGATGAAATACACCCCTTCTTTCTTTGTAAAAAATTCTCGAGAAGCTATCTTGGCTTCCCTTCCTTCCATCCCTATCAGCTATTTCTGTAAGTCCGAAAGGCTCTTCAGAACTCCCCCTACCATATTAATGGGTATCTTGAATGGCTTGATAGAGTTCAAGCTTCTAAACAAAGTTTATGGAGGGAAATAGGTATATTTGATTGTATCTAACTCTCTCGTTACCCCATAAAAATGGATTCTTGCATGTTGGGTGCTTCATTTTTCTTCTAAAACAAAACCACTAACTCCTTTCAATTCCCCTATAGCATGATGGGTCCTATGCTTTTCGACGTAGCTACCATAACTAGTCTTCGACCAGATGGGGAGATCATCACACCTATCCTTCAACCTTCAAATACTATTGATGTTTACCCGAAAGCCCCAACTTCTTTTTCAAGCTTCATTAACTTCTTCCTTCCTGAAACTGGTCCTGTAACCGACGAAGAACATGTAACTTTCCTTCTTCTTTGGTTATCAGCTTATGTTGTAAGGTCTAGGTCAGTCCAGGTATCCAAATCTTTTCTTCAGCTTGCTAACCTCCTTTATGAAGGTTGATAATTAGCTCTTAGTCAATTTCTCCTTGCCAACCTCTACCTGAGCATAGGTGAAATTGTCCAAAGCATTAGATCTCAAGTGAAGAAAACCAATTCTGGTGGCCCAATGTGGCTACTCCAGCTTTGGTTAAATGTCATATTAGGAGACTATTTAGTCGATACTTCTCCCCCGATAATTTCTCTTACTACCTATGGCATAAAGCTTTGCCATGTAAAACATGAGAAAATCCACAAACAAAACTTAGAAATTTTCCTGCATTTTTTCAATATTTTTCATTCTATCTCCTTTAGCACTGAAGACATATATTTTGCTCCCTTTGCCGATCATTCCCTTGGTCCACAATGGTTTACCCGACCAATTCTTTCCAATGACCTTTCTTCTCAGGCTGACAATATTTCCATTTGGTCCAACTTTCTCTGTCGACAAATCTTGGTTGCTGGTCTTCCTGGTACGACAGACAAATCTTTAGAGTTATGTCTACCAAATACGGTAGCTTGATAGCTAGGATTTTGTCAAGCCATTCCAACACCATTTTCTCAAAAAGCCAAGGAACATCTCATCAACAGCCATTTACAAAGCATGTCGGACCTTGTACGAGTGGTTTCAAGGAATGATAGGCACAAACAACACTCCGAGATTTCTGCATTTACTACTTATAAAGGAGTCTCCAAAGATTTTGTCGAATGGTGGACTAAATACTATAGTCCTTACCATGTCGATATTGAAATCTGTCGAAGTCGTATCATTGAAACTTTGGTTCCTGTGCAGGGTCAGGATCCTTCGACAAAGACCAAAGGTAAGCATATTCAAGACATCAAAGCTTTTGAAAAATACTATAAAATCAAATAGGACTTCAGGTTTCCTAGCTTAATTGTTCAACACTACGAGGAAATCGTGGCCAAACTAAAACAAGGACACAAGGAAAAATACTCCACTAACTTTCTTTCAGTTTCCATAAAAAAACCCTTTAGCACGGTTTGAACCTTTTCACATTCCTTTTCCAAAACTAGTGCTTCTTCCTTGTGCTCATTTTGGTTTGGTCGATGAATTTCCAGGTAAACCTACAAGGGCTGGTAATTTTCCTATTTCAGATAGGATCTATTTTGTGAGTAATATCTTTCTTACAAGAACTCCAGAAGTCAAGTTTACTCATTGGTTTGTCTTGTCGTATGAACAATTTGCCAGGAATAACCGAGTCATCACTGAAATACCTAAAGGTATTTCTCTTTTTATATTCTGACATTTTAATTCTTTGTCCCATCTACTAAGTATATTTTCTTTCTTATAGCACTCCCATTGAAAAGACCCTTGGAGTACAAGCAACCTCAAGAAGGTGATGAGGAGGAAGAAAAGGAAGCTACTTCTTCAAAAAAGAAGAAAAGCAAAAAGACTCAAAATCCTCCCATTCCCAAGGCTCCAAAGGCCAAATCGACCACATCAGTTTCTACAAGAACCTCCTCAAAACATGATGCTGCTGTAAAGTCTCCAAAATCAAAAATCCTAAAGGTATACATATTTTTCAACCAAACCTCAAAACTTGATTTCTAAATTTGCTCAAGTTTAATTAGATGTCGAATACAGATTGGTGAATCTACCCCTATCACTTCTGCTGCACTTATCGAGTCTTCAATCACATCTCCTGAACATCCTCTAAAGGTATGCCTTGTACTACTATATATTCTCCATCACTTGGTTAAATATCACTTTGTCTTACCTTTGCAGAAGAAAAAGAAGAAGACTCAAGCTACCAGTTCCACCTTGAAGCCAACTATTGAATTGGAGATAAAAGCCATCTCTCTTTCATCTGAGGCAATATTTTTATCGACATACTTCTTTTCCTCAAATTCTTAACTCTTTATCATTCATTCAATATCTGATTCTATCATTGCAGGATCCAGAGGCTGAACAAACTGCTAATCATCTCTAGAACCTATTGTCGAACCAAGATTTGAAGAGCCAATTCGACAGTCTCCCAAGGTAATGTATCTTACCAAACTTAACTATTTTCATGATGTTATTTATTCTGAAATCTCCTTTGTTTATCTATAGGATTCAACAAACTTAGTTGTACCTAATAGCCTACAAAGGCTAGGAACCAAGAATCCTCCAGAATCCCAAACTTCTGTGGCCCTTGCAATACCTGCTGTTTCTCCACCACCTCCGACAGAAACCCAAACTGTCGTGGTCTTAGAAAAAACTCCAATCCCTCTAGGCATTAAGAGTTCTTCTCAATCAAACAAAGCTAATCCTATCCAAATTCTCTCAGAAGAATTCGACATGGATACTCTCATGGCAGAATTTACTCCGATTGGTCCACCTCTACCTCCTCCAGCCAGCTTGATTGCTTCTGTGCCAGAAGATACTGGAGACATGGAGGTAGATTTAGATGAATTGATAACAATGTTGTCAGGAGGCCACAAAAGTTCTCCTCAATCAGCTCGTTCTTCGACACAGCTTGGACAAGATTCTAATGATTCTCATATCACTAGACTCTTAACCGAATTGAAGAATGCCTTCACCTATTCTTTTGAGCACTTGATTTCTGATCAACCCTTCCAAGAAAGAATGGTGACAATTGTGACTAAACTTGAACCTCTTGCTCAACAATTATGAATAACCAGTCAAGCTCTTCCTACAACTGTTATAGATTTTCTTCAAAGCTTAACAACAAAGATGCCTATTATTCGTCGAGTCATTCCTGCTTATGCAAAAGAAGTTCAAGAAAAGTCTAGAATTTTGAAGCAGTTGACAGACGTAAAGAGTGAAAATGCAACTTTGAAGGAAAATCTTGTAAAAAAGAAAACCAAAAAAGCAGAGCTCAACAAGGAAATTAAAGATTTGGAGAAGAAACTTGAAGTAGCCCGTCGTCGCAAACAAAAACTTTAAACAACATTGCAATAAGGGGCCGCTAGGCAGCAGAGCATTGCTAATAATACCAAACAATGGGCTGTCGAAGCCAAAGCTGTGTTGGCAAAAATAAATTCCCTTGAAGCGGAATATCAAACTGCCTGTTCCGACAAACAATCTTTAGAAGATTCCTGGGGGGTTCTACAAAAATTTTAACTGTAACTTTTTCTTCCATTTCTAGCTAATTGTTGGTTTATTCTTTTTTAAAGTTTTGGCAATATCAAGTTGTGACATTTGTCTAGCATTCTTATTTTGACAATGAAACTCGTAATCGCCAAACACATGAAAAAAAAATTTCTTCATTTTTTGTCAATTTTTACTTCGCACATTGTCGGTCTATATGGCTTCAAATATTTGCCATTAATCGACTTAATTCTTAAACCAGAATTAATTTTGACAAACGCATAAGCATTTTTTGAAAATACTTAAGTCACTTTAAATGGTCCTTCCCACTTTGCAGACCATTTCCCATATTCCCAACAATTTCTATCTATGGGCAAAATTACCTTCCAAACCAAGTCATTGACCTTAAAAGACTTGTATTTAATCCGACTATCATAAAATTTAGCAATTCTTTCCTTTTGCCGAATCAAATTTTTCAAAGCAATTAATCTTTCATCACTGAATTCATTTAACTAATCAAACATTAAGTCCTAGTAGTGTTCAACTAGTAACTCATCTTGTTTTTTAATACGAATTGACTGAAGATTAATTTCGATGGGCAATACTGCATCATGACCATATACCAACTTGTATAGTGATGTGTCTCTTGCTTCTCTTGGTGAATTTCTATACGCCCATAGTACTTGATTAAGGGTATTATGCCAATTTCTAGGCTGTCGACCAACATGTTTTTTAACCAGACTTATGATTATTTTATTCATGGCCTCTTCCTGGGCAAAATATGGCGTCGACGTGCGCATTTTAATTTTCCTTGAACTGGCATATTCGACAACTTTCTTTCCAATGAATACTGATCATTAGTCAGTTGTCAAAGTTTGCAGTATTCCAAACTGACAAACTATATTATCTTTAATAAAGTTAATCACATCCTACTGGGTTACATTCTTCAAGGCTACAGCCTTAACCCATTTGGTAAAGTAATCAACTCCTCCTAGAATATATTTGTGGCCCTTCGACGAGGCAGGATGAGTTTGGCCAATTAAATCCAAAGCCTATCCTCTGAAAGGCCAAGGTTTAACTATAGAATGTAACTCACTAGCAGGAATATTTTGTATATGGCCATGTCTTTGACGTTATTCACAAGAATTGACAAACATTATACAATCCCTAACTAGTGTAGGCCAATAATACCTTTGATGTCGAAGGACCCATTTCATCTTTTCACCTACCTGATGAGCTCCACAATTTCCTTCGTGGACTTCTGCCAAGGCAATATAAGCCTCTTCTTCACTCAGGCAAACCTCTAAATTTCCATCGATAGACTTTCTATACAAGGCTCCTCCTAATACTACAAATTTCGACGCTCTGTTTCTATCCACATCTTGACTCAAATTTTCCAAATAACTTAGTATTGGTTGTCTCCAGTCATTAATCATCGAAATATTATTTTGTAGTATATCTCTTTCCTCTAATAGATGTAAGAGTTCCCTTATTTCCATTAGATTTGTAAGAACCTTGGATGAAATTCTATACCTAGAGGCTAGTTGCGCTAATTCATTAGCCTCTTCATTTAAACCTCTGGAAATGTGCTCGATAATTACTTTATCAAACTTCTTTATTAGCTTACTTGCCACAACATAATATTTTGTCAAATTTTCACTGACACATTTATATTCTTGGGCAAGTTGCTTAACGGCCAACTGTGAATCACCAAAAATATGCACCCTGTGTGTTTTCATTTCTACTAATATTTCTAATCCAACAATTAAGGCTTCATATTCAATCTCATTGTTGAAACAAGTTTACTTAAGTTCAAACATAAACTTAGTTGGAGTACCTTGAGGGAAAATAAAATCCTTACTCCAATTCCATTCTGATGCCTTGAACCATTAAAATATAAACACCAAGGTTTTAAACTAATAACATTTATGTTATCCATATCCAAACAAGGGTGGTTAGCCAAGAAATCAATAATTGCTTGGCCTTTCACCACTCTCATTGGAACATATTGTAAAAAAAATTCTGACAAAGCAATAGTCCATTTTCCAATACGCCCATTTAACACTAGTTTTGATAACATATATTTTATTATATCAGTTTTTGACATAACCAACACATTACAAGACATCATATAATATTTGAGTTTAGTACATGAGAAATACAATGCTAAACAAAGTTTCTCTATTGCACTATATCTCCTCTCAGCATCATTTAAAACTCGACTAAGATAATACACAGCTCTTTCGATGTTATTTTCATCTTCTTGAGCCAGCATACTTCCTATGGTTCCTTCTGATATTGATATATACGACTTCAATGGTCGACGAGACACTAGAGGCATCATGACTGGTAGTTTTGTCAAATACTGCTTTATCTGGTCGAAGGCTTCTTGGTGACAAGGTTCCCATACAAAATATTGTTTAGCCTTTAACTTGATCAATGGAGCCAAAACTCTAGTTCTTCTTGACAAATTGGATATGAATTTTCTCAAGAAATTAACTTTTCCTAAAAAAGATTACAATTCCTTTTTGTTTGTCGGTGGTGCGGCCTCCAAAACTACTTTGGCTTTATTCTTGTCTACCTCAATATCTTTTTTATGGACTAAGAAACCCAAGAATTTAGCAGCTGATACTCCAAAACTGCATTTTTCTAGATTCATCTTAAGGCTATGCTTCCTCATCCTGTCGAATGCTTCCTCATCCTGTCGAATGCTTACCTCAAGTTCGTCAAATGGCTCTCCTTTGTTTCCAATTTAACAATGACATCGTCGATGTAAACTTCCATAAATTTTCCAATGAAGCCATGGAAAATTGTATTCATTGCCCTCTGATAGGTGGCCCCTGCATTTTTTAAACTGAAAAGCATGACTACTCATTCATATGTCCCAATGGCTCCTGCACATCTAAAGGAAGTTTTCAACACGTCCTACTCAGCTATAAAAATTTGATTATAACCTGCATGGCCATCCATAAAACTTAACAATTCATGTCCAGATGCGACATCAACTAACATGTTCACAATTGGCATAAGATACTCATCTTTAGGTGTGGCAGTGTTCAAATTTCTAAAATCTACACATATTCTTAACTTGTCATTCTTCTTAATTATAGGAATAATATTAGAAAGTCATTCGACATACTTGGTTGTTCTGATGAATTTGGCTTTGAGCAATCTTTCGACCTCTTCTTTTATCTTTAAGATCACCTCAGGTGCAAATCTACTGTTATCTTGCTTGACAGGTCTGCATCCTTCTTTCAAAGGCAATCTATGCTCGACAAGATCTCTACTCAATCCAAGCATTTCATCATAATCCTGGGTAAAAAAATCTTTATATTCCATAATTAATTTGACAAGCTTTTCTTTGAACTGCTTTGGCAGAAATGAACTCACAAATATAGGCCTCCTGTCTATTTCAGTGCCCAAGTTTATTTCTTCCAAAGGATCTTCCACTTCCACACTTAACTTTTCATCAAGTCCTTTTTCAAAACCTAAAGGACCATAATTGATTACACAATCTAACAGCATACTTTCAGCAGTGTATACTGCTCTGTCGGCTAAATAGGCCGATAGTCTTTCTCATAGATCCTTAACACTCATAACTAGTGCTTGGCCGATCTCCTTCAACCTTCTTCACCAGTCGAATGCCAAACTGGACTATCAGTCAAACTTCAAGTACCTCTTTGTTAATGAACCCATCATTTGTTGAGACTGGCTTGACATTTGGAGCATATATTTTAAAATCGACGTGAAGTTGTTGTAGATAACAAGGACTATCATCTGTGTAACACCCCAAAAATTGTTTATTTTATCATTTATCATCATTTTATAATATTTATAGATTTTGAGAATTTTTGTGGATTTTTCCGGAAACGTCGAATATTATAATATATTCCTCGTTTGGCATAAATATATTTCTCGTTTTATGTGCACACTGACCAGAGTCAGTGTAACACCTCGAAAATGATTTGTTTCATCATGAATAGTCATTTCTCAATATTCATGATTTATGGAGATTTTCCTAGAATTTTCTAGAAATGCTGAATATTTTAATATATTTCTTATTTTACGTGCGCACTGAGCAGAGTCAGTCAAACGCTCCGAAAAATTGTTTGTTTTGTGATGAATGGTCATTTTTTAATATTTACAATTTTTAAGAATTTTTGTGAATTTTTCTGAAAACGTCGAATATTATACTATATTCTTCGTTTTGCGTGTGCGCTGAGCGGAGCCGGGATAACAAAATATTTTCTCTAAGGTTGGTAAACCTTGAAATGTTGACCTGTCGAAGGGGGATCTTACTAAACCCGAGGTCGGGCATAATTTATGAGGTTTGCATTTTCTAAGGTTTTATCTGATAAATAAAACTACTGTATCATAAAATTATCCGATGAATAATAAAATATTATTTTCATCAACTGTAAATTTTATTCATTGAGAAAATAATTCTAACAGTGTAATTAATTATCTGTCAGATGTATTTAATTAAAGAGACAAACTTACTATGCACTTTATTGAGAATTGTGCAAAGCTTCTCAAGGAAGCTTCAAGGAAGCTTCTTGGAAATTTCCTCCAAGCTTCCCAAGGAAGCTAACCAATTTACACTCTCTCTCCTCTCTCTCATAGCTCACGGCTGCAGCACTTTGTGGGGGGGGGGAGTTGTGCTTTAATTCACTTAATTAAAACTACACAAGTTTTCAAAATTCAAAAGCTATTACGTTATTTCCTATGCACTTTCTCTCTCTACCTTCTTCTTCTCCCTTTGAAATTTTTCTCTCCTCCTTCTCTCTAGACCCATTTGGCCAGCAGCCCATAATCCCCTCATCCATATCAAAATTTTCATCTAACCCTATTTTCTTAATCCTCTCCATCTCCTAAACACTTTTCTAGTTGGTGGTTCCTTGAAAATCCATCATTTTCACCATTTTCTCCAAGCTTCAAGTTTAGGGTTCTTTGGGTAAGTTCTTGATTCTTCACTTCCCTCTTCTTATTTTTGTTTCTAAGGTCTTCTTGGTGATCATCCATGCTTTATTTTTCAAGCTTTGGTGCTATTCTAATGAGATTGAAATTTCTAGGGTTTGATTAGGTGCAAATCCGAAATTGCAAGGAACTCTTGGAGGGCTTCTTTTACTTTCTTCACTTAGGTAATAAGAAGACACTCCTCCTCAACCTCTTTTAGCACTTAGAAGCCTTGTTTGTGGTTGATTGTGAGAAAACCCTAATGAGGGTTATTCTTTTTTTGCATGATTAGTATGTTTGTATGTTGTTAATGATGTGTTTATGCTATTAGATTGTTTGTTTGTGTATATTGATATATTCGAATGGATTGGAATGCATGAAATGGAAGAAAAGGATGTTGGGTTTATTCTTGGAGGGCCACGGTTTTAGAGGTCCAAGTTTAGGGTTCTTTATGAACAATTGTAACAATTGGAATTCATAATTAATTAAGTGTACATTAGGTAATTGATGGAATGAAAAATTTGAGAACTTGATTCCTAGGGAGGCCACGGCCTCTAGGGCTTTTGGGACTTAATTATGAAACTTTGGAAACCTTGACACTTAATCAATCAAGTGATTAAATTAATAGGTAATAAGATGCATCAAATAGTAAATTGGAAAATTAAATCACACTTAGGGATTGATAAATTTTAAAGAACCAATAATGGAATTTTTCATAAGACTTAGGGTAATTTAATATTGAGGAAGAACAAGAGAGTGAGAGACTTGAGATCTTAGAATAATCCTTCTAAGTGTATGAGAATAAATTACATTATCAAATTTAATTACTTATGAGAATTTAATTAGAGACGAACCTTGAAAGAAAGACTGCTTTAAATGAGAATTCATAATAGACCTTAAAAATGTATTAATTTATTTAATTTCAATATTATGATATTATGGGTCCATATGAGTGACCAATGATGTGTTGATTCTTACTTTGGCCAATTGTGGCATATTGTGGAATAACATGTAATGATGATCATACATGATTATGCATAGAGTCTGTATGCATTGTGAATGTCTGTTGGACTGTTGTTAAGGCCTAGTTGCCTAGGAGTTGAACACACCTTAGTGCGGGTGTGAATAGACTAGTATAGGTCATATTGTTGACCATGGGGGCGTCGGGGTGCGGGTAACCCGCAATGGACAGTTGGTAGCTCTTCTGTCCATGGGGCAAACCGATGCAAATGCACCGACGATCCTGACCGGGCACTGTCCTATATCGTGATCTAGTGTAGACTGTCTGTACAATGCCATGATGCGCACGTGGATAAATGGATAATTTATAGCACTTTGGCCGCGGCAGCCGAGTTGCAGACATGCCTCCTGATCTTTCTCTCTGACCATTTGTGTCTAACTCCATGGAGTAGGATTCTGACTTTGTATGCATGTGCACAGTGAGTCCATGTATTATCTGACATTTATTCATTATTATAATTGGGACTGTTGTGCTACTGCTATAAATGACTTCCTAGAACTGCTTGGTTGTTTATTACTGCTACTTACTGTTTATTATTGTTATTGCTATTAAAAATGCTATGTAGGCACTCTGCGCCGTTTTGTTTCTTACTGCTATAACTGGTAATTATGGTAGGATGTCTTACCTCTTTCTTGTATTTCTGTTATTTTCTATCTGTATACTGTGTCCCATCAAAGATGACGACAAGGAGGGAGACTTTGATGGCAAGGAGGGAGAAGCTCCTGATTTCCCCGGCTTCTGACCTGATCACGATTAGCGACTACTGTAAAGCATGGAGGCACGCATGAGTGGATTTCTGGGCGATGTGCATCTGACCTTCCTAGGAGGGCCAGAGTGCTGGCACATTAACCTGAATTCTGACTGTTGTGTCTACTTGGGTGACATGTCGATCTCTCTAGCCTGGAGGCGCCATGAGCCGCCAATCTTTACCTACTGCATCAGCCTGCATTTGGAATTTTACCTGCCTATTCGAGAGATGTGGGGTAACCGCTTCTACACCCCGCAGGAGGACTCTTTTGATTCCACTACTCGGGCTCTGGCCCGTGGCTCTGTGGCTCCTATGGAGGTTTCCTTAGATGAGGAAGATCCTGAGGAGGTCCCCGAGGATGACCTCGCGGAGGATCCTGAAGAGGATCCTGATATGATTCCTCCTCATCTGAGGGACTGATATTACTGGTGGCTACTGAGGGCTACCAGTATTTTATTTTGGGGGCCTGATGTTTTAACTGTAGTAGGCTGTATATTTTGATATTTGGAGATGTACATGCATGATTCTTTGGGCAAGTATAGTTTTGCTTTTTGGGTCTGCCAAGCTTTGTAATTAAACAGATTTGATATAAATATATATATATATGAGTATGCAATGTTAATTCAAATATATGCTTTACTTTTGTTTTGTTCTTTATTCCCAAGTATGTTTCGTCGCTACATTTTATTAAATGTTATTATAACAAAAAAAAATAGTCACCATTTTATTTAAGCAGCTTTAATCAAGTAAAATTTAATCGTAATAAAAAGAACCAGGTCTTAATATTATTATATTTATTTTTTGCATTGTAATTGATAATGTGACGTTCCCTCCCAAAAAGGGGCGTTACATTAAGTTGGTATCAAGGCCCCGGTTTATGTTTTTTTGGGTCTTGTGACTGAGTCTGTCTTGTTTGTGCTGTGTGTTTCTCTGAAAATCAAATGCAGAGATGTATTGTTTGGTACTCTTAGTGAATGTAACTGACTTTCCTTGTGTCTTTCAGTTACTCTGACTTAAGACAGTAAGATGGCACGATGTGAAGATATGGCGGCAGCTATAGTAGCGATGCAGAGGATGGCTGAGGTCATCGCGCAACAAACTGAGCAGGCTACTCAGCAACAGGAGAGAGTTGTGCAACAACAAGAACAAGCTGCTCAACAGCTAGAGGCAACTGCAGATGCTCAGAACTTGGTGAAGTTTTGATGCCACAACCCTCCTCAATTTAAATAAGAGTTTGATCCGGACAAGGCTAGTCTGTGGATCAAAGAGTTAGAAAAAGTCTTTTGAGGGATGAACTACGCTGAGGACAAGAAGGTGAACTATGCTACTTTTATGCTGGTGGGCAATGCGGAGAACTGGTAGAATAGAGTGCAGAGAATGCTAGAAGCTGTAAACCGAGAGATTACTTAGGAGTTATTCAAGGAAAAGTTCTTGGATAAGTATTTTCCTACGAACGCAAGGCATGCGAAGGAGTCAAAATTTCTCAACTTACGATAAGAGAATATGATCGTTAGCGAGTACGCAGCAAGGTTTGAAAACTTGTCACAGTTTTCAACATACTTTTAGCATCAACCAAATGAAGTCTGGAAGTGTCGGAGATTTATCGAATGATTGAGGTATGAGGTGAAGAAGGTCGTGATCACCTTGAAGATCAACGAGTTCTCAGAACTGCTGGATACATGCTGTGAAGTAGAAGCTCTAGAGCAGTCTAAAGATAAGAGGAACAGGAACTTTGGGGCTACAAGGTTCCAAAGAGGCGGCGATAATAGTTCTAACCGCTTCCAGAAGAAGCCATACTCCCGACCAGCGGGAAATCAGCAACAAACCATGGGTGGAAGTTCTGGTGGAGGTTCTATTGGGAACCGGACTGGCCAGAACGTGGTGTATCCTTCCAAAAGCTTGAAATGTGGGAAGGATCATCTTACAAGGGACTGCACCATAAAGGAGATCATCTGCTTCAGATATGGTAAACTTGGCCACGTGTCCCGAGATTATAATCAGACAAAGGCTGAACCTTCGATGAATGCTGCAAGAGCCAAGAAACCATAAGCCGGAGGGCGAGTTTACACCATGAGCAGAGCTGAAGCCTCCGAATCCGAATACTTGATTCAAGGGGAAGGCACCATAGAAGGTAATCTTTTAACTATACTATATGACTCTAGGGCAACCCATTCTTTCATATCATATGACTGTGTGCAAAGACTTGGCTTACTAGTGTCTACCTTACCTTTTGACTTAACTGTTTCTACCCCTACTGATAAACTGGTAGTCACTACCAAAGTTTGTTTAAATTGTCCATTGATTGTTGAGGGTCGAATTTTTTCTGTAGACCTGATCTGTTTACCCCTTTCCCAACTAGACATAATTTTAGGGATGGACTGGTTGTCTTCCAACCATGTTCTATTAGACTATTCCAGAAAAACCATAGTTTTCCCCATAGATGAGAATTCTAGATTTCTGACGGCTAACTGAGTTCAAGCTCTCTTGAAAGAAGGAGCTCACGGATACATGCTACTGTCTTCTTTGAAAGTCGAGAGCGAGGTTGATGTGAACACAATTCCAATGGTGAATGAGTTTCCCAAAGTCTTTCCTGAGGATGTACCTGGGTCACCACAAGCTCGAGAGATAGAGTTTGCTATCGACCTTGTACTGGGAGCTGGTCCCGTGTCTATAGTACCTTATAGGATGGCACTGACAGAATTATCCGAGCTCAAGAAGCAGCTAGAAGAGCTGTTGGAAAAGTAATTCGTCAGACCGAGTGTGTCACTGTGGGGAGCACCAGTACTGTTAGTTTGCAAGAAGGATGGTTCATCAAGATTGTATGTGGACTATCGGCAGCTGAACAAAGTAACGATCAAGAATAAATATCCATTCCTGAGAATTGATGACCTAATGGACCAACTGAAGGGAGAAGTAGTGTTTTTGAAGATCGATCTGTGTTCTGGGTATCATCAGATACGAGTGAAGACGGGGGATATACCCAAGACTGCTTTTTGTACCCGATACGGCCATTACGAATACCTCGTGATGCTGTTTGGCGTAACGAATGCACCAGCTATGTTTATGGACTACATGAACCGAATCTTTCATCCTTACTTAGATAGATTCATTGTGGTCTTCATTGAAGACATTCTGGTATACTCTCAAAATCAAGAGGATCATGTTGAACACCTCAGTGTAGTTCTTCAGATTATGAAGGAGAAGGAATTGTATGCCAAACTGTCGAAATGTGAATTTTGGCTGGAAGAAGTTAAATTTGTGGGCCATGTAATCTCGAAGGATGGGATTACAGTGGATCCATCAAAAGTGGAGGCAGTGCTACAATGGGAAAGACCGAAGTCGGTAACGGAGATTCGTAGCTTCGTGGGTCTAGCTGGATATTATAGGAGGTTCATTGAGGGATTTTCCAAGATTGCTGGACCTCTTACTCAACTCACAAGGAAAAACCAAGCTTTTGAGTAGATCGACAACTGTGAGTAGAGTTTCCAAGAGTTGAAGAATCGACTGACTACCTCACCAGTATTAGTGCTACTCGATCCGAATGAACAATTTGAAGTGTACTGTGACACTTCATACCAAGGACTAGGATCTGTACTTATGCAACATGGAAGAGTAGTGGCTTATGCTTCAAGGCAATTGCGAGTGTATGAGAAGAACTACCCGACGCACGACTTGGAGTTAGCGGCTGTGGTTTTTGCTTTGAAGATATGGAGGCATTTTCTCTACGGAGCGACGTTCAACATCTTCAGTGATCACAAAAGCCTGAAGTATCTGTATGATCAAAAGGAGCTAAACATGAGGCAGCAGAGGTGGCTAGAGTTCCTAAAAGATTATGATTTCCAACTTCTGTATCACCCCGGTAAGGCAAACGTCGTGCCAGACGCTCTGAGTAGGAAGATGATCAGTGTCTTAGCCCTGATGATCAGAGAAAAGGATCTAATAGAGCAATTCAGAGATGTATGATCTTTTGTGGAGTTAGAACCAGGAAAGATCTGCATGAATATGGTTACTATCTCAAATAAGCTAATGGATGACATACGGGAAAAATAGAAGGTTGACAAGTTCTTGCAAGAAGTGAGAGAGCAGATGAAGCAAGATAACGAAACAGCGTTTGCGGAAAGAACAGACGAAATTCTGAGATTCCGAGGTAGAATCTGTATTCCCCGTGACCAAGAGCTTAGGGATTACATCATAAATCATGCTCACACAAGCCAGCTGAATATGCACCCAGGCATAACGAAGATGTATCAAGACTTGAAGAAGTTGTTCTGGTGGCATGGAATGAAGAGCGACGTGACTAGACGCGTATCAACTTGTCTAGTTTGTCAGAAATCTAAAGTGGAACATCAAATACCAGCGGGATTGCTACAACCATTGTCTATTCCTGAATGAAAGTGGGACAACATTGCAATGGACTTTGTTGTGGGTTTGCCAAAGACAAGAAGAGGTCATGACTCGATTTGGGTAATCGTGGACTGACTCACAAAATCGACATATTTTCTCCCGATCAACCTAAAATACAAATTGGAGAGATTGACTCAGATTTATATTGGAGAGATTGTTAAACTGCACGGTGTGCCTACAAGTATTGTTTCGGATAGGGATCCGAGATTTACTTCAAATTTCTGGAAGAGTCTACAAGAAGCATTAGGGACGAAGTTATGATTAAGTTCTGCTTATCACCCACAAACTGATGGTCAATCAGAGAGGACAATCCAATCATTGGAAGATTTGCTTAGAGCTTGCACCATAGAACAAACTGGAAGTTGGGATGATGTTCTACCATTGATAGAATTCACCTACAATAACAGTTATCATTCAAGCATAGGGATTGCACCCTATGAGGCTCTGTATGGACGGCGGTGTCGAACACCTTTGTGTTGGTACTAAGACGGCGAGCGCCTTACTATTGGACCAGAGATTATACAGTAAACAATTGAGAAGGTTAAGATGATTTAGGAGAAGATGAGGATGGCTCAGAGTAGACAAAAGAGTTATGCAGACCAAAAGAGGAAGTCTCTTGAGTTTGGGGAAGGCGAGCATGTATTCCTGAAAGTCACACCTACGTTTGGGGTAGGCCGGGCCTTGAAATCTAGAAAACTCACTCCAAAATTCCTTGGACCATATCAAATCATTCGCTGAGTAGGTCCTGCAGCCTACCAGATAGCCTTACCTCATTTCCTCTCAAATATCCATAATGTTTTCCATGTGTCACAACTTCGAAAATACCTACCTGACCTAAGTCATGTCATAGCACCAGACACAGTACAATTAAAAGAAAACTTAACCTATGAGGCATCTCCTGTAAGAATCGAGGACAGAAGGATAAAACAATTATGGGGCAAGGAGATCGCATTAGTGAAGGTAATCTGGAATGAGATGATTGGAGATGCAACGTGGGAGCTAGAAGACAAAATGAAGGAGCAACACCCATAATTATTCTAAGGTA
Organism: Ormosia semicastrata; assembly: GCA_029884595.1. NCBI lineage: Eukaryota > Viridiplantae > Streptophyta > Magnoliopsida > Fabales > Fabaceae > Ormosia > Ormosia semicastrata. Next base: position 77,239,827 of record JAQQTO010000061.1, read on the forward strand.
TGAAAATTTCGAGGACGAAATTTCTTTTTAGAAGGGGAGTGTTATAACACCCCGAAAATTATTTATTTTATCATTTATTATTATTTTATAATATTTATAAATTTTGGGAATTTTGTGGATTTTTTAAGAAATGTCGAATATTTTAATATATTTCTCATTTTATGCGAATATATTCCTCGTTTTGTGTGTACACTGACTAGAGTCAGTGTAACTGTAACACCCCTCGATTTAATAACCAATGCACAATCGTCATTATGTCACGGTCACTAAATGTCGGCGTGCTAACATTGTCAAACAACAAATTTACCATAATTATTAAACATTTCTCATATGAGGAAAATAGGAGCCACGAATGAGTAGTTACATATACAACCAGTTAAGTTATGAATTATAATATGTGCTCGAATTACAGCATGTAAGACTGGATAATCATCTTAAAACATACATATACCCAAAATACACTTTATATATGTAATGCAAAATAAAATATAAACTACCCATAATATATCTACGACTAAGGAGTTGGGCACTCCATCGTATCCCGAATGCGTGAGCCCATTCCGGGCTCACCGGTGTTGTGAGAAATACAAGATAAGGTCTTCAATCGCAGTCCTCTTCATTGTCAAAGTCAGATCCCCAGCATGTCACATACGCTTGTCGGTCCAGTCGACTCTATAGGTCTTGGTATCACCAGTGAACACAATTCGAACAAACCCAAAAGAGCTCCCTTCGCGACGGCATTACCGGATGCAGTAGGTCAAACCAATAAAATCCAAAGGAACCCAACCTCATTCCCACTTACAGTCTTTAACCAAAAATTGACATAGAGCAAGAAAAGTACAAGAAAGAGGTAAGACATCCTACCATCATTACCGGTCATAGCATCAAGAAACCAAACACAAGAAAGCGCCCACATAGCATTTATGACAAAGAATAATGGTAATAAACATTTAGTAGTGAGTTATAATCAACCAAACAGTTCCAGGCAGTCATATATATATAGATATATCAAAAATACAACAGTTCTAATTATAATAACAATGTATGCCAGATAATTCATGGACTCATTATGCACATGTGCCCTCGATAATCAAGATCCTACTTCATGGGAAATCCAAAGTACATCCGACTCGATCGTCAACCAGATGTTTCTCAAAGTACATCCGACTCAATCGTCAACCAGATGTTTCTCAAAGTACATTTCGTCGACCCAATGTCACAATGATAATGCACATTTAAATGCATATAGGTTCAATGCATGACTCAATCATGCTTCTCATACCAAACTAGGCCAATCCTATTTCAAATGCATATCATATCATTTAACAATGAAGTCTGATCCCATTCACGGATCCACGTAAAATCAATAGCGCATTTTAAGGATAATCACAATCTCATTCATAGTCATATTAGAAATCAATCATTAGATTCATTATGTGCCTCACCTGGTCACCTATACTCATGTTCTTCCCTGTTTATGAATCCTAATTAATTTTTGGTCATCCAATTCTTTATAATTAATATATCTTTTATTAGTCCAAAGGTTTTGAGTCCAGGAAGATACACGGTCGGAATCACCAATAGATTCACAAATTTAATTATTAGATGTTGGGTGATAAACAAAGACTTGTAAGTTCGACGGAGACATATATTTAGTGAAAAATCGAGGTCGCCATTCGACGAAAACAACATGGTAGCAGGATGAAAATAAATGAGGGACATTTTATAACAAAATTGGCAACAGATCATTTTACGTCGAGCGGGAGTTACGTCGAACGAAAGGACGAAGCGTCGAACCCTCCGAGAAGGTCAAAGCAAAAGCCTCAATTCGACGGGTATGGGTGTCGACATTGGAGAAAATCTCCCAAGCGTCGAACCGACGAAACACTCGTCGAAATCTCTAATTTCGACGGGTCTGAAGAAATTCATCTACTCGACAGGCATTGTCTCTCAAACTCGACGATTATTGACTTTGGGACAGTTTCTCCTAAGTGGCCAGGAACTCTATTCGACGGGTTTTGGTCGGAAGATCAATCTCGACGGGCATGATCGGGGTTCATACTCGATGGATTTTGACATTGTGTTTAGTGGTCAAAGATCTAAACTCGACGGATTTTCACATTGTGTTTGGTGGTCAGAAATCTAAACTCGACGGGTTTTGACATTCGACGGAAATGGTCAGAAGTCTAAACTCGACGGATTTTAACATTTTACTAAGTGATCAAGATATCAAATTCGACAGGTTTGGCCAGAAGTTCATACTCGACGGATTTTAACATTTTACTAAGTAATTAGGATATCAAATTCGACAGGTTTGGCCAGAAGTTCATACTCGACGAATTTTAACATTTTACTAAGTAATTAGGATATCAAATTCGACAGGTTTGGCCAGAAGTTCATACTCGACGGATTTTAACATTTTACTAAGTAATTAGGATATCAAATTCGACAGGTTTGGCCAGAGGTTCATACTCGACGGATTTGAACATTTTACTAAGTAATTAGGATATCAAATTCGACAGGTTTGGCCAGAGGTTCATACTCGACGGATTTGAACATTTTACTAAGTAATTAGGATATCAAATTCGACAGGTTTTCACATTCGACGTATTTTGGCCAGATTTCACACTATTACCAGTTTTCTCATTAAGTTTCCAAATTTCTTGGCCTACACCGTAACTATCCGAGAACCAGTCGGGACTCATTCCCTTCCTTATTCCACGTTCCAATACATCCAGATATATATATATATATATTCAAAACTCAAACAATCAAATAGCACAGATGCAATACAAAACAACATACAAAAGTAGAATGACCCTCAACACCAATCACAGACGTTCCTAAATGCTAAAATAGGTTGAGGAGGAGTGTCTTCCTCTTACCTTGGAGAAGCACAAAGAAAGGCTGCTCCTTTTTGGTCAGAAATCACGTTTTCAGTTTCCAGGAGATCCTTGAATATTCAAACTTACCAAAATCAAAATCAAGTGTTGAAATAGATACCCATGGTCATCGAAATGACAGTGGGTTATGAAAATGAGAAGAGATGATGAAAAAGCTAAGAGCTTTACCTTGAAGTTCTAGCCTTTAAATTTCAACAGTGGAGAAGATGAAGATGAAGAAAATGTAGGACCTTGGAGATGTTTTCCTCAGATATGGTGGTTCTCCAAACACGAAATGGTGCTAGGAGTGTGACGGTTTTGGAAGAACAAAACGGAGGTGTGGGTGGATGGTGTCGCTGCTGTGGGGTGAAAGAGAAGAGAGAAAGATGAGTGAATATTGATCTGCGTGAGGGAGAGTGACCAGCGTGAATGAGGAGAATAGGAGAGAAATGAATTAGACCCCTTAATTCAAACATGCTGCACAAAATAGGAGGAGAGAGAAATAATAAAATAACAGTTGGAAGAAGCTTCCTTGAGAAGTTTCGCACGCTCCTCGATAAAGTACATAGTAAGCTTGTCTCCTCAATCAAATACATTCGACAGATGATTTAATTACGCTGTTTAGAATTATTTTCCCAGTGAATAAAAGTTACGATTGATGAAAATAATATTTTATTATTCATCAGATGATTTTATGATACAGTGATTTTATTTATCAGATAAAATCTCGTAAAATGTAAACCTCATAAACTGTGTCCAGCCTCGGGTTTAGTAAGATCCCCCGTCGATGCTTCCATAGTCTAAAGTTTACCAGTCTCAGGGAAAATATTTCATTTTCCCGGCTCCGCTTAGCACACATGCAAAACGAGGAATATATTAAAATATTCAACATTTCTAGAAAATTCCACAAAGATCACCAAAAATCACAAATATTATGAAATGATTGTTTATAATGAAATAAGAAATTTTTGGGATGTTACAACACTCCCCTTCTAAAAAGGAATTTCGTCCTCAAAATTCGTCATATCTTAGAAGAAACGCGACTGTGTTTCTTTCATTTCGTCTCCTAGTTCTCGTGTTGTATCTTCAGTTGCATCAATCTAAATCACAGGCAATAAGGTTGCTTCCTTCCACTGAGCATCTTATATTAACGAGCAAAAATGCGTTGACGTCATAGGCCGATCAACAAAAGATTCTACGCTCCTTGAGTCTTCAGCCATCCAACAGCCAACTCCCTAAACAATTGTACACCGCTGAGTGGCTCTATCGAACTTACTCTTCTTGCTCACTGTAGTAGACAACTAAACGTATTTTCTTCCTAAGGCGTCCTCTACGACAGTCACCTCTTCTGATATTATACCAAAACAAAAATCAAAATCTTTTGGAACTTCTAATCATCGTTTCTGCCTTATATTCAACTCATTCTAATAAACCAAAATACCTTTGGCTCTTAAGATTACTATAGGCATTGAGAATTTCTCCTTGTAGAAAATGCCTCTAGACCTTCAATGCAACTACAAAGCTAATTCTGAGTTGGTGTAAGGTAATCCTTCTCATGTATTCTTGATTGTCGCTAAGCGTACATTACCATTCCTTCTATTCTGATCAAGCGCACGTTCTAAACTTTCAATGCGAAGCATCACTAGGTATCCCAAAAAGTTCATTGGGGTTGGGCAGAATCATCTTTGGCGAAGAAATCGAGTGTCTCTTCAATTCTTGAAAATCTTTCCTCGTATACATCAGTCCATACAAAACTTGACCCTCATACATGAGTTAGATGAGAAGTCTTGCCATTTTAAAGAATTCTACAGTGAGTCCCCCCGTACTATTCAGCTGATCCTTTAAAGTTACGAATCTGCAATACAGTCATTGATCTGTCCCATTGAAGAATTGCTCCAACTCGTGACGGATCGTCAATAGTTCCTTCTTTTAAAGATCACTTGACTCAAAAGTTAAACTGCCTCAAACCGAAATTCACACTTGAACAGCTTCTAGCGTAACTCCTCATTCTTCTTCTGAATTTGAAGAACAACATGACAATTCTGTCTCAATAGGGAAGAAAGGTATTGTTTGTGTAGTCGATGGTTACTACCGAAGTGTTCATTACTTGGAACGACATTACGAAATACCCGTGGTATTCACTACGTATTAGAGAAAGTTACCTTGGAAATATACCCTTCTCTCAAATGATCTTAATGATAGTTGAGAACCCAAAATGATCTTGGAGAAAGTAGCAGCGTCCTTCAATTGATTTGCCAAATCTTCTTTCCTTGATTCGAACAAATGTCTCATAGGGTAAGTTCTCACTTTATCGTGCTACGCTTAGCACATTGTTATGGTTCAGATTCGGGAACACATTTACTCAATCGAAGTATACTAGAAACGTTATGAAGGCTAGAAAGAAAAATAGGGAAGTTACTTGATTTACCACTGGGCCCGCCTAACGAAGAGTATGATATAGTCCAATAAAACTTAGGAGCGAGTTTCATGGATTTACATCTAGGAAATTTCTGTCTCAAGAAACACTAAGTTTCCGTTGAAACCGAATGACGAGACCCATTTTAAAAACGATCAATCTCTTTCCTGAGATCAAGCCTATTCATGAAGAAAGTAGGTGATTGAATTGGTAAAAAGGTTCCAATGTCTAACAACAATAGGATAGTTCTAAACAGACCTGTTGTAATGAAAGTAGTCTTACAAACGAGAATAGTATCATTCGGATCGAAAGGAAATAAATACACAGATAACTCAATTCCATAAACGAACTCTTAGAATTTCATTGGAATATTTCAACAGGATATGGTTGAAAGATAACCAATCCCTTTTGTTAACATTACATCTAATTTGTAAGAGAAGTAAACAAATCAGATCACCAAAAGATTCAGTCTTTAACAAGTCATTAGATAATTTAAACAACTTGGCTACCATCAACAAGTTCTTAGTAGCCAAAATAGAAATAACTTAGTCAAAAGATAACGAAGGTATGAATATCCCTATTGAATTCATACATTCATACGTCATAAAGAAACAGGTTACCCCGAATTATACAAGATATAATCACGGGGTCATCCACCGTAGTACAAGCTTCCTCGCTTAGGCCGTCGGTCTTGGACGTTTCCACTCCACTTGAGAAATTAACTCTCCTTTCTTCGTGAGATTGTGGAGTGCGTGCATCACCAACAAAAGGCTTCGTCTTTCGCAAAGTACAGTTCTTAGCCACATGTCCTAGCTCTCTACATTTGCAACAGATTACTCCTTCGATCGTACAATCCTTTGTTAAATGGTCCTTTCCACACTTAAAGCAGATTGCCCTTTTGATTGCAGATGGATGCTTTGTCTCATACAAAACACAATCTCTTGACACATGTCCCTGGTTTTACGCACTTGAAACGAATTCTTCCTTCGTCTTACAGTCCCTCGTGAAGTGGTCCTTTCCGCACTTCTTACACATTGACAATGGTACCACAGTTGGATTGGACTTACTACCACTCGTACCTCCTTCAGGCATTGGTTGTCGCTGTTGTCCCCTTGGTCGTAGTATATACGGTTTCTGCTTAAACTATTTGGCCTTCCCACGATTCCTCCTTTGGAACTTCGGTAATCCAGAGTTACCCCAAAGTCGACTTTCTTCCTTCAAATTCCTAACCTCAACTTCCAATTCCTGCTGTTGTGCGGCTTTCTGATCTTGGCGTGTAGTTACATTAACTATTCTTTGTATTTCTTCGGTTGCCTTAGTTGTGTCATCATTGTCACTCCCTGCGTTCACGCGCTTATATTTACCTCGAGTCATTGTCTTCCTTCAAGAACAAACAAGTCAAGTAATAAGGGAAAATCAAAAGCATTCATTCCAAACAATATTGTCTCTTTTCGGAACCCAAGCACAAAAGTCACATAACCCAATCAAGACAAACTCAAAAGACTATAACTTGAGCTCCTTCATTCTGCCTTCTACGGCGCGATCTCCAGTAAGTCTTTGACTCCTATGTAGCTCCTCGAACCAAACTTATGCCAGATACTCCTTTCCAAAGAGAATCGATTTTCGAAAACCTCTTGGACACCTCAGTCCACTAACCTTGCAAGTCTTAATTCAACTACCCTTTTTCTAACCCATAGGCTCAAACAATTCTAGAGGTAACACTACAAGGGTGTAAATGCAAACAAGTCCTAAGCAAGTTCAGTCATCTTAGTTGAGCTTCTTTCTAAAGAACTCCTATTACCTTAATATGCCAAGGTGAAGTCATAGTTTCCTGTAGTCACAGAACATTACACATTGAGTGGGCCAGTACTCAATGTCACGTAATTGTGCAACAGTAGCTACCAATACTCAACCTACGGCAAGTCATGCCTTCCTTTCCCAACATCTCAATCAAGAGACAAGGAAGTACACAACATACAAAAACTTCTAACATGTCTTAGCATAGTCAGTCCATACCCCGACTCAACAGGATGAACTGAGCTCTGATACCATAAAATGTAACACCCCTCGATTTAATAACCAATGCACAATCGTCATTATGTCATGGTCACTAAATGTCGGCGTGCTAACATTGTCAAACAACAAATTTACCATAATTATTAAACATTTCTCATATGAGGAAAATAGGAGCCACGAATGAGTAGTTACATATACAACCAGTTAAGTTATGAATTATAATATGTGCTCGAATTACAGCATGTAAGACTGGATAATCATCTTAAAACATACATATACCCAAAATACACTTTATATATGTAATGCAAAATAAAATATAAACTACCCATAATATATCTACGACTAAGGAGTTGGGCACTCCATCATATCCCGAATGCGTGAGGCCATTCCAGGCTCACCGGTGTTGTGAGAAATACAAGATAAGGTCTTCAATCGCGATCCTCTTCATTGTCAAAATCGATCCCCAAAGATGTCACATACGCTTGTCGGTCCGGTCGACTCTATAGGTCTTGGTATCACCAAGTGAACACAATTCGAACAAACCCAAAAGAGCTCCCTTCGCGACGGCATTACGGATGCGATGGAGGTCAAACCAATAAAATCCAAAGGAACCCAACCTCATTCCCACTTACGATCTTTAACCAAAAATTGACATAGAGCAAGAAAAGTACAAGAAAGAGGTAAGACATCCTACCATCATTACCGGTCATAGCATCAAGAAACCAAAGGCGAAAGCGCCCACATAGCATTTATGACAAAGAATAATGGTAATAAACATTTAGTAGCGATTATAATCAACCAAACAGTTCAGTGAGTCATATATATATAGATATATCAAAAATACAACAGTTCCAATTATAATAACAATGTATGCCAGATAATTCATGGACTCACTATGCACATGTGCCTTCAATAATCAAGATCCTACTTCATGGGAATAAATCTAAAGTACATCCGACTCGATCGTCAACCGGATGTTTTCAAAGTCATCAAGTACATCCGATGTTTCTCAAAGTACATCCGACTCAATCGTCAACGGATGTTTCTCAAAGTACATTTCGTCGACCCAATGTCACAATGATAATGCACATTTAAATGCATATAGGTTCAATGCATGACTCAATCATGCTTCTCATACCAAACTAGGCCAATCCTATTTCAAATGCATATCATATCATTTAACAATGAAGTCTGATCCCATTCACGGATCCACGTAAAATCAATAGCGCATTTTAAGGATAATCACAATCTCATTCATAGTCATATTAGAAATCAATCATTAGATTCATTATGTGCCTCACTGGTCACCTATACTCATGTTCTTCCCTCGTTTATGAATCCTAATTAATTTCTGGTCATCCAATTCTTTATAATTAATATATCTTTTATTAGTCCAAAGGTTTTGAGTCCAGGAAGATACACGGTCGGAATCACCAATAGATTCACAAATTTAATTATTAGATGTTGGGTGATAAACAGCACTTGTAAGTTCGACGGAGACATATATTTAGTGAAAAAGCGAAATTTGCCATTCGACGAAAACAACATGGTAGCAGGATGAAAATAAATGAGGGACATTTTATAACAAAATTGGCAACAGATCATTTTCTGTCGAACGGGAGTTCTGTCGAACGAAGGACAGAATTGTCGAACCCTCCAGAAGGTCAGCAAAAGCCTCAATTCGACGGGTGTGGGTGTCGACATTGGAGAAAATCTCCCAAGCGTCGAACCGACGAAACACTCGTCGAAATCTCTAATTTCGACGGGTCTGAAGAAATTCATCTACTCGACAGGCATTGTCTCTCAAACTCAACGATTATTGACTTTGGGACAGTTTCTCCTAAGTGGCCAGGAACTCTATTCGACGGGTTTTGGTCGGAAGATCAATCTCGACGGGCATGATCGGGGTTCATACTCGATGGATTTTGACATTGTGTTTAGTGGTCAAAGATCTAAACTCGACGGATTTTCACATTGTGTTTGGTGGTCAGAAATCTAAACTCGACGGGTTTTGACATTCGACGGAAATGGTCAGAAGTCTAAATTCGACGGATTTTAACATTTTACTAAGTGATCAAGATATCAAATTCGACAGGTTTGGCCAGAAGTTCATACTCGACGGATTTTAACATTTTACTAAGTAATTATGATATCAAATTCGACAGGTTTGGCCAGAAGTTCATACTCGACGGATTTTAACATTTTACTAAGTAATTAGGATATCAAATTTGACAGGTTTGGCCAGAGGTTCATACTCGACGGATTTGAACATTTTACTAAGTAATTAGGATATCAAATTCGACAGGTTTGGCGAGGTTCATACTCGACGGATTTGAACATTTTACTAAGTAATTAGGATATCAAATTCGAAAGGTTCATACTCGACGGATTTGAACATTTTACTAAGTAATTAGGTTCATACTGAGTTTGGCTGAGGTTCATACACGACGGATTTGAACATTTTACTAAGTAATTAGGATATCAAATTCGACAGGTTTGGCCAGAGGTTCATACTCAACGAATTTGAACATTTTACTAAGTAATTAGAATATCAAATTCGATAGGTTTTCACATTCGACGTATTTTGGCCAGATTTCACACTATTACCAGTTTTCTCATTAAGTTTCCAAATTTCTTGGCCTACACCGTAACTATCCGAGAACCAATCCGGACTCATTCCCTTCCTTATTCCACGTTCCAATACATCCAGATATATATATATATATTCAAAACTCAAACAATCAAATAGCACAGATGCAATACAAAACAACATACAAAAGTAGAATGACCCTCAACACCAATCACAGACATTCCTAAATGCTTAAATAGGTTGAGGAGGAGTGTCTTCCTCTTACCTTGGAGAAGCACATAGAAAGGCTGCTCCTTTTTGGTCAGAAATCACGTTTTCAGTTTCCAGGAGATCCTTGAACATTCAAACTTACCAAAATCAGAATCAAGTGTTGAAATAGATACCCATGGTCATCGAAATGACAGTGGGTTACGAAAATGAGAAGAGATGATGAAAAAGCTAAGAGCTTTACCTTGAAGTTCTAGCCTTTAAACTTCAACAGTGGAGAAGATGAAGATGAAGAAAATGTAGGACCTTGGAGATGTTTTCCTCAGATATGGTGGTTCTCCAAACACGAAATGGTGCTAGGAGTGTGACAGTTTTGGAAGAACAAAACGGAGGTGTGGGTGGATGGTGTTGCTGTTGTGGGGTGAAAGAGAAGAGAGAAAGATGAGTGAATAGTGATCTGCGTGAGGGAGAGTGACCAGCGTGAATGAGGAGAATGGGAGAGAAATGAATTAGACCCCTTAATTCAAACATGCTGCACAAAATAGGAGGAAAGAGAAATAATAAAATAACAGTTGGAAGAAGCTTCCTTGAGAAGTTTTGCACGTTCCTCGATAAAGTACATAGTAAGCTTGTCTCCTCAATCAAATACATTCGACAGATGATTTAATTACGCTGTTTAGAATTATTTTCCCAGTGAATAAAAGTTACGATTGATGAAAATAATATTTTATTATTCATCAGATGATTTTATGATACAGTGATTTTATTTATCAGATAAAATCTCGTAAAATGTAAACCTCATAAACTGTGTCCAGCCTCGGGTTTAGTAAGATCCCCCGTCGACGCTTCCACAGTCTAAAGTTTACCAGCCTCAGGGAAAATATTTCATTTTCCCGGCTCCGCTTAGCACACATGCAAAATGAGGAATATATTAAAATATTCAACGTTTCTAGAAAATTCCACAAAGATCACCAAAAATCACAAATATTATGAAATGATTGTTTATAATGAAATAAGAAATTTTCGGGATGTTACAGTAACACCCCAAAAATGATTTGTTTCATCATGAATAGTCATTTCCCAATATTCATGATTTATGGAGATTTTCCTAGAATTTTCTAGAAACGTTGAATATTTTAATATATTTCTCATTTTGTGTGCGCACTGAGCAAAGTCAGTCAAACGCTCTGGAAAATTGTTTATTTTGTGATGAATGGTCATTTTTCAATATTTGCAATTTTTAAGAATTTTTGTGAATTTTTCTGAAAACGTCGAATATTATACTATATTTCTCATTTTACGTGCGCCCTGAGCGGCGTCGGGATAACGAAATATTTTCCCTGAGGTTGGTAAACCTTGAACTGTTGACCTGTCGATAGGGGATCTTATTGAACCCGAGGCCGGGAATAATTTACGAGGTTTGCGTTTTCTAAGGTTTTATCTGATAAATAAAACTACTGTATCATAAAATTATCTGATGAATAATAAAATATTATTTTCATCAACTGTAAATTTTATTCATTGAGAAAATAATTCTAACAGTGTAATTAATCATCTTTCAGATGTATTTAATTAAGGAGATAAGCTTACTATGCACTTTATTGAGAATTGTGCAAAGCTTCTCAAGGAAGCTTCTTGGAAATTTCCTCCAAGCTTCCCAATGAAACTAACCAATTTACACTCTCTCTCCTCTCTCTCATAGCTCACGGCTACAGCACTTTGGGGGGGGGGAAATTGTGCTTCAATTCACTTAATTAAAACTACACAAGTTTTCAAAATTCAAAAGCTATTACGTTATTTCCTAGGCACTTTCTCTCTCTACCTTCTTCTTCTCCCTTTGAAATTTTTCTCTCCTCCTTCTCTCTAGACCCATTCGTCCAGCAGCCCATAATCCCCTCATCCATATCAAAATTTTCATCCAACCTTATTTTCTTAATCTTCTCCATCTCCTAAACACTTTTCTAGTTGGTGGTTCCTTGAAAATCCATCATTTTCACCATTTTCTCCAAGTTACAATGTTAATTCAAATGTATGCTTTACTTTTGTTTTGTTCTTTATTCCCAGGTATGTTTCGTTGCTACACTTTATTAAATGTTATTATAACAAAAAAAATAGTCACCATTTTATTTAAGTGGCTTTAATCAGGTAAAATTTAATCGTAATAAAAAAACCAGGTCTTAATATTATTATATTTATTTTTCGCATTATAATTGACAATGTGACATTCCCTCCCAAAAAGGGGCGTTACAATCTGCCTCTATTATTTCTACTTGATCATCTTCATTCCAAAGAATAAGCTTTTGATGAACCGTCGATGGTATTGCCTTGACAACATGTATCCAGTCTCTTCCTAGCAAAATATTGTAACTTGATTTCGTTGGAATAACCACAAACAACGTCGGCCTTACAATAGATCCGAGTTGTACCTTCAACATCACTACTCTGTCTGATGGGGAGGTTTTACCACTGAAGTCAGTGACATTCATGTTGGTCGATATCAAATCGGACTCATCTTTCCCAAGTTTCTTGAGCATTGCTATTAAGATCAAGTTGATAGCTGCCCCCCCCCCCCCGCCTATCAAAACTCTATTGGTGAGCTTTCCTTCTAATAGAGCCTTGATGTGTAACGGTCGTAGATGAGCCTTCTGCTTTTCTTTCGATTTCTTAAGTTGAGTTGTGTTGTCGAACACCGTTACCATGTTATCCTAAAAAAGAAACCAGTGATCATCCAAGTCATCCAGATCTTCTTCATTTTCCCTAGTGTATTCAATCTCGTGATATCCTTCAAATTTTGCAGGCAACACTGAAATTAAATTTACACTCATTGACTTTAGGAATTCTTCCTCATTAGACAGCTCTTCATCACTTCTATATCTTCCAATCTTGAAATAATATTCTGATGGCAAGTTACTTTCCATAGCCGTTAGAATGTCTTCCAAATTTTCATCTAAATTAATGTCCATGTTGAATTGCTCATCATCACCAAGGCCTAAAAGATCTTCTGGATCATTTAAGGCCTCAACAACTTCATCAGTCATTAAGTCCATATCTTGGTAATCAGGCTTTGCTAATCTTTTTCTTTCGTTATTTATGTCGAGCACTTTCTTCCTCCACTCAACATCTTGATCAGGATCCTCTAGGACTTTCCTGATTTCTTCTTTTGACTTGACCATTTCCTTATCTTTTTCAACTGGTAAATTATTTTTCCTTGCCTCTTCTTCTGCTGCTATCAATCCAATCGTCCATTTCCTCTTGGTTTTGTTTAAAATAGGCCTTTGGACTTGCTTACCCTTTTTTATCTCTTCCAACTTTTCTTGTCGAAGCTTATCATCCATGTCAAACTGACTAACTGCATTTGTTGTCGGCTTCTTTGGAAATGATCTCCCTGTATCTATGAATTCTTTTGTAACAATACTTTTCAACTTCCTACCCTCTTCATTCTGATTCTGATTTGGTACTAGCTTGTTTTCGACTACTAAATAACCTGTTTTTGTGGGCTGTTCCTTGATCACTAATCCTTCAACCATGTCCCTCTTCTTTTGTGATTGTCTTAATCTCTGCAGTCTCATTTTCATACTTTTCGACATTGGAAGAGACTTTGATGGCGCTGCTACATCCTGGCCAGTCATAGTTTTACCTTAATCGATTCTACCATTTTTATAATCTTTATTCCAAAAAGGTTGATCCTTTTGAAATTTATTCATCCTAGCAGCCACATTTCATCAAAAATATGTGTGACTTGCCATTGCAAAAATTTTTACCCACTTATCCATGACAACATTGGCAGGTGGCACTCTGGTCTTAACTGGCCCGACGTAACCTGTGCTTTCCACAGGCTCATGTGGTTCCATTAACCAATCATTCATGTTAGACCTAGGCGTATAGACTGGCATTAGCCTTGGAGCATAAAAAGGCTTTTGTGGTCTCCATGTTTTCTTGTTGAAAACCTTCTTCTTACCTTGTGGGATACTCAACTGTTCTTCAATAGCTTTCTTTGCAGCAACTTCATCAAAAACTGTATTACACCTTGGGCATAATCTTACCTTCCCCTTTTCTTTCTTTCTCTCAAGAAATGCTTTAAGAGATTCTTCTAGTTTCGGATAGATGTTGAGTGCATCCTCTGTGTCGACGTCAAACCCTTGTAAATTCCTTATGTTGGGCATCCCAACATTCAAAGGAACCTACTGATCAACACAAGATACTCCAGCCTGAAATGGATTTGTATCAACCTTCATATCCGCTTTAAACTTGTCGACAAACTTCAAATGCCCATCCATTATTGCTTTCTGGATTATGTCTCTGAAATGAACACAATCATTAGTAACATGACCGAAATTGTTATGAAACTTACAATATTTTCAATTTTTTATTTCATCAAGTTTTAACAACCTATGACCTTCCGACAACTTAATCTATTTTTCTTTTAATAACAATTCAAAGATTTTGTCGGCTTTTGTTACATCGAATGTATAAGTTTTTCTATTAACATAACTCATTTTCTCCTTATTTCTTGTAGGCTGTAGAGCTTGACAAACATAAGGAGGACCATTCTGAAGCTCAGCAATGTTAACTTTGAACTCATCATTGCTATCTTCAGTCTCATTGTTGGATTCGTCTAATTCGACAAATGCCACATTCTCTCTTTTAAGAAATCTTTTTTGCTTTTGAATCTTTTCAACTTTCAGTTGCTTTATTTGCCTAACCTTCTCACTTAATTGGGCAAGATCAACTAAATGTTGATTTACTAATTTCTTCCTTATGTAATAATCTAAGCCTCCTGCGGTAATCTTTACTATTTTAATTTCAAGTATAGGAGTAAAACATCTACTCCTCATTCGTCGAAGCCTAGCAAGATAGTCATCCACAGTTTCATTATACATTCTTTTGATATTGAAGAGATCTGTAAGTCCCACCTTCAAATCTCCTCTAAAGAATTGATCATGAAAACTTATTTCCAACTGAGCCCAAGAATGAACTGAGTTTGGTCTCAATGTCGAGAACCGAAAAAAAACATTTTTTGTAAGGGAAATTGGGAAGAATCTCATTTTAAGGCCTTCAATAGTGGCCAACTCCCTTATTTCTATCGTATACCATGTAATATGTTCGATGGTCGATTCCCCACTCTCTCCTGCAAACTTAGAAAGTTTAGGAATTTTAACTCCTTTGGGCAACTCCGCTTGTTGCACCCATTAAGAAAATGCTGAAACAAAATAGGGTTGGGTGGCATATCCAACATTAAACCCGAGCCTATTCAGCACTTGTTCCACTACTTGATTTACATTTCGTTCAGCCACTTGGTGCCCCCCAAGATTCTATCAAAACAATCTCATAGCTACATCATTTCTAGCCATTTGATCCTCATCACCTCGACGAAGCATATGGACATTACCATATTCCAAATGTGGATGATCATTTTGCCTAGGTTAATCTAAGTTTTGTTGATTTTGCCCCACATTTACCTGAGGTGTAACCATTTCTCTATTTACCCCAGGCTGGGTTCCTTGAGCATTTTCATTGGCCAATTCACCTATTCCCAATGCTTGATTTAGCCTTGCCATTTGCTGGGCTAATGCACTACAAGCATTATTTGTATTTTCCATGATTGGCATAAGCACAACACCCATTTGCTAAGTAAACATATGCACCATTTCATGGTTGCTTTCATCCATTTGTTATTAAAAGTTGGCCAAAGAATTCATAGTTGGCCTTGTTATACTTTGCGGATTATCTCTCGACATATTTGGGAAAATTAGTCCCAAATTCAATCTCTCCTGTCGAAAGAGAGTTAGATTACTTGTACCTGCAACCCCTATGTCTTGGCCATTAAAACTTGCTAAGGCTGAACTTATCTGTGGTTGGCCTTGTGAAGCCACTGATTGGCTGACAGTATTGGCCAAAGTGGAGCCAAGTCCCATTTGTGCCATCATAGGAGGCACACAATTAGGTGGCAACCTATATTGGGGCACAAACCTTGAATTTGAATTTATTATGCTTTGGTTACTTGGCTGACTCGGCAATGGATGAGTCATTCCAGGAAATACCTATTCTACTACTGGATTACTCCAGAGAACACCCGTTATTATAGCATCATCCACCAGAACAGTACTAGTGACGGTCGATGGTGGCACAGTAACGGCTGTCGAAGGTATATCCGATACCTGGCTACTTACATTACTCATGGTTTGCGTATTTTGAGAAGAGTAGATAAATCTTCCACTTCTTAAACACATAAAACCATTTCCTATGACACTATGAGTTACTCTAAACTCGTCCCACCGGGCGTGCCAATTTGTTTAAGTGGAATATTGGTCAATAGGTCAAAAGCAATTAACAAATAATTATTTATCAAACGAATATGGGTTCACAGTTATGTTGTAATCTCGCAGGTTTTGCAAATTAACTTAAAATAAAATAAGCTTTAATGCACATTTAAAGAAATAAACAAAAGTTCAGAAAGAAAAGCTTTGAAAAGTAAAGAAATAAAGAGACTGAACAAGAAGTTAAAATGTAAAAAATTAAAGGAAAGCAGTAAAAGAAAGCATATAAAAGTGCAACAAAATGTAAAGAAAATTAAAGAACAAGACTGAAACGTAAAGGAATTTAAAAGAAAATTGCATTAAATTAAATGACTTGAATTGAAAAGGGAAGGCATACTTGGATCAAAATCCATTAATCTGCTTAGGTGAGATTTTAGGATTATGTATCAGCAAATAACCTCCCTTTTTACATTATGAATGCTGAAATTTATAGACAAATTACAAAAATAACTGACATCCTAGGATTTTGACACATCCATGGCAGTTATGCCACTAAAATTTCCCCAATTTCCCAACAGAACCAACTTCTAACCATTTTAACATTCTTCGTTGGTTCAATCTCTTGGAAATACAACCCTTCTAGTAGATTAAACCACTTGTCCGATATCAATATCTAGTGGCTGCATTGGGTCTTCCAACCATTCAGCACTTTCGTCAGCTCAACACTTAGAAGATTCCTTCAACATCATCATCCAGGCGTCGAATAGCCAAATTGTTTCACTCCCAACACCAAGGAAGTAGAGTTATTAATTATAAAAGTTGAAACTTTGTAGACTATTAGATCAAATTAGTGGTTGCTCATTGATTTGTCATTATCTTGTTCTACAATATGATGTTGTGTTTCCTCACACATCATTTGCAAGGCTTTTGGGTTTGCTTGGAGCATCACATAAATAATATGCATTTGTGGTATGAATTTGTTGCTGTCTGAAGCAGCAATGGTGATTGCATATGGAGCAGTGGTTTACCTCTATGCATTGCGTTTGCCTGGAGTCGCGATGCGTCATGCCAGGGCATTGGTCATGGGAGAAATGCACCCTCGATAGTGGACAATATGGGCTATGGCTAATTTTTTTTATTGTATTATATTTGGTTGATACAAAAATTACCACATTCATGTGGTTTCGTAAAAGTCCCTTTCATACGATATAGCAGCGTTGGTTAATTATATAAGGATATGATTTAGGTACCGAAACCTCAACCGAAGTGAGGTGATTTCAATGATTTGTCGAATTGAGTGTTGCTATTTTTCCCATAAAATGATAAAATTCAGATTGTATCCAACCAAATATGAATCATGCTTTTGATTAATTCCTTTTTAGAGGTCAAAAGTTCAGTTAATTTAGCATTTCCTGCTATAAAAAGGTTTGTTATTGGAGCACTACTATTTGTTCTGAATCGGGTTATGAGCCCAAAGAACTAGAGCAACTTGACCCGCTAGGCTAGCACCTAAGTATACAGTGCGCATGAAGCATCCTAAACGCCAGGTTTAACGACAAGAACAAATCTTGATTGTATCCTATACAAATAGGAGAATAAGGACAAAGAAATAGCGGTTTTCATGACCCTATCCCCACGATCCTGTCTCCCACGATCGTGTTGCTACGATCCCAGATAACAACATTCGACAAGCATTGAATGCTCAGACACCATATACCCTAAATGCTCATATAAATACAGTAAGCAAAAAAGATAAGGTACGAGCTAATTCCCAAACCTCAATATACTTTCCTTGTGCACCTACTGACTTGAGCATCGAAGTACCTTTTGTAGGTACCCACTCCCTCACTCATTATTGTTGTGGCTGCATTATGGAAGAGCTCATCGTTTCATACTTATACAGGTAACCCTCAAAACCTAGTTGTGAACATTGGCGCCATCTGTGGGAATCGATAAATTTCTACTCTTAACACCACCTTAAGAACTCCCCCTACTACCACCACCATGGTGAACACAAAAAGGAGATAGGCATCAACCAACCAAAATCACACCACCGCTACGTGTAACCTTCCTTCTTCGAACCGTTACCGGTGTCAAATTTCGTAGCTCATCAACCAGTCATGGAATCAGTCGTAGCTTGCTTTGAACCCAGACAGGACAGGCAAGAGACTTCTTTCACTGGAGATGATCTCCCCCCTCCTTCCTTGAGGATTCCAGTGAGGCAATGCCTTGGCCCTTGGAGAGCACCTTCTTGGGATGTTGGGCAGCAGGTATTAATGCTGCAACACCTTGGTGACAGGGTGGAAAATGAAGTTCAGCCTCATCGGGGTATGACTGATCACTAGGAGTTGTCTAGAGCAAAATTACTCTCCTTGGTTAGTCTATTTAATAAGAGGATTCACCGTCAAGGTGAGAGAATCCATAACCTGGAGAGGGCTGCTAACTATGGCAACAAAGCGGAGAACCGTTCCCTAGTTAGGAACCATGAAAACAAAAGAGATCAATACTGGTGTGATGACCATTAATTAAAGAACTCTAAGATCATGGATTCTGGTCATCAGGATGAACCTATCCACACAAGAGAGTAGGATCACACGGTAAGGGACAAGGTGTCATAAAACCAACCCTTCTTTGACAAAACGATGGCTTATGAGATCCCAAAACGCTTCAAGTATCTTGCCAATATTGAAATTTACGATGGGACCATGGATCCTTAGGAACATGTGGGCACTTATGTGTCTGCACTCTTGTTTGTTAGTCGAGATGACTTTCTCATGTGTTGTGCTTTCCCATTGTCTCTAAAGAAAGCCACCTTGAGATGTTTTACCACCTTACCTTCGAAGTATGTGGATAACTAGGGATACCTATCCTCAAGGTTTTTGTTGTACTTCACCACCAGTAAAATGCAACCTAAATCTATTTCATGCCTAGGCATGATGTGTGACTGGGATGAGAGACTTGGACTATTCTAGGATGGAGAATCCTAGTTATCATGGACTATCCAATATCATGGACAGTTCACGCATGATAGGAATAAAAGACTCTCCAAGACTTTATATCCTAGTTCAACAAGGAAATCATAAATGTGCATGACTGGGATGAGAGACTCAGATTGTTCTACATCAAGGAAGGACTTCGTTCGAGACAATTCTCTTTCACATTGGCAAAAAAAAAGCCCAAGACCATGGATGAGTTCCAAGACAACACCGATATATATATATCAACACCAAAGATATTCTCTGAGCCAAGAAGCATCTCGACAATATGCTAAGCCGAGGTCTGGGGAGCAACCAAATCAATAGGGGAAGAATCCAAGGTCACCTCTTGAGGGGAAGTATGACAATTATACTCCCCTCAAAGCACCACGGGTCCAGATCTACTAGGAAGCCATGAACATATAGCTCTGGGATGTACTTAGGCCTCCCCCCTAAAGAAACTTACTCGGAAAGACATATCCATGTACTATGAATGGCACGATGGTCCTGGCTACAACATGGAGGACTATTCTAACCTCCGAGATACCATTGAGTCCCTTATCCGGGATGGCCATTTGGGCCAATATGTTCAGAAGGCCTAGAATAACCAGAGGAGGGGTCACTACAAAAAATAGAGTTATAGCCCTCGGAGTCTCTCTCCTACCTATCAGAGAAGACGTTCTCCGATGAGAATGACAACCTCAGCCCACGCTCACCTCAGGATAATGTCTATGATCAAGATAGAACGCAGCTGTGGGACAACAACCAGGAGTAACTTGCACAATCATGTAATACCTTGTAATCGTTATTTTTGTTGTGTAATGAATATCCTTTTATATCAGTAAATTACCACTTCTTCATGACTGTTGTCTTATCTCAAAGCTAGTATCTCATATGCGACCTTCAGTCCACAGGTACTCTGGCTTATCAACATCTACAACCAGTATCTCAGTAGTGACCTCGAGTCCCCGGATACATAGGTCTCTCGCAACCCACAAGGTCACCACACCTTGGTGAAGTATGAGGAATACAAGGTCCGAAAGGGTCAGCTATTCCAACATTTTTATATGACGACCAAACTAGGGAATCCACTTGAACATCCTTCAAGGTCAAGCAGAGCATTCAAGGGTTTTCACCCATACCCATTTGAGCTAGACCTTAACCCATAAACCCACTATAGTTTACAAAAGTTAAGCGTATTTTTACCTGGCGGCCAGACAGGGGAATCCACTTGAACACCCACTGGGGTCAAGCAGCATATTACAGGGTTTTCACCTGTACCCTTATAGCCTAACCTTAACCCATACACTCACCATAGTTTACAGAGATTAAGTGTAATCGACCGTAGCTCGAGATCACGAACCCCACACCCAGAGGCTTCTATGTCACATGCATTAAACGAACCCAATCACCGAGATTCAAGCTTCGGACTGATCTTGGTTGGGCAAAATGAGCATTCATCAATTTGACAAAACAGCTACCAAGGTCGAGCATTAGACCCATCCTAGTTATTTATATACCAAGATCAAGTGTCAAACCCACCTCTGTAAACGTGACATAGTCATCGAGATCGAGCATTGGACTTATCTCGGTAAAGGAAACATACAATAGAAAGCAAAATATCCAAAGATCAAGTTTATTATTATTCATATTCCATACATCATCAGTTTATAAGAAGAGCCTATAAACAGCTCTAGTGCAAAAATTACCCTTTTGAAGGAATTTAAGAAGGAAACCTAGTCAGTTAATGATGATGGTCAAGCACCAACCATGATCGCCTCAACGAATCCTCAAAGTGCAAGCAAACAACCACCTCTTGCTTGATCAGAGTAAAGATAGGTCTCATGACCCTACATTTCCTAACCACCCCTGCTGCATACCCACGGTAGGGTAGTAATCAGGGGAGCAAAGGAAGAAGGCAGTGCAACCTATCTATGCCTCACAGGAACTACATATAGAAGCTCAAGCATTTCTATTGGAAGTGGGACCTTACTCCACTGCTACACATGCCTAGAAGAGAAGGACTTTTGCTGCTAAGAGAAAGGTTGACCAAGCTGCATTGGGTAGGTACTTGATCCTTATTGGACCATTACGCCTAGAAAGAAAGGCCTCAACCAAAGGAATATGTCGGGGACAGAAGAAACACCTTCGAGAATTTAGGGAAAAATTGGAAGATGGTCTCAAAAGGGGGCATGGCCCTCCATACACTCACAAGAAGTAGAAAAAGAACCATTCTTTGTAAAAGACCCAATTTCAACTACAACTAAAAAATGAAAGAAATAGGTGACAACCCTACTGCAAACATTCCCTATTTATAGAGTAGCTAATGTATTCTACTTGGCTCCCAAAAAGGTGAACTGGCTGCATGTTCGAATGAATGTTTAATTGCTCCTCACCTATAATTAGACTCCAAGGTAGTGGGCAGTTGGGAAACTAAGCGAAAAATTGCTATAGCCATTAAAGCAGTCTTAATTCCTAATAAATTTAAAGTAATGGTTCCCCAAGCAAGCATAGAATGCTACAAGTTACAAAGCAAAGTCTGTTAAAAGGACACCAAATTTAGAGCCTTTCCACTGAGAACGAGCGTTGGACCCATCTCGATGAGTTATGCTAGTAAAATTGCTTACATGTAAAGTCAACACCGCGATAAGCGTCAAACCCATCTCGATGTTGCAAAGGCAAAAATTCAACAAGCATAAAAGGTGATACAAAATTGAGCATTGGACTCATCTTGGCAAAAGTGTAGACATCATTGAAAAAGAACAAGTATTAGAAAGATAAAATGCTCAGGGCCAGGACTTATCCAAATAGATAAATAAAACCCCACACAAAAGGCAAAAAAAATAAAAACTTGGACATCAGAAAATAAGGCTTTAACCATCTGAAGTCTCCAGCGCCTACACCCCCTTGGTTTGAGCCACCTCAGACTGCATAACGCCGGCTGCAACCACACTAGCCCCTTCTTGCCCAACCTCTAGTGTCGCTTCCATCCTTTCCCTAACCTCCACCTGTGAACACCCAATTTTGTCCAAGGCATTTTGTTAAAAAAAGAAATAAAGAAATAAAAAAAGAAAAAAATATAAAATGATCCAATTTTTCGGTAGAAAACCCATAACCTGGCCCATTATTCATCTCATAACCCATATGCCATTAAAATTATCCTAAACAAACCCTAGCAATCGTCATTAAACTCATCCTAAATAAACTCATCCTAAACAAACTTATCCTAAATCTTATCACCATCACTCTCCAAATCCTAATTTTTTTCTATAAATACCCATCACCTACGCACTTTTGACATACACACTTTTTCCCACAGCTAACACCCTAGCAATCCTTGTTCATTCTTTTCACCATCACCCATACAGCCACCACTCCATCACCTTCAACAGCACCACGACCTATCATCACCAAGACCATCCCGCCACTAAAACCACTATGAAACATGTGATTCACATTGACTCAAGAAATGGTTTTGATGATAACAAAGCAAAGAAAGGAAGGCAAATGCACAAGACAATCCCAAAGAGCATCAAGTCTAGAATATAGGCTTTAGAACTTGTGTAAAGGTAGTTAAAGGATTCACAATATGCTCATAAAATGTTTTCTTACTCAAATCAAATACGTTTTACAAAATAAGGATTTACATCTGTTAAGATAGTTTTTAAGATTAGGCAAAATGTTTTTGAAATCGTCTTTGAAATCTATCTTGAGAAAACCTTTCACAGAAGCCAATTTGTTAAATTCCTAACCGATTAGGATATGGCCCTAGCCGATTATTTGCTTTCACAGAAGCCAATTTGTTAATTCCTAACCGATTAGGATATGGCCCTAACCGATTATTTGTTTTCACAGAAGCCAATTTTGTTAGATTCCTAACCGATTAGGATATGGCCCTAACTAATTATTTGCTTTCACAAAAGTCAAATTGCTAAGTTCCTAACCAATTAGGAAATGCTCTTAACTAATTATTCTATTTCACAGAAGCCAAAATCTAAAGGCCCAAACTGATTATCAATCACTTGTAATCGATTAGGAGATGTATTTGGAGTCAATTCTTGACTCCTAACTGATTAGGACAAAGTCCTAATCAGTTATTTGGGCAACCAAAACTTACGTTCAATGGCTATATTAAAGAGCATTTAATGCTCTCAACTACCCCAACGACTATTGTTTGCCCTTAGCTATAAATCTAAAGTGTTGGGCATTTGTGAATGGTTAGAAAAACTAAGAGAAACATTCTGAAAACCATTTTTCTAAGCATTGAACACTAGCTTTTGACTTCCCTTTGATCATACTTTATTTTGAGCTTAGAACATGTGAATCTTTAATATCCATAAGCTTTAATTTCTATTATCCACTCTAAAGAGAGAGTTTCATTTCTTTTATATCTTGTTCAATCTGTAAAAGAGGGTGAGACATCCCTCAAAGCTTTGTAAGGGTGAGGCATCCCTTGTTTGAAAAGGCTTAAGTTACAAAGGGTGAGGTATCCCAAGGTGGTGTTGAGTGCTCCAATTTGTAAAGGTTACAAGCACCTAATTCAAGCTTAGAATTTAGTGAAAAATCTCAAGTGATTGCTTGAGGACTGGGCGTAAACCACAAGTGGATTGGTGGCTGAACCAGGATAAAACTTAGTGTTTGATTTCTCTAAACTTTACTCTTGACTTTGAGCACTGTTTTATTACTTTAACTAAATTTTATCTCTTTTGGTTAATTCATTTAAGAGTGAAAAACTTATATATCCTCTATCCATTCATCTCTAACAAACAATAGCTTCAACGAAAATAAGAATTCATGTATTTTGCAAAAGATTTGTGAACTTATTTTTTATACTCAATTCACGCCCCCTCTTGAGTATTGAGGCCACTTGGTAACAAGTGGTATCAGAGTTAGACT
Source organism: Ormosia semicastrata (assembly GCA_029884595.1). NCBI lineage: Eukaryota > Viridiplantae > Streptophyta > Magnoliopsida > Fabales > Fabaceae > Ormosia > Ormosia semicastrata. Next base: position 77,264,066 of record JAQQTO010000061.1, read on the forward strand.
CTTGTGTAAAGAGCTTAGCAGCTTCAAGAGAAGTGATGGCTTTAAATGATTTTTCTAACGAAGGTTCTTCTATTAATCAACCTCCCTATTTCAATGGTGATGGTTATGCCTATTGGAAAGAATGAATGAAAATTTTTATTGAAACTATTGATATTGATGTGTGGGATACCATTGAAAATAGCACATTTGTTCTCACACGCATAGTAGATGATGTAAGAATTAACACACCTAGAAGTGAATGGATGGATGAAGATAAAAAAGAAGGTTCAATACAATTTGAGAGCCAAGAACATCATTACCACATCCTTGGGGTATGATGAATTCTTTAGGGTGTCAAATTGTAAAACCGCCCAAGAAATGTGACATACCTTACAAGTAACTCATGAGGGCACAAGTGAAGTAAAAAGATCCAGAATAAAATCTCTTACTCATGAATATGAATTGTTTAGAATGAATCAGGAGAAAGCATTCAAGAGATGCAAAAAAGATTTACACATATTATAAATCATCTTGCTTCATTAGGAAAAAAATTTCCTAATGAGGATCTTATTAACAAAGTCTTGAGGTGTTTGAGTAGGAATTGGCAACCCAAGGTGATGGTTATTGCGGAATCAAGAAACTTATCAACAATGACCTTGGCCACCTTATTCGTGAAGCTTCAAGAGCATGAAGTGGAGCTAAATAGCCTCAATGAAAGTGAAGAACATGATAAGAAGAAGAGGATTGCCCTCAAAGCCACTTTTTCCACAATTGAAGATGAAGATGGCATTGGAAGTCTTGAAATGAATGAAGAAAATTTCAAACTACTTGTAAAGAAGTTTAGAAGATTTCTCAAGAAGAAAGGAAGTCAAAGAAGACCATCGTTTTCTTCTAAGAAGACATATCAAAAGGGAAAATGAGTTTCATCTACTCTAACTTGCTATGAATGTGGAAAGAATGGATATATGAAGATGGAGTGTCCGGTTTATCAAAAGAAGATTGAGAAATTTGAAAAGAGACCTTCCAAGGAAAGAAAAGGAAGGAGAGCATACATTGCTTAGGAAGACAACGATATGGATTCCACCAATGATTCAGAAAATGAGGAAGCTCACCTTTGCCTCATAGTAAAAAAACAAGGAGAAGAAAGTGAAGAGAGTGATACCAAGGTAACATCTTCTAACTTAGATTCTTCACCTTCTTATAATGAATTACAAGATGCTTTTCAAGAATTGCATGATGAATCTATGAGGCTCACAAAAATGGTTCTATCTTCTAACAAAACAATCTCCTTATTAGTAAATAAAGCTTCTATTTTAAACAAGGAGATTAATGAGCTTAAGAATGAAAATGAGACCTTAGGACTTATTGATGCTAACTCATTGTGCATGACTTGCTCCTCACATGATAACACATCCATACTCTTACCTTGCTCATCATGCAAATCATTTGAAAAAGAAATTGAAGATTTAAACAACACTCTTGCAAAATTTACCTTTAAAAGCGACAACTTGAATGTGTTATTAGGAAAATAAAAATGTGTTTTCCAAAAAGCTGGTTTGGGGCATAATCCCAATAACTAACAAAAATCTTACAAAAATTTCTTTGTTTCTACAAATGCTTCAAGTAGTCCCTTTATCAAATGTAATATTAAAAAGAACATAAACACTAAGATTGAAACTAAAAGGGTTTGGGTTCCTAAGGGCACCTTGCCTAACTCTAACACACAAGGACCTAAGATAATTTGGGTACCAAAGGTTAAAATTTGAATGTGTGTTGCAGGTGTGCTTGAAGACCAAAAGCTCAAGTTGGTATCTTGATAGTGGTTGCTCCAAGCACATGACCGGTGATGACTCCAAGTTTTCCTTCCTTGTCCCTAAGAAGAGTGGCCACGTGACATATGGTGACAACAATAAATGGAAGATCCTTGGAGTTGGTAAAGTTGGTAAGAACCCTTCTTCATCTATTGATAATGTTTTACTTGTTGAATGACTCAAACATAACTTGCTTATCATTAGTCAACTATGTGATAAGGGGAATAGAGTAATATTTGATTCTAATTGTTGCATAATTGAGGGGAAAGATGGTAAGCATGTTAAGTTTGTTAGTTATAGGGTCAATAATATATATATGATTAGCATTGATAACATTTCTTCAAATGATGCTAAATGCTTTATGAGTAAAGAAAATGATTCATGGTTATGGCATAGAAGAATTGCTCACATTCACATGGATCACTTAAACAAATTGGTTTCTAAAGAACTAGTAATTGGTCTTCCAAAGCTCATATTTGAAAAAGATAAACTTTGTGATGCATGTCAAAAGGAAAAACAAGTAAAGGTCTCTTTTAAAGCTAAAAATGTGGTTTCAACTTCTATACCTTTACAACTTTTATACATGGATCTTTTTTGTCCATCTAGAACTATGAGCTTTAGTAGAAATTATTTTGCATTAGTGATTGTGGATGATTTTTCTAGGTTTGCATGGATATTATTCTTGTCTCACAAGAATGATGCTTTTCAGTCATTCAAAAAACTTGCTAAAGTTATCTAAAACGAAAAAGATTTTTGTATTGTATTGCATCCATAAGAAGTGACCATGGTGGTGAATTTGAAAATCATGAATTTGAAACCTTTTGTGATAAACATGACATTGAGCATAATTTTTCTGCCCCTAGAACACCACAATAAAATGGTGTTATAGAAAGGAAAAATCGATCTTTAAAAGAAATAGAAAAAACTATACTCAATGAGAGCAACCTTCCTAAGTATTTTTGGGTGGATGCGGTTAACACCGCTTGTTATGTTAGAATAGGACCCTAATAAAGCCAATTTTAAAGAAAACCTCCTATGAATTGTACAAAGGAAGGAAGCCAGATATTTCACACTTTTTTGTCTTTGCATGTAAATGCTTTGTTTTAAATAATGGAAAGGATAACTTAGGGAAGTTTGATGCAAAATTTGATGAGGGGATTGTTCGCTCTTTTGCTTACCGTAAGTGCACGGATCGCACTTGTATTATAGCAAGGAGTCAGATATCGTTCCCACAAGGACTACGTATTTCATATAAGAGCCAAGTATTAACCAATAGTCTAATTAATGCTATCCAAAAGCATCAAATTTATAAAAGAATGTTTAAAGAAATATAGAAACTGTAAACAATTAATCTAAGATAAATAGATAAATAGAGAAATAAGAAATTCTTTTTCATTTCCTATTTCAACTAATGACATGTAATCCTTACAAGCAACATCAATGATTTGTTAAGTTAGCTTGAGAATCTGATTTAGTTAAAAGTCTATGTCAAGGTCAATTAACCCTGGTTTCATTTACCCAGCTCATTAAGTTTTCTTGAGAACCAGTGCAAACTTTACTCATTAATGATCTATTCTCAATCACACACTATGCATGGCCAATAAGTATATGTCTATCCTATTAACGAATCATCTCATCTAAGCCAATTGAATGAAATAGAACATGTATCAACCATACATATGATCTAAAATCCAAAGTCCTATGTCTAGATTCATTAGATTCCATCAAATCAATCAAAAGTTGATCAAAACCTCAAAAGCATTAAGATTCATATGATTGAAAATAACAAAACTTCAATATATACTCAAAAGATTACAAAATCATCAATATCCATAGGAGACTACTAAGAAAATCCTACATACAGCCTAGCTAGGCATGAAACACGAAAATATAAACATATAAATCATGTTCATGAAGCATTAAAGAGAGGAAAGAAGAAAGGAAAAGAAGGAAGCTCATTAGATGTCATCTTCTAAGCTTGATTCACCCTCCATATGAAGGATGGCCTCCAACCTTAGCCTTTTCTACTTTCTCTAGGTCTAAAAACCCAAAACCAGCAGCTACTCTCCAAAAATGATGAAAAACTCTCATAGAAAATGAATACAAAAGTATTTATAGGTTGAATAAAATAAGGCAATGCCGCGGTGTCCAACACATCACGTCGTGGCGTGTGTGTAATTAGGTCACAGGGGCTTGGGCTGTCCACTCTCAATGCCGTGACCCTTTACCTCAGGTTTTAGTACTGAAGCAAGGTAATGCCGCAACATTATCATGCCCACGTCACAGTGTTGAGTGCTGATCTTTATTTTTGGCTTCTTCTTAGGCTTCCTGGTCCAAAGCTACTTCAAATTCTTTATTTTCTTGCTTTATTTGAGACCTGCCTATGTAAGAGAACTTGTCAATTCAATAACTCATACAAATGTACTAAATTTATCAAAGTTTTGAAAGTATTTGCTCATGATTACAATGGAAGCCATCAGAATAAAATCAGATATAAATGATGCTAAAATCTTCCATTCATGCTTACGAACAAGGACTAATCATGCCATGAAGAATAGATTTAGGGCACAAATAACTACATTCTATGAAGTTATCATACCCCCAAACCTAGATTTTTGCTAGTCCTTGAGCAAAACAAAGTACATTCACAAAGATCAACATTATCAACTAACATTCAGCTATTTTTAACATTCCACTTTCACCCAACTCAGGCTAGTGTATGATGATTGCATAAACCTCAAAGAATACATATACCTCACAATCAGTTTCACACATACATAATCCTCATCATACTAACATTCATAGCTTCCTTTCATACAAGATATTCTTCCCAAAATCATGCAAGGAAAACCTCTTGCATTTAATTCTTATTCACACAGATGAGGTTATGAACATACATCTGAACATAATTCACAAAATTCACAAGATTGTAATACAACTCTCTCTCCACTAATGTAAATCATGCAAGATTGAAGATCAAAAAGGTCTTTATTAGCTTATAATGTCAGGCCAAGGGTAATGGGTAACAGAATAAAAGGATAAGATCAAACACAAACATTGAGAAACATAAATATGATATTCCAATTCATGAGCCAATAATGACATTAGCAGTGTATTATACAATGAATATAGAAAACTCACCAGAACCATTTTCGATGTTTTTCGAACTTTACTTTACTTATGCTTTACTTTTGCTTCTCTTTTCTTTTGATTTTCATTCATATTTCATTCATCATTTTTTTTCTTTTCTTTTGTGAAGCAATAATTTTTTTCTTTAATTGCATCTAGTTCCTTCAGGCTTATTTTGTATTGAATCATTCGTACCCCTAATCATAGGACTCACTTCAAAAGAATAACATATATCATGCACTCAACAAACAAAGAAGGTAGGAAGAAAATGTAATGTTTTCACATGCATTGAAATGGTTAACAGGTTAACGAACACAATGGTGGTGAAAAATAAATAAGGCCAAACAGTATAAGGCTTCAAAATGGGACCCAGGGATATCATCATATCAGGGTAAGCTTTTTAAGGCTTAATCGGTCCAAACAATGCCCTAATCATTTCCTCAATCATGCATAACTTAGGATTTCACCTCAAGAGAGTTGCCAAACAATTTCTAGGATAATTGAATTTTCCACATGTATCATCCATAAACTTTCTTTAAGTAAACATTCTTATTCTTTCTAAAGTTCAAAAAGCATGCAATTGGGAAACTCACCATGCATAAAAAGAAACTAGAATGCTTCAGCATGCGCCAAAGATTGCATATGGATTCACAGAAAAATGTAGGTCATTTGCATCTATATCTATCATAGGACAATCATTCACACTAGTTTTTTTTTTTTACATTATAACACACAATGTGAAAGGGAACGACAATTGTATCTTGAATGGATTTTTCATCAAATTTTTCAAGATAATTGCTCCTATGATTATTATTTAAGCTAAAATACTAAAACAGGTACATACACTACAAAAAGTATAAAACTAACAAACATGCATAATACCAAAACATATGCACATAAACATAATAGTCTGAAAATATAATAATGCTGCATATATAGTCAAAACATAAAGTTAAAGACACCCCCCCAAACCTGAGGGAAACAGTGTCCTTACTGTACAAAAGATACATACACATACACACATATATATATATAAATACAATGAAAGAAAATGAAAAGCCTGATAGAAATAGCTAGATAAGTGGATCATCATTGTCAAGGCCCTCAAAATCAGCATCATAATCATCTCCACCATCGCTGCTATCAACATCGTCCTCAGCATGTGCAGCATGGGCACCAGAAGGGCTAGCCTAGGAAGGTCCAGCAACAGTAGTGGGCGGGAAATGTGGGACTGGATAGTCCTCCATCGGCAGTTCGAGATGCTCCACCATCCAACGCTGGGTCTGCATTGTGTAAACAAACATGGCCTCCATATAGACAAGCCTAGCCTCCGTCCTGGCATGCCAATCTGTGTCATCTGTAGGTGTGGCCTGGGGCTCAGGAACTGCGGTTCTAGGTGCTACTGTGCTAGATGCTAGTGCTACTCAAGGCTCTCTACGAGCCTGCCTCTGATAAGCGGGTGCAGGTGCTGCTGGTCCTCTCAACCTCACAATGAAATACTCATTGAGAAGTTATTTTACATCAGTCTTCTCTTCATGAGGTCCAGTCTGAATAGCCTGCCTCTGGCATAATGCAAGAATGAGTGAAGGAACAAATAAGCTCCTGGCCTCCCTCGTTGCTCTGAGAAGCTGGTCATGTATAATCTGAGCAACATCTATAGATCGGTGCTCTAAAATAACATATATAAGAATCGCCCGATCCCTGGTCACTTCTGATAAGTTGTTTGACGGGAGGATCCTGGTGGATATAAAATGGTACCAGGCCTTTGTCTTAGGCATCAAATAACTTTTGGGAAAGTAACGAGGCCTGTTCATCTGGATGCTTATCGTCCACTGAACCAGCGGACACTCGACAGTGCAAATTCAAGCAGTCACCAAGCTAAGATCAATCCCCTCCTCAGGCTCCTAACGAAAGAAATCTGTATACTCACATAGAAGAGGCGGAGGCTGCAATTTCAGCACTACTCGGAGATCCTCCACAAAATAGGGAACCTGGTGTCCCCGTACTATGACAGTAGTAGCGCCTGGTGCGACAAAGGCTAAGTTCGCATAGAATTCGTGAACTAATGGCAGTACTACTATCTCATGATGTTTAGCAAAATGGCTCCATCCCAGCAGACGGATGGTCATCTTGATATCATCATGGATGCTATCTGAAAAGGAAAATCCGCAGTCCACGATCACTATTTTACTAACCAGAACTGCATATTTCTGCTCGGCCACGGATGATACAAACCTCCTCTAATCAAATTGTGGAGGAGAAGATGGCTCCCTATTATGCTGACTGCTTGATCCCCTCTAGTGTTTGTGAGCCATTAGACTTGAAAAAGAATTACAAACTGTTAATATTGATTAGACAAAAATAAATGAAAAATATTTACAAAACAGAGCAATTCTAGAAATTTTGGGTCCCAACACCGCGACATGCAACAAAACATTGCGGCATTGAATGTAACGTCGCGACATTCAACCTGTTCATACCAACGCCACAGCACCGCGATGCGCAACCCTAATTTTTCTAGGTACGCAAGAAACAGCACGTATAATCCAACACAGCATGCAAATCAGGCACTCTATAATTCTAAAACGAACTAAAACTTAAAGCAAAACAACTAATTAACACAAAACAAACATGACTAATCAAACAGAAATAGGAAAAAAGTAAAACCAAAGAAAATAAATAATAATATTGACAAAAATAAAGAAAATATAAGAGAAACATACCTTGTGCTGGTATGAATTGAAGAATACGCAAGGGAGAAAATGAGAGAGAAACAGAAAGGTGAAGAGAGAATAAGAGAGAAATGAGGAATAAAAAAGAGAGAAAATTGGGGAATGGGGACATGCGCGAAATGTCACAGCACTTAACCCTGAATGCAACGGTTTTGTCATAATGATGTCGTGGCGCGCACTAAGTCCCACTAGTTTTAAAATTTAAATTAATTACTAATTACTATTTAATTATTTTTACTTTTAACTTTTTTTTTATTGACACACAAGGCCGCGGCCTTAGGGTCTGTACAGCCGCGACCCTACACTCACTGAATTTTGGCCAAAACTAGGTAACGCCGCGACGTTTTGTAGGCTGACGCTGCGGCATTAGGAGCCTAATTGTAGAATTCTGCAGCAAACTCATTTCAGCCGTGAGTTTTACTCAAATGTGGCCTCCAACACTTGCAAAACTTACTTACAAGGTTAATTCACATAATATAATGCATAAATATACAAAAACATAAAAATCAAGATATTTACATATTTAAGATATAAAATGAAAATTTTGGGTTCCCTCCCAAAAAGGACCTAATTTATAGTCGCGGCAGGACTTGTCTGTTGTTCCAAATGCATTTCTATAAGGGAGGAGGATCTTCCTCCTGATTTATAAAATTAGTTTGATGCATTTGGAATGGCAATACTTTCAGCTCCAAGTTTAGAGCTTTAGGTGCATCAAATAAATTTACCACCGTAACAGATTTGAGCTGGTCTATTTCACCTTCAAAAATGACTTGATTTTCTCCATGAGCACAGGCTTCACTTACACCCCCTTCCATGGATGTTATCCCATCAATTATGCTTACCATTGTATAATCTTCTTGATCTTGAGGGCCATGTAGTGCATTGAAAATGTTGAAATTTACCTCTTGATCCTGAACCCTCATGGCGAGTTCACACTTCTCCAAATTAATCTCAGCTCTTCCTGTTGCAAGGAATGGCCTGCCAAAAATCAACGGGACTTTGCTATCCTCCTTCATATCAAGTATGACAAAATCCGCACAGAAGATAAACTTATCCACTTTTACCAATACATCCTCAATAACCCATTTTGGATAAGTAAGGGATCGATCCGCCAACTGTAGTGTAATTGAAGTAGGTGAAACTTCCCCCAAACCTAATCTTTGGTAAATAGAATAGGGCATGAGATTGATGCTGGCTCCTAAATCACACAATGTATAGCCAGTGAACTTCTCACTAATTATGCAAGGTATGGTAAAGCTTCCGGGATCTTTGAGCTTAGGAGGAAGTCTGTTAAGCAGAATTGCACTGCATTTCTCCGTCAGGGCAACTATTTCATAATCACCAAGCTTTCTCTTCTTTGATAGAATTTCTTTCATGAATTTAACATAGCTTGGCATTTGTTCTAAAGCTTTTGCGAATGAGATGTTGATATGCAACTTTTTGAACACTTCCAAGAATTTCTGGAATTGGTGCTCAAGCTTTTCGCTCACTTGCCTATTGGGGAAAGGTAAAGGGTGGACATAAGGCTTGAACTCCTTCTTCTTCTCCTCACCATTCCTATTGGCAATATCTTGAGTTTGCCAGACATTTGTGCTCACTGCCTCTTTTTCTTGGATAATTTCAGTTTCCTCTTCAAGCAGCTTTATTTTCGGATTCCCTTCAATGTTCTTCTCACTTCTCAGTGAGATGGCATGACAATGCTCATTTACGGCTCCCTTCGGATTATTAACAGTGTCACTAAGGAGGGTGCCAAAAGGTCTATTATTAATGGCACTAGCTGTTAGCCATGGCAACCATTACCCAAGAGGGGAGTGAATTGGGTGATGACTAGTTTTAATGCAACTTTGACAAATTATGCATTTTGAATAACTCAATTAATAAATGCAGCAGAATAAGTCTAATAAATGTACAACTATTGAGGATTACTCAAATACAACTTGGGATATATGATGAACTAAGTGAATAAGCTAGATATCAAGTATTAACAATCAAAACATCAACATATGCAATAAATAAATATATTCTACCAAATACTGAATTTAAAGAGTGTAGGGAAGAGAGAATCAAACTCAAGAATTTATCCTGGTTCACCACCAACCACTTGTGGCCTACATCCAGTCCTCAAGCTTAACTTGAGATTTTCTTCACTATCTCCTAGACTTTACGGGTGCTAGAAAAACCTTTGTACATACAAGAGCACTCCTCACACCTTGGGATACCTCACCCTTGTGCTAGAGCCTCCAATTCTTCAAGCTTCACAGGTGCTTGATGACCTTTACAATGAAGAGCACTCACAACACCTTTAGGATACCTCACCCTTTGTGTTTGAGTCCCACTACAAGGAATACCTCACCCTTTTCTCTTTTGAGGGATACCTCACCCTCTTACAATGATTTCAAGGTGAATAGGAAGAATATAAACTCTCTTGAAGAGTAGATATACAACTTGAAGAACAAAGTATAGATGATAGAAAACTCTCTCAAGAGTGGATAATACAAGTTGAAGCTCAATGGGTATAAAGGATTTACACACTTAGCTCAAAACAAAGAATTTAGAGAAAAAGATGATGAATTTCATTTTCAATGTTCAAGGATAATTTTCAGAATGTTCTCCAACTTGTTTTTGATGCCCAAACACTTTTATTTATAGCCCAATGAGTTTTAGAGCCGTTGGAGGTGTTTAGAAATGATTTTCTATGAAAACTAGCCGTTTATAGCCGTTAGAAACGTTCTTGGGCACTTTGTAATCGATTACAAGCTTTCTGGGCACTTTGTAATCGATTACATACTCTGTGTAATCGATTACACGGCTTCTGTCAACGTTGTAATCGATTACATGACTTGTGTAATCGATTACGCTTTTTCTGGTTTTCAAAATCGACTTTAAAAGGTCATAACTTCTTCATTTCTTATCCAATTAAAGCAAATGACCATTCATTGGAAAGGTATTTGAGTCTACTTTCATATGAAAGAAGTTTCAGAACAAAAATCAAAGTATTTTGAAAGATATGATCAAAATAGTAACCAAAGGTCAGATTTTCAAAACTCAAACTTTAATTGGTCATAACTTTTTCGTTTCTTATCCGTTTAAAGCAAATGACCAGTCATTGGAAAGATCTTTGAGTCTATTTTCAAATGAGATAAGTTTCAAAGTAAAACTCAAAGTATTTTAAAAGTTATGATCAAAAGAGTAAGTATATGTCAGTTTTGTAAAACACAAACTTGACTATTTTTCATAGATTTGAAATACCACCAAGACTAGCTTTCCAAAAATAGTTTGTTGGGCATTTAAACATTTTAGAAACACTTATAAATATGTTTAAAACTTGTTTGAGCTTAGTGTGATTCCTTTTTACCTTTACACAAGATCTAAGTCCTATAAGCTAAGCTTGAAGATGTTGGACTAGATCTTTTACCACCATCACTTCTTGATGTAATCCAAGCTTCCAAAGAAAATCTTCTCTTCAAAACTTGCAAATGCTTGGAACATCTTTTCATTTTCATTCTCCTTGAGTTGAGCATAGTTGTGATCTTTTGCTTTCTTGTTGCAATGCTCACTCTTGGTACTTGAACTATCCTACAAAATATTGCTCACTTAACCAAACATAGTTAGTCCAAATTCATAGCTCAATATCTTCATATGCATGATTCATAAATGTATAACTCTAGTTAGTCTAACATGCATACAAGACTTTCATAGACATATCCAATATTAATTCATTTATAACTCATATAAAATATTATTGGATATATTATATGATGAATGTTACATATATCTCATTAAACACATTTATGTAACATGGTTAACATTCTTTTGTGATACATTTGTTATTTATTAAGTACAACTATAAAGCATAAGCATCATTCTTTTTGTCTTGTATTTGTCATCATCAAAACTTAACATATTAAATCATTGGGGCAAACCTATTTCCACACTAGCCAACTGCCCTACTTGGTCTTCCAATGCTCATATAGAAACAGATTGACTCTGAAACATCACTTCATATTTTGCCAACTAAGCATTTTCTCTCCCCTAAAGATAAGAACCATGTTGTTAAAAAGAGTAGGATCATCAAAACCATAAACTTCTTCATGCAACTCATGAGAGTCCATCTTGACCATAAGTCAAGAAAGGAGAGAAAAATGTCTTCCAAAGAAGGTTTCTGATCTTGACCTTATTGTCTTGACTGAGGAGGAATTTAGAAGGATTATAGGGTCTATCATTCACTTGATAGGAGACAAAATATTCATGTAAGAGGAAGCTACCTTGATTGTCCCTCCAAGATATGAAGTTGGGATGGTTTCTCCATCCTGGGTATGAAAAGAGAATGAAGATGATTGTTGACATGTTGATAGATAGTTACTAACATATTGTGCAAGTAAGGATGTAAGCCAAGAGATAAAGGCAACTATCAATTGAATGAGTCTCTCCACACTTGTTACAAAATATCACAAATAGGTTTTGTTGATGCATATGTTCTTAGTCAAAACGATATGGAAGAATTACTTGATAATGTTCCCCACACAAGAGCCGATAATGCCAAGCCATTAGATCAATATCATGCACTCCAGCCACCTTCTTTGAAGTATTTCTTTTAGAAGGCCATTAGTAGTTGTTAGCTTCCAAGAAATCCTCTTATTATAGTGAAGGAAGCATGGAACTATAATTTTTGGAATACATCATCAAATGATTTGCTTAATAAAGAGCCTCCAAGTTCAAGACACAAAATGCATCTACTAAAGTATGAACATATGGTGGGGTAGCAATCCAAATTTATGAAATGAATAAACTTGGTGCCACGGTGGAATGTGGTAAGATGAGGGCACCTACAAAGCAAATCAAGTTTTTATCTCTCCCATGCTTGCATACAAGGTTTGTGAACTTGAAAAGATCAACAAATTCAAGTTGGGTGAATGATGTGATATCATTCACCATTTCAAATTTGATTTTGACTTGGTGGTGGAAAATACTTATTTAAGAATTTACGACATAGATCATTCCAAGTAACTCCGATGGATCCCACAAGTAGAGACTACAACTAACTCTTGGCTCTATCTCTCGAGAGAGAACGTATTTGGAAAGAGCCTTAAAAGCGAATAAACATCTTCATTTTGAGTATCATTAGAGACACCATTATGCTTAAACGTGTCACATATCTCCAGAAAATTTGAAAGATGAGCATTGGGATCCTCTTTGGGCAAATCGCCAAATTACACAGAAGTCTGTATCATTTGAATGATGGCCGGTTTGATTTCAAAATTATTAGCTAGGATGACAGGCCGTCTAATACTAGACTACAAGTTCTCCATTTGAGGGGTTACAAACTCCCTTAATGGTCTTGTGTGACTATCATCCTCCATCTCTTGTATTCCAAGTTCTGCCATCAAAATACCTATATCACAAAATAATCTGAAATTTAAATTAATATGTACAAGACAAAATTTGAAATAGGATTAACTAGACTCATTGCTAATATCAGCTAAACAGAAATAACCGTATATCCCCAGCAATGACGCCAAAAACTTGTTAGCTCTTTTTCTTACCGCAAGTGCACGAATCGCACTTGTATTAAAGCAAGGAGTCGGATATCGTTCCCACAAGGAATACGTATTTCATATAAGAGCCAAGTATTAACCAATAGTCTAATTAATGCTATCCAAAGGCATCAAATTTATAAAAGAATGTTTAAAGAAATATAAAAACTGTAAACAATTAATCTAAGATAAATAGATAAAAAGAGAAATAAGGAATTCTTTTTCATTTCCTATTTCAACTAATGATATGTAATCCTTACAAGCAACATCAATGATTTGTTAAGTTAGCTTGAGAATCTGATTTAGTTAAAAGTCTATGTCTAGGTCAATTAACCCTAGTTTCATTTACTCAGCTCACTAAGTTTCCTTGAGAACCAGGGCAAACTTCACTCATTAATGATCTATTCTCAATCACACACTATGCATGGCCAATAGGTATATGTCTATCCTATTAACGAATCATCTCATCCAAGCCAATTGAATGAAATAGAACATGCATCAACTATACATATGATCTAAAATCCAAAGTCCTATGTCTAGATTCATTAGATTCCATCAAATCAATCAAAAGTTGATCAAACCCTTAAAAGCATTAAGATTCATGTGATTGAAAATAACAAAACTTCAATATATACTCAAAAGATTACAAAATCATTAATATCTATAGGACACTACTAAGAAAATCCTATATACAGCCTAGCTAGCCATGAAACACTAAAATATAAACATATAAATCATGTTCATGAAGCATTAAAGAGAGGAAAGAAGAAAGGAAAGGAATGAAACTCATTAGATGTCATCTTCTAAGCTTGATTCACCCTCTATATGAAGGATGGCCTCCAACCTTAGCTTTTTCTGCTTTCTCTAGGTCTAAAAACCCAAAACCAGTAGCTGGTCTCCAAAAATGATGAAAAACTCTCGTAGAAAATGAATACAACAGTATTTATAGGCTGAATAAAACAGGGCAATGCCACGGCGTCCAACACATCATGCCACGGCGCGCGTGTAATTAGGTCACAAGGGCCTGGGCTATCCACTCTCAATGTCGCGACCCTCTAGCCTCGGGTTTTAGTACTGAAGCAAGGTAACGCCGCGACATTATCATGCCCACATCGCGGCGTTGAGTGCTGATCTTTATTTTTGGCTTCCTCTTAGGCTTCCTGGTCCAAAGCTACTTCAAATTCTTTATTTTCCTGCTTTATTTGAGACCTGCCTATATAAGAGAAATTGTCAATTCAATAACTCATGCAAATGTACTAAATTTATCAAAGTTTTGAAAGTATTTGCTCAGGATTACAATGGAAGCCATCAGAATGAAATCGAATATAAATGATGCTAAAATCTTTCATTCATACTTACAAACAAGGACTAATCATGCCATGAAGAACAGATTTAGGGCATAAATAACAACACCTTATGAAGTTATCAGGGATATTTCTTAGATATTCTGTACATAGTAAGGCCTTTAGAGTTTATAATAAACGAACTATCACCATAGAATAGTCCATACATGTTATTTTTTATGAAACTAACCGAAATAAGCCGAGAAAGGAGCTCGTTGATGATGTTGCAGAAATCTTGGCAAGAACACACTTAGAGAATTAAGAGAAAGAGCCCAAGAAGTAAGAAAAGAGACCCCTTGATCACTCTTGGCAAAAAGATTCAGAAATCATGGATTTATCCAAAGAACAGAGAACATTAAGATATCATCCTCTCGACAAGGTGATTGGTGATGTATTAAAAGGGATAATCACTCGAAACTCTCTTTGAGATGCATGTAATCATTTAGCTTTTGTCTCTCAAGTTGAATCTAAAAATATAAATGAGGCCATTAATGATGAACAATGGATCTTGGCTATGCAAGATGAACTAAACCAATTTGAGAGAAATCAAGTTTGAGAATTAGTTCCAAAGCCCAATGATCATCTTATAATTGGCACCAAATGGGTTTTTAGGAACAAACTTGATGAAACAGGCTTAATAACAAGAAATAAAGGTAGGTTTATTGCTAAAGGTTATAATTAAGAAGAAAGAATAGATTATGAGGAAACATATGCTCTCGTAGCTAGATTAGAAGCCATTAGAATGCTACTTGCATATGCATGCATCATGGATTTCAAGTTTTATCAAATGGATGTTAAAAGTACCTTTTTAAATGGTTTTATACAATGAAGAGGTGTATGTGGATCAACCTCAAAGGTTTTGAAGATTTTGTCAGACAAAACTGCCAAACTATGTTTTTTCGTTTCTTATCCGTTTAAAAAAGCCTTGTATGAAAGATCTTTGAGTCTATTTTCAAATGAGATAAGCAAAGTAAAACTCAAAGTATAAAAGTTATGATCAAAAGAGCAAGTATATTTTTAGCAAAAAAGGCTTCTATTTTTAGGGAAATGTAGCTTTCCAAAAATAGTTTGTTGGGCATTTCATCAAACATAAAAAGTTTAAAACATGTTGAGCTTAGTGTGATTCTTTTTTGTACACAAATATATGTTAATGATATAAAATTTGGTGCTTTTACTAATGAGCTTCTCTTTGTAAAGAATTTGAACATCTAACATCATGCAAAGTTGAGTTTGAGATGCTTTCAAGATGGGTGAGCTAAACTTCCTACAAAATATTTCTTAGTCTCCAAATCAAGCAAATCTTCGAAGGATGGAACTTTCATAAGTCTAGTTAGTCAAATATTGTACAAGGAGTTGCAATATTAAGAAGTTTGGAATGGATATAATATGATGAATGCAAATGGCTAAACACATTTATGGGCATGGTTAACATTCTTTTGTTACATTTGGACAAGGATGAATGACGTAAATCTGTAGAAATTATAAAATATAGACATATGATTAGCTCACTCATTTATCTTATAGCAAGTAGGCCAGATATTATGTTTAGTGTATGCATGTGTGCTAGATATCAAGCAAATCCTAAAGAATCTCACTTATGTGCTATAAAACGAATTATCAAATACCAGATAGGTACTTCACAAATGGGTTTGTGGTATCCTAAGGGTGCCTCATGTAACCTAATTAGATATTCCGATTCTAATTTTTCTGGATGCAAAATGGATAGGAAGAGCACTAGTGAGACATGCCACTTGCTTAGAAGTTCACTAGTTTCTTGGTATAGCAAGAAATAAAATAGTGTAGCATTGTTAACAGTTGAAGCTGAATATGTTGCAGCTGGAAGTTGTTGTGCTCAAATCCTTTAGATGAAACAATAACTTCTAGACTATGGTCTTGAGCTAGATCACATCCCTATAAGGTGTGATAACATAAGTACAATAAGTTTGTCCAAAAATCCTATTTTGTACTCTAGAACAAAACACATTGAGATTAGGCATCATTTCATAAGGGATCATGTTCAAAAAGATGATTGCTTGCTTGAATTTGTTGAAATCACTAAGCAACTAGATGACATCTTCACTAAACCATTAAATAAAGAAGCATTCTTCAATATAAGAAGAGAACTTGGTATTTTGGATCAATCATGCATCTAATTTTACTGTATCTTATGTGTTTTGGTGCAATACTTATCATATTGCTGCATAATATGCTAATTTGCTGCATAATGTGGAATGATTGAATAATTAGTTTGTTTTAATCATTTTTAAATCCAATACTGACTTGAGCAATGTAGTTTCCCATAACTTTGTTTTTACAAGTACTCAATCCATGCTTAAGTCCCCTAATCTCATTATTCAAGTTCCTGATAAAGAGAAATATTCTCTGAAGAAGAAGAATTTTGTGGTTAAAATGCCCTTGAAGTTGTTAGTATTGATGAAAAGGAAACCAAGATAAGATGGAACAAACTGAAGTTTTAAGTATTGATTTCTTGGAGATTCTCTAATATTAGAAGTCCAATAATCTGTTAGAAGAGGGAAATAATCTATTAGAAGAATTTCCTAATCAGTTATTGAGGCTAATCGAGAGCTCCTCATTTAATTTTTACTCACTCTAACCGATTACTCCACGCCATAATCGGTTATTTCAGCTCACAAGACCTCACATTCTAAATTTTATATGAAGCTAATTAGTTAGCTAGACCCCCTAATCGGTTATTTGCTCAACCCGTGGCCTCCCCTTTTCACTCCCCACAATTACTGTAATCGGTTACCAAAATGCTCTAATTGGTTAGCTAGAACCCCCTAACCGATTATTATGCTCTTCAAAACACAAAAATCGTGACCTCCCCTCATCATTCATGACCCAAAACCTCTATTGTCATCTTCTTCCTCAAGCACCCACTCACACCCACCTCACTCAAACACCTATCCTACTCCAAATCCAACCAAAATCCACTACTAAAACTCATTTTCTATCACTTTCCATTGATTAAAAATTCCTATCTCTTCTAAATTTTTCATCTTCCCTCTCACTTTCTCTCTCTTTAACCTTGCCCTAGCCTCCATTCTTCAACCATGGCAAGTAGTTCTTCTCACCCCAAATGCTCTCGCACTAAAAATCCCAATGTACCTCTGCCAACACCTACTTCATCTTGCACCAAAAACCCCAATGTACCTCTGCCAACACCTACTTCACCTCCTGACCACAATTTTTCAATTAGCCTCAACGTTGGAAGGTACTTCTCCCACAGGAATCAAATGAAGGAATACACATTGTATTTTCATGCGCGACGTCTCATTCAACCTAAGTACATGGACTGAGACTTCTTCGTCAGAGAAGGATTCACATACCTCAGAGAGCTCTTAGAATTTCATGGGCTAAAAACTCTTATCACCACCAACCTTGGGTACTCTATCTTGAACCCACAAAAGTTTACTTCTGCAATTTAAATGTTGTTGGTGTAAATCTAGTTTCTGAATTTAAAAGACATAGAATTATTGTGCAACTAAGTCAGTGGACTACCTTGTTTGATCTCACTTATTCTGGAGACCAAATCCCTGTGGAAAATCATAATTCATGGGAGGATTTTGATCAAGACCAAGCAGTAGCAAATATGCTTCAACCAGGAGCTCAAATGCCAAAAAGATCTTTTACTGCTGGTGTTCTAAATTTACAGGATTATCTTTTTCACTTCTTAGTCACACATATTCTAATACCAAGGGCAACCAACTATGCCTTGGTTGAAGAAGAAGACATTTTCTTGATATGGGCACTTAAAAGACATGTGAAGATCAACTGGCCTTATTACATCATGCATTACATGATAAAAGCTAAAGAAAAGGCAGTTATGGATCTTCCTTATACTTTATTAGTTTCTCGAATTCTAGACCAATATAAGGTCCCCCTAGTGGATGATAGAATCGTGAATACTATGGGTCCCCACAAGTTTGGACCTGCCTCTCTCAATCTCATGCAAATGAATAAAGTAAATATGAATGGATTTATGGTCGTGGACGTGTGGCAATAGCACCACAAGAAGAAATTCCCGCTGCTCTTGCTGACGTGCCTATGGAAGAGGCCCCTGCCACCAATGAGGACTGCATCTTAGAAGTAATTGCAAACATGAAAGTTAGTATTGAAGCTCGCATTACAGATCTGAGAACTTATGAAGAACACAACAACACAACTATCTATGACAGTTTGAGTGCTATGGAAGATAGCTTGGATAGGCTCGAGCATTGCTACCCAGCACCAGAGGATCATGGGGCTTAGGCATGGAGTACCTATTTCAGTTATAGTAGTATTTCTGAACTTATTTACATTGCTTACAACTATGTTTTGGATATTATCTTAGAACCATGACATATTTAACTATGACTTGAATGTTTTTGGATGGTATCGTATAACTTAAATGTATTTATTTATGAATGGGTTACTGAATATGCTTACATTGTGGCTAAATTATCACTAATTATTTGTTCCAAACTATTGGTTATGCACTTCCTTTTTTTATCATGACCAAAGGGGGAGAAGGATATGCTCTTGGTTTTTGAGAAAAGAAGGTAAAATTATATAAAGTTTTTTATTTTGGTCTTGGAATTCCAAAACAAAGGGAGAATTATGCATCTCTGATTTAATCACTTCTTGAACAATAAAGGGGGAGTAAGTCTCTAAATCCCGTTATGAATTCCAATTATTATTTGAACTAACTTTTTCTCAATAGTTGTTTGTCATCATCAAAAGGGGGATAATCTCATTCACATTGACTCAAGAAATGATTTTGATGATAACAAAGCAAAGAAAAGAAGGCAAATGCACAAGACAATCCCAAAGAGCATCAAGTCTAGAATATACGCTTTAGAACTTGTGTAAAGGTAGTTCAAGGATTCAGGCTATGCTCATAAAATGTTTTCTTACTCAAATCAAATACGTTTTACAAAATAAGGATTTACATATGTTAATATGACTTTTAAGATTAGGCAAAATGTTTTTGAAAACCTCTTTGAAATCTATCTTGAGAAAACCTTTCATAGAAGCCAATTTGTTAAATTCCTAACTGATTAGGATATGTCCCTAACCGATTATTTGCTTTCACAGAAGCCAATTTAGTTAGATTCCTAACCGATTAGGATATGGCCCTAACCGATTATTTACTTTCACAGAAGTCAAATTGTTAAGTTCCTAACCGATTAGGAAATGCTCCTAACTAGTTATTCTATTTCACAGAAGCCAAAACCTAAAGGCCCTAACCGATTATCAATCTCGTGTAATCGGTTAGGAGATGTATTTGGAGTCAATTCTTGACTCCTAACCGATTAGGACAAAGTCCTAATCAGTTATCTGAGCAACCAAAACTTACATTCAATGGCTATATTAAAGAGCATTTAATGCTCTCAACTACCCCAACGGCTATTATTTGCCCTTACCTATAAATCTAAAGTGTTGGGCATTTGTGAATGGTTAGAAAAACTAAGAGAAACATTCTGAAAACCATTTTTCTAAGCATTGAACACTAGCTTTTGACTTCCCTTTGATCATACTCTATTTTGGGCTTAGAACGTGTGAATCTTTAATACCCATAAGCTTTAATTTGTATTATCCACTCCAAAGAGAGAGTTTCATTTCTTTTATATCTTGTTCAATCTGTAAAAGACAGTGAGACATCCCTCAAAGCTTTATAAGGGTGAGGCATCCTTTGTTTGAAGAGGCTCAAGCTACAAAAGGTGAGGTATCCTAAGGTGGTGTTGAGTGCTACAAATTGTAAAGGTTACAAGTACCTGATTCAAGCTTAGAATTTAGTGGAAAATCTCAAGTAATTACTTGAGGACTGGACGTAAGCCACAAGTGGATTGGTGGCTGAACTAGGATAAAGCTTGGTGTTTATTTTCTCTAAACTCTACTCTTTAATTTGAGCACTGTTTTAATGCTTTAACTAAATTCTATTTTTTTTGGTTAATTCATTTAAGAGTGAAAAGCTTATATCTCCTCTGTCCATTCATCTCTAACAAACAATAGCTTCAACAAAAATAAGAATTCAAGTATTTTGCGAAAGATTTGCGAACTTATTTTTTATACTCAATTCACCACCTCTTGATTATTAAGGCCACTTGGTAACAAAATACCTCCACTTTCAACCCACCACCATTACAACCACCCTTAATCCAACATCTCACCATCTTCCATCATCATCTCCAACCATAGAACTACCATTACAACCATACTTAATCCAACATCTCACCACCTTCCATCATCATCTCCAGCCATACAACCACCACACAACCTCCATTGACCTTAACAATCAAAACCGAAAGCCATCACCAAAGAACTTCATCTTCACTTACCCAACCATAACCACATCCAATTTCATCACCATATTCACCAAAAAAAAAAAAAAAAGAAACATCGTAACCCATAACCACCATCTTCAACTAGTGACTCACCACCAAACCAATAACCACTGTGAAGACCATCAACACACTAACCATCTCATCCACACCTCCACGTACCTTTGGTTGTAGCAATGGCAAACTAAGCCACCTCTTCATGTACCAAACACAACCACACCCGCTCCATATCAAGCAACCGTGTACTGCTCGACCAGGAACTGACTAGAACAGCTTTGTCCCTCATTGCTTGATCCAACCACTGGCCATGACTCTCCTTCCTCACCTACAACCATTTCAAAAAGAAACAGAACCCCCCCTTTTTTCTTTCTTTTTCATAAGCTACTGCATCGTTCTATTTTTTTTTCTTTTTTTTTCTTTTGTTTTAAAATTCTGTTAGTTTTGTTTTTGGGAGAAATGGTTTAGATTAATGGGTTTATTGGGTTTTAAAAGAAGGGTAAAAAAACAAAACAAAAAAATAAAGATAAATAATCAATTTTTTTTGTTTTATCTTCAAATTTTTATTTTTTTTGAAATAAAATAAATCACTAGTCAATAAAGACTTAACTTTTTTTTAATAAAAAAAAATTCATAACAAACTTGATAATTAACGGGTGATGTCTCTAGCGTGACACCAAGCTTCACCCATTCAAACTTTAACATGATTAACTAAGTCATGACCACTTGTCAATTCAAATTTTCAAAAATCAAAAATTAAATCATTTTTCTTTAATTAAAATCTGTTACCCACAATTATTTTCTAGAGAACTACGTGACTTTAAGCTCCTCATTGCACCCGAGGATACGTAGGAGCGGACCTCATATTCCATCAAGCCAAAAATTCAATTTTCATAATTTATTTGTCTACTTTGTTTATCTTTTAACAAAAGGGCCAAAACGAATATTTTTAAGAGTTATAAAAATTTGCACAATTGACTTAAGGTACCATTTCAGGACAGGCATGCTAGGGGTGCTATGGGACGACCCTCGAATCCAATTTGGTTTCAAAAACTATTTTTAGTAGGTTTTCTAATTTTTCCTAATAAAAAAAATTGGTGGCGACTCCTATTTTTTAATTTAAGTTGTTATTCCACCTCGATCTCAGTCACGACAGATGGCGACTCCACTGGGGACACTTGAGAGTCAAGCCTATAAAAGTTGGTTATGCAAATACTGTGATCTTTATACATTTGTTTTACCCTTTTTTTTTTTTTTTTTTTTTTTTTTATATTTGATTATTATTTTTCTTTCTTTCTTTTTTAGTGTTAATTGTTTTATTATGTAAACCTTAGGGTTGAAAACTTTTGGAGTTTGTTTTGTGTTTGCTTTGTTTTGCAGGATATTGATAGTTCTTAGGATTATGAAGGTTTGTTTGCTCCCTACATCCACCACACCTACATGTTTATCACACATATTTGAGTGGGGCCCTATACCCGGGTCTGAGTAAAGCCTAAGTTAGGTAGAGGTTGCGTAGTGGTAGCCATTTTGGATGTATAACCTGTTTGGCTATCTCGAAAGCTTCGTCTAGAGTGTGCTTTTTTTTACGAATGTCCCACACCTAGTGGTTTACCCACTATTTATGGTCAATATTCTGAAATGGGACTTAGCTCTAGAGGCCTTTAGAATAGTAGAGCCACCTAATGAAAGTTCTCACGAATTAGAAAGACTCATAAATTATTTGGATAGAAATCCCCAAGTTTAAGGCAATCCCATTAGGACATGAAGGGAGCGTACTTTTCTGTATCTATCTATTCCTCATGTCATTCATTCATACATTTAAAAAAGAATCATTTTTTTAAATAAATAAAACAAAAATTCATCATCTTACATTTTCATAGCATTAAAAAAAAAGATACATCATCTTGCATTTTCATGACATTCTTAACATTCAAACAAAACAAAAACCAAAAAATACATCATTTTGCTTTTTCCATGGCATTCCTAGCATTGAAAAAAATACATCATTTTGCATTTTTCATGACATTCCTAGCATTAAAAAAAAGAAAAAAAAAAGATACATCAATTTACATTTTTCATAGCATTCCTAGCATTCAAAAAAAAAAAAAAAAACACAACATACACCATCTTGCATTTTCATTGCATTTCTAACATTAAAAAAAAAAGATACATCATTTTACATTTTTCATGTCATTCCTAGCATTCAAAAAAATAAAAAAGATACATCATTTTATATTTTTCATGCCATTCCTAGCATTCAAAAAAAGATACATCATCTTGCATTTTCATTGCATTCCTAGCATTCAAAAACAAAAACAAAAAAGTACATCATCTTACATTTTCATGGCATTCCTTGTAACACCCTCCTTAGGGCGCCACACTTTGTTACTTAATTACCAAATTACCCTTCAATTAAAAATCGTGCTTGTATTATAAATACGAGTTATAAAATTTCTTGATGATAATAAGATAAACTTAGCAGAAAATAAAAACATAACAACATTGTCACAAATAATTTACATCACATATACATACAAGCGTTTAGTACTGTCACACTTTGATATCTTACAAACTAGACTTCCAAAATAGTTAAACTTTAATTTCAAACTAACATATAGCCCAAATCTTACTAGACAGCAGAACCCTCAGATAGGTCCTCCTCAGATTCCTCAGTACATAGGAATCCGTCATGATGTGCAGTTCTACGGACAAGTGTCCGAGCAGACGACACAATACTAACCGTACTAGGAGTACGATAGTAAGCTCCCCAATACTGCCTAATAGATATTTTAAGCTCTATAATAGATACTCTCTCCCTCTAAATCTACAGTCCATGCCTCATCTCCTCCAATGAATGTCAGCTTCAAGTAGCCAAGGAAACTAGGCATCTGCATCTCTTCAAAACTCGACGTCCTCAGCAGGAATCTGCTCCTCCTCAGTTTCTCGCTCTTTTTCTTGCTCGACGTCTTAACAAATATAAATATAATACCAAACATACATACAAAGAGGTGAGATCGCCTACGCCAATACCAGTATGGCAGTAATGAAGATAAACACATACAATATCTCATACAGTTATCATACCATAATTACAATTATGCCACTAACATCAATATTGTAACACCCTCCTTAGGGCGTCACACTTCTTGTTACTCAAATACCAAATTACCCCTTCATTGGAAAATCGTGCTTGTAATATAAATACGAGTTGAAAAATTTCTTGATGATAATAAGATAAACCTAGCAGAAAATAAAAACATTACAACAACATCATAAATAATATACATCATATTTATACAAGTCATAGTACTGTCATATTTTAATGTTACAAACTAGACTCTCAAAATATTTAAGCTTTAACTTAAACCAACTTATTGCCCAAGTACTACTAAACAGTAGAACCCTCAGATGGGTCCTCCTCAGACTCCTCAGAAGATAGAAGTCTGACTTGACGCGAAGTCCTACGGACTGGTATCCGTATAGACAACACTATACTAATCGCACTAGGAGCACGATAGTATACTTCCCAATACTGTCTAATTGACGATGGGAACTCTAAATATTAACATTTACACTAACGTCAAAGATGTAGCCTACTCAATCGCACATACACAAGGAAATAAGACTCTTCCATCACTTCACAACTTAGCGTCCTCAACCGGAATCTGCTCTTCCTCAGCTTCTTGCTCAAATCTCGCTCAACGTCTTTAAAATTATAAATACAATGCAGAATAAACATACAAAGAGGTGAGATCACCTACGCCAATACCAGTATGGTAGCAATGAAGATAAACACATACAATATCTCATACCAGCACATCATACATAATTACAATTATGTCACCAATATCATTTATCATCATAATTCATATAATAAATCACAATTACGATCATATCCTTATCAATATTCAATTTTTCAATAATTTAATTGTCATAAACAATAATTATGATAATACTCTCAGTATCTCTGCGTATGTATCTAGATTCAATTTCCTACTCCATGGAGCTACAACTCAGATCGGAAAGAGTGATCGTAAAGATCATGTCGGTACAAAAGTGCCTCAGACCACGTGCTCAGTTTCGCACATCTAGCACATACTCGATAGTCTTTATCAGATCTTGATTACGGATAGTGTTCTCAGTCTGGATCATCGGTGTGTTGCATCGGTCTAACCTACGGTACAGAAGCGCTGTTAACTGTCCATTGTAGGCAACCCGCACCCCGATGCCCCCAAGGTCAACGAAAGACCTACACTACGCATATCTCACCCACTCAGGAGGTGTATTCTTTCCTTCCTAGGCAAATAGCCTTATCCAGTCCATCGGACCTTTTCAATGCATATGCCAATGCACCATTCTCAGTTTAATTCATTCTATCATATTCTCAATCAAATTATCTTTATCTCAAGTTCGGGGTCCTCAAATTGG
Organism: Ormosia semicastrata; assembly: GCA_029884595.1. Lineage (NCBI taxonomy): Eukaryota > Viridiplantae > Streptophyta > Magnoliopsida > Fabales > Fabaceae > Ormosia > Ormosia semicastrata. Next base: position 77,289,363 of record JAQQTO010000061.1, read on the forward strand.
CCCAACAGTGTCATTACTGCAATTTCATCATAAAATCATATTTTCGCATTTTCTCAATCGTGCAACCGTTCTGTCGCATTTTCAAATCACGTATCAATTTTTCATCGTTTCTCAATCGCGTAAAATATTTTTCACACGTTTTAAATCAAAAATACTATTTTCCTCATTTAACACCAAAAATTCAACTTCATTTTTCATATTTGCATAATAATCCCTCAAAAAATAATATTTGTTTTATAATCCTCATTTAAATAATATTTTCATATCAGTCCTTCATAAAATTCACATTTACGAAATAGTCCATCGTAAAATTTATATTTACGAAATAGTCCTTCCAAAACGTAGTATTTACATTTTAGTCCCTCAAAACTCATATTTATGAAACAACCCCTCATAAAATCCATATTTATAAAATAGTCCCTCAAAATTTAATATTTACAGAAAAGTCCCTCATAAATTATTATTTACAAAAAAGTCCCTCATCAAATTCATATTTATAAAATTGTCCTTCTTTTATAAAATATTTACAGTTTGACCCCTCTAAAAATAATATTTACATTAGACCCCTCAAAAATTAATATTTATACTATGGCCCCTCTTTTTGATAAAATTTGTAATTTAGTCCTTCTTTTATAAAAATTTGCGGTATAACTCCTCTAAAAATCAGTAAATGGTATTGTTTTCAAAAATCATCATTTCTTTTCTTTACTACTCATAAAATCATTTTATTTTACCATACTCAAATTTTTTCCAATTTCATTTAAATCTCTCAGTTCTCATTTTAATTCATCAGTGTAAGGACTTTGGTCCCTTTTTCCATTGTATGGCCGTGAGCCTCAATACTCTTTGGAGTACACATACAATCGATTAATCATGTTATTCACATCCTAATTTTCACATACAATCTCATGCTTTCATAATTTCACATACACACAAAATATCAAAGATTTAAGCATTCAATCACACATGCAAGCATAAAAACTCAATCAAACACATCACAAACACAATCAAAACACATCAAATAATTGGTGAAGAACCCTTATGGATTTTCCACCGTACAAAACCATCCTCACACCACCAAAACTCGGTTGGTGAGGTTAAATCTCCCTCTTACCTCTTGTAGACAATTTTAATCGGTTAGTTCTCCTCCTATCCTTTAAATCCGAGCAATCCACCAAACAAATCCCTAAAATTCTTAAACAATTAGTAAAAACACATACAAGGTACAATATTGAAAAACCATGGAACAATCATGGTTAGGAAAATTAAAAATTTAGTTTTGAACCATAGAAACCAAACTTACCCTTAAGTAAGTAAGCAAGAAGTGGAATTTTAGGCAAGATAAAATAGGAATTTGGGAAAACTTTGTGAATGAAAGATGCTTAGAATGATATTTGGCTTTAGGAAATATGATAGGAAAAAATTATAGAAGTTTGGTAGTACATGTGTGGTGCATGGCCGAACCTAGTGAGAAAGAGAGAAAGGAAAGTGTGCTTGGTTTCTTGATAGCTTTTTGGAGAGAAAATGGATTAATTGACTTATGATAAGTGTGAAATAGAAAGTGAGATGTAATAATGGGTGCAGTTGCCGTGAGTGGCTTTAGGTGAGGTTGAGTGAATCAATTTGCATGTTGAAATATCCTAAAGTGTTCACACTTGGTGCACATGGCTTTTCCACATGGCATATGTCATCAATTTGACTTTGCATGCTATTAAGGATTGTTCAAGAACCTTGTAGATCCCTCCTCCAAGCTGCTGCCAACCGTGAGCTTCAAGTGAATTTAGGGGCTTTAATTTGTTTTAATTTAAGTCCAATTACTTACTAAACAAATAGCTAATTAATTAGGTTTAGTTTCCTAACCAATTTTAATTAATCATCCAATTACATAACTAATTAATTAGACATATAATTACATATATTATAATCTCTAATTAAATTTAGGATGTCTAATTAAGAATTAAATTATAACAAATTAACAATTAATTTAGTTTACTTAACTTGTTAATTAAGCCATTAAATTAACCAAATTAAGATTAATTAGTTACTAATCATATAACTAATTAATTTAATATATATTAGCATATATTATAAACTTTAATTAATATTAAGATATTTATTTAATATTTAGATCATAATTAATTAAGAACTAAAATAGTTCACTTAGTTTGCTAATTAAGTAATTAGATTAGTCAAATTAAGCTTAATTAGTACTAACCAAATTCAAGCCTACTATTTTTGACTTAATTCTAACCATTGATTTCATCTTTAATTCCTAACCATAGATTAGATCTAAGGTAGATATCAATTGGTCATAAAACTAGCATTCTAATCTCACCATTGATTAGATCAACGGCTAAGGTTAAAGGCTTCCTAACTAAGTCTTCATCCAACGGTTAATACTAAAGTCCAAGCCACTAAGTTTGACTTCATCTTAGCCATTGAAATCATCTTGATTTCCTATCCATTGATCTCATCTACGGTAGATATTACTTAGTGATTTTATCTAGATTCATTTTACACCATTGATCGGATCAACGGTTAAGATTAAAGCTTCTAAAGTAAGCTTCATAATCCAACGGTTCACAAAGAAGTCAATGCTTCTTTTGTTGACTCTTTCTAATTGGTTAAGAAAGTCTAGCCATCGATTTTGACCATTTTCTATTGGTTTAGATTTCTGTACAGTCAGCACAGTTGACTGTTACACTAAACGTGGGCCCCACAAACTTTTTCGGGTCCACAAATAATTTTTCTACTATTTTTGAGACAGTAGGTACTGTTGAATAAAATAATATTATAAAAATATAAAATTATTTTATTGCACAGTTAAATTCTAAAAATTACGAGATTAATATTTATATCAATCAAAATTGGGTTTAGTAAGATCCCCCAGCTCTAATTAATTAAAATAAGAATTTTCCCGGCCCAAAAATTATTATTTTCCTGACCCGGAGTAAATCACACAAAACAATCAAAAACAGTATCGGAATAATCAAATTATTTTTATATTGCACAGAAAACACAAAACAGTATAATTCTGTCAGTTCTGTAACATAGTCTAAAATTTGGGGTGTTACAAATATCATCGCAAAACATGTAATCCACAATAATTACAGTCATGCCATTATCAATAATCAATAAATCCATAAATCAATTATCATAAACAAAAATTACGATAATACCCTCTATCAATATATGTATGCACACAGACTCAATTTCCTACTCCATGGAGCTACAACTCAGGTCGGAGAGAGTGATCGAAAAGAAGTGTCGGTACCAACATGCCTTGGACCACGTGCTCAGTTTTGCACATCCAGCATATACACGCAGTCTTTATCGATCTTGATTAAGGATAGTGTCTCGGCCCGGATCATTGGTGTGTTGCGTCGGTCTAACCCACGGTACGTTAAGAGCTACCATCCGCCCATTGTAGGCAACCCGCACCCCAATGCCCCCAAGGTCAACGAGTGACTTACACTACGCATATCACACCCACTCAGGAGGTGTAGTCTCTCCTAGGCAACTAGCCTCATACAGTCCATCAGACCTTTCCAATGCATGTACTATGCACTATTCACATTTCCAATTTATATCACATAATCGGGGTCCACACAATAATATAACAGTACTATTACTGTACTTTAATCGCGTAGTCACATTTTCACATTTTCTCAGTCGCGACTCAATTCTGCCACTTTTTCAAAATCGCGTAACGATTTTTCAACGTTTTTCTAATCGCGTAAATATTTTTCTTACGTTTTAAATCCAAAATACTATTTTTCTCATTTTAACACCAAAATTAGCTTTATTTTCCTTATTTGCACTTTAGTCCCTCAAAAACTCATATTTACGAAACAACCCCTCATAAAATCCATATTTACAAAATAGTCCCTCAAAATTTAGTATTTACAGAAAAGTCCCTCATAAATTTTTATTTATGAAAAAGTCCCTCATCAATTTTATATTTACAAAATCATCCCTCTTTTATAAAATATTTACAGTTTGACCCCTCTAAAAATAATATTTATATTATGACCCCTCAAAAATCAATATTTATACTATGGCCCCTCATTTTGATAAAATTTGCAATTTAGTCCTTCTTTTATAAAAATTTGCGGTATAACTCCTCTAAAAATCAGTAAATGGTATTGTTTTCAAAAATCATCATTTCTTTTCTTTACTACTCATAAAATCATTTTATTTTACCATTACTCAAATTTTTCCCAGATTCATTTAAATGTCTCAGTTCTCATTTTAATTCATCAGTGTAAGGACTTTGGTCCTTTTTCCATTGTATGGCCGTAAGCCTCAATACTCTTTGGAGTACACATACAATCGATTAATCATGTTATTCACATCCTAATTTACACATACAATCTCATGCTTTCATAATTACACATACATACAGAATATCAAAACTTTAAGCATTTAATCACACATGCAAGCATAAAAACTCAATCAAACACATCTCAAACACAATCAAATAATCAGTGAAGAACCCTTATGGATTTTCCACCGTACAAAACCATCCTCACACCACCAAAACTTGGTTGGTGAGGTTAAATCTCCCTCTTACCTCTTGTAGACAATTTTAATCGGTTAGTTCTCCTTCTATCCTTCAAATCCGTGCTATCCACCAAATAAATCCCTAAAATTCTTAAACAATTAGTAAATACACATACAAGGTACAAAATAGGAAAACCATGGATCAATCATGGTTAGAAAAATTAAAAATTTAGTTTTGAACCATAGAAACCAAACTTACCCTTAAGTAAGTAAGCAAAAAGTGGAATTTTAGGCAAGATAGAGTAGGAATTTGGGAAAACTTTGTGAATGAAAGATGCTTAGAATGATATTTGGGTTCAAGAAATGTGATGATCTAAAATTATGAAGGTTTGGTTGTGTGGGGTAAGGGCTTGGCCGAATTAAGCTTCAAGAAACATCAATGGAGTTTTGGTGATTTTAGAAGAGAGAGAAGAGAGAATATTGCATGAAAACTCAAGTGATTATGGCCTTGAATGAGTGAATGGCCATGGACTTCAAGCCATGCAAGGTGTCCATGGGCTTGGCTTCATCCTAGCCTTAGAATGGATTAAAGGTCAAGATTAAAACTTGTTTAGCAAGCCTAGCTCTCATTGGTCAATCTTAGCCTTATCACTAAGCCTTGTCATCAAGCTTCATCATTACTTAAACCTAGTCATTATGCTTAGTCACCATGTTCAAGAAAGTTCCACTACTAATGAGGTTTAATTAAGCTACTAAACTAACTGTTTTGCTAAACGTGGGTCCCACAAATAATTTTTCTACTGTTTTTGAGACAGTAGGTACTGTTGAATAAAATAATATTATAAAAATATAAAATTATTTTATTACACAGTTAAATTCTAAAAATTACGAGATTAATATATATATCAATCAGAATTGGGTTTAGTAAGATCCCCCAGCTCTAATTAATTAAATAAGATTTTTCCCGGTCAAAAAATTATTATTTTCTTGACTCGGAGCAAATCATACAAAATGATCAAATATGATCTCAGAACAGTCAAATTATTTTTATAACACACAGAAAATGTAAAACAATGTAATTCTGCTATTACTATTCACATAGTCAGAATTTGGGGTGTTACAACTCTCCCCCTCTAAAATAAAGTTTCGTCCTCGAAACTTGACATACATATTCAAAATAAAAACGGATACTGCTCTCTTATCTTCTCTTCCAACTCCCATGTGGCTTCACCACTTACATCATTCCATACCACTTTAACCAATGCGATATCCTTTCCTCGAAGTTGCTTTACCCTTCGATCTTCAATTTTGATCGGAAATGTCTCATAGGTCAAGTTTTCCTTTAGTTGTACAGTGTCTGGCTCAATAACATGAGTCGGATCAGAAATATATTTCCGCAGTTGTGATACGTGAAATACATTGTGAAGATTTGACAAGAACGGTGGTAGTGCAATCTGATAAGCTACCGGACCTACCCGACGAAGTATCTGATACGGTCCAATAAACTTCGGAGTAAGCTTCCTCGACTTGATCACTCATCCAACTCCAGTCATAGGCGTCACACGTAAAAATACATGGTCACCTTCCTCAAATTCAAGCGGTCTTCGTCTTTTATCTGCATAACTCCTTTGCCGGGTCTAAGTTGTCCTCATCTTATCTTGGATCATCTTCACTTTCTCAGTTGTCTGTTGCACAAAGTCAGGTCCTACCACAGTACTTTCACCATCATGGTACCAACACAACGGTGTTCTACATCTTCTCCCATATAATGCCTCATAGGGTGCCATCCCTATGCTTGAATGGAAACTATTGTTGTAAGTGAACTCTATCAACGGTAGAAATTCATCCCAACAACCAGTTTGCTCTAGAACACAAGCCCTCAACAAGTCCTCCAATGACTGAATCGTCCTTTCTGATTGACCATCAGTTTGTGGATGGTAAGCAGAACTCAAACGTAGCTTTGTTCCCATCGCCTCTTGTAAACTGTTCCAGAATCTCGATGTAAATCGCGGATCTCGATCAGAGATTATACTGGATGGTACACCATGAAGTCTAATAATTTCATTGATGTACACTTGAGCCAACTTCTCCATTGAGTACTTAATATTAATCGGTAAAAAGTGTGCCGACTTTGTAAGCCAATCAATAATTACCCATATAGAATTGTGACTCTTTCGAGTTTTTGGCAGTGCAGTTACAAAATCCATTGCTATGTCATCCCATTTCCACTCAGGAATAGGCAAAGGTTGCAACATTCCCGATGGTCTCTGGTGTTCCACTTTGGCCTTCTGACAAGTCAAACAAAATGATACATATTTAGCGACATCCCTCTTCATTCCTTGCCACCAATATAGCTGTTTCAAATCTTGGTACATCTTCGTGGCTCCTAGATGCATACTCAATTTGCTTCGATGAGCTTCATCCAAAATTGATCTCCTCAGTTCTGGATCGTTTGGTACACAAACTCTCCCTTTGAACTTCAAAATTCCATCAACACCTTCGCTGAATTCCAATTCCGCTCCTTGACTTCTTGCTTCCTTCGCTTCTTGCAAATACTGATCACTGTTTTGCCCTTCTCGTATTTTATCCATCAAATCATTCGAAATAACGATCAGGTTCAAACATATCTTTCCCGGTGTCAACTTCACAGATAATCGCATATCTCGAAACTCTTCTATCAGTTCCTTCTCCTTTATCATCATAACAGAAGCATTAAGCGCTTTCCTACTTAGAGCATCTGCTACGACATTCGCCTTCCCGGATGATACTATAATTGAAAGTCATAATCTTTCAGAAACTCGAGCCAACGCCTTTGTCTCATGTTCAACTCTTTTTGGTCAAACAGATACTTCAAACTTTTATGGTCACTAAAAACAGTGAACGTTGCCCCATAGAGAAAATGTCTCCATACCTTCAATGCAAACACCACTGCTGCTAACTCCAAGTCATGAGTCGGATAATTCCTCTCATGCACTTTCAACTGCCTCGACACATATGCCACAACCTTACGATTTTGCATAAGTACACAACCCAATCCTTGATACGAAGCATCACAATACACCTCAAAAGGTTCATTCGGATCAGGTAGAATCAAAACCGGTGAAGTAGTCAGTCGTCGTTTCAACTCCTGAAAACTTTCCTCACATGCTTCAGTCCATGTAAACTGTTGATTCTTTCGTGTAAGTTGGGTAAGAGGTCCTGCAATCTTTGAAAACCCCTCTATGAATCGTCGATAGTAACCGGCCAATCCGATGAAACTACGGATCTCCGATACTGTCTTCGGTCTATCCCATTGAACAACTGTCTCCACCTTTGCAGCATCAACTTCAATTCCATCTGCCAATATGACATGCCCCAAAAATTGTACTTCGCTCAACCAAAACTCACATTTGGACAACTTGGCATACAACCTATTCTCCCTCAAAATCTGGAGAACCACTCTGAGATGTTCAGCATGCTCCTCCTGACTTCGAGAATAAATCAAGATGTCATCAATAAAGACAACAATAAACTTATCCAAGTATGAACAGAAAATCCGGTTCATAAAGTCCATAAATATTGCAGGTGCATTTGTCACACCAAAAGGCATCACTTGATACTCGTAATGTCCATATCGTGTCCGAAACGCAGTCTTCGGGATATCCTCCACCTTCACACGTATCTGGTGATAACCAGAACGCAAATCAATCTTAGAAAATATTACGGCTCCTCGTAATTGATCCATCAAATCATCGATTCTTGGTAGTGGATATTTATTCTTGATTGTAATTTTGTTCAATTGTCGGTAGTCTACACATAGACGAGAAGTCCCATCCTTCTTCTTTACCAACAATACTGGAGCTCCCCAAGGTGATACACTTGGTCTCACAAACTGCTTCTCCAACAAATCCTTAAACTGCTTCTTAAGCTCTGCTAACTCTACTGGCGACATTCGATAAGGCGCCATAGATATAGGTCCAGCTCCAGGTACCAAATCAATAGAGAATTCAATCTCTCTTTCTGGCGGTATTCCAGGTATATCTTCAGGAAATACTTCAGGAAACTCATTCACTACGAAAATATCCTTTAAAATATCCTCATAGTGAACCTCCATAGAAGACATCAACAAGTACCCTTGATCTCCTTCCTTCAAACAAGCTTCCACTTGCGTAGCCGTTAAGAATCTAGGATCCTTAATCTCAGGAAAAACTAATGTCTTATTCGAACAGTCTATCAAGATATGGTTGGAAGACAATCAATCCATTCCTAAGATTACATTAATCTTGGAAAGAGGCAAACAAATCAAATCCACATGAAAGATTCTATCTCTAACAGTTACAGGGCAATTCAAGCATACTCTTGTAGTTATCACAGGCTTATCAGTAGGAGTACTAACACTCAAATCATACGGCAATGTAGTCACAGTTAATCCCAAACGCTCCACACAATCACATGCAATGAAAGAATGTGTTGCTCCCGAATCATATAATACTGTTAAAGGATTACCTTCAATAGCACACTCCTCCATTATCAAGTCCTCGGATTTAGCGGCTTCCTCCCCGCTCATAGTATACACTCGACCACCCGCCTGTGGCCTTGCAGTACGAACATTGCCCACTGATGGCTCCGCCTTTTGCTGATCACACTCCCTAGAGAAATGTCCAGGCTTCCCACATCGATAACAAATCACCCCCTTATGTTGACAGTCCCTGGTGAGATGTCCTTTCCCACACTTAAAACATTTAAGTGCAAAATGTTCCAGTCGAAACTGCTCTACTACCACTAGAGCTTCCCCCAAACGATTGTTGTCGATTTTGACCTAGTGCTGGTTTAGTATATGGTTTCTATTGGTAACGGTTGCCACCGCTACTCTTCCCCCTTTGGAACCTTGCTGGTCCAAAATTCTTATTTCTCGCCTCTCTCAGATGATCAATCTCCTCAACCTTTCGGCACTTATCTAGCAATACCGGAAACTGATCAATGTCAACAGTTGCTAAAGCTCGCTTGATGTCAAGCCTCAGCCCCTCTTCAAACTTCCTACACTTCCATTCCTCATCTGGATGCATTTGGAAGTACCTCGAAAACTTAGACAAGCTTTCGAACCTTGCTGCGTACTCATTTACAGTCATCGCCCCTTGCCTCAGACTAAGGAACTCCATCTCCTTAGCATGTCGAACACTTGGTTGGGAAATACTTTCCCGAAACTTCGTCTAAAGAGCTGCCACATCACAACTCTCCCTTCAGCTTGGATCAACCTCTGGGCTCCTGCCCACCAAGCCTCTCTGTCACCGACTAGCACGAATGTGGCGAAAGTAAGCTTCCGCTCATCAGTACAACCCATGCCTTCAAATATCTTTTCCAATTCCTTTATCCACATATCAGCCTTCTCTGGGTCGAACTCTCCATGAAATTTTGGTGGATTATTCCTCCGAAATTCTGACAAGTTATGAGCATCGTCATGTGCTCTTTGGTTTTGCTGTGCAACAACCTCGGCCATTCGTTGCATTGCTGCTACAGTTGTAGCCATATTCTGATTATCGTCATTGGCATTTCCAGCTGCTGCCCTCGCATTCATGCATCCTCTTCCACGTCCAGCCATTTCGTCCTATTCAATCAGACTGAACAACACAAAGAGAAGTGAAGGTCAGTCTTCAAACAATATTGTTTTTCTTTCGGAAAACAATCACAGAGAATCACACAACTTAGACAAGACAGACCTAACCACAAACCCAAAAGACTCTAACTTGGGCTCTGATACCAACTAATGTAACACCCTCCTTAGGGCGCCACACTTTATGTTACTTAATTACCAAATTACCCTTCAATTAAAAATCTTGCTTGTATTATAAATACGAGTTATAAAATTTCTTGATGATAATAAGATAAACTTAGCAGAAAATAAAAACATAACAACATTGTCACAAATAATTTACATCACATATACATACAAGCGTTTAGTACTGTCACACTTTGATATCTTACAAACTAGACTTCCAAAATAGTTAAACTTTAATTTCAAACTAACATATAGCCCAAATCTTACTAGACAACAGAACCCTCAGATGGGTCCTCCTCAGATTCCTCAGTACATAGGAATCCGTCATGATGTGCAGTTCTACGGACAAGTGTCCGAGCAGACGACACAATACTAACCGTACTAGGAGTACGATAGTAAGCTCCCCAATACTGCCTAATAGATATTTTAAGCTCTATAATAGATACTCTCTCTCTCTAAATCTACAGTCCATGCCTCATCTCCTCCAATGAATGTCAACTTCAGGTAGCCAAGGAAACTAGGCATCTGCATCTCTTCAAAACTCGACGTCCTCAGCAGGAATCTGCTCCTCAGTTTCTCGCTCTTTTTCTTGCTCGACGTCTTAACAAATATAAATATAATACCAAACATACATACAAAGAGGTGAGATCACCTACGCCAATACCAGTATGGCAGTAATGAAGATAAACACATACAATATCTCATACAGTTATCATACCATAATTACAATTATGCCACTAACATCAATATCATCGCAAAACATGTAATCCACAATAATTACAGTCATGCCATTATCAATAATCAATAAATCCATAAATCAATTATCATAAACAAAAATTACGATAATACCCTCTATCAATATATGTATGCACACAGACTCAATTTCCTACTCCATGGAGCTACAACTCAGGTCGGAGAGAGTGATCGAAAAGAAGTGTCGGTACCAACATGCCTTGGACCACGTGCTCGGTTTTGCACATCCAGCATATACACGACAGTCTTTATCAGATCTTGATTAAGGATAGTGTTTCGGTCCGGATCATTGGTGTGTTGCGTCGGTCTAACCCACGGTACAGAAGAGCTACCATCTGCCCATTGTAGGCAACCCGCACCCCAATGCCCCCAAGGTCAACGAGTGACTTACACTACGCATATCACACCCACTCAGGAGGTGTAGTCTCTCCTAGGCAACTAGCCTCATACAGTCCATCGGACCTTTCCAATGCATGTACTATGCACTATTCATATTTCCAATTTATATCACATAATCGGGGTCCACACAGTAATATAACAGTACTATTACTGTACTTTAATCGCGTAGTCACATTTTCACATTTTCTCAGTCGCGACTCAATTCTGCCGCCTTTTCAAAATCGCGTAGCAATTTTTCAATGTTTTTCCAATCGCGTAAATATTTTTCTTACGTTTTAAATCCAAAATACTATTTTTCTCATTTTAACACCAAAATTAGCTTTATTTTCCTTATTTGCACTTTAATCCCTCAAAAACTCATATTTACGAAACAACCCCTCATAAAATCCATATTTACAAAATAGTCCCTCAAAATTTAGTATTTACAGAAAAGTCCCTCATAAATTTTTATTTACGAAAAAGTCCCTCATCAATTTTATATTTACGAAATCATCCCTCTTTTATAAAATATTTAAAGTTTGACCCCTCTAAAAATAATATTTACATTATGACCCCTCAAAAATCAATATTTATACTATGGCCCCTCATTTTGATAAAATTTGCAATTTAGTCCTTCTTTTATAAAAATTTGCGGTATAACTCCTCTAAAAATCAGTAAATGGTATTGTTTTCAAAAATCATCATTTCTTTTCTTTACTACTCATAAAATCATTTTATTTTACCATTACTCAAATTTTTCCCAGATTCATTTAAATGTCTCAGTTCTCATTTTAATTCATCAGTGTAAGGACTTTGGTCCTTTTTCCATTGTATGGTCGTAAGCCTCAATACTCTTTGGAGTACACATACAATCGATTAATCATGTTATTCACATCCTAATTTACACATACAATCTTATGCTTTCATAATTACACATACATACAGAATATCAAAACTTTAAGCATTTAATCACACATGCAAGCATAAAAACTCAATCAAACACATCTCAAACACAATCAAATAATCAGTGAAGAACCCTTATGGATTTTCCACCGTACAAAACCATCCTCACACCACCAAAACTTGGTTGATGAGGTTAAATCTCCCTCTTACCTCTTGTAGACAATTTTAATCGGTTAGTTCTCCTTCTATCCTTCAAATCCGTGCTATCCACCAAATAAATCCCTAAAATTCTTAAACAATTAGTAAATACACATACAAGGTACAAAATAGGAAAACCATGGAACAATCATGGTTAGAAAAATTAAAAATTCAGTTTTGAACCATAGAAACCAAACTTACCCTTAAGTAAGTAAGCAAAAAGTGGAATTTTAGGCAAGATAGAGTAGGAATTTGGGAAAACTTTGTGAATGAAAGATGCTTAGAATGATATTTGGGTTCAAGAAATGTGATGAGCTAAAATTATGAAGGTTTGGTTGTGTGGGTAAGGGCTTGGCCGAATTAAGCTTCAAGAAACATCAATGGAGTTTTGGTGATTTTAGAAGAGAGAGAAGAGAGAATATTGCATGAAAACTCAAGTGATTATGGCCTTGAATGAGTGAATGGCCGTGGACTTCAAGCCATGCAAGGTGTCCATGGGCTTGGCTTCATCCTAGCCTTAGAATGGATTAAAGGTCAAGATTAAAACTTGTTTAGCAAGCCTAGCTCTCATTGGTCAATCTTAGCCTTATCACTAAGCCTTGTCATCAAGCTTCATCATTACTTAAACCTAGTCATTATGCTTAGTCACCATGTTCAAGAAAGTTCCACTACTAATGAGGTTTAATTAAGCTACTAAACTAACTGTTTTGCTAAACGTGGGTCCCACAAATAATTTTTCTACTATTTTTGAGACAGTAGGTACTGTTGAATAAAATAATATTATAAAAATATAAAATTATTTTATTACACGTTAAATTCTAAAATTACGAGATTAATATATATATATCAATCAATTGAGTTTAGTAAGATCCCCCAGCTCTAATTAATTAAATAAGATTTTTTCCGGTCAGAAAATTATTATTTTCTTGACTCGGAGCAAATCACACAAAATGATCAAATATGATCTCAGAACAGTCAAATTATTTTTATAACACACAGAAAATGTAAAACAGTGTAATTCTGCTATTACTATTCACATAGTCAGAATTTGGGGTGTTACATTCCTAACATTCAAAAAAAAAAAAAATACATCATTTTGCATTTTTCATGGCATTCCAAGCATTAAAAAAAAAAAGATACATCGTCTTTCATTTTCTTGGCATTTCTAGCATTAAAAAAAAAACATCATCTTGCATTTTCATGGCATTCCTAGCATTTTAAAAAAAAAAAATAAAAAAAGAAGAGAAATGTTTTCATCACAAAGTTCATTCATTTCATCCTATGCATTTCATTCTTTTCATTTCATTCTTTGTCTAATGTTATTTTGTTTTGATAAATCAAACAGAATGAACCATTGCGAGATCTAGGAAAGAAGAGACCAATCAAACCTGAGTTCATAATACCAGATCTCAGATTAGAATGACTGCTGATAATCTTGAGCTAGGGAGAAATTTAAGCAGGGAAGTTGATGAAATAACAAGGTGGATGAATGAGATGTCTGAGACCCAAGCAAATTTAGAAGCAATACTACAAGATGTGAGGGAGTCTCTCAGCTTAATCAGTGAAAATAAGGGTGCAAATGGGGTTGATGCATATATAACTATGCCACTGATCCCCTCTATGATAACAACTTTGACATTCTGAACTGTAACCTTAAGCATCATTGTAGGGATTCATAACCAACCACATCAAACAACATCGATAGTCATGCTTATTGGAGAGGGGTATCGCACCTTGGAAGGTGCTCATAATGAAATTCCTAGTAATGTTGGACCTACCTGGGAATAGCCTCGTGTGTCCATTCCGAGGCAAGCAACAATGCCTCACTTTGGGAATAGTCACACCATGACTAAGAAAGACAAGATGAAGGAAAAATGGATGAAAAAGATGGAAGAACAAATCAAAGCAATCAAGGGTCATAGCACCTACGATCCCCTTAGGATAGAAGAGTTGTGCCCTACTGCTAAGCTTCTAGAATGCAACAAATATGATGCGAGCACCAACTCCTTTTATTACTTGAAAATGTACATTACCAAAATGTCAATTTGGTCAAAGGATTAGAAGTTCTTTGTCGGCTTCTTTCATGAAAGCTAGGTTGGCCCCGCTTTGGAATGGTGTATCCAACAAAACCTTTCCAAAATCTCTTCTTGGGATGATTGGGCAAACCTATTTATAGGATAGTATCAATTCAACCTAGATACAGCCCCAACTCGAGAACTGTTGGAAACATTACAAAATAAAAATGAGGAAACCTCCAAGCAGTATACCCAGTGATGGAGAGCTCTTGTAACACAAGTTCAGCCACCATTGACGTTGACAGAAATATGCTCATATTTTCTAGGGACTTTGGGAGCTCCCTATATTAAGACAATGGTGGGTGCTGCTTATCTAGACTTTGTTAAATTAATAGCTACCAAAGAGAGGATTGAAATTTTAGAAAAAGCTGGTAAATTGCTAACTGACAATAATGAAAATGGTTTCGAGAGGGAGTTTACCCCTAAGAAAAAGGAGCTGGAAGTGAGCTACATGCAATACCAACAACCTTTACAATCCCATTTTCCACTGTCTTACCCTAACTACCAAGACCCTCCATATAACCCAAATCCTTACCTTTCTTATCAAGCTCCTCCACCTACTCCTTCAGCTTACCAAACCTTATACCAAATCACCAATGTTCCTTCGTCACGTCCATATATCCTAACTCATCTTGTCCATACCAATCGCCCTCCAACAACTCAAAACCTATTAACAATTGGAGATCTGAGGCGTTAATTGAAGTGATTGCCATAAAATAATTAATGATATTGAACTTATGTTTTAACTTTCTTGAAGTATTAATGTGATGAAGTTACATGGATACCTTGTTTCCTTTCATTTTCATCACTTTGTCTTTCTTGACATTTATTCTCTTTCATTTCTTCAAGGTGTCTTCCTTGTATTTGGACCTCACTGGACTCCAATTCTTGGCAATTCTCAGTTTAGTAGATGTCAATAAAGTCTGTGTATGCAAGTACCTTTTGCAAAAAAAAAAGGACAAAAAGAGATGAAAAAAGAATTTAAAAAAAGAAAAAATAAAACGGAGCAAATAAGTAATCACTTGGTGTGCATTATCATTTTTTTTTCTAAATTATATTTTTTTAAAATGAGCAATTAAGAGTTGAAATAAAGATTGATCATCTTTTTCTCTCCTTCACAAAAGTTCATCTTTACATTATCTCTCATTGTCCTTTTTTGGACTTGAAAGTTTTCTTCAGTAAACCTTGGATAAGAATCACCCTTACACTAAGGGATAGCACAAAACAAAAGTTAATTGCCATGGTGACTATTTTGAAGCATAATGGAAAAAGAAAAAAGGAAGAAAAAGTGAAAGGAGCAAGAAGTAAAAATAAAAGAAAAAGATGAAAAACTAAAAGAAAAAACAAAAACAAAAAAGAGAATGGAAAGAAAGAAGAAAGAAAATGAAATGAAATAGGTCATGACAAAGGGGAATGATTGAAGTGAAAAGAAAAGGGGAAGAAATAGAGAACAATAAGAGAAAAGTACCCCTAAAAGTGCAAAAGTAGTTGACAAAGTTTAATTTGAACTAGGATTCTTGGTCCCATTCAACCCTTAAATACTTGTTTGAGCCTTCTATCTTCCCCTTCATAACCCCTAAACCTTGGCCACGTTACAAGTCTCAAAGTCCATTTTGATCAATGAATGGGTTGTTGTTATTTACGTTAACTTTAAATTTGAGACAAAATGTTATGCTCATCCAAGTATCTAGTTCATTGCTCTTTTTAAAAAAAAAGAAAAAAGAAAAGAAAAAGAGACTTACACTGGGGCAAGTTTCTACCTTGTTCGAGTTGGCCTAACACTGGGGCAAATCTTTTGGTTCAATTTAGCCTTATATTAGGACATGTTTCTGTTCTATTCAATTCAGTCCTAGACTGGGGCAAATTTCTCTTTAGTTCAATTTGGCCTTACACTAGCACAAGTTTCTACCCTGTTTGATTCGACTCTAAACTGAGACAATTTTTTCTTTTCCTTAGCTCAATTTGACCTACACTGGGATAAATCTTTTGATTACTAGGGTGAGCTTTTGCCTTATTCTTTTTAGTCCCGAAATGGGAAAAATTTCTCTTTGGTTCAATTTACCTTGATGTAGATGCTCAGCAAAAGAAGGTCATTGGCCATAATGTCTAGTAGGCAAATTTTCATGAGGTTCCTTTTGTGTAGTCCAAGACCAATCTTGAAGTTATTCACTTAGTAAATTTCTTTTCTGTTATACTTCTGAATCCATGTTTGTCTATTACGTAATGCTTCAAGTAAAGTGAACATGAGTACAACACTATGATTTAACCATTTAATGATAATTCTTGATGAACAATTCAAACTGAAAAGAACTTAGAAGTTCCAATTAAAGGGAAAAATGATATCCCAAGGAATAATCTAAAAATAAGAGGTACCCGAGCAAAAAAGGAAAAGAGTCTGTTAGACTTAAAACATGCAAGGCCTGTTTAAGCAAATAAATTGAAATGGCTTAAACTGGGGCAATTTTTTTTAGTAACTTTGCTTGCATTCAATTGGCTATACCAGGGCAAAATTTCTGAAGGACTAAGGAGAAAATATGTCGAAGGAAATAGCAACAGAAACAGTGGTTGAGTTATCAAGCAGTTGTAGGAAATCAATTGGATGGGGGACAAAATTAAATAATGGGGCAAAATTTTCTTGCAAGGACTTAGAAGCTCTAAGCAAGGGTTCACAATAAGGGATGATCATCTCACTTCTCAAAAGGAGAGTTAAGAGCAGAAAATAGGAAAATAAGATGAAAAAAAAAAGAAAGTGAAAGAAGAAGAAGAAGTAGAGAAAGGATGGTTAAGTAGGATATAGGCTATCAGGTCCAACAAGAAAAATCATGTGAACAAGGTTTTTCATTAGTCAAAGCTTTCCAGAGTTGTCGTTAGTTCAAATGAATATTAAGAATAATTAAAAGAGATAAAAGAAAGGAGAGAAAAAGAGAGAAAAGAAAAGAAAGAAAAAAAGAAAGAAAAGAAAGAGAAGAAAAAGATCTTACATCCATGTCTTACTTGCACAAATAGTTTCATGTCATTTTGAGTGCATCAGTTCCATACATTTTTAAATTCTTTTGAGCGGATGGGCTCCATGGATTTTTAAATTCTTTTGAGTGCATCGGCTCCATGCATTTTGAGCGCATCAACTCCATTCAATTTTTTAAGCGCATCGGCTCTATGCATTTTAAATTCTTTTGAGCATATTGGTTCCTTACATTTTTAAATTCTTTTGAGCGCATCAGCTCCATGCATTCTTTCGAGTGCATCGGTTCCATGCATTTTAAATTCTTTTGAGAGCATCGACCTCATGCTTCTTTAAATTTTTGTCACTTATTTTGAGTGTATTGGCTCCTGTCATTTACTTTTGAGCGCATTGGCTCCATGCATTTTAAATTTCTGTTATTTATTTTTAAGCGCATCGATTTCATGCATTTTAAATTTTTGTCATTTACTTTTGAGCACATCGGCTCATGTCTTTTCAATTTCTGTCATTTACGTTTGAGCGCATCTGCTCTTTGCAATTTTTTCTCACATTGTTTTGCATCTTATGCATTCCTGAACAAAATTCGAGTTCATGTCTTTACTCGTTCCCTACAATGATAAAATGAAAAACTGCGGTTATTCTTTTTATCTAGTAAGAAACAAGTAAAGAAGGGCAATTGTAAATACCCAATTTCGTCTGGGGCATTTTGTTAAAAAAAGGAAAAAAGAAATAAAAAGAGAAATAAAAAAGGAAAAAAATATAAAATGACCCAGTTTTCTAGCAGAAACCCATAACCTGACCCATTATCCATCTCATAACCCATATGCCATTAAACTTATCCAAAACAAATCCTAGCAGTCATCATTAAACTCATCCTAAACAAACTTATCCTAAACTTTATCACCATCACTCTCAAAATCCTAATTTTTTCTATAAATACCCATCACCTACACACTTTTGACACACACACTTTTGCCTACAACTAACACCCTAGCAATCCTTGTTCATTCTTTTTACCAACACCCATATATCCACCACTTCATCACCTTCAACAACACCACGACCTATCTTCACCAACACCATCCTGCCACTAAAACCACCATGAAACACCTCCACTTTTAACCCACCACCATTAGAACCACCCTTAATCCAACATCTCACCACCTTCCATCAACATCTCCAACCATAGAACCACCATTACAACCAACCTTGGTCCAACATTTCACCACCTCCCATCATCATCTCCAACCATAGAACCACCACACAACCTTCATTGACCTTCACAATCAAAACTAAAACCCATCACCAAACAACTTCATCTTCATTTACCCAACCATAACCACATCCAATTTCATCACCATCTTCACCCAAAAAAAAAAAAAAATAGAAACACCATAACCTATAACCACCATCTTCAACCCGTGATTCACCACCAAACTAGAAACCACCATGAAGACCATCTACACACCAACCCTCTCATCCAAACCTCCATGCACCTTTGGTCGCAGTAACCGCAAACTAAGCCACCCCTTTACGCACCAGACACAGCCACACCATGCTCCAAATCCGCACCGCTCCTAGTCAGGAAACCGCGCGCCGCTCAACCAAGAACTGACCAAAACAACTCTGTTCCTCACTGCTTGAACTAACTGTCGGCCTGAAACTCCTTCCTCACTTGTAACTATTTCAAAAAGAAACAGACCCGCCTTTTTTCCTTTTGTTTCGTAAACTGCTACATTGTTCTATATTTTATTTTTTTATTTTTTTCTGTTGTTTTAAAATTCTATTAATTTGTTTTTGGAGAAATGTTTTAGATTAATGAGTTTATTGGATTTTAAGAAAAAGGTAAAAAATATAAACAAAAAAAAATAAAATAAATTATATATATAAAACAACTGAACCTTTTTTTTTAAGAATAAAACAGGATTATCTAAGTTGTGACAACTTGTTAATCCTACAACTATTATAATCATATGAGTTGTGACAACTTGATGATTCAAATGTTTTATTTGTTTTATCTTTAAATTTTTTTTATTTTGAAATAAAAGAAATCACTAGTCAATAAAGCCTCAACTTTTTTTTAACAAAAAAAAATTCATAACAAACTTGACAATTAACTGGTGACGTCTCTAGCGTCACGCCAAGCTTCACCCATTAAACTTTAACTGTTAGTCATGGCAACTATTACCTAAGAGGGGGGTGAATTGAGTATAAAAAACTTTTCACAAAAGCTCTTAAAATAGACACAAATATTTAAGCTATTAAATAAAAGAAAAGAAATTGCGAGATGAAGAATAAAAGCTTTAAGAACAGCAAATACATAAATGTGTAATAATATAAAATTACGTAAAATAAAGAAATTGAGAAGAGAGAAGCAGGTGCGGTATTTATCCTGGTTCGACCACTAACCCACTTGTGGTCTATGTCTAATCCTCGAAAACAATTCGAGATTTTTTACTATGTATACAAGCTTCAATAGGTGCTTGCAACCGTTACATAAAAAAGCACTTTTCACACACAGGAAAACTCTACCCTTGTGCTAAAGTCTCAGCCTGTAGGGATACCTCACCCTTATACAAACCTTGAAAGGATACCTCACCCTTATACAAATCTTGAAGGATACCTCACCCTCAACACAGAAGAACAGAAATATAGATGAAGAGAAACTTTTACAAAGAGTAGATGATACAATTTGAAACTCTATGAAGCTCTTTAAGATATCTCAAATTTTGGCGAAAAAGAGCACAAAAGTTTGGTAAAATATGTATCACAAAATAAAGTAAGAAAGAATTATTTCAGATAAATAGGTGTTTTTAAAAGATGTCCCAAAAACATGTATTTATAGTGTTCTAAGAAAAAGAGCCATTGGGTATAATTTATTTCAGCATTAAAACCTCTGAAAATAGTCGTTGCATGATTCTGGGCATGTTTATTCGAATAAACGTAGTCCTATTCGAATAACCCACTTATAACACATCAGGAAGTGTTTTCTGGAACCTTTTATTCGAATAAACCTTTAGTTATTCGAATAAACATTTAGTTATTCGAATAAAACATCAAAAACATGTTCTGCAATGTTTTCTGGGTCATGTTATTCGAATAACCCTTTGGTTATTCGAATAAACCTCTAAAAACTCGTTCTGGTATGATTTCTGTGGTGTGTTATTCGAATAACATATCATTTATTCGAATAGACCACTCTGATTTTGAAAACTGACTTTAAATGGTCATAACTTCTTCATTTCTTATCTGTTTAAAGCAAATGAAGTCATTGGAAAGATCCTTGAGTCTATTTTCAAATAAAAGAAGTTTCAAAACAAAACTCAAAGTATTTTGAAAGATATGATCAAAAGAGTAACCAAAGGTCAGTTTTGTAAAACTCGAATTTGACTATTTTTCATAGATTTGAACTATTACCATAACTAGCTTTTCAAAACTTGTTTGTTGGACATTTTAACATGTGAAAACCATTTGTAAAGATTTGAGAAACATATTTGAGATATCCATAAGGCTTCTTACATAAAGACCCTAAGTCCTAAAAGCTATACCATTTAATCTTCCTTTGGACTTAGTCTTTGACATGACTTTGATGTTATTAATACCTTCATGAAATAGGCATTCACATTCTCCTTGTGTTGAGCTTAATAGAGATCTTTTGCTTTCTTGTTGCAATGCTCACTCTTGATACTTAGACTATCCTACAAAGTATTGCTCACTTAAACAAGCATAGTTAGTCCAGAATCATAATTTAATATCTTCATATGCAGGATTCATAAATGCATATAAGACTTTCATAGACACATCCAAAAAGATATTTATCAATTACTAATGGATATGCTCTATATAGGATGCAACAAAGAACATATGCAAAGTGTTCTTTTTGTCTTGTGTTTGTCATCATCAAAACTTAATATATTAAACCATTTGAGACAAACTTATTTCCACATTAACATGTTTAACTAAGTCGCAATGACTTGTTAATTCAAATTTTCAAAAATAAAAAATTAAATCATTTTTCTTTTATTAAAATCAACTAACTCATAATTATTTTCTAGAGAACTACATGACTTTGAGTTCTTCATTAGACCTAAGGATATGTAGGAGCGGACCTCATATTCCATCAAGCCAAAAATTAAATTTTCATAATTTATTTGTCTATTTTGTTTATCTTTTAACAAAATGGGTAAAACAAATATTTTCAAGAGTTATAAAATTTACACAATTAACTTAAGGTACCGTTTCAAGATGGGTGTGCTAGGGGTGCTATGGGATTAAGTTTTCACCATTCCCTATGCATAACCGACTCCTGAATCCAATCTGGTTTCAAAGACTATTTTTCTTAGGTTTACTAATTTTTCCTAAAAAATAATTAAATTTGTGGTGACTCCTATTTTTTAATTTAAGTTGCTATTCCGTTATGATCTCAGTCATGACACCAACTGGAACCAGCTTAGTCATCTGGGGCAGCTCTCGAACCAACTATGTCCACAATGCGACCATCCTGGACTTCTTTCAGAGCACCGACCCCTTCCTTGTTAAAGCCAAGTAAAAAAGTGGACTTGGCTAAGGGTATTCACAAAATCCTCCTCCACAGCCGTCAATGAATCATTTACTGTTTGGTCAAGTTCATCCTGCAGAAGTTCATAGTGAACCGGGGCACTGGTGAGGGCAAACCCGGTCAAGGCAAACTCGGTCAAGGCCAAACTCTCCTTTAGCACATCCTCTCGAGCCATTGCTTTACAAAGTTGAACCTTAAGATCGTTGACCGCAATAACCTTGACTCGGAGTGCCTCCACCTCGGTAACCTAGGCCTAGAGGGAGGGGACCTCAGCAGCATCTGTAGAAAGGTGGGTAACCTCAGCTCGAAGTTTGTCCAGTTTGGAGGCATGCGACTTGAGTTGCTCATGCTTTTGGTTTGCATCTGCGATGACCTAGGTGAGCTGCCTATCCTTTTTGACAAAGTCCAACTTGAGTTTCTGATTTTCACCTCGAAGGGTAAACTCCAAAGTTGGGCCTCACAAAGGATCTCCTCCACATCACGCTCAGTTAGCACCTCGGCCTTGGCAGTGCTCAGCAAGTGGCCATTAATAAAGTGCAAGAGGTTAGGCCCCCGAGTCCATATTGATCTTGACAGAAAGAGATGTGGAGCCACCCCGGACCTCGAAGCATCCTCAAGCCCCAGACCAATTAGAACCTCACCTACTTTAAGCTCCTCCAAAATGGACTCGATTGCCGACCTCTTTCCTCTATTACCCCTGCTACTCTCTGCCTGCCTTTCCTAGGATTGCAGCGGTGGGACAAGAGAGCTTGGTTCAACATCTTGAACCCCAGCAACTGGGAGAGGTGGAGAAACCACCACGGCCACAAGAAGAAGGACCAAAATACTCGAAGGCAAAGGAACAGTAATAGTCACCCCTTGTGCAGTAGTTGGGACCTGAGATCCTAATGCCTCATCGCTCCTAGTCGCCAACCTCTCAGCCAAGTATCAAAGTTTAGATGATGGAGTCATGCTTTTTATAAGCAGAAAATAGAAAAGTTATAATACTCGGGCAAATTAGTGCGAGAAGACAAGTACTAAAGAAAAATATGCAAGAAAAGATACCTAGCATGGCCTTTATAGAATCTACGAGCTCATACAAGACATCCTTGGAAGATATGACCCTCCTTCTCCGTGGCCCAATCAATCAAGAACTCCAGAACCCAGGTCTCAGAAGGAGGAACCTCAGAATCTGAAGTCTCTAACTCCTTGTTACTCAGCCCCCAACCGACTTCAGTCTAGTATAAGTGGAGGCGTGGCTTACCTTCTGGTGTGATAAAAAAAGGTGTCTTACTCAGAGCTCCATCTACCCTAAAGAAGTCCTTTTTAAACTTCTTGTAGGACTTTTAGTAGAGCTTGAAGATTATCCAGTCTGCTCCTGCAACATGACCCATCCTTTCGTTTAGTTACTTTCAAAGGTCATCAATCGGGAGAAAAGGAAAGGGAAAGATTTAACCGAGTACGATAACTTAAAGACTCGGTAGACCAGTTCGAACACCTGGACAAACCCCAAAGCATTCGGGTGAAGTTGAGTAGGTGCCACCCACAGGTGATTAAGAACGCCCATCTCAAAATCAGTAAATGGCATTCACACCCCAATCTGGGTAAAAATAGCCTTGTATATATACATGAAGTGTTCGCCCTCCGTATGGGTTGAGGACACCCTCGTTTCCTCTGAGGGGTGTCGGAGCGCAAACTCCTGGCCTTTAAGTCCCTCCATGATTAGCTGCAAATATTGTTGCTTCTCCAGGCCTTCTTCTATGGCCACATGTCTGAAGGAGTGCCCAAAACCTCCTGGTCGCATCATACCTACAGAGGAAGCACCCGAGTCAAATTAAGAAGAATGACCTATGGAAGAATCGCTCATGTCCCTCATTGCCACCATAAGTTCAGAGAGCAGATAGGCTGGCCTATGCCTTGCTAATTCTCTAGCTTAGTTTGCCCTTCGGAGCACCTCCAAGACCCTCATCCTAGTAAAGGGATTCAAACCCTCATCAGAATCCCCACCATGGGTTTCAAGCCCCCACCATGGCTGAGGTGATGAAGACAAAGGAAGACTCAAGACTTCCATTGATGAGCCATTATTCTACATAATCACCTCACTCCCAAACATTTTCCCCCTGCTAAATAACTTAAATGAAACACTATAAGAGCACACAAAGTTGGCAATGACACATTTACATCAACTGGGCCTTTGTTGCTATTAAGTATCATTTTGCAGCAACCATTTACTAATATCGAGGTACTCAAAAAATTTGTTAGGCTTTTAATAGAAAACAACGAGCCTTGCTTCCAAAAAGTGAAAAAAGTTGCTATAATATCACCAAAAGCAAAGGCGCGAATGACTCCCTCCTCCTCTTTTTTTTTTTTTTTACTTTCTTCACTCCAAAAATAAATAAATAAAAAAAGCAAACCCATGATATGACGAATTGCAGAAGGAAAAATTCCCATTTTCTTTCTCCACTAAAATTCCCAAGTTCTTCCAAGACCACCATAAGCTAGTACAACTCACAAGGAAAAATTCCCAATTTCTTTCTCAACCAAAATTCACAATTTCTTCCAAGACCACCGTGAGCTAGTACAACTCATAGTAGCCTCTCGTCGGGCTTCCAACACTGCAAACTCCATCGTCTACTGTGCATGATCAAGCCCGTTATCCATAAACATATAAGCTTTGCTAGTGGGTTTCATCAGAGTCTAAAGTAGTGCCATACATCTCCATCTCAGTGAGCCCTCTTTCTCTTGCAACTCTAATGGCATGCTCTTTCTCTCTCTCTCTCTCTCCCTCTCTCTATGTCCCAAAGTCTTTTCCTGTGCTAAATGTATGTGTGTTTAAAATATCTCACTTTGACTCTAAAAAAGCTAAGCCCTTTTGTGTAGCATCCTCTTCAACATGTTAAACTTGTAAATGGTTACAAAGGTAGCTTAATACTTGATTAACATGCCTGTTTAATTTTGTGATAATCTGAGTTAGTTTAAGTACTTTGCTGCAAGCCAAAAGGTGAAAAGTAGCTTAAAATGACCCAGATGTTAGCTTAAATGGCTTAGCTAATAGAAATAGTTGTGGATAATTTATTTCTAAGTCACAAATATGTATTCTGTGATGTGGTTAAAGTTTGAGAATAATCAGAGTTCGTTTGGTATTTTTAAGTATACCGATTGTGTGTTTTAATGCCGGATTGACTAGTCACATATATGAAAAAATGTGATACTGGTGAAATGATTTTTTTTTAAAGAATCTTAGTATTTTTTTCAAAATTGTTAGAACTTGGAAATCTTGATTTAGTTAAAGTTGAGTGTTTTTAGCAAATTGAGAAGTATTAGTCTGGAAACTTAAGGCTTTAAACTAGCCACGGTTACTAGCCTTTTTTGTGGACTTTTCCTTATTGATATTTCAATATTTTCTCTTAGTTCTAACTCACTTTTTATGGCTGAAAAGAGAAACAAAAATAACAAGAGAGAAAAGAGAAAAAGAAGAAGAAAAAGAGAGAAAAAAGAGGATATCAAAAGGGAAATCCAAGGCTAGAGATTGAGGATCAATCTATAGCTTCAAGACAGTACAAGGTAGGGGTTCTTGAGCTTAAACTCTCATTTCTACTCATTTTTCATGTTAGGCTTATTTGAGATCTAATATGCCAAAATGAGTTCTTGTGATGTTTTAAGTGATTTTCTTGCTTGCATAAGTTTTAGATGGTGTTTATAACTTGTTCATGCCAAGAGTTTGGATTAGAAACAGAAAATTCTCCATTTGGACCTAAAATGCTCTAAGTGTTGATTTTAGGGGTTTGGATGAGTGATTTAGCGTTTTGATCCATTTTGAATTAAATCAATTAGTGTTTTAAGTTTCCCTCATGTTTGCGAACTTGTTTGGGACTTAAAATCATCAAGAAACCATTTGAAAGTGATCAAATTTTGTGTTTTTCACTAATGGAATAGTGCTTCACGTTTGCAGAATTATCCAGATTCTGTGCTGGGCGAAGAGCGCCTAGGTGCTCGTGGTTTAGGTGCCCTAAGCCCAGAAAGATTTTGAGTGTTGCTGGGCGGTAGGCACCTAGGCGCCAGTGGAACGAGCGTTTGAGCACCCAATGTCTAGAGATTTTTGCGTGATGAACTTGTTTGCGCGCCAAAGCGCTGATGTAGGGCAGATAGTACAATTTAGCATGTGTTGCTAAATAAATTTTCTATTTGACGGGATCATTTGTGCAAATCTTTTGGGATGTATTGAGGTACTTTTTAGGATATTTCTTGGAAAAAATTATCAACTTGCATATATGGAAAGTTTTGGAAAATCTTAGACATTCAAGTGTGATAGAATCCCTAGGTTAGTGTTTAAAACTTTGTTCAATATAAGGTTGATTTCTAAATCACTTGTGAGTGATTTTGGGATGTTCTAAATACTATTTTGCTAGAGTTATGAATTTGGCTACCTTTGTTGGATAAGTGAGGCTAAAATTGTTACATTCTAGTGTTTAATATGTGGCTCGGATGTTTGATTTTTAAATCTGGTATTTGCCTATTTTCATGTGTATTGTGACCTTAGATGGTGTGCATAATCATATGACCTGAGAATGAGGTGTTGGATTCAAATTCTCCTTGCAAGTTTGCTTGTTTGGTCAGGGTTACCAGTGTATGAAGTTGGTGTCGATACTTACTTTTGTGAGGGAAACTAGTCCACATATCACCAGGTAGTGTCAGGGCTTGGATGCCTATCCTACTTAGTATATACAATGAATGCAGTTCTTGGGAAAATAAGTAAATAGCTTGTATTTTCAACTTTAAAATCTTCATTGGCATTGCACATCCATAATACGTAGACTTTGTTTGAGCATAATCATACATCATATAATAAAGCATTGCATAGTTGACACTTGTATGGGCATTTGTCATGACTTAATCGATTGATTGTTTGGTTGCTTATTCGATAATACCTTAGGATTGTATGGGCGATTCTTTGATATTATTGAATGTCAAATATTCTTGTACATCGAATGTATTTTTGGAGTTCAGTTGAATTATTTATTATAAATGATTAACTATTGATCTTGGTATGCTTATACTGAGAAATTATGATTTCTCACCCCTGTGTGTTCCATGTAAATCTAGGTAAAGCCCCTAAAAAAGAAAATGGGCAAGGAAAAGAAAAAGCAGAAGGCTTAGATTAGTGTTTTGTTTCTTTGTGGACCTGTTTGTATATGTGTATATTTTTTGTTGTTTAGAAAAGCTTATGTATACTTTATGGCATGATAGTCAGTGATAGTTGTATATATGACTTTTTGATCATTCGTGACTCTCTATAATGACTGTGTAATTTGTTATGGGTTTTTATTTTTTTTGCATTTCTAGAAGCAATTTGTCCAATGTAATTTATTTTAGAATATTCCGTTTATTTTATGATAATTCATATTAGGGTATTACTTTATAGTATTATACTAATTCATCCTGTTGAGTTGGGGTGTGGACTGACTATGCTTTGGCATGTTTAGGAGTCCTTGTTGTGTTGTGCATTTCTTTCATCTCTTGAGTGAGATGTTTAATTGAATTGTATGACTGCCTTGTTTTGACTATTTTAGCTACTATTGCACATTACATGATATTGGGATTAGCTACCTTAATATGTATTATTTTGTGTTTATAGGAAACTATGGCAGCAAGAGGGCGAGGGCAACTGTGTGGAAGTAGTAACAGGAACTCTGGGAATGAAGGCACTGATGTGGCAGCCGCCATGATGGTAATGGCCAATGCCATGACCCAACAAACAGAGCAGGTAGCTATAACTGCTAATGCAATAAGAGAGCAGGCAGTAATAGCTGCTAGAGTGCTTAAGAGGTTGGAAACTGAGCAACCAGTACCACCTGCACCTCCACCATACCACGAAGGGTAACCACACCAAGAGGCAGCTGGAAGGAATTAGACCTTCCAAGACTTCTTGGAATTCAGGAAATCAAATCCATCTTCCTTTAATGGAGAATACAACCTAGTCAGAGCTGAGGGTTGGCACAAGGAGATGGAGAAGATCTTCACTGTTATAGCTTGCTCAGACGAGCATAAGGTGCTTTTTGCTTCGTATATGCTGGAGGGTGAGGCAGAGGGTTGGTGGGTGGATACAAAGAGGGTTCTTGAGGCATCAAGGACTCATGTGACGTATGGGATCTTCAGAAGTTCATTTTTTAGAAAGTTCTTACCACAGAATCTTCAGAATGCCAAAGAGATGGAATTTCTAAAGTTGGAACAAGGGAACATGTTTATTAGCCAGTACATGATCAAATTAAATGAATTATCGAAATTCTCTTCTTGCATCGGATTTAACCCAGATGAATCTTAGAAGTGTATTAAGTTTGAGGAAGGATTGAGGTTGGATATTCATAATGTTGTTCAACCGTTTAAAATTCGAGACTTTTAAATTCTGATTAATAAGTGTCAGATAATTGAGAGGCAATCTAGGAAGCTTTCTTTGAAGCCTAAGTCACCGGATCTTTAGAAGAGGAAGAGGGGTGATGATAAGTTCAAGAAAAGATCTTCTAAACCTAGCTCTACTCAGGATAAGGATAAGCAAGTTCAGAATGAGTATTTGGAACCAAAGTGTTCTAAGTGTGGGAGATAGCATGGAGACCGACCCTGTCTAATGTACTTTGTTTGTGGGCAACTTGGTCATTTTGCGAAGAACTGTCCATCAAAGTAGGAAATTGCACTTACTCAAAAACCACAAGCCAGAGGGAGAGTTTGCACTCTAGGTAGTGAAGAGGTGACTCAGTCTTCTGACCTTAATGAAGGTAAATGCATTATTCATAATCATCTTTTAACTGTGTTATATGATTCGGGAGCATCTCACTCCTTTGTTTTGAATGATTGTGCGAATAAGTTAGATTTACGTGTGTCTGAATTGTCATATGACTTATTTGTATCTACACTTACTGGTAAGCCAGTTACAACTTCTAGAGTGTATCTTGATTGTTGTGTAAAAGTAGAAGATAGGATTTTAAGTGTAAACCTTATTTGTTTGCCTCTTATAGATATTGATTCATTCTTAAAATGAATTGGTTGTCCGCTAACCATGTAGTTTTGAATTGTTCAGAAAAATCCCTGGTTTTCTTGTCATATATACTTACCAGAGTCGTTCCATCTGAGTTTGTGTATCTCAATGCGAATCAAGTTAATCTCTTTTTAAAGGATGGATCTCTAGGATATGTACTCTTGTTTTCACTAAGCGCTGAGGTTGAGCAAAGCCTAGGTGAAATACTTGTGGTGAGTGAATATCCTGAAGTTTTTCTTAGTGACATAGTGGAGTTGCCACCCAAGTGAGAAATAAAGTTTTCTATAGACCTAGTGCCTTAGACCGGACCTATCTTTATAGCATCGTATAGAATGGCGCCACTAGAGTTAGTAGAACTCAAAAAGAAAATCGAGGATTTGTTGGATAAATAATTCATTAGGCTGAGTGTTTCTCCGTGGGGATCACCTGTGCTTTTAGTGAAGAAAAAGGATGGTGCCATGAGGCTCTGTGTGGATTACAAACAGCTAAACAAGGTGATTATTAAAAATAAGTATTCGTTGCCTAGGATAGACGATTTAATGGATCAGTTGAGAGAAGCTGTAGCTTTCTCAAAGATTGATCTCAGGTCTGGTTATCATTTGATAAGGGTTAGGGAAGAGTATATCTTGAAGACAACCTGTAGAACTAGGTATGGGCATTATGAGTACCTCGTGATGTTCTTTGGGTTGACGAATGCACCAGTAGTGTTCATGGATTACATGAATCGGATCTTTAGACCC
The DNA here is from genome assembly GCA_029884595.1 of Ormosia semicastrata. Taxonomy (NCBI): domain Eukaryota; kingdom Viridiplantae; phylum Streptophyta; class Magnoliopsida; order Fabales; family Fabaceae; genus Ormosia; species Ormosia semicastrata. The sequence continues at coordinate 77,319,197 of JAQQTO010000061.1, forward strand.
TACTTGGATCAGTTTATCGTGGTGTTTATTAATGATATCTTAATCTATTCTAAGACAATGGAGGAGCATGAACAACATTTGAGGATAGTGTTGGAGACCCTTAAGGAGAATAGGTTCTTTGCCAAGCTATCTAAGTGTGAAATCTGGCTTTCACAAGTGCAGTTTTTGGGACATGTGATATCTCAGGGTAGGATTTCTGTGGACCCAAGCAAGGTTGATGTAGTGTTGCAGTGGGAGAGAGCCACCACTGTGACCGAGATCAGAAGCTTCATAGGCCTAGTAGGGTACTACAGAATGTTCATAAGGGATTTTTCTCAGTTAGCACTACCCTTGACTAGATTAACTAGTAAAGGTAGTTCTTTCGAATGGACTCAAGCATGTGAGGATACTTTCCAAGAGCTTAAAGTGAGGTTGACTACTACATCGGTGTTGGTAATTCCGGATCCTTTTGAGAACTTTGAGGCATTTTGTGATGCTTCGAAGATGGGTTTGGGTTGTGTTTTGATGCAACATAGGAGAGTTGTTGCCTATGCATCAAGGCAGTTGAGACCTTATGAGGAGAACTACCCTACTCATGATTTGGAGTTAGTCACAATAGTGTTTGCCCTAAAGGTTTGGAGACATTACTTTTATGGAGTTCAATTTGAGGTGTTCAGTGATCATAAGAGTTTGAAATACTTATTTGATCATAAGGAGCTGAACATAAGACAACAAAGATGGATGGAGTTTCTGAATGACTACAACTTTGAGTTAAAGTATCATCTTGCTAAAGCCAATGTGGTGACTGATGCACTGAGTAAGAAATCCCTTTATGTGTCCCGTATAATGATCCAAGAGAGTGAACTTCTTTAGAGTTTTAGAGACATGAGTCTTTCAGTAGCTGTGTTACCACATAGTCTTAGTATGAGTCGAGTGGACATAGTGAGGACTTTAGGACTCAGATCTTGGAAGCTCAGAAAGAAGATAAGACTCTTAGTGATCTTTGTGAGAAAATCTTTTTAGGTAATTCTGGTGAGTTTGATATATCGGATGATGGGATGATCAAGTTTAGAGGTAGACTTTGCATTCCTCATGAATCTGAAATTAAAGATAGGATCATTTAAGAAGCTCACTATAGTCAATACACTATCCATCCCGGGGCCACTAAGATGTATCAAGACTTGAAGAAGTTGTTTTGGTGGTCTAATATGAAGGGGAACATAGTCGAGTTTGTGTCTAGGTGTCTAACTTGTTAGAAGGTCAAGATAGTACACCAGAAACCCTCTAGACCTCTTCAATCATTGGGAGTCCCTAAGTGGAAGTAGGATCACATCATAATGGATTTTGTGATGTGTTTGCCTGGAACTCAGTTAGGATTCGATGCAATATTGGTTGTAGTGGATAGACTAACCAAGTCTGCCTATTTTATACCTATTAGAGTTAACTACTCCATGGATAAACTAGCCCAGTTATACCTTTAAGAGATAGTTAGGATGCATAGTGTACCCCTTAGTGTAGTTTCTGATAGAGATCCTAGATTTACATCTATGTTTTGGGGAGCCCTGCAGAAAGCTTTCGGAACAAAGCTTACTTTAAGTATAACATACCATCCACAGACTGATGGTCAATCGGAAAAGACTATTCAAACCCTTGAGGATATGCTGAGAGCATGTGTGCTAGAGCAAAAAGGGAGTCAGGATAAATTTTTACCCTTAGTGGAGTTTGCCTACAACAATAGTTTTCATACTGACATATGTATGATACTGTATGAAGCACATTATGGTAGAAAGTGTAGGTCCCCTTTATGTTGGTATGAGGTTGGAGAGAAAACCATTCTAGGTCTTGAGTTGGTACAGCAGACCACAACTCAGACCAAAATGATCCAGGACAGGTTGGTTATGGCTCAGAGTAAGCAAAAGAGTTATGTTGATAAGAGGAGAAGACCTCTAGAGTTCAGTGAGGGAGATCATGTATTCTTGAGAGTCATTCCGACAACAGGGATTGGTAGAGCTTTGAGAACATGGAAGTTGTTGGACCCTACTAAACCCTAAAGAGAATTAGACCCATTGCCTACCAGATTGCACTTCCACCCAGTTTGTCTAACCTTCATGATGTATTTCATGTGTCACAACTTAGGAAGTACAATCTAGATCCTTCACATGTCATAAGGAATGAATCTGTATAGTTAAGAGGGGATTTGTCTTATGCTATGCGACCGATGAGGATCATGGATAGAGGGTTCAAAGAGCTTAGAGGTAAATGGATTCCTTTAGTGAAGGTGCTTTGGGATGGTGTTAGCTTTGAGGAGGTGACTTGGGAATTGGAGTCCTACATGCAGCAAGACTACCCACAGTTGTTTATATGAGGTAAGCAATTTTGGAGACAAAATTTTAAAAAGGGCAAGAGAAATGTAACATCCTCTTTAACATGTTAAACTTATAAATAGTTACAGATGAAGCTTAATACTTTCTTAACATGTTTGTTTAATTTCGTGACAATCTGAGTTAGTTTAGACACTTTGATGCAAGCCCAAATGTGAAAAATAGCTTAAAATAGCCCAGATGTTAGCTTAAATGGCTTAGCTAATGGAAATAGATGTAGATAATTTATTTCTAAGTCACAAATATGTATTATGTGATGTGGTTAAAGTTTGAGAATAATCGGAGTTTGTTTGGTATTTTTAGGCATACTGGTTATGTGTTTTAATGCCGGATTGACTAGTCATAGATATAAAAAATTATGATACTGGTGAAATGATTTTTTTTAATGAATCTTAGTATTTTTTTCAAAGTTATTGGAACCTAAAAATCTTGATTTAGATAAAGTTGAGTGTTTTTAGCAGATCGGGTAGTATCAGTGTGGAAACTTAAGGCATTAAACCAGCCACAGTTACCAGCCTTTTTTGTGGACTTTTCCTTGTTGATATTTCAATCTTTTCTCTTGGTTCTCACTCACTTTTCACTGCTGAAAACAGAAACAAAAATAGCAAGAGAGAAAAGAGAAAAAAAGGAAGAATAAGAGAGAAAGAAGAGGAGATCAAAGAGGAAATCCAAGGCTAGAGATTGAGGATCAATCTGCAACTTCAAGACAGCACAACGTAGGAGTTCTTGAGCTTAAACTCTCATTTCTACTCATTTTTCATGTTAGGCTTATTTGAGATCTAATATGCCAAAATGAGTTCTTGTGATGTTTTAAGTGATTTTCTTACTTGGACAAGTATTAAATGGTGTTTATAACATGTTCATGCTAAGAGTTTGGATTAGAAAGTAAAAATTCTCCATTTGGACCTAAAATGCTCTAAGGGTTGATTTTAGGGATTTGGATGAGTGATTTAGTGTTTTGATCCATTTTGAATGAAATCAATTGGTGTTTTAGGTTTTCCTTATGTTTGCGAACTTGTTTGGGACTTAAAATCATCAAGAAACCATTTCAAAGTGATCAAATTTCGTGTTTTTCACCAATGGAATAGTGCTTCACGTCTGCAGAATTATCTAGATTTTGTGCTTGGCGATGAGCGCCTAGACGCTCGTGGTTTGGGCATCTGAGCGCCCTAAGCCTAGAAGGATTTTGCGTGTTGCTGGGTGGTAGGCACCTAGGCGCCAGTGGAATGAGCGTTTGAGCACCCAACGTCTAGAGAATTTTGCGTGATGAACTTGTTTGCGCGCCTAAGCGCTGGTCTGGAAGTGTCTGAGCATTGGTCCAAGGCAAACAGTACAATTTAGCATGTGTTGCTAAATAAATTCTCTTTTTAATGGGATCATTTGTGCAAGTCTTTTAGGGTGTATTAAGGCATTTTTTAGGATATATCTTGGAGAGAATTATTAACTTGCATATATGAAAAGTTTAGGAAAATCTTAGACATTCAAGTGTGACTGAATGTCTAGGTTAGTGTTTAGAACTTTGTTCAACATGAGGTTGACTTCTAAATCACTTGTGAGTGATTTTGGGATGTTCTAAATACTGTTTAGCTAGAGTTATGAATTTGGATACCTTTGTTGGATAAGTGAGGCTAAAATTCTTACATTCTAGTGTTTGATATATGGCTTGGATGTTTGATTTTCAAACTTGGTATTTGCTTGTTTTCTTGTGTATTGTGACCTTAAATGGTGTGCACAACCATATAACCTGAGAATGACGTGTTAGATCCGAATTCTCCTTGCATGTTTGCTTGTATGGTCAGGGTTTCTGGTGTATAGAGTTGGTGTCAATATTCTTACTTTTGTGAGGGAAACTAGGCCACACAGCACCAGGTAGTGTCATGACTTGGATGCCTATCCTACTTAGTATATACAAGGAACGCAGTTACTAGGGAAATAATTAAATAGCTCATGTTTTCAATTTTAATATTTTCATTGGAATTGCACATCCATAATACGTGGACTTTGTTTGAGCATAATCATACTTCATAACATAAAGCATTGTATGGTTGACACTTGTATGGGCATTTTTCATGGCTTAATCGATTGATTATTTGGTTGCTTGTTTAATAATACCTTAGGATTGTATGGGCAATTCTTTGATATTTTTGAATGTCGGATATTCTCGTGCATCAAATGTATTTTTGGAGTTCAGTTGAATTATTTATTATAAATGATTAACTGCTGGTCTTGGTATGCTTATACTGAGAAATTGTGATTTCTCACCCCTATTTGTTCCATGTAAATCCAGGTAAAGCCCCTAAAAAGGGAAAGGCAAGGAAAAGAAGAAGCAGAAGGCTTAGATTAGTGTTTTGTTTCTTGTGGACCAGTTTGTATATGTGTATATTTATGGTTGTTTAGAAAAACTTATGTATACTTTATGGCATGATAGCCGGTGATAATTGTATATATGAATTTTTGATCATTCGTGGCTCTCAATAATGACTGTGAAGTTGTTACGGGTTTTTATTTTTTCACATTTCTAGAAGTGACTTGTCTAATGAGATTTATTTTATGATAATTCATATGAGGGTGTTACATTTTGTCCCTCAACATGAGAAAGATAGTGTTCCTGTTCGAAAGAGAGTGTGAGTTTGAGGGAAACAAAGCTTGTGCAGTTTAAAATTAACAACTTTTTGAAGTTAGACACATAGAATTTTGTAACACAGGAAATGAGTTAGATCGATGTCTATGTATTTGTCAAAGAAGCAAAGATAAAGTAGTGTGCACTAGTTGAAGTTTAAGTGTCGCTATTATGATCACGCAATTGTGACTTCAAAGTTAGATTTGAGTCTTTTGGAAAATACCAATTAGATGGTAATGGAATTATATTATTGACAAAATTACATATACAATGGTTAATATGAAGTGTTTATTAAGGCTGAGATTATAAGGAATGACAATAAATGGATATAAAATAAAAAATCAAAATTATCATATTTTTTTGGTGAAAAAATTATCACCTTTTTATTTCATAATAATTGAATGACAGGAACGAACAAAAATACCTTACTTTCTAATTTTAATGAAAGGAGCATGTTTGAATGTAGTCATACTTGTTTTTGTGGTAACAGTAAGGAATCTGAAAGTGGATTAAAATGAGGTAAAAATAATTCATTAGATTGTTTCAATTTTAGCAGTATCTAGTCCTTCTTTCATGAATTTTTTTTGTTTTCTTAATGAATTGAGTCAATGCTTAATTTCATGACTTCTAAACAGTGGATTTAGGTGATTTAATCATGAGAGAGGATAAAAATGGGGAGGAGATTTTAATCAGGTTAGCTAATAGTGTGAATGGTTTTTGATTCAATGTTTAAGAAAAAAATTTCTTTGCTATGGATTTGTTAGACTGTGCATTCATCGTGTAAGGAAAGCGATTTGAGTTAGTGCTTTCAAAGTGAAAACTATATATTAATATGAAATCTGTGATCTTTGGTTAATATTTTTTCTTTGGAATAAATTGGGTATAAATTGATTTTGGATCTTCACTAGTGTTGTCCTACTTTTTTGCTTTTTATGAAGTCTTAGTTTTTCTTATGTCTAGTTTTACTGTCCAATTTTTATAAGGAATGACAATAAGTGGATATAAAATAAAAAGTCAATGTTATCAATCTTTTTTGGTGAAAATGTTATCATCTTTGTACTTCATAATAATTGAATGATAGTAACAAACAAAAATATCATACATTCCACTTTTAATGTAAGGGGCATGTTTGAATGTAGTCATACTTGTTTCTGTGGTAACAATAAGGAATTTGAAAATGGATTAAGGCCAAAATGAGACTTTTCACTCTTGTTCTGTTGCTTGGCCTATTTAAGGCCAAAATGAGATTTTTCTCTCATTTCTAACTTCTCTATCATGACTACAATAGGAAGACACCAAAGGAAATCCAACAAAGGAGCTTTGGGAGATCCATTTTCAAGCAAAGAGGAGGAAAAGCTTACTGGTGGAGAGGAGCTACTTTCAGACTTCATTTCTGGCCATTGAGGTAGGGGAAACTTAGTTGAATATAGCTTGTATTCATTTCTTTCTTTTTTGGTTCTTAAGGGACTTGATGAAGAAATGGAGGTTTGAGAGTGATTTTGTGATTCTTGGGTTGAATCTTGATGTGGATCGATTGGTTGAGTTAGAAACTAATTTGTGGATGTGTTAGGATGAATTTTTCATCACTTGGAAGTCTTAATTCCCATTTAGGTTAGTTTTGGTGGTTTAGATTAATGTTAGATTTTGATTCACAAAGGGGTTGAATTGAATGAAATTGAAGTGGTATAAGAGTTACTATGTGTAGATGAACTTTGTTTGGGGTTAGAAATCACTTGGAAGTGAGTATGAGTGATTGGAGGATCACTTGTTACCAATAGAACAGTGATCGTTTCTATAAAATTCTGTAGAAATTGATGCTGTGTGTTAGCACCTAGGCATTGAATGGCTGGGCATTTAAGCGCCCAGTGCCCAGGCAGAGTTTGAGATGCGCGTTGCATGCTTGAGCGCACAGGCATGGAGCGCCCTTCGCTGGATGGGACAGAACAGAGTCCTTATTTGAGGGAAATGAAGGGGATCACTTGTGTGATGCTTTCTTTTATGCTTCTTAATAGTAATGAGACTCTTTTAGAAGTATTGGGTTAAGTAAATTTTGAGATGTATATAAATCAATTGTGATGCTAATTATTATAGGTAATTAATGATTGTATTACATGAGATGTTTGTGGAACATTGTGAGGTGAGTAATATCCTATCTATGTATTTGTTGGATAGAGGAGGTGAGTAATATCATCTCTATCGTTTGTGAAGCATATTGAGGTGCGTAATATCCTTTCTATGTTGTTCAGTAAGGAGGTGAGTAATATCCTCTTTAAATTGATCGAGCAGTGAGGTAAATAATTACTCTTTATGTTGAGGTAAGTAATTCCTCATCGTGAATGTTGGTTAGTGGAGGTGAGTAATATCCTCTATATAAATTGTAGAATAGTGAGGTGAGTAATATCCTCTGTTTGTATTGATGGGTGTAACACCCTTGTGGGGATGTCACATTTATGAATGCAATAAAATAAAATAAAATAAAACTCTTACCCAAGTTGTAAAACGTTTGATACTTAAATAATATTTGTGGTAAATTTTTTTTTCCTTTTATACTTATAACATTAAATAAAATAACACAGAACACAAAATTAAACAAAGTTTAATCACGCCATAATATACATATGATTCTTCTTTAGTACACACATAATTTACAGCTACAAGTATTTAATAAAGCAGTAAAGAGTTGACACAAAGCTAAGACATAGTATTACCCAAGTGCATCTCATCGATTTCTAACCCTCCGATGGATCATCCTCAGAAAGATCATCGAAAAGTTGACATCTTGGAGATCTCACAGCACTACAGACACGAGTCCGGGCTGTTGACTCACTACTGAGCTCACTAGGCGCATGGAATACTCCCTGCCAGTAACGCCTAAGAGTCAGTGGTAACTCTAGATGTAAATATAACATAGTAGTAAATATGACATCTCCATCATACTTTCTACATAGGGACACAGTCAAACGTCCCACGTATACAACTGTCCCTCTATCCACTCGCATACGCCAGGCCTCAGAACCTCCGTGAAACTCAAGTCTCACAAAATCGAAGAATCCCGGCAATGCCATGATCTCAAAATCAGTCTTGATGATAAGGATGGTCTACTGGCTCTTCTTCCTCGTACAGCTCGCCCGGCGGTCGCTCGTCCAGACACTGTATCTCAAGAGGTTGTTCCTCTTCTTCCTCTAACTCTTTACGGAAATAATATAGTAATATCGAGAAAACATATAGAGAGGTGAGACAATCTACACCATTACCCGCATGGCAATAAAGAAAACGACAATACAGCACATGACAATACAACACATATTAAAATAACATATACCATTATATCATGCATAATATATTAAAGTAATAAATCATACATTTTATCACAGATTATGGTAAGCAGTAAAATGCTGATAATGCATGAACACACACCGACTCGTTCCTACTCCATGGAGCTAAACACGGATATCTGAGTGAATGATCCGAATAGAAACTAATAATACTTTATGGCTGCCCAACCAAACTATTGCACTGTCTAACGTCGTGTCTATAGCCCACAATCCAAACATCGTGTGGTAGTACACAGTCCAACATTGTGCACTACAGGCATAGTACTTAGTAGTCTCCTCAAGATCTCGATTAAGAATAGTGCTCATCAAGATCATTAGTGTGTTGCCCATTACCACGGCCCAGAGGAGCAACCCACTGTCCCCTTGTGGAATTCTCCACACACTAATGCCTCCAAGTTCATATAATGAACCACACTACGCCTATCACACCAAAACACGGTGTAATTCGTCTCATTAATCAATCACCAATTATCAACCAAATTGGTGCAACACTCTAAGCATGATTTAAAATTATAAAAATACCCTTAATATCCATATTTTACCATAATTATGAAAATACCCTTAGTCACAATACACCAAAACATAGCCTGTCCCACCTGACAGTACTATCTCACAACATGTCCGGGTCCACCACTTTGGCCCGACAGTAAAACTTGCTATTCCATTTAGTCACTTAGAAATTTTATCGCATTTTCACAATCTCGTCATTTTCACAAATGTTTTTAAATAGCGTAAAGATATTTTGACATTTTTGAACATCGCGTAATGTTTTTAAATCATTTTCTTAATCGCGTAAGATTTTTAATTCATTTTCTTAACCGAATAGCTTAAAATTATCATTTTAAATATATGTAGACTATATCTAGTATATTTAAAATACGTAGAGTATTTTCCTTGTGTTCTAAATATAGTATGAAATCTTTTCATTTTATTCGTCTGATTTTAGTAAATTTCGGCAGCATTTTTCCTATAAAATCAGTATAAGGTATTTTTGATGTTTTCCTCTAAATTCTGTTATTTTAATTCTACCCATCAGTTACATTTTTTGAGTTTTGCTAACGCGCTTCAAAACTCATAGGGTGAGCTCTACGTTAGTATTCTCTAAGCGTTCGTTTTAGTTCTCACTTTAAAATAAATTCTGCTAAGTTAGGTTTCTAGAACCAAATTTATTCCTTTTGTTTTCACAAAGATTCATTAGAATCAGTTTATTTTGTAAATCCATTACCTAACCTATCTTAGAAAATAAAATGGCATTCGATTATACACTAAATGGCATGTTGGCCATAATTAAATCAAAATCATTCTTAAATCCATTATTTTACCTAGATTCTTTAAATCAGTAATTTAGAAAATGATTGAGAACATTTTGGTTCTCTATTTGATGGTAAGGCCGTGAGCCTCAAATGTGTTCTTTGGAACACTCATGCAAATTGTTACATGTTATTCACACCCTACTTTAACAAATATACAATTATAAACACATACAATATATTTTAAAGCTATAAACATGCATACCAAAAAAAAAATCACAATTAGGAAAGCATTTAAACAATCACATAAATAATAAAAAACATTAAAACAACCACACAAATGAATCCTTATGGATTCTCCATACACAATCAAATTCATTTTCCCATCACCACTTAGGGTTGATGAGATTAAATCTCCCTCTTACCTCTTGAAGACAATAATCGGTTAGTCTCCTCCTTTTCCTTGTTTTCTTTAAAATCAACACAAAATCCTAATAATTCTTAAACAATTAGTAAAAACACATACAAGTATTAAGATTGAAAAACCATGGAACAATCATGGTTAGAAAAATTAGAAATCCAAATTTAAACCATAGAATCCAGACTTACCCTTAAGAAAGTAAGCAAAAGGTTTGATTTTGGACTAGATAGAGTAGGTTTTTGGCAAAACCTTGTAAAGGAAAAGTGTTTAGAATATGATTTGGGTTTAGGTATTATGAAGAGGTAAAATTATAGAAGATTGGTGGAATGGGTTTTGTGCTTGGCCGAAAATGGGAAAGAAAATGGAAGAGAAAGTGTTGTTTGGTTTTTGGTGTTTTGAGAGAAAATGGATAGCTTAATTGTGATAAGTGTAAAAATGAAAGTGAAGAGTGTAAAATTAGGGGGGCTGTCGTGTGAGTGTTTTGGGTGAGGTTGAGTGTTAAATTTTGCTAGGTAAATATCTAATAGTGTTCACATTAGTTAAGCACATGGCTTATGTCATTGGATGGTTCAAGAACCATGTAGAACTTAGCCACCAAGCCTCCCAAGGCTGCTGCCCAAAACCGTGTGGCTCTTAGGATTTTAGGATCTTAATTGCTTTCCATTTACTCCTAATTACATGCTAATTAATTAGGCAATTAGTTAGGTTAATTATCCTATTAACACTTAATCAATATTCTAATCATATAACTAATTAGTTTAATATATTTTAGCATATATTATAATCTTTAAACAATATTAGGATATTTAATTAGTATTTAGATTATAACTAATTAAGAACTAAGCTAGTTCACTTAGTTTGCTAATTAGGTAATTAGATTAACCAAATTAGGATTAATTAGCTACTAATCAATTTCAAGCCACTATATTTGACTTAATCTTAACCATTGGTTTCATCTTTAATTCCTATCCCAAGATGTAATCTAAGGTAGATATTGATTAGTCATAAAACTTGAATTCTAATATCACCATTGATTTGATCAACGGTTAAGGTTAAAGGCTTCCTAACTAAGTCTTCATCCAACGGTCCACATCGAAGTCCATGCTTCCTTCTTTGACCTATTCCTATTGGTTCAAAATAAGTCAAGCCACTTTCGTTGACTCGCTCCCATTGGTTTAGAAATTGTCCAGTCAGAATCGTTGACTTCTTTTCCTAAACGCGGGTCCCACAGACTTTTAAAGATCCGTGATCATTTTGAAGTAGATTTCTACTATTTTTGAGACAGAGAGAATCTTGTAATATAAAATAATATTATAATAATATAAAATTATTTTATTGCACGTTAAATCCTAAAATTTAGGAGATTAATATATATATCAATCAATTGGGTTTAGTAAGATCCCCCAGCTCTAATTAATTAAAATAAGATTTTTTCGGCCAGAAAATTATTATTTCCCTGGGTCGGAGCAAATCACATACAATAATCAAATACACTCACGAAACAGTAAAATTTAATTTACTACTCACAGAATTCATAAAATAGTACATTTCAGGACAATATTGTAATTATCCCAAAAGTCGGGGTGTTACAACTCTCTTCTACTAAAAAGAATTTCGTCCTCAAAATTCATCATACATCAAGACAAATGAGGGTATCGCTCCTTCATCCTATCTTCTAGCTCCTATGTAGCATCTCCTGTTACATCATTCCATATCACCTTCACCAGCTCAATCATCTTCCCTCGAAGTTGTTTCACTCTCTTGTCCTCAATTCTAACAGGAAGTGTTTCATACGTTAAATTATCCTTCAGTTGCACTTCATCTGGCTGTATAACATGGGTTGGATCGGGAATGTATTTCCTCAACTGAGACACATGGAATACATTATGTAGATTGGATAGAAAAGGTGGTAAAGCTATTTGGTAAGCTACAGGACCAATCCGATGGATAATTTGATAAGGCCCTATGAATTTAGGTGTAAGCTTCCTAGACTTGATAACTCTTCCGACACCAGTCGTAGGCATAACTCGTAAGAATACATGATCGCCTTCTTCAAATTCCAAAGGTCGGCTCCGTTTATCAGCATAGCTTTTCTGTCGACTCTGAGTCGTTCACATCTTCTCTTGTATCATTTTCACATTTTCTGTAGTCTGCTGCACAAGATCAGGCCCAATAGTCATACTCTCTCCATCCTGATACCAACACAAAGGTGTTCGGCATCGTCGTCCATAAAGGGCTTCATAGGGTGCCATCCCTATGCTCGAATGAAAACTATTGTTGTAGGTGAATTCTATCAAAGACAGAAATTCATCCCAACTCCCTTGTTGTTCTAACACACAAGCACGCAACAAATCCTCTAATGACTTAATCGTTCTCTCCGTTTGACCATCTGTCTGCAGATGATATGCAGAACTCAATCGCAGCTTAGTTCCCATGGCTTCTTGTAAACTTTGCCAGAGTCTCGACGTAAACCTCGGATCTCTATCAAAAACTATACTTACAGGTACACCATGAAGTCTAACAACTTCGTCGATGTATATCTGGGTTAAGCGTTCCAACGAATACTTAATATTGATCGGCAAGAAATGCGCTGACTTCGTAAGCCTATCAACTATAACCCATATAGAATCATGACCCTTCCTTGTCCTCGGAAATCTGGTAACAAAATCCATTGAGATACTATCCCACTTCCACTCTGGAATAGTTAAAGGTTGTAACATACCAGCAGGTCGTTGATGTTCCACTTTTGCCTTCTGACAGACAAGACAAGACGTCACACGTTCTACTACATCTCTTTTTGTTCTTGGCCACCAAAATATCCGCTTCAAGTCTTGATACATCTTAGTCATCCCCGGATGCATACTAAAATTACTAGTATGAGCTTCATCCAAAATTGCTTTCTTGAGTTCGGGATCATTAGGTATACAAACTCTTCCTTCAAATCTCAAGATTCCATCAGATCATTCCTCCACCGTCGCTTTATGACCTTGCTTCAACAATTCCTTTTCATTTTGTAAAAACAAATCTTCATCTTGTTTTTCTCGGATTACTTCTAGCAAGTCATTCAAAACTACAACTTTACTTAAACGAATCTTCCCAGGTACTAATTCCACTGATAACCAAAGATCTCTGAATTGATTAATCAGCTCCTCCTCCTTTATCATCATGGTAGAAACACTGACCACCTTTCTGCTCAAAGCATCTGCCACCAAATTCGCTTTTCCTGGATGGTATTGAAGCTGAAAATCATAATCCTTCAAAAATTCCAACCATCGCCTCTATCTCATATTCAATTCTTTTTTATCAAACAAGTATTTTAAGCTCTTGTGATAACTAAAGACATTGAACATAGCTCCATACAAAAAATGTCTCCACACTTTTAACGCAAAGACTACCGCGGCTAGCTCCAAATCGTGCGTTGGGTAGTTCCTCTCATGAACCTTCAACTGTCTTGAAGCATAAGCTACCACATTCCAATTCTGCATTAACACACATCCTAACCTTTGGTAAGAAGCGTCACAATATACTTCAAAAGATTTGTTAGGATCTGGTAAAATTAACACTGGTGCAGTTGTTAATCTTTTCTTCAACTCTTGGAAACTCGCTTCACGTTCCTCTGTCCAATCAAAAGCTTGGCTCTTCCTTGTGAGTTGTGTAAGTGGTCCAGCTATCTTGGAAAAACCTTCAATAAACCTTCGGTAATATCCGGCTAATCCAACAAAACTTCAAACTTCCGTCACTGTCTTAGGCCTTTCCTACTGCAAAACAGTCTCCACCTTTGATGGGTCTACCGCAATACCTTCCTTGGAAATTACGTGACCTAGAAATTGAACTTCTTCCAACCAAAACTCGCATTTTGCCAACTTCGCATACAGCTTCTTTTCCTTCAAAATCTAGAGAACTATACTGAGATGTTCAGCATGCTCTTCTTGACTTTGAGAGTAGATCAGAATGTCATCGATAAAGACAACGACAAATCTGTCTAGGTACGGATGAAAAATCCTATTCATATAATCCATGAATATTGCAAGAGCATTCGTCACTCCGAACGGCATCACTTGATATTCATAATGCCCATAACGAGTTCGGAAAGCTATTTTAGATACATCATCGACCTTAACACGAATCTGATGATAACCTGATCGCAGATCTATCTTAGAGAATACAACAGCTCCTTTCAACTGATCCATCAAGTCATCAATTCTCGGTAGTGGATACTTATTCTTTATAGTAACCTTGTTTAGCTGACAATAATCAACACAAAGACGTGAAGTTCCATCCTTCTTCTTGACTAGCAGCACTAGTGCTCCCCATGGCGAAACACTAGGTTGCACAAACTGCTTCTCCAACAGTTCTTCCAATTGCTTCTTCAACTCTGCCAACTCTGCAGGCGACATTCGGTACGGTGCAATTGAAATAGGACCTGCTCCCGGCACTAAGTCGATAGAGAATTCAATCTCCCTTTCAAGTGGCAAATCGGGTACATCGTCAGGAAAAATCTCTGGAAACTCATTGACGACAGGAATAGTGCTCACATCCTTCTCACAGTTGACTTCTAAAGAAGACAGCAACATAAATCCTTGAGCTCCATCCCTCAACAATGACTTGACTTTAACAGCAGCCAAGAATCCAGAACTTTCTTCCTTAGGAAAAACTATGGTTTTACTTGCACTGTCTATAAGGATATGGTTAGAAGATAACCAATCCATTCCTAGTATTATGTCTATCTTAACAAGAGGTAAACAAATCAAATTGATCGAAAACATACGATCCTTTATAACAATAGGACAGTTCATACATATTTTGGACATAACAACAGGTTTGGCAGTTGGTGTAGAAACAATCAATTGAAAACTCAGAGAAGACACAAGCAGTTTCAATCGTTCCACACAATCATATGCAATAAATGAGTGTGTTGCACCTGAATCATATAGCAAAGTCAGGTGATTACCTTCGATGACACCTTCTCCTTGATAAGATCTTCAGATTGAGAAGCTTCAATTCCCGTCATTCTATACACTCACCCTCTAGATCACGGCTGAGTAGCACGAACATTTCTCACAGCAAGCTTCCTTTCCGGCTGTGTGCAATCCCTAGAAACATGTCCAGGTTTTCTGTAATTGAAACAGATCGTTCCTTTGATTGGACAATCTGTCAATATATGACCACTCTTCCCACATTTAAAACTTGTCAGCGTAAACGCCACATTCTGACCAGCTCGGTTTCCGCTAGAACTTCCCCCAACTGACGGACGTTGAGGCTAACTCCCTGATGGTCTCGCATAAGGCTTTCGCTGAAACTGGGTATTACTACTACTACCTACCCTTTGGAACCTAGTCGGTCCAAAGTTACGATTCCTCTGATCTCGGGACGGCTCCAACTCCTCGAGTCGTTGACAAGTATCCATCAACACAGGAAATTCTCTCATCCTCATTGGTAGCACTGCTCGCCTCAGTTCTACCCTCAATCCATCTTCGAACTTTTGGCACTTCCATACCTCATATGGTCGGATTTGGAAATACCTTGAGAATTGCGACAAGCTCTCAAATTTAGCAGCATACTCCCCAACAGTCATGTTACCTTGTCGCAGTCCAAGAAATTCTATCTCCTTGGCATGTCGAGTAGTACTAGGAAAATACTTCTCCAGAAATACCTCACTAAACACCTCCCAGGTGATCTCAGTCTCTTCAGCTTGCAATAATTGGCGGGTATTTCTCCACCAATTCTCAGCATCTCCTCTCAACATAAATGTTGCATAGGTTACCTTCCTATTTTTTGCGCACCCCATACCTTCGAATACTCTCTCCAAGTCTTGAATCCAAAGACTCGCTTCTCAGGGTCAAACTCGCCTCTAAACTGTGGCGGGTTGTTGCGCCCAAACTTAGACAAATTCAGAGCATCAGCAGTTGCATCTTGCTGTTGAGCTGCTCGTTGGTTTTGTTGGGTAATCACTTCTGCCATTCGCTACATTGCTTCAGCAGCTGCAATCATTGGATCCACATCTCGTTCCACATTCGCACGCGTTCGCCTTCCTCCAGACATCCTCTTTCTTCAACAAGACAAAACAATGTTAGATGTATCCTTCCGGAAACAAATCACAGAGAATCACAACACAAGCAAAAACAGACCTAACCACAACCCCAAAAGACTCTAACTTGGGCTCTGATACCAACTAATGTAACACCCTTGTGAGGATGTCACATTTATGAATGCAATAAAATAAAATAAAATAAAACTCTTACCCAAGTTGTAAAACGTTTGATACTTAAATAATATTTGTGGTAAATTATTTTTTCCTTTATACTTATAACATTAAATAAAAAAACACAGAACACAAAATTAAACAAACTATAATCACGCCATAATATACATATGATTCTTCTTTAGTACACACATAATTTACAACTACAAGTATTTAACAAAGCAGTAAAGAGTTGACACAAAGCTAAGACATAGTATTACCCAAGTGCATCTCACAGATTTCTAACCCTCCGATGGATCATCCTTAGAAAGATCATCGAAAAGTTGACTTCTTGGAGATCTCACAGCACTACGGACACGAGTCCGGGCTGTTGACTCACTACTGAGCTCACTAGGCGCATGAAATACTCCCTGCCAGTAACGCCTAAGAGTCAGTGGTAACTCTAGATGTAAATATAACATAGTAGTAAATATGACATCTCCATCATACTCTCTACATAGGGACACAGTCAAACGTCCCACGTATACAACTGTCCCTCTATCCACTCGCATACGCCAGGCCTCAGAACCTCTGTGAAACTCAAGTCTCATTAAATCAAAGAATCCCGGAAATGCCATGATCTTAAGATCAGTCTTAGTGATAAGGATGGTTTACTGGCTCTTCTTCCTCGTACAGCTCGCCCAGCGGTCGCTCGTTCGGATACTGTATCTCAAGAGGTTGTTCCTCTTCTTCCTCTAACTCTTTACGGAAATAATATAGTAATATCGAGAAAACATATAGAGAGGTGAGATAATCTACACCATTACCCGCATGGCAATAAAGAAAACGACAATACAGCACATGACAATATAACACATATTAAAATAACACATACCATTATATCATGCATAATATATTAAAGCAATAAATCATACATTTTATCACAGATTATGGTAAGCAGTAAAATGCAGATAATGCATAAACACACACCGACTCGTTCCTACTCCATGGAGCTAAACACGGATATCTGAGAGAATGATCCGAATAGAAACTAATAATACTTTATGGCTGCCCAACCAAACTATTGCACTGTCTAACGTCGTGTTTATAGCCCACAGTCCAAATATTGTGTGGTAGTACACAGTCCAACATCGTGCACTACAGGCATAGTACTTAGTAGTCTCCTCAAGATCTCAGTCAAGAATAGTGCTCGTCAAGATCATTAGTGTGTTGCCCATTACCACGGCCCAGAGGAGCAACCCACTGTCCCCATGTGGAATTCTCCGCACACTAATGCCTCCAAGTTCATATAATGCACCACACTACGCTTATCACACCAAGACACGGTGTAATTCGTCTCATCAATCAATCACCAATTACAATTACAAAAATACCCTTAATATCCATATTTTACCATAATTACAAAAATACCCTTTGTCATAATACACCAAAACATAGCCTGTCCCACCTGACAGTACTATCTCACAACATGCCCGGGTCCACCACTTTGGCCCGACAGCAAAACTTGTTGTTCCATTTAGTCGCGTAGGAATTTTATCGCATTTTCACAATCTCGTCATTTTCACAAATGTTTTTAAATCGCGTAAAGATATTTTGACATTTTTGAACATTGCGTAATGTTTTTAAATCATTTTCTCAATCGCGTAAGATTTTTAATTCATTTTCTTAACCGAATAGCTTAAAATTATCATTTTAAATATGTGTAGGCTATATCTAGTATATTTAAAATATGTAGAGTATTTTCCTTGTGTTCTAAATATAGTATGAAATCTTTTCATTTTATTCGTCTGATTTTAGTAAATTTTGGCAGCATTTTGCCTATAAAATCAATATAAGGTATTTTTGATGTTTTCCTCTAAATTATGTTTATTTTAATTCTACCCATCAGTTACATTTTGAATTTTGCTAACGCGCTTCAAAACTCATAGGGTGAGCTCTACATTAGTATTCTCCAAGCGTTCGTTTTAGTTCTCACTTTAAAATAAATTCTGCTAAGTTAGGTTTCTAGAACCAAATTTATTCCTTTTGTTTTCACAAAGATTCATTGGAATCAGTTTATTTTGTAAATCCATTACCTAACCTATCTTAGAAAATAAAATGGCATTCGATTATACACTAAATGGCATGTTGGCCATAATTAAATCAAAATCATTCTTAAATCCATTATTTTACCTAGATTCTTTAAATCAGTAATTTAGAAAATGATTGAGAACATTTTGGTTCTCTATTCGATGGTAAGGCCGTGAGCCTCAAATGTGTTCTTTGGAACACTCATGCAAATCGTTACATGTTATTCACACCCTACTTTAATAAATATACAATTATAAACACATACAATATACATACAATATATTTTAAAGCTATAAACATGCATAGCAAAAATAAATCACAATTAGGAAAGTATTTAAACAATCACACAAATAATAAAAACAATAAAACAACCACACAAATGAATCCTTATGGATTCTCCATACACAATCAAATCCATTTTCCCATCACCACTTAGGGTTGATGAGATTAAATCTCTCTCTTACCTCTTGAAGACAATAATCGGTTAGTCTCCTCCTTTTCCTTATTTTCTTTAAAATCAACACAAAATCCTAATAATTCTTAAACAATTAGTAAAAACACATACAAGTATTAAGATTGAAAAACCATGGAACAATCATGGTTAGAAAAATTAGAAATCCAAATTTAAACCATAGAATCCAGACTTACCCTTAAGAAAGTAAGCAAAAGGTTTGTTTTTGGACTAGATAGAGTAGGTTTTTGGCAAAACCTTGTGAAGGAAAAGTGTTTAGAATATGATTTGGGTTTAAGAATTATGAAGAGGTAAAATTATAGAAGATTGGTGGTGTGGGTTTGGTGCTTGGCCGAAAATGGGAAAGAAAATGGAAGAGAAAGTGTTGTTTGGTTTTTGGTGTTTTGAGAGAAAATGGATAGCTTAATTGTGATAAGTGTAAAAATGAAGGTGAAGAGTGTAAAATTAGTGGGGCTGCCGTGTGAGTGTTTTGGGTGAGGTTGAGTGTTAAATTTTGCTAGGTAAATATCTAATAGTGTTCACATTAGTTAAGCACATGGCTTATGTCATTAGATGGTTCAAGAACCATGTAGAACTTAGCCACCAAGCCTCCCAAGGCTGCTGCCCAAAACTGTGTGGCTCTTAGGATTTTAGGGTCTTAATTGCTTTCCATTTACTCCTAATTACATGCTAATTAATTAGGTAATTAGTTAGGTTAATTATCCTATTAACACTTAATCAATATTCTAATCATATAACTAATTAGTTTAATATATTTTAGCATATATTATAATCTTTAAACAATATTAGGATATTTAATTAGTATTTAGATTATAACTAATTAAGAACTAAGCTAGTTCACTTAGTTTGCTAATTAGGTAATTAGATTAACCAAATTAGGATTAATTAGCTACTAATCAATTTCAAGCCACTATATTTGACTTCATCTTAACCATTGGTTTCATCTTTAATTCCTATCCCTAGATGTAATCTAAGGTAGATATTGATTAGTCATAAAACTTGAATTCTAATCTCACTATTGATTTGATCAATGGTTAAGGTTAAAGGCTTCCTAACTAAGTCTTCATCCAACGGTCCACATCGAAGTCCATGCTTCCTTCTTTGACCTATTCCTATTGGTTCAAAATAAGTCAAGCCACTTTCGTTGACTCGCTCCTATTGGTTTAGAAATTGTCCAGTCAGAATCGTTGATTGCTTTTCCTAAACGCGGGTCCCACAGACTTTTAAAGATCCGTGATCATTTTGAAGCAGATTTCTACTATTTTTGAGACAAGAGGATATTGTAATATAAAATAATATTATAATAATATAAAATTATTTTATTGCACAGTTAAATCCTAAAAATTATGATATTAATATATATATCAATCAGAATTGGGTTTAGTAAGATCCCCCAACTCTAATTAATTAAAATAAGATTTTTCCGGCTAGAAAATTATTATTTCCCTGGTTCGGAGCAAATCACATACAACAATCAAATACACTCACGAAATAGTAAAATTTAATTTACTACTCACAGAATTCATAAAACAGTACATTTCAGGACAATATTATAATTATCCCAAAAGTCGGGGTGTTACAATGGGTGGTGTAGGTGAGTCACATCCTCACTATGCTTGATAATCCATGACAAACCATAACATATCCTAGAGCAGTTGAGGTGGGTAATATCCTCAATACATCTGAGAGTACATTGTTGGGAATTGCGGATACATCACGCAGCGAAAAATAGGGATTCCCACCGAGGATCCATGCAAAAAAGTCATAATCTGAGTTTTTAAATGATTTACCTCTTGAAGCGTGAATCACCAACACTGTAATAGAAACGATATCTCTGCGGTATCCACACGAACAGACTCACGAACGTCTAACGTCCGCAAAGAGGAGGCTCACGTCTCTCACACAATGCTAGCTGCAAAGAGAAGAGAAGAAACCTGTCGCTCTCTCGCTCATTTTTTTGTAGGTGTGGCTAGGGTTCTGAAATTGTGTATATTAGCAGCCCCTTAGCAGTACTATTTATAATAGTGACTGCCTTAAGTGAGTGTGAGCAGCAGCAAGGTAAGCTGTGTAACCCTAGACCCATCTGTTATGAGTCTGGCCCATATTTGAATCCGAGTCCAACTTGGATCCATTGCTCTAATTTTAGCCTACTCTATGTGTGTGACCCTGCAGGTTCTTATTACGTTGGCAGTAATATTAAAATCCCATTTTAATATTACAAGCAGTGAGCGGTATCTAGCAACACATCGCTGTTACCCAAGTAATAAGAATGTCAATGATTTGACATAACCTTTCAGTGACCAATGTTTTCGTGTCGTTTAGTCCCCTTGTCAAGATATCTAGATTGAACATAAGGCATGGAATGCGTCACCCTTGTATAGTCCAATGTTTCGTTTCCTGATACTCGAGTAGACTTTGTAATAACAAATGAGATCAATATCTCTTGTTGACTTATTTGAGCATGGCCATGCATTTCGCAGTCTCACTCAATCAGGGGGCCCGAAGATATCGCCCATGTTATGTAGGAGTGACAAATCCCATCTAGGTCACTCACATCCCTCTGCATGATTCGCGGTATATCCAATAACTAACTTTATAATCACCTTGTTATAGATGACGTTTGATGGCATTAAAACACATAACTCCTCATGTAGGAATCGTAGTGAGTTCAGGTCAAAGGACCACAGACACCATTGTCACTATGAGAATCACTTATGACACTCACGTAACGATCCATGTAGTGTTCTCATGGTGGGTCAGTCCAGTACATCATTACTCTAATATGTACCCATGTGAAGACTTGATATCTCATATCCATGACCCGTGAGATGTGGTTATCAATCTATGCACATACTAGTCTCAATGTATTATTGTTGTCCTAATTAACTATAATACTTAACTAGGGACATTTAAGAATAGTGTTGTAACCAAAAGGATCTCACGATCAAGTCATCCACTTAATGTCCTATGGCATCAAACTTACTATTCTAAGGACTTTATTATGTTTATCAAAAAAGAACACAATAAATGAAATGCCTCATATATAAAATAGCACAATAGAATGTATGTAAATACAGAAAATGTATTGGCCTCTAGGGCATACACCAACAATCTTCCACTTGCACTAGAGCCAATCAGGCATATATCTAATGCCTAAAGACCTAGTGTGACCCTCATGCTTCTGCTGTGCAAGAGGCTTCATCAGTGGATCAGCAATGTTATCATCTGTTGGTACTCTGCATATCTTCACATCTCCTCTATTGATGATCTCTCGAATGAGATGGAAGCGCCTAAGTATATGTTTGGATCGCTTGTGAGATCTAGACTCCTTAGCTTGTGCAATGGCTCCATTATTATCACAATAGAGGTCCACTGGGTCCACAATGCTAGGAATAGCGCCAAGTTCAGTAATGAACTTCTTGATCCAAACGGCCTCATTTGCTGCATTGGAGGCAGCAATATACTCAGCCTCTGTGGTAGAATCGGTGACTATCTCCTACTTTGAACTCTTCCAGCTCACAGCCCCACCATTTAGGCAAAAAACATAACCTGATTGCGATCTGGAGTTGTCCTTATCAGTTTGGAAGCTAGCATCAGTGTAACCTTTTACAACTAGCTCTTCTTCGCCTCCATATACCAAGAATGAATCCTTAGTCCTTCTCAAGTACTTAAGGATGTTCTTGATAGCAGTCCAGTAACTCTCACTGGGATCAGACTAGTACCTACTTGTCATGCTTAAAGCATATGAGATGTCTGGTCGAGTACATAACATGGCATACATGATAGATCCAATTGTAGATGTATATGGAATCTTGCTCATACGATCCCTCTTATCCTGGGTGGAAGGGGATTGAGCCTTAGATAAGCTTACACCATGTGACATAGGCAAGAGTCCTTTCTTAGAGTCATGCATGTTAAATCGTCTTAACACTTTGTCTATGTATGTACTCTGACTTAGGCCAAGCAGTCTCAGTGATCTATCTCTATAGATCTTGATACCTAATACATAAGTGGCTTCGCCAAAGTCCTTCATAGAGAAGCAGTTCCCTAACCAAGTCTTTACGGACTGTAGGGTAGGGATGTCATTTCCAATAAGTAGTATGTCATCTATATATAATACCAGAAAGACAATAGTGCTCCCACTAACCTTCTTGTAAACACAAGATTCTTTTTCATTCTTGATGAAACCAAATTATTTTATTGTATCATCAAAATGAAGATTCCAGCTTCTGTAGGCTTGCTTCAATCCATAAATAGATCGTTGCAACTTGCATACTTTTCTAGCATCCTCTGGAGTGGCAAGACCCTCAGGTTGTGTCATATACACATCTTCAAGAAGATTTCCATGAAGGAAAGCAGTTTTGACATCCATTTGCCAGATTTCATAATCATGGTATGCTGCAACAGTAAGCAAGGTCCGAACGGATTTAAGCATCGCAACTGGGGAAAAGTCTCATCATAGTCTACACCATGAATTTGTTTGAAATCTTTAGCCACCAATCGCACCTTAAAGGTATGCACATTACCATCCATGTCGATTTTCTTCTTGAAAACCCACTTGCACCTAATGGGTTTTACCCCTTCAGGTGGGTCAACCAAGGTCCATACCTGGTTGGCATACATGGAATCCATTTCAGATCTCATGGCCTCAAGCCATTTTTCAGATTCTGGGCCAATAATGGCTTCCTGGTAAGTCACAGGCTCATCTTGATCCATGAGTAATACGTCACCTTGTTGGGTCATGAGAAATCCATATCTCTCTGGTTGATGACGTATCTTGTTAGACCTACCTTGGTCTTGTGCTACTAGAAGCAGTTCTTTGTTCCACAACATTTTGTGGAGGCTGCTCTATTTCCACCATTGGTTCATTGCTGCTTTGTGAAACTTGAACTTCTTCAAGTTCTACTTTTCTCCCACTGGTTCCTTTGGAGATAAACTCCTTTTATAGAAACGCAGTTGTCCGTGCGACAAACACTTTGCCCTCGGTAGGATTATAGAAAAAGTATCCCTTGGTTTCGTTTGGATACCCCACAAAGAAGTATTTATTTGATTTAGGTCCAAGCTTATCAAAAACTTGATGTTTCACATAAGCTTCGCAGCCCCAAATCTTCAAGAAAGACATACTGGGCCGTCTCCCAGTCCATATCTCATATGGTGTCTTTTGAATCGTCTTAGATGGAACACGGTTAAGTGTGAAAGCTGTTGTTAACAGAGCATGTCCCTAGAAGGAGTCTGGAAGGTTTGCATGACTCATCATGGATTGGACCATGTCCAACAAGGTCCGATTCCTCCTTTCAGAGACACCATTCCATTGTGGTGTTCCTAGTGGAGTGAGTTGAGATATTATCCCACACTCTTTTAGATGATCATCAAACTGTTGGCTTAAGTATTCTCCTCCTCGATCTAATTGAAGGATTTTAATTCTCTTGTCAAGTTGGTTTTGTACTTCATTCTTGAACTTTTTGAACTTTTCAAAGGATTCTAATTTGTGCTTCATAAGATATACAAATCCATATCTACTGAAATCATCAGTAAATGTAATAAAGTATTGAAAACTGCCCCTAGCGAGTGTGTTTTGTGGCCCACATACATCACTATGTATAAGGCCTAAAAGATCACTAGCCCTTTCACCTTGTCCAGTGAATGGGGCCTTTGTCATCTTCCCCAATAAACAAGATTCACATGTCTCATATGATTCGAAATCAAACAAGTCCAAGAATCCATCTTTATGGAGTTTGGAGATGTGTTTCTCATTTATGTGGCCTAAACGACAATGCCAGAGAAAAGTGTTGGGAATTGCGGATCAAAATATCTCGCAGCGGAATAATAGGATTCCCACACAGGATCCATGCGAAAAGTCCATAATCCGAGTTTTTTTTTTAAATTTACCTCTTGAAGCGTGATAAACACAAGCGAGGTGAATCACCAACACCGTAATAGCGACGATGTTTCTGCGGTATCCACACGAACAGACTTGCAAAAGGAGTCACGCCTCTGTTTCGCGGTGCTAGCTGCGAATAGAAGAGAAGAACCTTTCACTGTCTCTCACTCACTTTCTTAGGTGCGGCTAGGGTTGTGATGTAACATATATAGCAGCCCCCTTAACAGTACTATTTATAATAGTGGCTGCCTTAAGTGAGTGTGAGCAGTAGCAAGGTAAGCTGTGCAACCCTAAAACCCATCTGTCATGAGTTAGGCCCACAATTGAATCCGAGTCCAACTTGGATCCTTATTGCTCCAATTTAGTCTGTTCTAAGTGTGTGACCCTGCAGGTTCTTATTACGTTGGCAGTAATATTAAAATCTCATTTTAATATTACAAGCAGTGAGCGGTATCTAGCAACACGTTTGCTACCCAAGTAATAAGAATGTCAGTGATTTGACATAACCTTTCCGTGACCAATGTTTCCGTGTCGTTTAGTCCCTTTGTCAAGATATCTAGATTGAACACAAGGCATGGAATGCATCACCCTTGTATAGTCCAATCATTCGTTTCCTGATACTCGAGTAGACTTTGTAACAATAAATGAGATCAATATCTCATATTGACTCATTTGAGCATGGCCATGCATTTCGCAGTCTCACTCAATCAGGGGGCCCGAAGATATCGCTCCTGTTATGTAGGAGTGACAAATTCCATCTAGGTCACTCACATCCCTCTCGCATGATTTGCGGTATGTCCAATAACCAACTTTATAATCACCTTGTTACGAGATGACGTTTGATGGCATTAAAACACACAACTCCTCATGTAGGAATCGAAGTGATTTTGGTCAAAGGACCACAAACACCATTATCACTATGAGAATAAACATGACACTCACGTAACGATCCATGTAGCGTTCTCATGGTGGGTCAGTCCAAGACATCATTACTCTAATATGTACCAATGTGAAGACTTGATATCTCATATCCATGACCCGTGAGATGCGGTCATCGGTCTCTACACATACTAGTCTCAATGTATTATTGTTGTCCTAATTAACAATAATACTTGACTAGGGACATTTAAGAATAGTGTTGTAACCAAAAGGATCTCACGATCAAGTCATCCACTTGATGTCCTATGGCATCAAACTTACTATTCTAAGGACTTTATTATGTTTATCAAAAAGAACACAATAAATGAAATGCCTCATATATAAAATAGCATAATAGAATATATGTAAATACAGAAAATGTATTAGCCTCTAGGGCATACACCAACAAAAAGTTGGGTTCAGATCGTTTGATTTAAACATCTTTGTATTTATGTTATAGATGGGAGTTTCGAGATCAAGTACATAAAGTCCATTACTTAATTGTGCATTACCATAAAAAATATCATTCATATAAATAAAACAACACTTGTCCTTTATAATAAAAGAAAAACCTTTCTTGTCCAAAGAAGAAACAGAAATGATATTCTTACTAATAGTAGGCACAAAATAGCAGTTCTCTAACTCTATTACAAGCCTAGTGGGCAAAGATAATAAATAAATCCCTACAGCTAATGCAGTAACCTTTGCTCCATTTCCCACTCGTAGGTCAACTTTGCCCTTCGTCAATGGTCTACTGCTCTTTAGATCCTGCACATTTACACAAATGTGAGATCCACAACCAGTATCTAATACCCATGACGCAGAAGTAGATAAATTGACTTCAATAACAAAAATACCTGAAGTGGAAGTCTCACTTCCCTTCTTCTTTTTGAGCTCCTCCAGGAACTTGGCATAGTTCCTCTTCCAATGTCCGGTCTGACCACAATGGAAGCATGTACCTTCCTTAGCCACTCTACCCACTAGTTTCAAGCAAGAAGTGCTGGGCTTGGACTTATCCTTGCCCTTGCCCTTCCAGTTGTCCTTGGGCTTTTTTTGCTGTTTCTTACCCTTATTCTTTTGGACCATCATTATGGCCTTCCCTTTGCCTTTGTTAATGTTCTGCTCAGCAGTTCTCAACATGCCTAGCAGCTCTGGTAGTGATTTGTCAATCTCATTCATGTTGTAGTTCATGACAAATTGACTAAAACTTTTCGGTAAAGATTGCAGGACTAAATCAGTGGCCAACTCTTAGCCCAAAGAAAAATCGAGTCTCTCTAGGTTTTCAATGTACCCAATCATCTTGAGTACATGAGCACCAACAGGGCTTCCTTCTACCAGCTTGCACTGAAATAGTGCTTTAGAGACCTCGAATCTCTCATGCTTGGCCTGCTCTTAATAGAGCTTCTTAGGGTGTACGATCATATCATATGCATCCATGTTCTCATGTTGCTTTTGGAGCTCAGAGTTCATGGTGGCCAGTATTAGAGATCCAATGTCCAAGGCGTCATCTTGATGCTTCTTATAAGCATCTCTTTCAGTTCTAGGGGCATTAGCAGCAGGTGGCTCAAGAATAGGCTATTCTAAAATATAAAACTTTTTCTCTTGCTTAAGGACAATCCTCAAATTCCTGTGTCAGTCTAGAAAATTCGTTCCAGACAACTTGTTCTTCTCAAGGATGGATCGCAATGATAAAGTACCCGATGTGTTTGTTGCCATGGTAATCTATTAACAGAAATATGCAAAATATAAGTATCATTTCATAAACATATTTAATGAGGTCTTTTAATTAAATATGCCTCCCACTATTTTAATCAAGTCAGTGACCTAGTTTTGAGTCAGCTTTGGCTGATCACCCAAAATTCAGTTATTTAGGTAGGAAACACTTTCCAATTACACCACATGTAACTCTTGGATAGTTAGGTGAATAACACTTATTCAAGTCCATCTAATGGACCAAAGCCCAACTTCATGCCTCTAAGCCTTCAATCCTATTAAAATGGCCTAGTTAAGTCAGACCCAACGGTTGGCAGTTGGATATTACCTTTATCCCATCGCGTTTCACTAATATAGATAAAGGCATCCTGCTTTGGCAGACCTGCACTTAATCGATACTAGTCTTGACGAGTGCCACTCATTGGAAGGCATCATATAATGACTTAATATTTGCTTTGAGGGAATTTATTATTATTATTATTACTAGATCTCACCATTTATTAAACTGTTTATCATACCATAAACATTATCCATGCATCTCATACATAAAAAGCATATAATAAAAGTGACATAGCTATGGCCCCTAAGAGAGTAGCATTAACTAAGCCAGCTTCACCAAGCATCTCCCATCAACGTCCTCACTTGATGCCGTCATCTTGCCTTCACATCATAATTATATTATATAGAAACCTCTTTTTCATTCGAGGGGAGTTAGGTGAGAAGAGAATGTACAATCAAAATGTAGAGAGAAAGGCACGACACGTAGGTCGTATTTATTAAAACCAAAAGGCATAAAAAGAGGACTAAGGCCATAACCATGCACCATGCATCACAAAGAACATATAAACTCATAACAATAATACATAATTATTTTTCTTGAGTTATTAAAGGATAAAAAATATTGCGCTTTCGAATAACACACTACGCAGAGGTAGCACGGGGGTCCCACTGCCCGGTCAGCGGGCGGGGGTCAAGGGGAGGCTGCCCCTTGCGGCGTGCGAGACAGCGCCCCGAACCAAAACATTGGACCATAAACAAGAGCTGAATCTGTTGCGCCTCCCTTGAAGCCTTGTGCAGTGCGGAACCCTAAGTCCAAACAACATGAACACTTCATGTCTCATGGGGAACCCTTGCGCCGTCGTTCAACACTTGAACCTCTGGCGCCGTCGCTCAACAACATCAACACTTGATGCGGCTGCCGCAAAACAGGAATAGGATTTCCAAAACCCCTTGCGCCACGCCTCTTGTGCAGAAACAAGGATTCCATAACCCCTACTACCACAAACCAAGAACAAGATTTCCCAAATCCTTGCGCTGCGCATTGAGAATAAGGATTCCATAACGTTGTACGTATCACATCCATACCAGAAAGCTTCGCAAAAATATACATCTTAAAACAAAACAATTTTCACAAAACATATGAACATCTTCATGGTTTTTTGAAAACAACATCACGATTTTGCATACAACACAAGAAACAGAATATGTTTTCGCAAAGAGTTTCATACGGTTTTCAGAAATAACATATTAAAGATCATATCTTTTGTCAAAAACAAGAACAGAAAACATGTTATCTCACGTAAACGAAAATAGAAAACTGAATCATGGTTTCGCAAGATTCTCTGATACCACTGTTGGGAATTGTGAATACATCACGCAGTGAAAAACAGGGATTCCCACCGAGGATCCATGCGAAAAAGCCATAATCCGAGTTTTTAAATGATTTACCTCTTGAAGCCTGAATCACCAACACCGTAATAGAAACGATGTCTCTGCGGTATCCACACGAATAGACTCATGAACGTCCAATGTCTGCAAAGAGGAGCCTCACGTTTCTCACACAGTGCTAGCTGTGAAGAGAAAAGAAGAAACCTGTCGCTCTCTCGCTCACTTTTCTCTAGGTGCGGCTAGGGTTCTAAAATTGTGTATCTTAGCAGCCCCTTAGCAGTACTATTTATAATAATGACTGCCTTAAGTGAGTGTGAGCAGCAACAAGGTAAGTTGTGCAACCTTAGACCCATCTGTTATGAGTCTGGCCCATATTTAAATCTGAGCCAACTTGGATCCATTGCTCCAATTTTAGTCTGCTCTATGTATGTGACCCTGTAGGTTCTTATTACATTGGCAGTAATATTAAAATCCTATTTTAATATTACAAGCAGTGAGCGGTATTATGCAACACATCGCTGCTACCCAAGTAATAAGAATGTCAGTGATTTGACATAACCTTTCAGTGACCAATGTTTCCGTGTCGTTTAGTTCCTTTGTCAAGATATCTAGATTGAACACAAGGCATGAATGCTTCACCTTTGTATAGTCTAATCTTTCGTTTCTTGATACTCGAGTAGACTTTGTAACAACAAATGAGATCAATATCTCATGTTGACTCATTTGAGCATGGTCATGCATTTCGCAGTCTCACTCAATCAGAGGGCCCGAAGATATCGCTCCTGTTATGTAGGAGTGACAAATCCCATCTAGATCACTCACATCCCTCTGCATGATTCGTGGTATGTCCAATAACTAACTTTATAATCATCTTGTTACAGATGACATTTGATGGCATTAAAACACATAACTCCTCATGAGGAATCGTAGTGAGTTCAGGTCAAAGGACCATAGACACCATTGTCACTATGAGAATCACTTATGACACTCACGTAACGATCCATGTAGTGTTCTCATGGTGGGTCAGTCCAGTACATCATTACTCTAATATGTACCCATGTGAAGACTTGATATCTCATATCCATGACCCGTGAGATGTGGTCATTAGTCTATGCACATACTAGTCTCAATGTATTGTTGTTGTCCTAATTAACAATAATACTTGACTAGGGACATTTAAGAATAGTGTTGTAATAAAAAAGATCTCACAATCAAGTCATCCACTTGATGTCCTATGGCATCAAACTTACTATTCTAAGGACTTTATTATGTTTATAAAAAAAGAACACAATAAATGAAATGCCTCATATATAAAATAGCACAATAGAATGTATGTAAATACAGAAAATGTATTGGCCTCTACGGCATACACCAACATACATTTCATCTTTAAATTGAATTCACTTTTAGGACTTGCATAGACATACTCATTAGACATAATTAGGCATAACATGACAATTGTATGGGCGGTTGCCACCATGACATGAAATCATGACATTACAATTGTATGGGTGATAACACTGTATTTTATACATTTTATAATCCTCTCACTAGACTTTTTAAGGTTCAATTAGGCTTAATTAAGTTGGTTTTGACATATTTTATGATTTTGAGCCGAATTGGACAATTAAATAAATTATTACATAAATTAGTTGTAATTATCTCTTTGGCAATGTTTAGTAAACTGGCTATAACTTGAGTTGTAAATATCTGATTAATGTGATTTTGGTCTTGTAGGAAAGCTAAGACAATCTCCTACAACTTTCATATTGAACACTTTTCCAAATTCTGAGGTATAATAGGTGATATTGGACTTTGAAGTCAGAACAGAGGAGCTGAAATCGGGCCTAAATAGTGTGCAGTAATTGTACCATATCTTGAGTTCTAGGCATGATTTTGGACTCAAACTAAAGCCATTTTAAAGCAAATATCCAGGTCTACAACTTTCATGAAGACCACTTCTCTCAAAAATAAAAAAATGAATAGACGCACGGCTGTGCATTTGCTCAATTATTATAATAATAATAAGAAATAAAAAATAAAAAATAAAATGTCAGAAACATAATCGTTAAGTTTCGTTACTGTAGATTACAGTAGCGTTACTGTAGATCACTGTAGCGTACTGTAGCGTTACTGTAGCATACTGTAGCTACTGTAGCTCCACTTCAAAATTGCCTATAAATAGGCAATCAAATGAAAGAAAAACGCACAGGAGGGGAGGGGGATTCTGGAGACGCAGTGGCAGGAAACAGAGGAGGAATTCCTCCCTCCTCTCCTCAATTCTTCAATTTTCGTTCTTTTTTTTTTTCTTTTTCTTTCTTCTACTCCATGTGTAAATAAGTTTTTCTCTACTTGGGTCAAAGTGTGAAGCTCTTGGTAATAAAATAAGGTTAGATTTATTCCTCTCTTGTGCTTTAATGATTTATTTTTCTAGTATTCTTTATACGAATTTTATTTTGATTCTGATAATTTAAAATCCCGGGTGACAGACGGGAATACTCCATCATTGTAAAGAGGAGTTCTTGATTTATTGTAGACAAGATTTTGGCACAGTGAATGCTTTAATCCATTTACAAGTGGTAGTAATAATTAAAGGAATCATAGTATAATTACGTATATTATTTTAATGAACTTTTAATGTTGTATTTTTCGATTGGAACCCCCATGTTGCGAGGATTCTAATTGAGTTATAAAAGGAATTAATCTTATTTTTACTTTATTTACCAAGAGTAGATCTTTTTACCCAAGTAAATAATTTTTACCATAGTAACAAAATATTTACTTCACCTTAATCTTCAACAATTCCCTGTGGATCGACCTCGGACTCACCGAGAAATTTATTACTTGAGACAACCTGCACTTGAGTTTGCAAATGCGACAATTAAAAAGTGTGCATCAAGTTTTTGGTGCCGTTGTCAAGGAACTAATTTGAAGAACAAATTTCTAGTGTAAATATTTTTTTATATAGTAAAAAGTGAATAGTGTGTGAATAGTAACATGAATAGATGAATAAAAAAAATTAGGTGAATAGTGTGAATAGTATGAATAGGGTGAATAATGTGTGAATAGTATAATTAGTAAAAAAGTAAAAAAAGTTTATATAATATTAATATTAAAAAATAATAAAATTAAAAAATGTGTGAATAGTTTGAATAGTAAAAAAGTAAAAAAAAATATATATATTAAAAAAACGAAAAAAAATATATATAGGTCCCACAATAAATAAAAAAATTAATAATGGGGGACAAGGTTGTCCCCTTTTGAAAATTGAAAAAAGGTGGTCACGGGTAAAACCAAAAAATAAAAAAATAAAATAATAAAAATAAAATAAAATAAAATAAAATAAAATAAAATAATAATAATAATAATAATAATAATAATAATAATAATAATAATAATAACTAAAAAAACAAAAATAATTTTAAAAAAAAAACTAACTTTGTGGGGGAATCTCTCCCTTTTTTTTTTGTACATATTAACAGTGGGGGTAATTCTCTTTTTTAATTTCTGCACAATGGGGGTAACTCTCCCTTTTATTTTTTTTATACATATTAACAGTGGGGGAAACTCTCCTTTTTATTTTCTGTATATACTAACTCAGTGGGGGTAATTCTCCCTTTTATTCTTTTTGTACATACTAACAGTGGGGAAAACTCTCCCTTCTATTTTCTGTATATACTAACTCAATGGGGTAATTCTCCCTTTTATTTTTTTTGTACATACTAACTGTGGGGAAAACTCTCCCTTTTATTTTCTATATATACTAACTCAGTGAGGGTAATTCTCCCTTTTATTTTTTTTTTGTACATACTAATAGTGGGAGAAACTCTCCCTTTTATTTTCTGTATATACTAACTCAATGGGGGTAATTCTCTCTTTTATTTTCTTGTACATACTAACAGTGGGAGAAACTCTCCCTTTTACTTTTTTGTAATTTACTTTTTGTATTTTTTTTATTTGGTGGATGGTTTATTACCCCACCTTTGTAAATATATATATTTACTATCCTTGTAAATATATATATTTGGTGGTTGGTTTAATACCACACCTTTATTTTATTTTTATTTTTATTTTTGGTGGTTGGTTTCTACCACACCATTTTTAAGTCTTATTTGGTGGTTGGTTTCTACCACACTATTTTTAATTTTTCTTTGGTGGTTGGTTTATTCCACACCTTTGTTAATATTTAATGGCAGGTTTATACCGCCTACTTTTTAATATTTTTTTATGGCAGGTTTATACCGCCTACTTTTTAATATTTTTTTTATCATGGTAGGTTTATACCGCCTACTTGTAAACATATATATATATATTTTAAAAAGTCCTGGGAATCTGACTCAAAAAGACTCTGTTTGTCAATTTATAAGAAAATTGAATGGGAAGCTTATCCTCGACTCATAGAAGGCGTTTAAGCCGTTATTGGACGTAAAACCAGAGGAAGATGTGAGCCACAATCACAACTACATGTATATATTTTCTTGTATAGTTTTTTTTTTAAAAAAGCAAGATGTGGTCCGAAGGAAATGTTGCGAGAAGCAGTAAGAAAAGGAAGCCAGCCAAGACACTCCATCTGTTTAAATAATTTCAATCTTTGGTCGTACTTTGTTTCTGTTTATATTTGTGTGAGGTTTCTCTTTTCAGTAATTGCAACAATAGGTACTATCTTCTATCCTTTATCTATCTATGTTTTAACATTGAGGACAATGTTGTGATCTGGTTGGGGGGAAGGATAGTGTGAATAATTGTTGTGTGAATAATTGTGTAAAAAAATTGTTTTAAAAAAAAAGTAGTAAGTGTATTTATTTGTTTGCCGTGTTTATATATTTGACAATAATTTTCTAATAGCTAAACCAGTTAAGGATGGCAGAGTAAGGAGTAAATTTTACCGTGGAGGTAATTTTACTCTTGAGACGCATCTAGATTGGGGTAGATACCTTGTTTGTGTAGAAGTAGCAAATGGATTCAGGGAAATTTGCATGATTGAGTTAATTGTCTTCTTTCTTAAATATCACATGCTTGGTTATGGATGTTAAAATTTTTGTGGACTGAGAATGATGGATATATGCCTTGTGAGATTTTGAGCCTATCGATGAATGGATTGAACATTTGTACCATTTTCTTCTTTCTTGTGTGATTTTTTTTCACTCATGAAATTGTTACTCTAGGACTTGCTTTGATTCTTTTTTAGGCTACATTTTCACATGCATACATAAAAATATTGAGGCAATTTTTCTTGAATTAACTACTTTGACCAAATAACCAACCTTGCATATTTTCCTTTACTTAACCCCTTTGAGCTTATTTGACCATTCTTTGTTTCTAACTCATTACGTGCCTTAAATGAAAAATCATGTTCTAACCTAGCCTTAGGGAATAAGAGAGCATTGACTTTGTTATTTGATGAGTTCTTGAACAAGTGTGGGGGTGCATGTGCAGATCGGTAAAAAAAAAAGGAAAAAAAGAGCTGGCCAACGAATTTTTAGAAATAACAGGAATAGAAGGAGAATGTTCAAGCCTAACAATGAATTCAACCTACCAATTGATCTTTAACGAAACATTAGTCAAATAGTAGTCAATGCCCTTTATGAAAAAAAAAAACAAATAGAGAAGGAATTAAGAAAATCTTGGGAAAGCTAGACTGAATGTTCTTAAACATCTTCTCTACTCTAACTGTAACATAATGCTCTTTTATTCTCTTTGGTCTTTAACTTATCTTATCTATATTACTTCCACCTTTACCTTGACCCCATTATAACCTTGAATAAAGTCCTCATGATTTGTGTATATATCTGATGCACACTTTTTAATTGTTGCATTGCAAACTCAAGTGCAGGTTGTCTCAAGTAATAAATTTCTCGGTGAGTCCGAGGTCGATCCACAGGGAATTGTTGAAGATTAAGGTGAAGCAAATATTTTGTGACTACGATAAAAGTTATTTACTTGGGTAAAAAAGTCCACTCTTGGTAAATAAAGGAAAGGTAAGATTAATTCCTTTTATAACTCAATTAGAATCCTCGCAACATGAAGGTTCCAATAGGAAAATACAACATTAAAAGTCCATTAAAATAATATACGTAATTATATTATGTTTCCTTTAATCATCTATTAATATCATCACTCATAAATGGAATCAAGCATTCACTGTGCCAATATATTGTCTATAGCAAATCAAGATCTCCACTTTATAAGGAGAGTTTCTAACACCACTACTTATAAATGAGTTAAAGCATTTATTGTGCCAATCTCTTGTCTACAACAAATCAAGAACTCCATTTTACAAGGAGGGTTTCTAAATTAATTGGAAACAAAATACAATACGAAATAAAATAATATACGTAATTATATTATATTTCCTTTAATTATTACCATCACTTATAAATGGGTTAAAACATTTACTGTGCCAATATTTTGTCTACAATAAATCAAGAACTCCTATTTACAAGGGTAGTTTCTAAATTATCAGAAACAAAATATAATACATATAATAATTACTAAAAAGATAAATCATTAAAGTACAAGAGAGGAATAAATCTAACCTTATTTTATTACCAAGAGCTTCACACTTTAACCCAAGTAGACTGAAACTTATTTACACATAGACTAAAAGAAAGAAAAAGAGAAAAAGAGAGAGAAAGGAAATTGGAGGGAGGAGGAAATTCCTCAGAATTTCCCCTCCCCCGAAGTGTGTTTCAATTTGCAATTCAATTGGCTATTTATAGGCAAATTTGTTTCCACTGTGGCTATAGGAGCCACAATTATCAAACTTAACAATTAAGTCTTAAACATCATCCATGACGTTTTTTTATTTTCTTTTTCTTTTTTTTTCTTTTTTTTAAATAATAATTGAGTAAATGCACAGTCCTGTGTCCAGTCATTTTTTCATTTTTGAGAGAAGTGATCTTCATGAAAGTTGTAGGCCTGGATATTTGCTTTAAAATGGCTTTGGTTTCAGTCTAAAATCATTCCTAGAACTCAAGATATGGTCCAATTACTGTAGAGTATTTAGACCCGGTTTCAGCTCCTCTATTTTGACTTCAAAGCCCAATATCACCTCCAAGGAATCCGATTCTGGAAAAGTGTTCAACATCAAAGTTGTAGAGAATTGTCTAAGCTTTCCTACAAGACCAAAATCACATCAATCAGATATGTGTAACTTAAGTTATAGCTAGTTTACTAAACATTGCCAAAGAGATAATTACGGTTAATTTATGCAATAATTTATTTAATTATCCAATTCGGCTCAAAATCATAAAATGTGTCAAAACCA
Organism: Ormosia semicastrata; assembly: GCA_029884595.1. NCBI lineage: Eukaryota > Viridiplantae > Streptophyta > Magnoliopsida > Fabales > Fabaceae > Ormosia > Ormosia semicastrata. Next base: position 77,355,374 of record JAQQTO010000061.1, read on the forward strand.
ACTTAATTAAGCCTAATTGAACCTTAAGAAGCCTAGTGAGAGGATTACAAAATGTATAAAATACAGTGTTATCAAATTTTCCCACACTTAACTTTCGCACTCCTGGGTAAAACACAAAAGACAAAAACCAAGGAATAAAGAAAAATAACACAAACTCAAAAACTAAAAACTCTAAAGGATTTAATGACTCAAGAAGAGCAACTAGACAATCAAGGGATCAAAACAGTCATGAGGTAACATTTCTTCGCATCTCAAACCAACAAACAAGGAAACTTCAGTTGAAAAGAATGAATCAAGAATGATAGATCTTCACAAGATTCACTCTCAATCCCTCAAGTGTTTAAAAGGTAGGTATTTCACTCAATTCAACCCATGAAAATTGCACTACCATAAGCTTGCTTATCTTCCTCTTCTCCACTACTCAGAACACATGCACACACAAATCATGAGGACTTTATTCAAGGTTGTAATGAGGTCAAGGTAAAGGAGGAGGTAATATGGATATGACAAGTTAAACACCAGAGAATAAAAGAACATGAGACCTGAGTTCAATTAACAAGCATGAAAGTTCATCCCAACTCCACCTAATACAAACTCCCTTTACATATTCTTTTCCTTTCTTTTATTACCTTGTTGACCCTCTTCTTTTTACATTTTTTTATTGATATTTTTTTTCATTTTTTTTTATTTTTTACAAAAAGAACATCATATATACATTTTTTTAACCATTCTGTACACACACTCCCACACTTGTTCAAGAACTCATCGAATGACAAAATTAATGTTCTCTTATTCCCTAAGATCAAGTAAGAACATGGTTTTTCATTTAAGGCACATAATGAGTTCGAAACAAAGAATAGTCAAATAAGCTCAAAGGGGTTAATCAAGGGGAAATAGGTCATTTCTAATGCTTTATGTTGACAGGAATCAGAGAATTTTCAAGAAGTCATAAGAGTGCTTGATATCATATTGAGACAACATGCTGCTAAGCAAGGCTGACTATTTGATTAAAGTAGCTATTTCAAGAAAAATGCCTCAATCATATTCATGTATGCATATGAAAATGTAGTCTCAAAAAGAATCAAAGCAAGTTCTAGAGCAACAATTCCATGAGTGAAATTCACACAAGAAAGAAAAGAATGGTACAAATGTTCAATCCATTCATCAATAGACTCAAAATCTCACAAGGCATAATTCTATCATTCTCAATCCACCAATTCAACATTCATAACCAAGCATGTAAATTTTAAGAAAGAAGACAATTTACTCAATCATGCAAATTTTCCTAAATTTGAATTGCTACTTCCACACAAACTAGTTACTACCCCAACTAAGATGCGTCTCAAGAGTAAAATTTACTCCTTACTCTGCCATCCTTAACTGGTTTAGTAAGTTACTGACAAACATATAAACACAACAAACATATTAATACACACACTTCCTAATTTTTTTTTTTGGTTTTTTTTATACATTTTTTACACAACTATCCTTCCCCCCAACTAGATCACAACATTGTCCTCAATGTTAAAAAATAGAAAGGAAAAAGATAGAAGATAGTACTTGTTACCGCAATTACTGAAAAGAGAAATCTCACATAAATATAAACAGAAACAAAGTACGATGAACAAAACTAAAGCTTGTAATTATTTAAACAATTGGAGTGTCTGAACTGGCTTGCTTTTCTTACTGCTTCCCGCAACATTTCCTTCGGACCACTTCTTGCTCTCTCCTTTTTTTTAAATTCTATATAAGAAAATATATACATGTAGTTGTGATTGTGGCTCACATCTTCCTCTGGTTTTACGTCCAGTAATGGCTTAAACGCCTTCTATGAGTCGATGATAAGCTTCCCATCCAATTTTCTTATAAATTGACAAACAGGGTCTTTTTGAGTCAGATTCCCAAGACTGTAACACGCTTACTTGCCTTTAAAGAGATTCCATAAATTAATAAATTCACACTGCACAAATTCACAAGAATGCGTCTCAAGAGTCAAAAAGATTTCACCTAATGACTCCTTACTCAGGCCATTTTTTTAATGAAAAATATTTTGTCTTTTTTTTATTTGCAGAAACCATCCACAAAGAACAATTTCGCTTGTTACAAGAAAAATTGATAATTTTAGCAAATCAAACCATAAAATTGAAAATTAAAAATTCATTAGGAAAATGATCATTGATAGGTGTGATTTCAAAAGGTGAGCCTATTGTAAGTATGGACAAATCAACAACAAATTTTTAGGCTCATTTTGAATTCTTGAAGTAACAAAATCCACCGTATTAACCTAAATTTACAAAAACTTGTTGAGAAAATCGACAAGTGACCAAATTGTCAAAGTTAAGTTGATACTTAAGAGGAAAAAGAAAAACAAATACTAAGACACACGAAATTAGAAGAAAAAGAGAAAACAAAGTTTTTTTTTATTTTTTTGTATTTTTTTTTGTATTTTTATTTTGAAATGAAAACACATGAAATTAGAATACTAGGGATCAGACTTCACTTGATTCAATAATCTATCATAGACAACAGAGTAGCTTTGGGACCTTCCTTCTAATCAATTTCTAATCATTCAATTAATGGGGAGAATCAGTAATTAAAAACATTTAGTGGCATTACTTTTACTCTATGGATTCTCATGGAAAAATGCCACAGTTCTCCCACACAACTTATAACCTCCATTCCTAGATGATTATAAATCATGGCACTTTATTATTTATGGTCTAGGTCATATGCAAACCTTTTGGGTTCTACATATACCCACTAGATCAATTTATGAGTGGCCAATTCATAAAAGCATTATGAACCATAATAAACACTCAAATTGAATAGAAAAGAGTTAATTAGAATTCCAATCTTAATACATGTCAATTGAATCAAGTTACGTCTTCACCCTAAAAACACACAAATTTAATTACACATGACAAAATAGAAGAAGAAATAGAAAAATAAAAAAAATAAAAAAATATATACAAAGGTGTGGTATAAATCAGCCACCAAATAAATATTTACAAAGGCGTGGTAATAAACTAACCACCAAATAAAAAATTAAAAATGGTGTGGTAGAAACCAACCACCAAATAAAAAAAAAAAAAAACAAAGGTGGGGTAATAAACCAACCACCAAATATATATATTAACACTTAGTAAATAAATATTAACAAAGGTGTGGTATAAACTAACCACCAAATAAGTTAATAAGCAAAAAAAAAAAAAATTAATATGCGAGATAAATTAAAATGTTAGAAGTGGGTAAAGTAAAAAGTTAGATAGTTAGTAATAAAGTTAGTAAGTTAGTATACAAAAAAAATGACAAAAAAAAAAACAAAAATAAATGACAGAAAATAAATAACAAAAAAAAAAATAAAATGCAAAAAAATAAAATACGAGAAAATAAAGTGCAAAAAGTAAATTTAAAATATGAAAACCGGAGAATCGGCAAGCCGATTTTTTGCTCCAGCGAGAGAGAAGAGAAGAAGAAAGATTATTTCATTAATGATTGCAGATTATAGAGAGATTAGGGAGAGTTTCCCCCACTAAGTTAGTACGTTAGTAATAAAAGGGAGAATTTCCCCCACTGTTAATATGTACAAAAAATAAAAGAGAGAGTTACTCCCACTAAGTTAATATGTACAAAGAAAATAAAAAGGAGAGGTTCCCCCACTGTTAATATATACAAGAATTAAAAGGGAGAGATTTTTCCCACAAAGTTAGTATATACAAAAATTAAAAGGGAGAGGTACCCCCACTATACAGAAATTAAAAGGAAGAATTACCCCTACTGTTAATATATACAAAAAATTAAAAGGGAGATTTTCTCCCACAAAGTTAGTATGTACAGAAAAATAAAAAGCTTACCTTTTTTTTTCAATTTTTTATTTTTTTTATTTTTTTTCTTTCACATGGGACAGCCTTGCCCACCAATTCTTTTTTTATTATTATTTTAATTATTTTTTTGGTTTTTTTTGGGTGGTCACGGGTGTGACCACCTTTTCTTTTTTTTTGGTTTTTTTAAATTTTTGTTTTTGTTTTTTTTAAATATATAAACTTTTTTTTTACATTTTGTTTTTTTTTACTTTTTTACTATTCAAACTCTTCACACATCTTTTTTTAATTTATTATTATTTTTTTATATTAATTTTTTTTTACTTTTTTACTATTTATACTATTCACATATTATTTACCCTATTTATACTATTCATACTATTCATTTAAATTTATTATTATTATTATTTTTTATTTTTTTACTATTCATACTATTCACGTTACTATTTACACACTATTCACACACTATTCATGCACTATTCACACATTATTTACTTTTTACTATGTACAAAAATATTTACACCAAAAATTTATTCTTCAAATCAAATCCCCGGCAATGGCGCCAAAAACTTAATGCACACTTTTTAATTGTTACATTGCAAACCCAAGTGCAGGTTGTCTCAAGTAATAAATTTCTCGGTGAGTCCGAGGTCGATCCACAGGGAATTGTTGAAGATTAAGGTGAAGTAAATATTTTGTGACTACGGTAAAAATTATTTACTTGGGTAAAAAGATCCACTCTTGGTAAATAAAGGAAAGGTAAGATTAATTCCTTTTATAACTCAATTAGAATCCTCGCAACATGGAGGTTCCAATCGGAAAATACAACATTAAAAGTCCATTAAAATAATATACGTAATTATATTATGTTTCTTTTAATCATCTATTAATAGCATCACTCATAAATGAGATCAAGCATTCACTGTGCCAATATATTGTCTACAGCAAATCAAGATCTCCACTTTATAAGGAGAGTTTCTAACACCACTACTTGTAAATGGGTTAAAGCATTTATTATGTCAATCTTTTGTCTACAACAATCAAGAACTTCACTTTACAAGGAGGGTTTCTAAATTGATTGGAAACAAAATACATTACGAAATAAAATAATATACGTAATTATATTATATTTCCTTTAATTATTACCACCACTTGTAAATGAGTTAAAGCATTTACTATGCCAATATTTTGTTTACAATAAATCAAGAACTCCTCTTTACAAGGGTAGTTTCTAAATTATCAGAAACAAAATATAATACGTATAATAATTACTAAAAAGATAAATCATTAAAGCACAAGAGAGGAATAAATCTAACCTTATTTTATTACCAAGAGCTTCACACTTTAACCCAAGTAGACTGGAACTTATTTACACATAGACTAAAAGAAAGAAAAAGAGAAAAAGAGAGAGAAAGGAAATTGGAGGGAGGAGGAAATTCCTCAGAATTTCCCCTCCCCCGAAGTGTATTTCAATTTGCAATTCAATTGCCTATTTATAGGCAAATTTGTTTCCACTGTGGCTATAGGAGCCACAATTATCAAACTTAACAATTAAGTCTTAAACGTCATCCGTGACTTTTATTTATTTATTTTTCTTTATTTTTCTTTTTTTTTTTTAAATAATAATTGAGTAAATGCACAGCCGTGTGTCCAGTCATTTTTTCATTTTTGAGAGAAGTGGTCTTCATGAAAGTTGTAGGCCTGGATATTTACTTTAAAATGGCTTTGGTTTCAGTCCAAAATCATTCCTAGAACTCAAGATATGGTCCAATTACTGCAGAGTGTTTAGACCCGATTTCAGCTCCTCTATTTTGACTTCAAAGCTCAATATCACCTCCAAGGAGTCCGATTTTGGAAAAGTGTTCAATATCAAAGTTGTAGAGAATTGTCTAAGCTTTCCTACAAGAGCAAAATTATATCAATCAAATATTTGTAACTCAAGTTATAGCCAGTTTACTAAACATTGCCAAAGAGATAATTACGGTTAATTTATGCAATAATTTATTTAATTGTCCAATTTGGCTGAAAATCATAAAATGTGTCAAAACTAACTTAATTAAGCCTAATTGAATCTTAAGAAGCCTAGTGAGAGGATTACAAAATGTATAAAATACAGTGTTATCAATATGTTATTTTTGAGTAACGGAGAAGTAGAAGATAAGCAAGCTTATAGTAGTACAATTATTCATGAGTTGAATAGTGTGAAATACTAACTTTTTTAAACACTTGAGAGATTGAGAGTGAATTCTGTGAGGATCTATCATTCTTGATTCATTCTTTTCAACTGAAGTTTCCTTACTTGTTGGTTTGAGATGTGAAGACATGTTACCTCATGAATGTTTTGATCCTTGAATGTCTAGTTGCTCTTCTTACTTCATTGAATCCTTTGGAGTTTTTAGTTTTTTTGAGTTTGTGTTGTTTTTCTTTATTCCTTGGTTTTTGTCTTTTGTGTTTTGCCCAGGAGTGCAAAAGTTAAGTGTGGGAGAATTTGATAACACTGTATTTTATACATTTTGTAATCCTCTCACTAGACTTTTTAAGGTTCAATTAGGCTTAATTAAGTTAGTTTTGACATATTTTATGATTTTAAGCCGAATTGGACAATTAAATAAATTATTGCATAAATTAGCCATAATTATCTCTTTGACAATGTTTAGTAAACTGGCTATAACTTGAGTTACAAATATCTGATTAATGTGATTTTGGTTTTGTAGGAAAGCTAAGACAATCCCCTACAACTTTCATGTTGAACACTTTTCCAAATTCTGAGGTCTAATAGGTGATATTGAGCTTTGAAGTTAGAACAGAGGAGCTGAAACTGGGCCTAAATAGTGTGTAGTAATTGGACCATATCTTGAGTTCTAGGCATGATTTTGGACTCAAACTAAAGCCATTTTAAAGCAAATATCCAGGCCTACAACTTTCATGAAGACCACTTCTCTCAAAAATAAAAAAATGAATGGACGCACGGCTGTGCATTTGCTCAATTATTATAATAATAATAAAAAATAAAAAGTAAAAAATAAAATGTCAGAAACTTAATCGTTAAGTTTCGGTACTATAGATTACTGTAGCGTTACTGTAGATCACTGTAGCGTTACTGTAGATCACTGTAGCGTACTGTAGCGTTACTATAGCTACTGTAGCTCTACTTCAAAATTGCCTATAAATATGCAATCCAATAAAAGAAAAACGCACAAGAGGTGAGGGGGATTCTGGAGACGCAGTGGCAGGAAACAGAGGAGGAATTCCTCCCTCCTCTCCTCAGTTCTTCAATTTTTGTTTTCTTTTTTTTTTCTTTTTCTTTCTTCTACTCCATGTATAAATAAGTTTTTCTCTACTTGGGTCAAAGTGTGAAGCTCTTGGTAATAAAATAAGATTAGATTTATTCCTCTCTTGTGCTTTAATGATTTATTTTTCTAGTATTCTTTATATGTATTATATTTTGATTCTGATAATTTAAAATCTCGGGTGACAGACGGGAATACTCCATCATTGTAAAGAGGAGTTCTTGATTTATTGTAGATAAGATTTTGGCACAGTGAATGCTTTAATCCATTTACAAGTGGTAGTAATAATTAAAGGAATCATAGTATAACTACGTATATTATTTTAATAAACTTTTAACGTTGTATTTTCTGATTGGAACCTCCATGTTGCGAGGATTCTAATTGAGTTATAAAAGGAATTAATCTTATTTTTACTTTATTTACCAAGAGTGGATCTTTTTACCCAAGTAAATAATTTTTACCATAGTAACAAAATATTTACTTCACCTTAATCTTCAACAATTCCCTGTGGATCAACCTCGGACTCACCGAGAAATTTATTACTTGAGACAACCTGCACTTGGGTTTGTAAATGCGACAATTAAAAAGTGTGCATCAATGGGTAATTGTGTACTTTTGTGATTGAAGTGTTAACTTTATGGTTGTTTAATCTCTATGATTGTATAAAGTGTTGGTATTGGAATACTTCTACTGAGATATGTTATTTCTTGCCCCGATTGTGTTGCCATGTAAATCCAGGTATTAGTTCTTTGAAAAGGAAAAAGAAAATGTATGAGGACTAGCATAGTATAAATGTTATTTTGGATTGAGCTTATATATATATTATATTCTCTTAGTTATTTTGAGTTATGTATAACAGTATGCCCTTTTGAGGTTGTGATGTATATATATAACTTTTGTTATCATTGCTCTCCATATTTACTCATTGTGTATGAATGATATGAGTTTAGTTTGTTGTTGTATGATAGAAGTAGCATGGTCAATATTGATTATTCTTTTATATGACGATATATCTGGATAGTAAATATTGGGATGTTACAAAGTGGATTTAATCAGGTTAGCTAATAATGTGACTGGTGAATGAATCCATGCTTAAGCAAATTTTTGCTTTGCTATGAATTTGTTAAACTGTGTTTTCATGATGTATAGAATGTGATTTGAGTTAGTGCTTTAAAAGTGAAAAGTAGATGTTAATATCAAATCTTTGATCCTTTGTTATTTTTTTTCTTTGGAATAAAAGTGGGTGCAGATTGATTTTGGATCTTCAGTCTTGTTTTTTTACTTTTTACGAAGTCCTAGTTTTTCATATGCTTAGTGTTTCTACTATGCTTTTAAAAGGAATGACAGTAAGTGGATATAAATTAAAAAGTCAAAGTTATCATTTTTTTTTTGGTGAAAAAGTTTTCACCTTTTTACTTCTTAATAATTGAATGGTAGCAATGAACAAAAATACCTTACATTCTACTTTTAACTTAAGGGGCATGTTTGAATGTAGGCATACTTATTTTTGTGGTAATAGAAGGGAATCTGAAAGTGGATTAAAATGGGGTAAAACAAATTCATTGGATTGTTTAGATTTTGGCAGTCTCTAGTCCCTTTTACATGCATGCTTTTTTTTCGATTTTACTATTGAATCAAGTCAATGCTTAATTTCATGACTTCTGAACAGTGGAATTTAGTGATTTAATCATGAGAGAGGATAAAAATGGGGAGGAGATTTTAATCAAGTTAACTAATAGTGTGAATGGTTAATGAATCATTATTTAAGTAAATTTTTGCTTTTCTATGGTTTTGTTAAATTGTTCTTTCATGGGGTACAGAATGTGATTTAAGTCAGTGCTTTAAAAGTGAAAACTTGATGTTAATATCAAATTTGTGATCATTGGTCAATTTTTTTTCTTTGGAATAAAAGTAGGTATATATTGAGTTTGGATCTTCACTAGTGTTGTCCTATTTTTTTTTTTTTTTTGCTTTTTATGAAGTCTAGTTTTCATATGCCTAGTGTTTCTGTCCTATTTTTATATGGAATGACAAAAAGTGGATATAAATTAAAAAGTCAAAGCTGTTATTTTTTTTGGTGAAAAAGTTTTCACCTACTTTTAACATAAGGGGCATGTTTGAATGCAGCCATACTTGTTTTTGTGGTAACAGTGAGGAATCTAAAAGTGGATTGAAATGGGGTAAAACCAATTCATTGGATTGTTTAAATTTGAGTAGTGTTTAGTCTCCTTTTTCATGCATTTTTTTTTAGGTTTTACTATTGAATCAATTCAATGCTTAATTTCATGACTTCTAAACAGTGGACCTAGGTGATTTAATCATGAGTGATGATAAAAATGGGGAGGGGATTTTAATAAGGTTAGCTATTAGTGTGTGAATTGTTAATGAATCAATGTTTAACCAAATTTTTTCTATAGTATGGATTTGATAAACTGTGCTTTCAGGGTGCATAGAATATGATTTGAGTCAGTGCTTTAAAAGTGAAAGCTGGATGTTAATATGAAATCTATGATCTTTGGTAATTTTTTTTCTTTGGAATGAAAGTGGGTATTGATTAATTTTGGATCTTCGCTGGTGATGTCCTATTTTTGCTTTTCATGAGGTTTTAGTTTTTCACATGACTAGTGTTTTTACCCTGTTTTTATAAAGAATGACAATAAGTGGATATAAATTAAAAAGTCAAAGTTATCTTTTTTTATTGGTGAAAAAGTTTTCACTTGTTTACTTCATAATAATTGAATGATAGCAACGAACAAAAATACCTTACATTCTACTTTTAACATAAGGGGCATGTTTGAATGCAGTCATACTTGTTTCTGTGATAACAATAGGGAATCTAAAAGAGGATTAAAATGGGGTAAAACCAATTCATTGGATTGTTTAGATTTTAGCAGTGTCTAGTCCCTTTTACCGTCTGCTTTTTTTTGTTTTATTATTGAATTGAGTCAATGCTTAATTTCATGACTTCTAAATAGTGGACTTAGGTGATTTAACCATGAGCGAGGATAAAAATGGGGAAGGGATTTTAATTAGGTTAGCTAATAGTGTGAATGGTTAATGAATCAATGTATAACCAAATTTTTTCTTTTCTATGCATTTGTTAAACTGTGCTTTCATGGTGTATAGAATGTGATTTCATCCAGTGCTTCAAAAGTGAAAATTAGATGTTAATATCAAATTTGTGATGTTTGATTAATTTTTTTCTTTGGAATAAAAGTGGATATAGATTTATTTCGGATCTTCACTGGCGTTGTCCTGTTGTTTTACTTTTTATGAAGTCTTAGTTTTTCATATGCATTGTGTAACATCTTGAATTTAATAACCATAATATAGCCAACGTATACTATAGGGATTAGATTCAGGACTGCTACTTACTACTACTAAATATTTTCAAATATAACAAAACCATGTATATATAGAAAATATGAGTCATGAATGAATATATTCATTACACAATAACAATATTTCTCATAAATATAATACGTACATCATGTTGAAAGAAACTTCTCAGCTACACTAAGCTAAGCATTCCAAGCTCCTGCTGGTCTTCACTTTCCATAAGACTTCCTCTTTGGAATCATCATAGAAACTCAAACAAGGGGTGAGAATCATGCATTCTCAGTAGATAAAAACCATAAACCATGCCATCATAATCATTCTAGCCAATTTAGGGAAAAACACATTTATAAACTCAAATCTTATACACAGCAAGCTAGAACGATGGCAAAAGCCAAAACCAAGTCTTTTCTCTTCCCGAAATAGATTCCCACTTTATAAGTTTGTATAAAAACTCATTTACTACAAACATTTTTCTAGAAATTGCCATGCTAACAAAAACATCATCTCTTTCTCAAAGACACCATAGCATCATCTCCATCGTAGAGACACAACAACAATACCTCCATCTCAGAGATATAAACCCAGATAATATACTCAATTATCATATAAACACTTCAATCATAGAAGTAAACAACATTTCCATCTTAGAGACATAAACACAACATCTCCATCTCAGAGACACACAATTGCCCATACAACTACAATGCATGAGTATGTCATGATAGCAACTGCCTATACAATTGTCATGCTATGCCAAATTATGTCTAGTGTTTATGCCTATGTAGTAACCTAAATATGTAATGCATAATGTATGATACTATTACAAGAACCCAGTTCCATGGTAATGTCATGAGATGCATGAGCCTTGAACAAAACAAAGGAACCCAGTTCCATAAGCTTTGAACAAGCACTGGAAACCCAGTTCGAACTATTCATGGGGTGTGAGGGAAAGACCATCCTTAACTTATTACTATGATCGGGAAGGTATGTTATCTCTTTACTTATAATAATGTATGATCACCCTCTCCGAGTAGTGAAGTCTCATCAACTACACGGTTTTCAGCAACAATGACCTTTGTGATAGGAAGGATTGACTACCTTCTCATTCAAAATAACATTAGATCATCCACATCAATCATTGCGATAGGACGAATTGATTACCTTCTCATTCAAAATCACATTATGATTATCAACAATGAGGACTCACCCTCATCAACATAGATAAGGAACAACAATAATGTCAATTACTACAATAACAAACATGTCAATTGATTTACATTCCTAACTACCAACATGAAATACAATGATGTTAAATACCACAATAATTAACATATTACATTCACTGCACAACCACTTCATTAAATATGCCTATTAGAGTCTCCATACTCAAAAAGAAGAATAAATGAAGAAATTACACCACTGGAAGACTCCAAGGCAAAACACACAACATCAAGTTAGTTTCTAGCATTCACGTCGCGACGTTGCCCTGTACTATGTCGCGGCACCCAACCCTCAGGTTCAAGTACTGGAAGGAAAATACCATCAACATCGCAACATCCTTGTGTCACATCACAGTGTGCACCCCTGTTCTTTAATATGTCGCGGCACTCAAAGTGCTACGTCGTTGCGCCCAACTCTCGGGTCCCAAAATCTGGGTGTGCATCACACTCACGTCGCAGTGTTCTACGCACTATGTTACGGCGCCCACTGCAGAACGTGTATTCTGCAGAATTCAGCAGATATGGGTCCTGTTTCATTGGAACTAAACCCTCTTCCAATCACTCAAAACTCTATTTCAAGTGATTTCTAACCTCCATCAAGGTCCAACTGCACAAAGCAACTCTTAAAACCACTTCAATTTCACTCAAAACCAAAGATCATGGATAATCATCCAATACTAACCTAAAACCTCAAAACTCATCTCAAGTGGGATTAAAGGAATACAAGGGCTGAAAATCCATTTCCATACACCTAAAAACTCATAAATAAGCCATCCTCAAGTTCTACAACAAGATTCAAGTTAAAAACACCAAAATCACACTCAAAAACCTAACTTTCCTATCATGCCAACACTCGTGAAAAAGATAAAGAAAATAGGAAGATGAGCCAAAAACAAGGTTTTTCCCCTACCTCAAGGTCTTAATGATGCCCAAGGATGGATCCAAGCTCTCTAATCCTTGCTTGCCTCTTGATTTCTCCTCTTTCTTGTTCTTCTTTCTCTTTCTTCACGTTTCCTCTTTTCTCTTCTCTATTTTCCTTTCACCCTCAGTCGTAGGCCACTTACAAAGAGGAGCCAATTTTGGCTTCTCACATATAAGTGCTAAAATCTCAATTTGCTAAGAACACTCAGATTTCACCAAATTCGATTTCCTAGCTACCAATAGATTCAAAATAAGTCCTGAGATTCATTAAAAATCCTATTTCACCCAAAACTGATATTTTCATATCAGCTGGGGTCAATCCGGCATTAAAACACACAACCAGTATGCCTAAAAATGTCAAACCAAGTCTGAAAAACCTCAAACTTTAACTGTAGCACATTTCCTACATTTGTGACCCGAAAACAAGCTCTCCACATTTATTTCTACTAACTAAGTAGTTTAAGCCACTTTCGGAGTAAATAACAACTATATTTCATACATAGTGTTACAACAAAGTGCCTAAACGTGCTCAGAAAGTCACAAAACTACACAGACATGTTAAGTAAGTATTAGGCTACCTTTGTAACCATATACAAGCCTAACATGTTATCTAGGGTGTTACACGTTGTGTTTCTATCTTGTTTTTATAAGGAATGACAACAAGTGGATATAAAATAAAAAGTCAAAGGTATCATTTTTTTTATTGGTCAAAAAGTTATCATCTATTTACTTCATAATAATTGAATGATAGCAACGAACAAAAATACATTACAATCTACTTTTAAGGTAATGGGCATGTTTGAATGCAGTCATACTTGTTTTTGTGGTAATAGTGGGGAATTTGAAAGTGGATTGAAATGAGGTAAAACTAATTCATTAGATTGTTTAAATTTTAGTAGTGTCTAGTCTCTTTTTCATGCTTTTTTATTTTTTTGGTTTTACTGTTGAATTAAGTCAATGTTTAATTTCAATGCTTCTAAATAGTGGACTTTGGTGATTTAATCATGAGTGATGATAAAAATGGGGAAGGGATTTTAATCAAGTTAGCTAATAATGTGTAAATGGTTAATGAATCAATGTTTAAGCAAATTTTTTCTTTGGTATAGATTTGTTAAACTGTGCTTTCACGGTGTATAGAGTATGATTTGAGTCAATGGTTTAAAAGTGAAATCTAGATGTTAATATCAAATTTGTGATCTTTGGTTAATTTTGTTCTTTGGAATGAAAGTGCATATTAATTGATTTTGGATCTTCGTTGGTGCTATCCTGTTTTATTACTGCTTTTGAAGTTTTAATTTTTTATATGAATAGTGTTTATGTCCTACTTTTATGAGGAATGACAATAAATGGATATAAAATAAAAAGTCAAAGTTATAATTTTTGTTGGTGAAAAAGTTATCATCTTTTTGCTTTATAATGTGATTGACATTGTCTAAAGCAATGATTTTGATGATAACAAACAAAGAAAGGAATGAAAATGCAAAGGTCAAGTCCCAAGGAGCTTCAAGTTTAGAATATAAGTCTTAGATCTTGTGTAAAAGTATTTGTAGGATTCACATTAAGTTCATTAATTGATTTTCTCACTCAACTTAAATAAGTTTGCAAAATCATGATGTATACTTGTGAAAATGGTGTTTAAGTTTGAGTAAAATGGTTTTAGAAAGTTTGAAAACTTTTTAGGAATCTTTAATTGAAAAACCCTTTGGAAATCTTGTTTTCTTGTTAAACCAATAAGATGTTATTCCTGTTCACATAACAGGTTATTTGCCAAAACAGAAGCGCGTCAAAGTTTTTTTTTTAAAGGACCTAACCGATTAGGCCATTCCCCTAATCGGTTACTGTGAAAGTCGAGAGCCAATTTCTAAAGCTTTTAGCTGATTAGGCCATTCCTCTAATTCGTTATTGTGTAAGTCAGGAGCCAATTTTTGAGGCTCCTAACCAATTAGGATAATCTTCTAATTGGTTATTTGGGTAACTAGAAAACATGCCTAACGGCTCTATTAAGAGCATTTAATGTTTCTAACTACCCCGAACGGCTCTTCATTGCATTTGGCTATGAATTTAAGTTGTTGGGCTTTTATGAAAAGTTAGAAAAATAATCTGAAAATCATTCTTAAGCATTGAATATGTGTTTTCTCTATCCTTTCAATCATACTCTATTTTTGAGCTTTAAAAGTGTGAATCCTTGATACTCATAAGCTTCAACTTGTATTATCCACTCTTGAAAGAGTTTCAATTCATTTATATCTTGTTTAATTTGTAAAAAGGGTGAGGTATCCCTCAAAGGATTGTAAAAGGTGAGGTATCCCTTGAAAGTAGAGACTCAAGAACAAAGGGTGAGGTATCCCAAGGTGTTGAGAGCTTAAGTTTGCAAAGGTTGTCAAGCACCTGTTTGAAGCTTGAAGTTATAGTAGAAATCTCGGGTGTTTACTTGAGGATTGGACATAAGTCACAAGTAGATTAGTGGCTGAACTAGGATAAAGTTGCGTTTGTTTTCTCTAAACTCTACTTTTTACTTTGTGCACTATTTAATTGAATTATTTGAATTCTATCTCTCTTGACCGATTCACTTGTAAGTGAAAGCTCTCTCTCTTCTCTATCCAATTACCTCTACAAACAATAACTTCAACGAAAATTGATAATCAAGGTTTTTGCGAAAGAATTGCAAAAATATTTTTAATACTCAATTCATCCCCCCTTTTGAGTATTGAGGCCACTTGGTAACAAGTGGTATCAAAGCTAGACTCTTGTGTAAAGAGCTTAGCAGCTTTACGAGAAATGTTGGCTTCAAATGGTTTTTCTAACGAAGGTTCTTCTATAAATAGACCTCCCTATTTCAATGGTGATGGTTATGCCTATTGGAAAGAAAGGATAAAATTTTTTATTGAAGCTATTGATATTGATGTGTGGGATGCTGAAGAAAATTATAGACAAATTGAGAGAGTTATCTCTCAGTGGATGTGGTCAAACTTTACCAAATATTATGGTGCTAGAACTTTTGGATATGTTAAATACATTTTAATCTTCCAAAGTTAAGTTTTCAAGTTATCATAAGTATCATGGAAAATTTAGAACTCAACTTCGTCCTTGGATCCATTTTTCCATAATTTTTTGTATACTGCTATGTATCAGTGAAGCTTTATTACTCGGTCCCAAGTTAAGCTTAGGAATTAGGTAAATCTATTTATAGATAATTATCTTGGATGATATTTTATACCAAAATATTCCTCATATCTTACTTGTCATCTCCATGAAATTACTTAATTTTCTGAGTTACTTAATTGTTCCATAATTATTCCATTAATTTTTTTTTAGTATCCTTAAAAATACAAAACTGTGTCAGTTGATTCTCCCAAATTTTTTATAACTCTTATCAATCATTTATAACTAGGAAATAAGTTTTCCATGTTTGTTTCGATCATATCAACTGTTTATGTAGAAACTTTAATTATTTTCTTATATTTAGTGTTATAGAATTACGCTCAAACTAATCTAGAAAATTATCCAATTTAATAGGTAACTCATACAGGAGTTACTGAGCTTCTATAACTCTAATTAGGACTATTAGGTTAGGGAGGATGTTACATTTTACTTCTTAATAATTGAATGATAGCAACGAATAAAAATACCTTATGTTGTTACCAAGTGGCTTCCAGTACTCAAGAGGGGGGTGAATTGAGTATAATTTTTTTTCTCAAAACCTCTTTTTATTAAAAACAAATATTAAAACTTAATAAATAAATGTACAGAAGGAACGAGAAGAAGAAAAGAAACAATAAAAGCAGCAAAAAATAAATATGCAGTAAATTAAAATTGCATAAAATAAAGAGATTAAGAAGAGACAAGCAGGCACAGTATTTATCCTGGTTCGACCACTAACCCACTTGTGGTCTACGTCCAGTCCTCGAAAGCTGAGATTTTTCACTATGTATACAAGCTTCAATAGGTGCTTGCAACCGTTACACAAAAGAGCACTTTTCACACATAGGGAAACTCTACCCTTGTGCTAAAGCCTCAGCCTTCCAGGATACCTCACCCTCGATACAGAATAGCAGAAAGTAGATGAAAAGAAACTCTCACTCACAACAGGTAATACAAATTGAAGTGCTAATGGAGTTCTCACAGAAATATCTCAAGGTTTTTAATCAAAAAAATAGCGTAGAAAATAATTTCACTGATTAGAGCAAGCAGAAAATAATTCAAGGTTTTGGGCAATTTTAGACGTGACCCAAGGTTCCTATTTATAGAGAAAATTAGAAGAAATAGTCATTGGGTAGAATTAAAAGCAATTTAACCAAATTAAAAACCTTTTTGTTTCCATATCAGTGTTTGTAATCAACGTGTTTATTCGAATAGCTTAACATTTTATTTGAATAACACTGTTCCTGAAGCCATCGTGAAAAAACCATCTGATATGGGTTATTCGAATAACCTCTGTGTTATTCGAATAACACGTTTAAAAACTGTTCAGATAGAAAAGGTTTATTCGAATAACATTTGAGTTATTCGAATAATTCACTTATAAAAATAGTTCTGAGAATCTCATTATTCGAATATCTATCAACTTTATTCGAATAGCATCTTTAAAACCAGAATCTCATGAAAATATTTATTCAAATAGACTAAGCTCTATTCGAATAAATCAATACAAAATATTTTTGGAGAAAGTGTTTTAAAGACACTAAGTTTCTTTTAAAAACAAGTTTTATCTTTTCTTTCGAAAACAGAAAGATATCAAAGTGAGCTCCGTACAACAGATCCTAAGTCCTAAAGCTAATCTTATGTAAACTTGGACTTGGTCTTTCTATCATCTTCATTTAGTCTTCACGTTTGTTATCATCAAAACAAGTCTTCAAAGGTATACGTCCAAACACATTCTCCTCCTTTTTGATGATGACAAACTATCAATGAGAAAAGAGTTAGTGCATATAATTGGAATTCACAAAGAGGTATAAAAGCTTACTCCCCCTCTTTAATTATAAGAGGTAATGTATATCAGATATGTGCGCAACTCCCCCTTTCAAATTGAATCCAATCTCGAAATCTCGTTTTAAGTTTACCTGTCTTTTCTCAATTAAATTTCAAATATTTCTCCCCTTTTTGTCATGAGCAAAAAGGAGGGGTAAGTCCCATATATTCAAGTACAAGTGCATAAAAGGAAGCATACTCATATCAATAGATCATCAAGAAATTGTATTTATGCATTAATAAAAAAAGGATTCAATTACAAAAGCCAGAAATAAATAACATAAAGGCAAAACAGAGATCTTAAGAACTAAGGTTCCTAGAAATAGGTATCTGGAGGTGGCGGTGAAGAAGTTGGTGCAGAAGCAGGTGAAGTAGATCGGAGGGCAGCAACCTCACGTTCAACACCTTCTATTCTATCAAAAAGAATAGAGAAGGTATGTTCCATATATCTCTGTTATCATGCAAGGTGGCCATGATCTGTTCTAAGGTGATAGGAGCAGGAGCAGCAGCAAGTGCATCAGCGGGGGCAATAGGAGCGTCAGTAGGATCTAGCTCATCCTCAGCAACCTCATCTGGGTACACCTAACCTTCATTGATTTAGATCATCTTCATTTTACGTAAGGTGTGGGTGCCAAAGACATTGTGATGAGTCAGGGCAATGGCTCGCTCAGTCTCCAAGACCTGAGGATACTTGCTTAGCAAGGTAGTGACGAGAATACCATAAGGCAAGTCAGATTTTTCCTTGCCCTTGGCCCTCATCATGTGTTTCATGATAAACACAGGCCAGTTGATCTGATGGCCATTCTTCAGAATCCAAAGCATAAAGATGTCATCTTCACTGAGGTAGGCATAATTTCCACCGCGGGGAGCCAAGATATGAGCAAAGGCATAATGCAGAAGCCTATCTTGGCTTTTCAGCATGCCACTGTTGGTGTATGCCGTAGAGGCCAATACATTTTTTGTATTTACA
Organism: Ormosia semicastrata; assembly: GCA_029884595.1. NCBI lineage: Eukaryota > Viridiplantae > Streptophyta > Magnoliopsida > Fabales > Fabaceae > Ormosia > Ormosia semicastrata. The sequence goes on from JAQQTO010000061.1 coordinate 77,373,903, forward strand.
TACATTCTATTATGCTATTTTATATATGAGGCATTTCATTTATTGTGTTCTTTTTTGATAAACATAATAAAGTCCTTAGAATAGTAAGTTTGATGCCATAGGACATCAAGTGGATGACTTGATCGTGAGATCCTTTTGGTTACAACACTATTCTTAAATGTCCCTAGTCAAGTATTATTGTTAATTAGGACAACAATAATACATTGAGACTAATATGTGCATAGACTGATGACCACATCTCACGGGTCATGGATATGAGATATCAAGTCTTCACATGGGTACATATTAGAGTAATGATGTACTGGACTGACCCACCATGAGAACATTACATGGATCGTTACGTGAGTGTCATAAGTGATTCTCATAGTGACAATGGTGTCTGTGGTCCTTTGACCTGAACTTACTACGATTCCTACATGAGGAGTTGTGTGTTTTAATGCCATCAAACGTCATCGGTAACAATGTGATTATAAAGTTAGTTATTGGACATACCGCGAATCATGCAGAGGGATGTGAGTGACCTAGATGGGATTTGTCACTCCTACATAATAGGAGCGATATCTTCGGGCCCTCTGATTGAGTGAGACTGCGAAATGCATGGCCATGCTCAAATGAGTCAATATGAGATATTGATCTCATTTGTTGTTACAAAGTCTACTCGAGTATTAGGAAACGAAAGATTGGATTATACAAGGGTGACACATTCCATGCCTTATGTTCAATCTAGATATCTTGACAAAGGGACTAAACAACACAAAAACATTGGTCACGGAAAGGTTATGTCAAATCACTGACATTCTTATTTCTTGGGTAGCAGCAATGTGTTGCTAGATACCGCTCACTGCAGGGTCACACGCATAGAGCAGACTAAAATTGGAGCAATGGATCCAAGTTGAACTCGGATTCAAATATGGGCCAGACTCATAACAGATGGGTCTAGGGTTGCACAGCTTACCTTGCTGCTGCTCACACTCACTTAAGGCAGTTACTATTATAAATAGTACTGCTAAGGGGCTACTAACATACGCAATCCAGAACCCTAGCCGCACCTACAGAAAAGTGAGCGAGAGAGTGGCAGGTTTCTTCTCTTCTCTTCGCAGCTAGCACTGTGTGAGAAACGTGAGGCTCCTCTTTGCGGACGTTGGACGTTCGTGAGTCTGTTCATGTGGATACCGCAGAGACATCGTTTCTATTACGGTGTTGGTGATTCACACTTCAAGAGGTAAATCATTTAAAAACTCGGATTATGGCTTTTTCGCATGGATCCTCAGTGGGAATCCCTATTTTTCCGCTGCGTGATGTATCCGCATTCCCAACAGTGGTATCAGAGCATCTTATGAAACCATGATTCGATTTTCTATTTTTGTTTACATGAGATAACATGTTGTCTGTTCTTGTTTTTGATAAAAGATATGATATTTAATATGTTATTTCTGAAAACCGTATGAAACCCTTTGCGAAAACATATTCTGTTTCTTGTGTTGTATATAAAACCATGATGTTGTTTTCAAAATCCCATGAAAATGTTCATATGTTTTGTGAAAACCATTTTGTTTTAAGATGTATGTTTTTGCAAAGCTTTCTGGTATGTATGTGATACGTACAACGTTATGGAATCCTTATTCTCAATGCGTGATGCAAGGGTTTAGGAAACCTTGTTCTTGGTTTGCGGCAGCAGGGGTTATGGATTCCTTGTTTCTGCGCAAGAGGTGTAGCGCAAGGGGTTTTGGAAACCCTATTCTTATTTTGCGACAGCATCATCAAGTGTTGATGTCAAGCTGTCAAGGAGGCGCTTAAGGTTCAAGTGTTAAATGATGGCGTAAGGGTTCCCCACAGCACATGAAGTGTTCATGTTGTTCAGGCTTAGGGTTCCACGCGGCACAAGGGTTCAAGGGAGGCGCAAGAGATTCAGCTCTTGTTTATGGTCAATATTTTTTAGCTGGGGCGCTACCCCCGCACCCCGCAAGGGGCGGCCTCCCCTTGACCCCCAGCCGCATACCGAGATGTGGCATTCCCGCCCGCTGACCGGGCAGCGGAACCCCCGTGCTGCCTCTGCGTAGGGTGTTTTTCGAAAATACGATTTTTTATATCCAATTTTTTGACTCTTGAAAATAATAATGTATTATTGTTATGAGTTTATACATTTTTGTGATGCATGGTGCATGGTTATGGCCTTAGTCCTCTTTTTATGCTATTTTGGTTTTATAAATACGACCTGCGTGTCGTGCCTTTCTCTCTACATTCTGATTGTATATTCTTTTCTCACCTAACTCCCCTCGAATGTAAAAGAGGTTTCTATATAATGTAATTATGATATGGAGGCAAGAAGGCAACATCAAGTGAGGACGTTGATGTGAGACGCTTGGTGAAGCTAGCTTAATTAATGTTCCTCTCTTAGGGGGCCATAACCATGTCACTTTTATTATATGCCTTTTATGTATGAGATGCATGGATAATGTTTATGGTATGATAAATAATTTAATAAATGGTGAGATCTAGTAATAATAATAATAATAATAAATTCCCTCAAAGCAAATATTAAGTCATTATGTGATGCCTTCCAATGTGTGGCACTTGTCAAGACTAGTATCGATCAAGTGCAGGTCTGCCAAAGCAGGATGCCTTTATCTATATTAGTAAGATGCGATGGAATAAAGGTAATATCTAACTGTCAACCATTGGGTTTGACTTAACTAGGCCATTTCAATAGGATTGAAGGCTTAGAGGCATGAAGTTGGGCTTTAGTCCATTAGATGGATTAGAATAAGTGTTATTCACCCAACTATCCAAGAGTTACATGTAATGTAATTGGAAAGTGTTTCCTACCTAAATAACTGAATTTTGGGTGATCAGCCAAAGCTGACTCAAAACTAGGTGAAATATGGATCTTGGCCCACTAGGAAATCTTAAGATGGGATTTTTCGAGTCAATGCTGAGGGTTATTGACTTGAATAAAATAGTGGGAGGCATATTTAATTAAAAGACCTCATTAAATGTGTTTATGGCATGATACTTATATTTTGCATATTTTTGTTAATAGATTACCATGGCAACAAACACATCAGGTACTTTATCATTGCGATCCGTCCTTGAGAAGGATAAGTTGTCTGGAACGAATTTTCTAGACTAGTATAGGAATTTGAGGATTGTCCTCAAGTAAGAGAAAAAACTATATGTTTTGGAACAGCCTATTCCTGAGCCACCTGCTGCTAATGCCCCTAGAACTGAAAGAGGTGCTTATAAGAAGCATCAAGATGATGCCTTGGACATCGGATGTCTAATACTGGCCACCATGAACTTTGAGCTCCAAAAGCAACATGAGAACATGGATGCATACGATATGATTGTACACCTTAAGAAGCTCTATCAAGAGTAGGCCAGGCATGAGAGATTCGAGGTCTCTAAAGCACTATTTCAGTGCAAGCTGGTAGAAGGAGGCCCTATTGGTGCTCATGTAATTAAGATGATTGGGTACATTGAAAACCTAGAGAGACTCGATTTTCCTTTGGGCTAAGAGTTGGCCACTGACTTAGTCTTGCAATCGTTGCCAAAAAGTTTTAGTCAATTTGTCATGAATTACAACATGAATGAGATTGACAAATCACTACCAGAGCTGCTAAGCATGTTGAGAACTACTGAACAGAACATTAACAAAGGCAAAGGGAAGGCCATAATGATGGTCCAAAAGAATAAGGGCAAGAAACAGTAGAAAAAGCCCAAGGACAACTGGAAGGGCAAGGGCAAGGATAAGTCCAAGCCCAGCACTTCTGGCTTGAAACCAGTGGGTGGAGTGGCTAAGGAAGGTACATGCTTCCAATGTGGTCAGACCGGACATTGGAAGAGGAACTGTGCCAAGTTCCTGGAGGAGCTCAAAAAGAAGAAGGGAAGTGAGACTTCCACTTTAGGTATTTTTGTTATTGAAGTCAATTTATCTACTTCTGCATCATAGGTATTAGATACTGGATGTGAATCTTACATTTGTGTAAATGTGCAGGATCTAAAGAGTAGTAGACCATTGACGAAGGGCGCAGTTGACCTATGAGTGGGAAATGGAGCAAAGGTTGCTGCATTAGCTGTAGGGACTTATTTATTATCTTTGCCCACTGGGCTTGTAATAGAGTTAGAGAACTGCTATTTTGTGCCTGCTATTAGTAGGAATATCATTTCTATTTCTTGTTTGGACAAGAAAGATTTTTCTTTTATTATAAAGGACAAGTGTTGTTCTATTTATATGAATAATATTTTTTATGGTAGTGCACAATTGAGTAATGGACTTTATGTACTTGATCTCGAAACGCCCCGTCTATAACATAAATACAAAGAGGTTTAAATCAAACGATCTGAACCCAACTTTTCTCTGGCATTGTTGTTTGGGCCACATAAATGAGAAACGCATCTCCAAACTCCATAAAGATGGATTCTTGGACTTGTTTGAGTTCGAATCATATGAGACATGTGAATCTTGTTTATTGGGGAAGATGACAAAGGCCCCATTCACTGGACAAGGTGAAAGGGCTAGTGATCTTTTAGGCCTTATACATAGTGATGTATGTGGACCACTAAACACACTCGCCAGGGGCGGTTTTCAATACTTCATTACATTTACTGATGATTTCAGTAGATATGGATTTGTATATCTTATGAAGCAGAAATCAAAATCCTTTGAAAAGTTCAAAGAGTTTAAGAATAAAGTACAAAACCAACTTGGTAAAAGTATTAAAATCCTTTAATCAGATCGAGGAGGAGAATACTTAAGCCAACAGTTTAATGATCATCTGAAACAGTGTGGGATAATATCTCAACTCACTCCACCAGGAACACCACAATGGAATGGTGTCTCTGAAAGGAGGAACCGGACCTTGTTGGACATGGTTCGATCCATGATGAGTTATGCAAACCTTCCAGGCTCCTTCTGGGGACATGTTCTGTTAACAGCAGCTTTCACACTTAACCGTGTTTCATCTAAGATGGTTCAAAAGACACCATATGAGATATGGACTGGGAGACGGCCTAGTATGTCTTTCTTGAAGATTTGGGGCTGTGAAGCTTATGTGAAACGTCAAGTTTCTGATAAGCTTGGACCTAAATCAGATAAATGCTTCTTTGTGGGGTATCCAAAGGAAACCAAGGGATACTTTTTCTATAATCCTACCGAGGGCAAAGTATTTATCGCACGGACAACTGTGTTTCTAGAAAGGGAGTTTATCTCCAAAGGAACCAGTGGGAGAAAAGTAGAACTTGAAGAAGTTCAAGTTTCATAAAGCAACAATGAACCAAATGGTGGAAATAGAGCAGCCTCCATAAAATGTTGTGGAACAGCAACCTGCTCTAGTAGCACAAGACCTGCGTAGGTCTAACAAGATACATCATCAACCAGAGAGATATGGATTTCTCATGACCCAACAAGGTGACATATGTTACCAAGTGGCCTCAATACTCAAGAGGGGGGGTGAATTGAGTAGTTAAAAATAAGTTCACAAATCTTTCGCAAATCGTTTGACAATCAATTTTCGTTGAAGCTATTGAGTGATCAGAAATAATTAAATAGATGAGTTAAGCACTTTTACTAATGAACGTAATAGTCAAGGAGACAATATCCAAATAGAACAATGAAACAGTGCACAAAGATAAACAGAGGAAAGTTTAGAGAAACAAACACAGTCGTTTATCCTGGTTCAATCACTACTCCACTTGTGATCTACGTCCAGTCCCCAAGCACCACCTTGAGATTTTCCACTATATCTTCAAGCTTCAATGGGTGCTTGAAAAACCACTACAACCTTGAGCACTCAACAAGTATGGGATACCTCACCCAAAAGCTTGAGCCTCTATTTTCCAAGGGATACCTCACCCTTACAATACTTGAGGATACCTCACCCTCACTAATCGAAAGTATAAGATTGAAATAGAAGAAGCTCTCTCTAGAGCAAGTGTTTACAAATTGAAGCTCTAATATGCTCTCAAAGATTTTTCACGTTTTTAGTCAGAAAACAGAGCAAGAAATGATTTTAAGAATTGATTCACGTTTTGAAGTATAATGATCAGTTTTTGGTTCAAGGTCAACCGTAAACAAAGACCCAACTTGGGTATTTATAAGTTTCTCAATTAATAGAGCCATTGGAGGTAGTTGGGCATGCATTTAATGCATTTAATATAGCCGTTGGACGTTGTCAGGATGCGTGTAATCGATTACATATCTCAGGTAATCGATTACATTATTGTTCCAACGTTTTCTGAACTTTCTGGGCTCTGTGTAATCGATTACATTCCTGAGGTAATCGATTACATGGCTTCTGACTTTGCTTGTAATCGATTACAATGCTCATGTAATCGATTACATGACTTCGACTTCTTTGTGTAATCGATTACAATATCCTTGTAATCGATTACATGGCTCGTCGAACTGTTCTTTGAGTTTCGGGTTTTGTGTAATCGATTACATATATTGTGTAATCGATTACATTTCTTGTCGAACGTGTTCTTTGCCTTTCTGGGCTTTGTGTAATCGATTACATATCTTGTGTAATCGATTACATAACCTCTGACTTGACTTGTAATCGATTACATTGATCATGTAATCGATTACATGCTTTCTGTTTGATGTGTAATCGATTACAAACATTGTGTAATCGATTACATTTACCTTTGAACACATTTTTCAAGTTCAATAACTCTTGTAAGTCATTTCCAACACCTCAAGGTACTTGTTTAAACATAAATCCTTTTAAGAGTGTTAGATTTAAAGTTGAAACTCAGGTTTTATTGAAAGCTATGTTTATCTTTGAAATTTCCCATTTATTTTGAAATCATATATATTGAAAAACCATTTGAGAAATCTTGAGAGCATTTAACATTAATGTCCTAAGTCTAAATAACTAATTAAACCTTCTGTCTTCTTTCTTTGATCTTGATTTTTCCTTTTGTGCTTGATCTTCTCTTTTGCTTTTGTTATCATCAAAAACCTTTCGACATGCCTTAGAGACATAAGCATTCACAACATATTGCTCATGGATCAAGATGAGCCTGTGACTTACCAGGAAGCCATTATTGGCCCAGAATATGAGAAATGGCTTAAGGCCATGAGATCTGAAATGGATTCCATGTATGCTAACCAGGTATGGACCTTGGTTGACCCACCTGAAGGGGTAAAACCCATTGGGTACAAGTGGGTTTTCAAGAAGAAAATTGACATAGATGGTAATATGCATACCTTTAAGGCGCGATTGGTGGCTAAAGGTTTCAAACAAATTCATGGTGTAGACTATGATGAGACTTTTTCCCCAGTTACGATGCTTAAATCCATTCGGATCTTACTTGCTGTTGCAGCATACCATGATTATGAAATCTGGAAAATGGATGTCAACACTGCTTTCCTTAATGGAAATCTTCTCGAAGATGTGTACATGACACAACTTGAGGGTTTTTCCACTCCAGAGGATGCTAGAAAAGTATACAAGTTGCAACGATCTATTTATGGATTAAAGCAAGCTTCTAGAAGCTGAAATCTTCGTTTTGATGATACAATAAAATAGTTTGGTTTCATCAAGAATGAAGAAGAATATTGTGTCTACAAGAAAGTTAGTGGGAGCACTATTATCTTTTTGGTATTGTATGTAGATGACATACTACTTATTGGAAATGACATCCCTACCCTATAGTCCGTAAAGACTTAGTTAGGAAACTGCTTCTCTATGAAGGACTTGGGTGAAGCCACCTATGTATTAGGTATTAGGATTTATAGAGATAGATCACTGAGACTGCTTGGCCTAAGTCAGAGTACATACATAGACAAAGTGTTAAGACGATTTAACATGTATGAATCTAAGAAATGACTCTTGCCTATGTCACATGGTGTAAGCCTATCTAAGGCTCAATCCTCTTCCACCCAGAATGAGAGGGATCGCATGAGCAAGATTCCATATGCATCTGTAATTGGATCTATCATGTATGCCATGTTATGTACTCGACTAGACATCTCGTATGCTTTGAGCATGACGAGTAGGTACCAGTCTGATCCCGGTGAGAGTCATTGGACTGCTATCCAGAACATCCTTAAGTACTTGAGAAGGACTAAGGATTCGTTCTTGGTATATGGAGGCGAGGAAGAGTTAGTTGTAAAAGGTTACACTAATGCTAGCTTCCAAACTGATAAGGACGACTCCAGATCGCAATCGGGTTATGTTTTTTTGCCTAAATGGTGGGGTTGTGAGCTGGAAGAGTTCAAAGCAGGAGATAGTCACCGATTATACCACAGAGGTTGAGTATATTACTGCCTCCAATGCAGCAAAGGAGGCCGTTTGGATCAGGAAGTTCATTACTGAACTTGGCACTATTCCTAGCATTGTGGACCCAGTGGACCTCTGTTGTGATAATAATGGAGCCATTGCACAAGCTAAGGAGCCTAGATCTCACCAGCGATCCAAACATATACTTAGGCGCTTCCATCTCATTCGAGAGATAATCGATAGAGGAGATGTGAAGATATGTAGAGTACCAACAAATGATAACATTACTGATCCACTGACGAAGCCTCTTGCACAACAGAAGCATGAGGGTCACACTAGGTCTTTAGGTATTAGATATATGCCTGATTGGCTTTAGTGCAAGTGGGAGATTGTTGGTGTATGCCCTAGAGGCCAATACATTTTCTGTATTTACATACATTCTATTATGTTATTTTATATATGAGGCATTTCATTTATTATGTTCTTTTTTGATAAACATAATAAAGTCCTTAAAATAATAAGTTTGATGCCATAGGACATCAAGTGGATGACTTGATCGTGATATCCTTTTGGTTACAACACTATTCTTAAATGTCTCTAGTCAAGTATTATTGTCAATTAGGACAACAATAATACATTGAGACTAGTATGTCCATAGACTGATGACCACATCTCACGGGTCATGGATATGAGATATCAAGTCTTCAAATGGGTACATATTAGAGTAATGATGTACTGGACTGACCCACCATGAGAACACTACATGGATCATTACGTGAGTGTCATAAGTGATTCTCATAGTGACAATGGTGTCTGTGGTCCTTTGACCTGAACTCACTACGATTCCTACATGAGGAGTTGTGTATTTTAATGCCATCAAACATCATCCGTAATAAGGTGATTATAAAGTTGGTTATTGGATATACCGGGAATCATGCAGAGGGATGTGAGTGACCTAGATGGGATTTGTAACTCCTACATAACAGGAGAGATATCTTCGGGCTCCCTGATTGAGTGAGACTGCGAAATGCATGGCCATGCTCAAATGAGTCAATATGAGATATTGATCTCATTTGTTGTTACAAAGTCTAATCGAGTATCAAGAAACGAAAGATTGGACTATACAAGGGTGACACATTTCATGCCTTGTGTTCAATCAAGATATCTTGACAAAGGGACTAAACGACACGAAAAAATTGGTCACAGAAAGGTTATGTCAAATCACTGATATTCTTATTACTTTGGTAGCAGCGATGTAGTGCTAGATACCACTCACTGCTTGTAATATTAAAATGGGATTTTAATATTACTACTAACGTAATAAGAACCTGTGGGGTCACACACATAGAGCAGACTAAAATTGGAGCAATGGATCCAAGTTAGACTCAGATTGAAATATGGGCTAGACTCATAACAAATAGGTCTAGGGTTGCACAACTTACCTTGCTGCTGCTCACACTCACTTAAGGCAGTCACTATTATAAATAGTACTACTAAGGGGCTGCTAAGATACACAATTCAGAACCCTAGCTGCACCTACAGAAAAAGTGAGCGAGAGAGCGACAGGTTTCTTCTCTTCTCTTTGCAGCTAGCACTGTGTGTGAGACGTGAGGCTCCTCTTTGCGGACGTTGTACATTCGTGAGTCTGTTCGTGTGGATACCGCAGAGACATCATTTCTATTACGGTGTTGATGATTCATGCTTCAAGAGGTAAATCATTTAAAAACTCGGATTATGGCTTTTTCACATGGATCCTCGGTGGGAATCCCTGTTTTTCCACTGCGTGATGTATCCGCATTCCCAACAGCCACCCTTGAGACCCTTGTCAGGCAAGGCTAGACTAGGCTTCAGCAAGTCCTCAATCGCCTGAAACTTGTTGAACTCTTTAAGGAAAGGGTTATCACCATCTTCAACGAGTACGCCGGTGAACTGCAACCCAAACAGATTCAGCCAGTCTTGTGGTGTGATCACAATATTCTAATCACAGACTTCAAAGAGAAGGTTTTGGCCATCAAAAGCCAGATTACAAAAGAACATCTTCACCAGAGCTGGATAGAGAGTAGCCCGGTGAGAGCAAAGCTGGAGAACTCCCTGGTTTTGCAACAGGGTCAGAAAGTCAAAACCTCTGTGTTGTTGGATGAAGGAGAGGTCAAGATACTTGGGTTGGACCAGGTTACGCTCCCAGAAGTGCATAATGAAGAGGGCACGGTGCTCTTCGTTGGATGAGAGCCTTCTCAAGTCAAGTGGATTGTTGCATGGAGCCGTCTTCATGCGTGGGCGCTTGCTAGAGGAGGAGGCCATGGTGATTGGAGGTGTGGAAGAGAGAAAGATGGCAGGAAGATGGTGGAGGAGGGTAGGAGAGAAAAAAATGATGGGCAGAGAAGGTGAAAAGCAGAAGAGAGAAGAGGGAATGAAACGGTTGGGCGCGCAGGGGTTATTTAAAGAGAGGCCTATATTTATTCGAATAAACAGAGGTTTATTCGAATAAACCTTGCTTGGAAACTGAAAGGACATGCGTTGAAAGAGTATTTCTGCTAGGGTTTAATTGAATAGAGGGAGTTTCTATTCGAATAGATCATCTGGGAAAGCCAAGTGTTTTGGCAAACTAGCTAGATTTATTTGAATAACTGTAGGGTTTATTCAAATAGACTGAAGGCTATCAGCCAAGGCTGATAAACCAATGCTCTGGTTATTCGAATAGCTTGAGTTGTATTCGAATAGACAGAGGGTAAAGACTGAGACTGATAAACTAAGGATTCTGGTTTTTCGAATAGAAGGAAAGTTATTCGAATAGACAGAGCGCATATTAAACACAAGTTTAACACAGAAACCAGTTTATTCGAATAGGCTAAGTATTATTTGAATAAAGCTGATATTCAACACATTATTTGATAAGCTGTAAAGAATTTTATTCGAATAAATGCCTGTTTATTCAAATAAAACTAACAAAGAAACACAGAAATGCATACGTTCAAGAATTCAAAGTATAGATTCATGTGATTTAAAGAGAGATAATTTTCAGTAATAAAACATGCAATCATATATTGGATTAATCAGTTATGCCCGATTCTCCTGGAATATAAAATAATACTTCTTTTGCTAAGGGTTTAGTGAAAATATCTACAAGTTGCTTAGTTGTTTCAACAAACTCAAGAATGTAATCCCCTTTTTGTACATGATCTCTAATAAAGTGATGTCTTATCTCTATATGCTTTGTTCTGGAATGCAGAATGGGATTCTTAGAGATATTTATTGCACTAGTGTTATCACATCTTATCGGGATGTGATCAAGCTGAAGACCGTAGTCTAAAAGTTATTGCTTCATCCATAGGATTTGAGCGCAACAACTCCCGGCTGCAACATATTCAGCCTCAGCGGTAGACAAAGCCACACTATTTTGTTTCTTGCTATGCCAAGAAACTAAAGAACTACCAAGCAAGTGGCATGTCCCACTAGTACTCTTTCTGTCCAATTTGCACCCAGCAAAATCAGAGTCAGAATAGCCTATTAGGCTACAAGAGGCACCCTTAGGATACCACAAGCCTATTTGTGAAGTGCCTACTAGGTATTTCATTATTCGTTTAACAGCACTTAAATGAGATTCCTTAGGGTTTGCCTGATATCTAGCACACATGCATACACTAAACATAATATTTGGCCTACTAGCAGTAAGATAAAGGAGAAATCTAATCATACCTCTATATTTCGTTATTTCTACTGATTTACCTCTTTCATCTTTGTCCAAATAGCAAGAAGTGCCTATCGGAGTGGCCATGTGTTTAGCGTTTTCTATTTCAAATCTCTTGGCAATTCCTTGCAGTATTTGGTTTGACTTATGAATGTCCCTTCGTTCATTTGTTTGATTTGAAGTCCGAGGAAGAAGTTCAGCTCTCCCATCATTGACATTTCAAATTCATTCTGCATTGTCTTAGCAAAATCTTTGCAAAGGGATTCATTAGTAGCACCAAAGATGATATCATCCACATATACTTGCACAAGAAGAATATCATGCTTTTTATTTTTAATAAAAAGGGTAGTATCAACTTTTCCTCTTGAAAAACCATTTTCTAAAAGGAACTTACTCAACCTTTCATACCAAGCTCTAGGAGCTTGCTTTAACGATATAAAGCCTTTTTAAGTTTAAAAATATGCTTGGGTAGTTCATGATTTTCAAAACCAGGAGGTTGTTCAACGTATACCTCCTCTTGAATAAAACCATTTAGAAAAGCACTTTTGACATCCATTTGATATAATTTGAAATCCATGATGCAAGCATAAGCAAGTAACATTCTAATGGCTTCTAATCTAGCTACATGTGCATAGGTTTCTTTATAATCTATTCCTTCTTCTTGATTATAACCTTTAGCAACTAATCTAGCTTTGTTTCTAGTTATTAAACCATTTTCATTAAGTTTGTTTCTAAAAACCCATTTAGTGCCAATTATAGGGTGATCATTAGGTCTAGCAACTAATTCCAAAACTTGATTTCTTTCAAATTGATTTAATTCCTCATGCATAGCTAGGATCCAATGTTCATCATCAAAAGCTTCAATTAAATCCTTAGGTTCAATTTGAGAAACAAAAGCTAAGTGATTACAAGCATTTCTAAGAGAATTACGAGTACTTACACCTTTAGATACATCACCGATAATCTGATCAAGGGAATGATATTTTGAAGTTTGCCATTCTTTGGGAAGTTCCAAAGCTTGCAAATCTTCTTGTCTTTGTTTATCCTCTTGCTCCTTGATTTCTTTTTCTTTACTATCCAAATGTGTTTTCGCCAAGACTTCTGCAACATCATCAATAACAAGATCCTTTCTTGATCCATTTGGGTCAGTTTCATCAAATGCAACATGTAGAGATTCTTCAATAGTCATAGTTCTTTTATTATATATATGAAAAGCTTTACTATGATTTGAATAACCAAGAAATATATCTTCATTAGACTTAGCATCAAACTTGCCTAAGTTATCTTTTCCATTATTTAAAACAAAACATTTACATCCAAAAACATGAAAATATGAGACATTTGACTTTCTTCCCTTATACAACTCATATGGGGTTTTCTTTAAAATAGGCCTTATAAGGGCCCTGTTCATTACATAACAAGCTGTACTTATAGTATCCGCCTAAAAGTATTTAGGAAGAGCAGCCTCATTAAGCATAGTTCTCACCATTTCTTCTAAAGAACAGTTTTTCCTTTCGACAACTCCATTTTGTTGTGGAGTTCTAGGGGCAGAGAAATTATGATTAATGCCATGTTCGTCACAATAATTTTCAAAAATATTGTTTTCAAATTCGCCACCATGATCACTTCTTATAGAAGAGATTTGAAAACCTTTTTCGTTTTGAATAATTTTGGCAAGTCTTTTAAAGGCTAGAAATGCATCATTTTTATTTGCAAGAAATAAAGTCCATGTAAACCTAGAAAAATCATCCACAATCACTAAAGCATAGTAATTCCTTCCAAAGCTCATAGTTCTAGAAGGTCCAAATAGATCCATGTGCAAAAGTTGGAAAGGTCTAGTAGTTGAAATTATATTTTTTGCTTTAAAAGAGACCTTTATTTGTTTACCCTTTTGACATGCATCACATAGCTTATCTTTTACAAAATTAAGTTTGGGTAGTCTAATTACTAGCTCTTTAGAGACCAACTTCTTTAAGTGATCCATGTGAATGTGTGCAATTATCCTATGCCATAACCATGAATCATCATTCTTACTTAAAAGGCATTTCGCATCATTTGAAGATATATCATCAAGACTAATCATATAAATGTTGTTTACTCTATGACCAATAAATTTAACATGCTTATCATTTTTATCTTCAATTATGCAATAATTTGAATCAAATATAACCTTATTTCCTTTATCACATAATTGGCTAATACTAAGCAAGTTATGTTTCAAGCCTTCAACAAGCAACACATTTTCAATAGAGGAGTTAGGGTTCTTACCGACTTTGCCGATTCCAAGGATTTTTCCTTTGTTGTTATCACCATAAGTAACGTGTCCATGATTCTTGGGAATAAGCATGGTGAATTTCGAGTTATCCCCAGTCATGTGCTTGGAGCAACCGCTATCGAGATACCAATTTGAACTCCTGGCTTTCAAGCACACCTACAACATATGTTTAGTTTTTAACCTTTGGTACCTAAACTTTCTTGGGTCCTTGTGTGTCAGTTTTGGGTATAGTACCCTTGGGAACCCAAACCATTTTTGTTTCAATTTTTGTATTTATGTTTTTCCTTGCATTACATGTTGATGCACTATATCCTTTCCTTCCACAATAAAAACATTTAATAAAAAGACTACTTGAAACACAAGAATGCACAAAGAAATTTTTATAGAGTTTTTGTTGATTTTTCGAGTTATAACTTATCCTGGCTTTTTGAAAAACCACTCTTTGTCTTCCTAATAAAATATTTAAGTTATCCCTTCCAAAGGTGAATTTAGAAAGAGTGTTCTTTAAGTCTTCAATTTCTTTTTCAAGCATATGACATGAAGAACAATATGAAGATGTAGAAGCATGTGAAGAATGATTTGTGCATCATCAATGATTCCCAAAGTTTTATTTTCAACTTTTAATTCTTTTATTTCTTTATTTAAAGCAAGAATTTGTTCTTCTAAAGAAGAGATTATTTTCTTAGAAGAATAAATTATTTTTGTGAATTTTAAGGACTCTTCATGCAATTCTTCAAAGGTATCTTGTAATTCATCGTAAGAAGGCAATAAAGTAGTATTAGAACTTACCTCATTTTTGATTTCTTCTTCTCCTCCTTTGGCCATGAGACATAATTGAGCTTCCTCGCTATCTGAGCTGTCAGTTGAATCCATGTCATTTTCATCCCATGCTATATAGGCTTTTCTTCCTTTTCTTTCCTTAAAGGGCTTCTTTTCAAATTTCTCATTCTTCTTTTGGTAAACTGGGCACTCCATTTTCATGTGACCAGGTTTGCCACATTCATAGCAAGTTGGAGTCGATGAAGCTCCTTCACCTTTGTAATGAGTCTTCTTCGGAGGGAAGGGAGGTCTTCTTTGCGTTCCCTTTTTCCTGAGAAATTTACCAAATTTTTTAACTAACAGACTAAGATTTTCTTCGCTTACCTCGATTTTCTCTGAGCTTTCTTCATTTTCTTCATCATCATTGTCGAATGTTGAGGAAGTGACTTTGAGCGCTATCCCCTTTTTCTTTTTATCGTTTTCTTCACTTTGACTTAATCTGCTCAGTTCCAGTTTGTGCTCATGAAGTTTTCCAAAGAGGGTAGCTAGAGTCATTGTTGACAAGTCCCTCGATTCTGATATAGTTGTTACCTTAGGTTTCCAAATCCTGCTAAGACATCTCAATACTTTGTTAATCAAATCTTCGTTAGAAATTTTTTTACCTAAAGATGCAAGATGATTAACTATGTGGGTGAACCTCTTTTGCATTTCCTGAATGCTTTCACCATAGTTCATTCTGAATAATTTATATTCACGAGTTAGAGAATTGATTCTCGACCTCTTTACTTCACTAGTACCCTCATGGGTAACTTGCAAAGTGTCCCACATTTCTTTAGCAGTTTTGCAATTTGAAATTCTAAAAAACTCATCATATCCCAAAGCAGTAGTAATAATATTTTTGGCTTTTAAATTATATTGAACTTTTCTTTTGTCTTCATCAGACCATTTATTTCGTGGTGTTTCGGTCCTTACACCATCGACCTCATGTGTGGGTATAAAAGCGCCATATATCTAGATCAATAGCTTCGATGAAGATTTTTATTCTTTCCTTCCAATATGCATAACCATCCCCATTGAAAAAGGGTGGTCGGTTTATGGAAGATCATTCTGAAAAATCATTTGAAGAAGCCATATTCTCTTGAAGCTACTAAGCTCTTTATACAAAAGTCTAGCTCTGATACCACTTGTTACCAAGTGGCTTCCAGTACTCAAGAGGGGGGTGAATTGCGTATAATTTTTTTTTTCTCAAAACCTCTTTTTATCAAAAACAAATATTAAAACTTAATAAATAAATGCACAGAAGGAACGAGAAGAAGAAAAGAAACAATAAAAGCAGCAAAAAATAAATATGCAGTAAATTAAAATTGAATAAAATAAAGAGATTAAGAAGAGACAAGTAGGCACAATATTTATCCTGGTTCGACCACTAACCCACTTGTGGTCTACATCCAGTCCTCGAAAGTCGAGATTTTTCACTATGTATACATGTAACACCCTTGTGGGGATGTCACATTTATGATGCAGTAAAATAAAATTAAATAAGACTCTTACCCAAGTTGTAAAACGTTTGATACATAAATAATATTAGTGGTAAAATTTTTCCTTTTTATATTTATAACGTTAAATAAAATAACACGAAACACAAAATAAAACAAACATAATCACACACCATTATATACAAATGAATCTTGTCTGAAGTATACAATTAACTTACAACTATTAATATTTAATAGAAACAGAAAAAGACAGCATACTACTAAAACATAACCCCTAAAACATGAGCCCTTGTTATAAGACAAATTCCCTAGTTGGGAATGTCTTGACCGATAGAAATTCGACCCAAAACTATGTCAAAGTTCTCTCTAGGAGTATAGTGAAACTCATCCTACAACTCCCTAATAGGTAAAATAATCTCTATGAAAGCAACCGTATAACGTGTAGTAACGAACCCATGTCGAGTCCTACTTACTAATAAAGTCACGTTACCATTGTACTCTATATGTCCTGTGTCCCAGTGGACATACCAAGCCTCAGCGCCTTTGAGAAATTGTAGTCTAAAGAAACCTAATTGACCTCCTATTGCCGCCATTGTAGTCTTCGATGATATAAACATAAAGTAGAAACAAAACAGAACAATACAATAAATAGGTGAGACAATCTACATCATTACCCGCATGGCAAATAAGAAAATGACAATACAAAACAATTATCACAATAGTACATACCAACATATCATGCATAATACAGCAAAATAATACATACCATTATATCACATACAGTATAGCAAATTAATATATCATGTATTTTATCACAAATTATGGTGAGCAGTAAAATGCAGATAATGCATGAACACACACCGACTCGTTCCTACTCCATGGAGCTAAACACGGATATCTGAGAGAATGATCCGAATAGAAACTAATAATACTTTATGGCTACCCAACCAAACCATTGCACTGTCTAACGTCGTGTCTATAGCCCACAATCCAAACATCGTGTAGTAGTACACAGTCCAATATTGTGCACTACAGGCATAGTACTTAGTAGTCTCCTCAAGATCTCGATTAAGAATAGTGTTCATCAAGATCGTTAGTGTGTTGCCCGTTACCACGGCCCAGAGGTGCTACCACTGTCCACATCTGGGATTCTCCGCACACTAATGCCTCCAAGTTCATAAATGAACCACACTACGCTTATCACACCAAAACACGGTGTAATTCGTCTCGTCAATCAATCGTCAATTATCAACCAAATTGACACAACACTCTAAGCATGATCTAAAATTACAAAAATACCCATATTTTACCATATTTATGAAAATACCCTTAGTCACAATACACCAAAACATAGTCTGTCCCACCTGAGAGTACTATCTCACAACATGTCCAGGTCCACCACTTTGGCCCGACAGCAAAACTCACTGTATCGTTTAATCGCGTAGGAATTTTATCACATTTTCACAATCTCATTTTTTTTTTACAAATGTTTTAAAATCGCATAAATATATTTTGACATTTTTGAACATCGCATAATGTTTTTAAATCATTTTCATAATCGCGTAGGATTTTTAATTCATTTTCTTAACCGAATAGCTTAAAATTATTATTTTAAATATGTGTAGACTATATCTAGTACATTTAAAATACGTAGAGTATTTTCCTTGGGTTATAGATATAGTATGGAATCTTTTCATTTTATTCTCCTGATTTTAGTAGATTTTGGCAGCATTTTGTAACACCCCAACTTTTGGGTTAATTACAATATCATCCTGAAAGGTGCTGTTTTGTAATTTCTATGAGTAGTAAAATGAATTTGATTGTCTCGTGAGTGTATTTGATTGTTGTGTGTGATTTGCTCCGAGTCAAGAAAATAATAATTTTCTGGCTGGAAAAATCTTATTTTTAATTAATTAGAGTTAGGGGATCTTACTAAACCCAATTCTGATTGATATATATATTAATCTCGTAATTTTTAGGATTTACCTGTGAAATAAAATAATTTTATATTATTATAATATTATTTTATTACAGTACCTATTATCTCAAAAACAGTAGAAATATGCTTCAATATGACCATGGATCTTTAAAAGTCTGTGGGACCCACGTTTAGGAAAAGCAGTCAACGATTCTGACTGGACCAAATTCTAAACCAATGGGAGCAAGTCAACGAAAGTGGCTTGACTATTTTGAACCAATAGGAATGGGTCAACAAAAGGAGCATGAACTTTAATGTGTACCGTTAGATGAAAACTTAGTTAGGAAGCCTTTAACCTCAACCATTGATCAAATCAATGGTGTGGATGTGAACTTGATTAGCAAGCATTGGATATTGGCCAGTAATCCCAATCTGACCAAAATTCTGGAATTTCAATCCGACCAAAGTTCCTCAAGATTTTTCCCTTATGGTTTTCATTTCAAGCCTATTTCGACAAACAAAACTACAATTTTATGAATACATTCTCGTTGATACTGACTTGGTCTCTCTCAAGCATTACAGGGACCCAAAAAAAACCAATCTTACATAACTCATTCGACAATCCAGATTTTTGTTTTGAAGGTCTCGACACCAACAGAATTTGGACAAGATCCAAACACTTTTGAAGAAATTTTCCTAACATTTTGATTTTCGTCGGATTTAATTACTGAGACTACATGCAAGCATATGCCAAGTAGTGAGCTGAATTCAACACTTCCAGAGTATTTTTCGACAACATCAACTGGTAGTTTGACAGAACCCAAAGTACCTCGAGACTGGATGAAGCTGATTCTCAATTCTTAAATCAAAAATCAAAGATTTTGGCTGTTATTGTTGTCTTTTCCAACCAAGATCATCTATTCCGACAAAGACCATCTATTCAAAAACATGGAAGACGTCCTCAGATTTGACAAAGAGATGGACATTGTTATTAGCAGAGAATTAGTTAATAAAAACAATCTGGTTCTTCTTCTCCCTCAATCTTGTCGGACGATTCTGCAAATCAAAATGAAGATGACTGCTATGTAATCAACCTAACTGATGATGAATAGTACTACTATTCATTGTCGAACACTGTTCTATGTCAAAGGCTGCTTACTGTTGGATAAACATTTATCGTTGAATTTGATCTTCTGATCATTTAGGACAATGTCAATATCCGTTGAGTTAGAATGTCGATGTCCGTCGAGTTGGAATTTCTAACCATTCAGGAGAGAAACTTCTTTAATGTCAGTGTCTGTCGAATTAGAATTTCTAACCATATAGTATTTTCGTCGGTTCAACGCTTGGAAGGTTTCTCCAATGACAACACCCATCCGTCGAATTAGGATTTTTGCTGACTTAGTATATTCGACAGTTTTTGATCTTCATTCGATAGAACTTGACTTTTAGCATTCTTGTGAAATAATGTTCTTTACATCATTCTGTTGTGTTGTTTTTCGTCGAAAAGGTAGCCTTACAAGTTGGACGCTAGAGGCATATATAAGTAGTAAGTAAGTAGTAAGTAAGTAAGTAATTAGCTATTTAAGTAGTAAGTAAGTAATTAGACTTGAATTACAAATAAATTGAATCCCTAAATACCCTTGAACCACACAGTTTTGCAGTAGCCTTGGGAGGCAAATTTGACAAGTTCTACATGGTTCTTGAACCGTCTTGCATGCCCACTAGGTGGCCAAAAGGTGACATAAGCCATGTGCACTCAAATAGGATATTTTACTTCAAGTAAATCCTAATTTCTCTATGCTTATCCCACGGTACAACTGCCCACTTAGTTTTCACTCACACAATATTTATTTTCTCTCACATCAAAAGCATTCATCTTTTTCTCTCAGAAACACCAAGAACACCAAAGTAACTTTTCCTTTCTTTTTCTCTCTATGCTTCGGCCAACACCCAAAACCATACTATCAAACCTCTATTATTTTACCTCTTCATATTTCCTAAACCCAAATCATATTCTAAATACTTTTCATTCACAAAGTTTTGCCAAAAACCTACTCTATCTAGTTCAAAATCCAACCTTTATCTTACTTCCCTAAGGGTAAGTTTTTGTTTCTATGGTTCAAAATTTGATTTTTGATTTTTCTAACCATGATTGTTCCATGGTTTTTCAATATTGATCCTTGTATGTGTTTTTACTAATTGTTTAAGAATTTTAGGAATTTGTTTGGAGGTTACACGAAATTTCAAGGAGAGGAGGAGACTAACCGATTATTGCCTTCAAGAGGTAAGAGGGAGATTTAATCTCATCAACCTTGTATGGTGATGAGAAAATGGATTTGTATGTGTGTGAAGAATCCATAAGGATTCATTTGTGTGTTTGTTTATTGTTTTTATTATTTGTGTGATTGTTTATTGTTTTCATTATTTATGTGATCGTTTATATGCTTTCCTATTTGTGATTTATTTTTACTATGCATGCCTATAAGTTTTAAAATATATTGTATGTATATTGTATGTGATTATATAATTGCATGTGTTTATAATTGTATAATTATTAAAGTAGGATGTGAATAACATGTAACGAATTGCATGAGTGTTCCAAAGAACACAACATGAGACTCACGGCCTTACATCAAACAGAGAACCAAAATATTCTCAACCATTTTCTAAATCAATGATTTAATGAATCTAGGTAAAATAATAAGTTTAAGAATGATTTTGATTAATTATGGCCAACATGCCATTTAGAGTATAATTGAATGCCATTTTATTTTCTATTTTGGCCAACATGCCATTTTATTTTCTAAGATAGGTTAGATAATGGATTTATAAAATAAACTGATTCCAATGAATCTTTGTGAAAACAAAAAGGAATAAATTTGGTTCTAGAAACCTAACTTAGCAGAATTTATTTTAGAATAAGAAATAAATTAAACGCTTGAAAAATACTAACGTATAGCTCACTCTAAGTTTTGAAGCGCGTTAGTAAGTTTCAATGTGTAACTGATGAGTAAGATTAAAATAAATAGGATTTAGAGGAAAATGTTAAAAATACCTTATACTAATTTTATAGGCAAAATGCTGCTGAAATTTACTAAAATCAGATGGATAAAATGAAAAGATTCCATACTATATCTATAACACAAGGAAAATACTCTACGTATTTTAAATGTACTAGATATAGTCTACAGATGTTTAAAATGATGATTTTAATATATTCAGTTAAGAAAATAAATTAAAAATCTTACGCGATTGAGAAAATGATTTAAAAACATTACGCGATGTTCAAAAATGTCAAAATGTATTTACGCAATTTTAAAACGTTTGTCAAAATGATGAGATTGTGAAAATGTGATAAAATTCCTATGAGATTGAACGATATAGTGAGTTTTACTGTTGGGCCAAAGTGGTGGACCCGGACATGTTGTGATGTAGTACTGTCAGGTGGGACGTACTATACTTTGGTATTTTGTGACTAAGGGTATTTTTGTAATTAATTAAGGGTATTTTTGTAAATATGGTAAAATATTGATATTAAGGGTATTTCTGTAATTTTAGATCATGCTTAGTGTGTTATGTCAATTTGGTTGGAAATTGGCGATTGATTGACGACGCGAATTACACTGTGTTTTGGTGTGATAAGCGTAGTGTGGTTCATTTATGAACTTGGAGGCGTTAGTGTGCGGAGAATCCCATATGAGGACAGTGGTAGCACCTCTGGGCCGTGGTAACGGGCAACACACTAATGATCTTGACAAGCACTATTCTTAATCGAGATCTTGAGGAGACTACTAAGTACTATGCCTGTAGTGCACGAAGTTGGACTGTGTACTACTACACGATGTTTGGACTGTGGGCTATAGACACAACGTTAGACAGTGCATTAGTTTGGTTGGGCAGCCATAAAGTATTATTAGTTTCTATTCGGATCATTCTCTCAGATATCCGTGTTTAGCTCCATGGAGTAGGAACGAGTCAGTGTGTGTATCATTCATCATCTGCATTTTAAATGTTTATTATGTTCATGCATTATTTGCATTTTACTGCTTACCATAATCTGTGATAAAATGTATGACCTATTGCTTATATATATATTATGCATGATATAATGGTATGTGTTATTTTAATATGTATTTCTTGATATATTATGCATAATATATTGGTATGTACTGTTGTGATAATTGTTTTGTACTGTCATTTTCTTTATTTACCATGCGGGTAATGATGTCGATTGTCTCACCTCTTTATTGTATTGTTCTGTCTGTTTCTACTTTATGTTTATATCATCAAAGACTACAATGACGACAAGAGGAGGTCAATTAGGTTTCTTTAGACTGCAATTTCTCGAAGGCACTGAGGCTTGGTATGTCCACTAGGACACCGAACACATAGAGTACAGTGGTAACGTGACTTTATCAGTAAGTAGGACTCGACAGGGGTTTGTTACTACACGTTGCACGGTTGCTTTCATAGAGATTATTTTACCTATTAGGGAGTTGTGGGACGAATTTCACTATACTCCTAGAGAGAACTTCGATATACTTTTGGATCGAATTCCTATCGGTCAAGACATTCTCAACTAGGGAAATTGTCTTATGACGAGGGCTCATGTCTTAGCTATTCTATTTGAGTAGTATGCTGTCTTTTACTATTTCTATTAGATATCAATAGTTGTAAATTCATTATGTACTTCAGACAAGAATCATATGTATATTATGGTGTGATTATGTTTTATCTTATTTTGTGATTCGTGTTATTTTATCTAACGTTATAAGTATAAAAGGAAAAATTTTACCATTAATATTATTTATGTACCAAATGTTTTATAATTTTGGTAAGAATTTTATTTTTATTTTATTTTATTGCATCATAAATGTGACATCCCCACAAGGGTGTTACACATTTTGCCTATAAAATCAGTATAAGGTATTTTTCAACGTTTTCCTCTAAATTCTGTTTATTTTAATCTTACCCAATAGTTACACTTTGAAACTTGCTAACGCGCTTCAAAACTTAGAGAGTGAGCTCTACATTAGTATTTTCAAGCGTTTGTTTTAGTTCTCACTTTAAAATAAATTCTGCTAAGTTAGATTTCTAGAACCAAATTTATTCCTTTTGTTTTCACAAAGATTCATTGGAATCAATTTATTTTGTAAACCCATTACCTAACCTATCTTAGAAAATAAAATGGCATTCAATTATACATTAAATGGTATGTTGGCCATAATTAAATCAAAATCATTCTTAAATTTATTATTTTACCTAGATTCTTTAAATCATTGATTTAAAAAATTGTTGAGAACATTTTGGTTCTCTTTTTAATGGTAAGGCCATGAGCCTCATTGTGTTCTTTGGAACACTCATACAAATCGTTACATGTTATTCACATCCTACTTTAATAATTATACAATTATAAACACATGCAATTTTATAAACACATACAATATGCATACAATATATTTTAAAGCTATAAACATACATAGCAATCAAAATCAATAATAATAAAAACTATAAACATGCATAGCAATTAAATCAATCACATAATTAATAAAAATAATAAACAATCACACAAATAATAAAAACAATAAACAAACACACAAATAATAAAAACAATAAACAAACACACAAATGAATCGTTATGGATTCTTCACACACATACAAATCCATTTTCTCATCACCATACAAGGTTGATGAGATTAAATCTCCCTCTTACCTCTTGAAGGCAATAATCGGTTAGTCTCCTCCTCTCCTTGAAATTTCGTGTAACCTCCAAACAAATTCCTAAAATTCTTAAACAATTAGTAAAAACACATACAAGGGTCAATATTGAAAAACCATGGAACAATCATGGTTAGAAAAATCAAAAATCAAATTTTGAACCATAGAAACAAAACCTTACCCTTAGGGAAGTAAGATAAAGGTTGGATTTTGAACTAGATAGAGTAGGTTTTTGGCAAAACCTTGTGAAGGAAAAGTGTTTAGAATATGATTTTGGTTTAGGAAATATGAAGAGATAAAATTATAGAAGATTAGTAGTGGTATTTGGGTGCTTGGCCGAAAATAGAAGAGAAAATAGAAAAGGAATGGTGCTTGGTGTTCTTGGGAATTTTGGAGAGAATGGATAGCTTTAATTAGGATAAGTGTAAAAATGAAATTGAAGAGTGAAAAAGGGAGGGGGGCTGCCATGAGATATGGTAGGAAAAATGAAGAGATTTACTTAAGCAAAATATCCAATTTAGGTGCACATGGCTAATGTCACCATTTGGCCACCTAGTGTGCATGCAAAATGGTTCAAGAATGATGTAGAACTTGTCAAATTTTGCCTCCCAAGGCTGCTGCAAAACCGTGTGGTTCAAGGGCATTTAGGGACTCAATTTACTTTTAATTCAAGTCTAATTACTTGCTAATTAAATAGCTAATTAATTAGGTTTAGTTTCCTAACCAATTTTAATTAATCATCTAATTACATAACTAATTAATTAGACATATAATTACATATATTATAATCTCTAATTAAAATTAGGATATCTAATTAAGAATTAAATTATAACTAAATAATAACTAAGCTAGTTTACTTAGTTTGCTAATTAGGTAATTAGATTAACCAAATTAAGTTTAATTAGCTACTAATCAAATTCAAGCCACTATGTTTAACTTAATCTTAACCATTGATTTCAACTTTAATTCCTAGCCCTAGATGTAATCTAAGGTGGATATTGATTAGTCATAAAACTTGAATTCTAATCTCACCATTGGTTTGATCAACGGTTAAGGTTAAAGGCTTCCTAACTAAGTTTTCATCCAACGGTCCATATTCAATGCTTGCTAATCAAGTTCACATCCACACCATTGATTTGATCAAATGTCAACATCCAATACTTCCGTACTAAGCTTGCTCCTACACCATTGATTAGATTAATGGTTAAGATCAAAGCTTCCAAAACAAGCTTTCACATCTAACGGTCCACAAAGAAGTCTTTGCCTATTTGTTTGACTACTTCTCATTGGTTAGAAAATTCAAGCCTCGTTTGTTGACTTGCTCCCATTGGCTTAGAATTTGTCCAGCCAGAATGGTTGACTGCTTTTCCTAAACGCAGGTCCCACAGACATTTAAGGATCCTTGGTCATTTTGAAGCAGATTTCTACTATTTTTGAGACAAGAGGATCTTGTAATATAAAATAATATTATAATAATATAAAATTATTTTATTACACAGTTAAATCCTAAAAATTACAAGATTAATATATATATCAATCAGAATTGGGTTTAGTAAGATCTCCCAGCTCTAATTAATTAAAATAAGATTTTTTCGGTCAGAAAATTATTATTTCCCTGGCTCGGAGCAAATCACATACAACAGTCAAATACACTTACGAAACAGTCAAATTCATTTTACTACTCACAGAATTCACAAAACAGTACATTTCAGGACAATATTGTAATTATCCTAAAAGTTGGGGGGTTACAACTCTCCCCTACTAATAAAAATTTCGTCCCCGAAATTCATCGTACCTCGGAACAATTGAGGGTATTGCTCCCTCGTCTTATTTTCTAGCTCCCATGTGGCTCCGCCACTTACCTCGTTCCAAACTCCTTTAACTAATACGATCTCCTTTCCTCGAAGTTGCTTTGCCCTTCGATCTTCAATCTTGACTGGAAACATTTCATAGGTTAAATTCCCCTTCAGTCGTACGGTGTCCGACGAAGTATCTGATACGGCCCGATAAACTTCAGAGTGAGTTTCCTCAACTTAATTGCTCGTCCAACTCTAGTCATAGGTGTTATACGTAGAAACACATGGTCACCTTCTTCAAATTCAAACAGTCTTTGTCTTTCATTAGCATAACTATTTTGCCACGTCTGAGTTGTCCTCATCTTGTCTTAAATTATCTTCACTTTCTTAGTTGTCTGCTGCACAAATTCTGGTCCTACCACAGTACTTTCACCATCACCATACCAACACAATGGTGTTCTACAACATTTCACATATAATGCCTCATAGGTCGTCATCCCTATGCTTGAACGAAACTATTGTTGTATATGAACTCTATCAATGCTAGAAATTCATCCCAACAAATCCTTTGAAAAATTCTAACTATCGTCTCTTCCTTATATTCAAATCCTTCTTGATTGAACAGGTACTTCAAGCCTTTGAAATTATTGTGAATTTTATAGGAAAGAAAATGTCTTCAGATTTTCCTCGCAAAACGATTATCGTGTATCCTTCAACGTAAATCCGCCACCTTGAAGTATACGCCACAACCTTCCTATTTGATCCCAATACTCAATCTAAATTCATGAGTTGAACTTCTTCTAACAGAATTTTGTATTTGACTAATTTTGCGCATAACTCCTTCTTCTTTTTCAGAAATTGAAGAACTGTATTGAAATCTTTAGCATGTTCCTTTGAATTTCAAGAATAGGTCAAAATATTGCCAATAAGGATAATGACAAATTTGCCTAGATGAGAAAGAAAGATCCTATTTATATAATTCATGAATATTACCAAAAATATTCTTCACCCCGAATGGTAGTACTAAGTATTCATAGTGCCTGCAACGCATCTGAAAAACTGTCTTGGAACAATTCTCTACCTTTACGCAAATTTGATAACAACCAGCACATAATTCGATCTTGGTGCAAACAGCGATTTCCTTCATTTCATCTTCTAGTTCCCTGTCGTCACATCATTCCATATTTTCTTCTTCAAGAGAAGTTATTCTACTTGCCTATTTTAAATTTTAACAGCAAATGTTTCATAGATCAAGTTTTCTTCTAATTGTACTGTATTTAGTACTATAACATAAGTTGATCAAGAATAATCCTTCTTAATTGAAATACATGAAAGACATTATGAAGGTTACAAGGAAAAGTAATAAGACTATTCAATAGGTTACTAGATTAGTCCAACAAAGAATTTGAGATGGTCTAATAGATTTCGAAATGAACATAGTCCAATAATTTTAGAATTGAACTTTCTGGATTCAAATCCAAAAATCTATGGTCAAGGAAACAATAAAATTGCTTTGCAACAATCTAGTAGGATATGGTTGGAAAATAACCAATCCATTTAAAAAGTCAGGCTCTCAAATAGATGTGATTTTAGATAAACAAATCAAATCAATAGAAAAGATTTGATATTCAATAGATATAGGGTAGAGTTAGAAAACTTGAGTATAAACAATAAGTTTAATCAAGAAGAGTAGAAATACTCAGATCATACTATAACAAAGACACAGATAAATCAAATTGATTTACTTAGTCTATCTGAGAAAGAAATAGACAAACCAGATCAATAAAAGTTTCAAACTCCTATAATAGGATAGTTTTAAACAAGCTTGAATAGTAATAGCAAGTTTAGAAGTTGAAATAACATTATGAAAAGAAGTAAACACAGATAACCCCAAAAGATTTGCACAGTTACAGATCACAAGAGAATGAGTTACCTTGTGAATTATACAACACAGTTTTAATATTACCCTCTATGGCACGACTTTCTCGCTTCTTAAGTTTTTGTATTTAAACGTTCTCATTACACTTTTTGCATGAGCTCTTTCTTCTTTTTAAGATTTTGAAACACGTGTATTATTAACAGAAGTTTCCATCTTCAGCTAATCACATTCTTTGGATAAGTGTTCAGGCTTTCCACATTTGTAACAAATTATACTCTTAATCGTGCAGTTTTTCATCATATGATTCTTTCCACACTTCAAGCACTTGGTTGGTGATGCCACAGTCCGACCAAAATTGTTGCCACTAGTACTTCCTCTCTTTGTTCATTGTTGCTTCCCCGGTGGTTGTACATACAACTTTCACTGAAAACGATTGACCTTACGCTTCCTTCTATTTTGGATTATCGAAGGTTCTAAGTTACAGTTCTCGCATCCGATGGCTGCTCCAATCCTAATAAGCTATGAAGTTCGATTATCAGTTCCTGCTGCTGAGAGATCATTTGTCTCTGTTGTACTGCTACTTCAATCATCTTTTGCATCACACTTCCATCTGCGATTATACGATTTTCATCACGTTTTACGTCCATATGCTCATGTTCGTAACGTTCCATTATCTTTCTTCAAAGATAAACAAAATCAACTCATAACGAACTAAACGTAGCGATTTCGTACAAAAATCATTTCCTTTCGGAAACCGAAACATATCTTTGTATTTAATATCAGAGATTCACACAGCACAAATAAGACAAACCTACCCACAAACCCAAAAGACTCTAACTTGGGCTCTGATACCAACTAATGTAACACCCTTGTGGGGATGTCACATTTATGATGCAGTAAAATAAAATTAAATAAGACTCTTACCCAAGTTGTAAAACGTTTGATACATAAATAATATTAGTGGTAAAATTTTTCCTTTTTATATTTATAACGTTAAATAAAATAACACAAAACACAAAATAAAACAAACATAATCACACACCATAATATACATATGAATCTTGTCTGAAGTATACAATTAATTTACAACTATTAATATTTAATAGAAATAGTAAAAGACAGCATACTACTAAAACATAACTCCTAAAACATGAGCCCTTGTTATAAGACAAATTCCCTAGTTAGGAATGTCTTGATCGATAGAAATTTGACCCAAAACTATGTCAAAGATCTCTCTAGGAGTATAGTGAAACTCATCCCACACTCCCTAATAGGTAAAATAATCTCTACGAAAGCAACCGTATAACGTGTAGTAACAAACCCATGCTGAGTCCTACTTACTGATAAAGTCACGTTACCACTGTACTCTATATGTCCTGTGTCCCAGTGGACATACCAAGCCTCAGCGCCTTCGAGAAATTGTAGTCTAAAGAAACCTAATTGACCTCCTCTTGCCGCCATTGTAGTCTTCGATGATATAAACATAAAGTAGAAACAAAATAGAACAATACAATAAAGAGGTAAGACAATCTACATCATTACCTGCATGGCAAATAAGAAAACGACAATACAAAATAATTATCACAATAGTACATACCAGTATATCATGTATAATACAGCAAAATAATACATACCATTATATCACATACAGTATAGCAAATTAATATATCATGCATTTTATCACAGATTATGGTGAGCAGTAAAATGTAGATAATGCATGAACACACACCGACTCGTTCCTACTCCATGGAGCTAAACACGGATATCTGAGAGAATGATCCGAATAGAAACTAATAATACTTTATGGCTGCCCAACCAAACCATTGCACTGTCTAACGTCGTGTCTATAGCCCACAGTCCAAACATCGTGTAGTAGTAGACAGTCTAACATTGTGCACTACAGGCATAGTACTTAGTAGTCTCCTCAAGATCTCGATTAAGAATAGTGTTCGTCAAGATCGTTAGTGTGTTGCCCGTTACCATGGCCCAGAGGTGCTACCATTGTCCACATATGGGATTCTCCGCACACTAATGCCTCCAAGTTCATAAATGAACCACACTACGCTTATCACACCAAAACACGGTGTAATTCGTCTCGTCAATCAATCGCCAATTATCAACCAAATTGACACAACACTCTAACCATGATCTAAAATTACGAAAATACCCATATTTTACCATATTTACAAAAATACCCTTAGTCACAATACACCAAAACATAGCCTATCCCACCTGACAGTACTATCTCACAACATGTCCGGGTCCACCACTTTGGCCCGACAGCAAAACCCACTGTATCGTTTAATCGCGTAGGAATTTTATCGTATTTTCACAATCTCATCATTTTCACAAATGTTTTAAAATTGCGTAAATATATTTTGACATTTTTGAACATCGCGTAATGTTTTTAAATCATTTTCACAATCGCGTAGGATTTTTAATTCATTTTCTTAACCGAATAGCTTAAAATTATTATTTTAAATATGTGTAGACTATATCTAGTACATTTAAAATACGTAGAGTATTTTCCTTGTGTTATAGATATAGTATGGAATCTTTTCATTTTATTCGCCTGATTTTAGTAGATTTTAGCAGCATTTTGCCTATAAAATCAATATAATGTATTTTTCAATGTTTTCCTCTAAATTCTGTTTATTTTAATCTTACCCAATAGTTACACTTTGAAACTTGCTAACGTACTTCAAAACTTAGAGAGTGAGCTCCGTTAGTATTTTTCAAGCGTTTGTTTTAGTTCTCACTTTAAAATAAATTCTGCTAAGTTAGATTTCTAGAACCAAATTTATTCCTTTTGTTTTCACAAAGATTCATTGGAATCAATTTATTTTGTAAATCCATTACCTAACCTATCTTAGAAAATAAAATGGCATTCAATTATACATTAAATGGCATGTTGGCCATAATTAAATCAAAATCATTCTTAAATTTATTATTTTACCTAGATTCTTTAAATCATTGATTTAAAAAATTATTGAGAACATTTTGGTTCTCTTTTTAATGGTAAGGCCGTGAGCCTCATTGTGTTCTTTGGAACACTCATGCAAATCATTACATGTTATTCACATCCTACTTTAATAATTATACAATTATAAACACATGCAATTTTATAAACACATACAATATGCATACAATATATTTTAAAGCTATAAACATACATAGCAATCAAAATCAATAATAACAAAAACTATAAACATGCATAGCAATTAAATCAATCACAATTAGGAAAGCATTTAAACAATCACATAATTAATAAAAATAATAAACAATCACACAAATAATAAAAACAATAAATAAACACACAAATAATAAAAACAATAAACAAACACACAAATGAATCCTTATGGATTCTTCACACACATACAAATCTATTTTCTCATCACCATACAAGGTTGAAGAGATTAAATCTCCCTCTTACCTCTTGAAGACAATAATCAGTTAGTCTCCTCCTCTCATTGAAATTTCGTGTTACCTCCAAAACAAATCCCTAAAATTCTTAAAAAATTAGTAAAAACAGATACAAGGCTTCCTAATGGAAAACCATGGAACAAACATGGTTTAGAAAATCATAAATCAAATTTTAAACCATAGAAACAAAACTTACCCTTAGGAAAGTGAACAAAAGGTTGGATTTTGAACTAGATAGAGTAGGTTTTTGGCAAAACCTTGTGAAGGAAAAGTGTTTAGAATATGATTTTGGTTTAGGAAATTTGAAGAGATAAAATTACAGAAGATTGGTAGTGGTATTTGGGTGCTTGGCCAAAAATAGAAGAGAAAATAGAAAAGGAATGGTGCTTGGTGTTCTTGGGAATTTTGGAGAGAATGGATAGCTTTAATTAGGATAAGTGTAAAAATGAAATTGAAGAGTGAAAAAGGGAGGGGGGCGGCCGTGAGATGTGGTAGGAAAAATGAAGAGATTTACTTAAGCAAAATATCCAATTGAGGTGCACATGGCTTATGTCACCATTTGGCCACCTAGTGTGCATGCAAAATGGTTTAAGACTGGTGTAGAACTTGTCAAATTTTGCCTCCCAAGGCTGCTGCAAAACCGTGTGGTTCAAGGGCATTTAGGGACTCAATTTACTTTTAATTCAAGTCTAATTACTTGCTAATTAAATAGCTAATTAATTAGGTTTAGTTTCCTAACCAATTTTAATTAATCATCCAATTACATAACTAATTAATTAGACATATAATTACATATATTATAATCTCTAATTAAAATTAGGATATCTAATTAAGAATTAAATTATAACTAAATAATAACTAAGCTAGTTTACTTAGTTTGCTAATTAGGTAATTAGATTAACCAAATTAAGTATAATTAGCTACTAATCAAATTCAAGCCACTATGTTTGAGTTAATCTTAACCATTGATTTCAACTTTAATTCTTAACTCTAGATGTAATCTAAGGTGGATATTGATTAGTCATAAAACTTGAATTCTAATCTCACCATTAGTTTGATCAACAGTTAAGGTTAAAGGCTTCCTAACTAAGTTTTTATCCAACGGTCCATATTCAATGCTTGCTAATCAAGTTCACATCCACACCATTGATTTGAACAAAGGTCAACATCCAATGCTTCCTTACTAAGCTTGCTCCTACACCATTGATTAGATCAATGGTTAAGATCAAAGCTTCCAAAACAAGCTTTCACATCTAACGGTCCACAAAGAAGTATTTGCCTCTTTGTTTGACTACTTCTCATTGGTTAGAAAATTCAAGCCTCCTTTGTTGACTTGCTCCCATTGGCTTAGAATTTGTTCAGTCAGAATCGTTGACTGCTTTTCCTAAATGCGGGTCCCACAGACATTTAAGGATCCGTGGTCATTTTGAAGCAGATTTCTACTATTATTGAGACAGTAGGTACTGTAATATAAAATAATATTATAATAATATAAAATTATTTTATTGCACAGTTAAATCCTAAAAATTACAAGATTAATATATATATATATCAATCAAAATTGGATTTAGTAAGATTCCCCAACTCTAATTAATTAAAATAAGATTTTTTCGGCCAGAAAATTATTATTTCCCTAGCTCGGAGCAAATCACAGACAACAGTCAAATACACTTACGAAACAATCAAATTCATTTTACTACTCACAGAATTCAAAAAACAGTACATTTCAGGATAATATTGTAATTATCCCAAAAGTTGAGGTGTTACAATACAAGCTTCAATAGGTGCTTGCAACCGTTACACAAAAGAGCACTTTTCACACACAGGAAAACTCTACCCTTGTGCTAAAGCCTCAGCCTGCCGGGATACCTCACCCTTATACAAACCTTGAGGGATACCTCACCCTCGATACAGAATAGCAGAAAGTAAATGAAGAGAAACTCTCACTCAGAGCAGGTAATACAAATTGAAGTGCTAATGGAGTTATCACAGAAATATCTCAAGGTTTTTAATCAAAAAAATAGCATAGAAAATAATTTCACAGATTAGAGCAAGCAGAAAATAATTCAAGGTTTTGGGCAATTTTAGACGTGACCTAAGGTTCCTATTTATAGAGAAAATTAGAAGAAATAGCTGTTGGGTAGAATTAAAAGCAATTTAACCGAATTAAAAACCTATTTGTTTCCATATCAGTGTTTGTAATCAACGTGTTTATTCGAATAGCTTAACATTTTATTCGAATAACACTGTTCCTGAAGCCATCATGAAAAAGCCATCTGATATGGGTCATTCGAATAACCTCTGTGTTATTCGAATAACACGTTTAAAAACTGTTCAGATAGAAAAAGGTTTATTTGAATAACGTTTGAGTTATTCGAATAATTCACTTATAAAAATATCTGAGAATCTCATTATTCGAATAGCTATTAGCTTTATTCGAATAGCATCTTTAAAACCAGAATCTCGTGAAAGTGTTTATTCGAATAGACTAAGCTCTATTCGAATAAATCAATACAAAATAGTTTTGGAGAAAGTGTTTTAAAGACACTAAGTTTCTTTTAAAAACAAGTTTGATCTTTTCTTTCGAAAACAGAGAGATATCAAAGTGAGCTCCGTACAACAGATCCTAAGTCCTAAAGCTAATCTTATGTAAACTTGGACTTGGTCTTTCTATCATCTTCATTTAGTCTTCACGTTTGTTATCATCAAAACAAGTCTTCAAAGGTATACGTCCAAACACATATGTAACACCCTAGATAGTCATGATAGACTAGTATATACTTAAGGAGTTAAGGAGGTAGTCTAACACTAGTTTGTCATGCCTGTAAAATTTTGTGACTGTCTGAGCACATTTATTCACTTTTTTGTAACACTATATGTGGAATATAGTTATTTTTAGCCCTGATTTTGACTTAAACTGCTTAGTTAATGAAAATAAGTATGAAGAGCTTGTTTCTAAGTCACAAATGTGTGGAAAAATATATGGTTAAAGTTTGAGAATTATAGGAGTTAGGTTGGAATTTTTAGGCATACTAGTTATGTGTTTTAGTGCCGGATTAACCCCTAACAGATATGAAAAATTATGAAAAATGTGAAACAAGATTTTTTTTAATGAATCTTAGGATTTATTTTAATCTTGTTGGAAGTTAGGAAACTTGGTTTGGTGATATACAAGCGTTCTTAACTGATCAGGAGAATAATGGACACCAAGTGACCAGAGTTAAGGGGCACAACCCTTATTTCAGTGTTTGGCCTATTTAAGGCTAAAATGAGATGTTATTCTTGTAACACCCCCTCCATGAGGGCATTACATTTACAACATTGACTCCTTTCTATTTACTCTTAAAAAAATATATAAAAGTTTACCCAAACTATTAAATAAATGACATTATAAAATATGAGTTTCAAAGGTCTCTTTTTAAAAGAATAACAGAAAATTACCGAAATCGAGAAATCTCAAGTTATAAGACCTGAATAAATTATACTACATCCATGAATACATTATACTTGTTCCAAAAACGTAAAACATACATACTCTAAAGGAGAATATATGACTATCATATGAAGACTGAGCCTAGTCCAAGTCCAAACACTTGAAGAGTAGGGTCTTGCACCCGATCTTCCTCCAGATCCCCTTCGAGATCCTTACTAGACAAAACCCCCTCTTGGGGCATATCACTACGAATGGGAATCCGAGCAGTTGACTCCATAGAGTCCTCCCTAGAGGAAGCTCTACGATTACCCCAAAACACTCCAAGAGGCATACAAAACTCCAAGTGAACGGCTACATCCATGGTAAAGGTAGCAGCGTCATGCCGGGTCCTACTCCAAAGTAAGGTGATGTCTCTGATGTACTGAATGCGCCCTGTATCCCAGTGTAAATGCCACGCTTCAATGCCCCCATGAAAGTATAGTCTAGTGAAGCCTCATAGATCTTGTCTTGCTGCCCATATATACAGATATTGTAAGCATATTCATGTCATGGATTTATAAATAATTCTGCAATAAACATATCTCACAATAACATAAACATTCACAGTATCGTGACAACATATATCAATAATGTATGTACAATGACTATGTCACCACAATGTATACTTTGACCATGCTACGATAATATATATCTTTACCATGCCACAACAATATGTGCACTGACCACATGCATGCCAAATGAACCAGTTCCTACTCCATGGAGCTAACTCAAAATCAGAAATGAACATTTCAGAAGATCTACTGCCATCAATGACAGCCTACACTGGACCACGAAAAGGATAGTGTTTGTTGGGTCCTCATTAGTGTGTTGTAACGATTTTTCACGGTCAGGGGTATACAAGGTGACAACAGGTCACTAAGTGAATTACCTAGCCCTGATGCCCCCTCAGATCCATCAGGGATCACATTATCCAACTTCTCGTTCACTCTTAGGCAACAAAAGCTGACTGTATAATGCTCAGATGCATGAATAATGAAATCAAACCACTGTTGTACTATTCTCAATAGTATTAAAGCAACCGCCTGTACAATTGTCCAATACCATTAGTATCAATAATATTATATAACCGCCTATACAATTACATAATACCAATGATCTACAGGGGTCTAGTATGTCAGTCCCACAGTAACTTTACTGTTATTTCCAGACATAAGACATCTTTGTCACATAATTCAGAAAATCATCATTCATGTCTCACAATAGCCTTACTATTATTTTTAATTGCAAGATATCTTTGTGACATAATTCAGAAAACCATCATTCATCAAATTGATTTCATAAATTCTTTTCCTTTACCTAAACCCTAAAATACCTCAAGTTTTCATTACTAAGATTCCTCAAAATATCATTTACTAATATTCTTTCCAAAACTTATATTGTTTTTAATTTAATGAAATCTTTTCCATTCTTATCTTATAAGTCCTTATTTCTTTATCATTAAACGAACTAGATTCTCCACTAATAAATCATTTTCATTTTTCTAACTATCCCCAAAACTATTTTCATTGATGTAGCTAAAAGTCATTACTCCTTAAATCATAATATTATGATTATCTTCACTTTTTACTTATAAATCCTTTGATTCTAATTAGTCCCCCAAATCATCTAAATAATATCTTCTAATATTCTATCTAAGACTTTCATTATTTTAATTCTAAATAAAATCATTTCCATTCTAATTACTCTTCCATCCTATTATCAAACATTTTAAGTCTCCAAATTCACTCTTTCATCCAATTATCAAATATCATGTCCAAAAATCAATTCTTTCCAATGGTAAAAACTTTGTTTACTTCTTTTTTCAACTTGTAAGATCATAAATCATATTCTCGCTACCTAACTGTCTAAGTTCTTAATCAATAAAGTATTTTAGCCTTGAACACCCTATTCTCCACTTCATGGCCATGAGTTACATTGTTTATGGGAATCAAAATACTTTTCCTTTCTAACACAATTTAAAGCATACAATATGATTATGAGCATCACAATTATGCTACAACAAGTTCTTACATAACAATAAGGTAGTAAAGCCACATAAAGCATATAACCACAAGCCACAAAGTCATGCAATCAAGGTGAATAAATCCCCACATGGATTTATCACCCACAAGAAATTTGTTCCTCACCACCATAAGTGGTTGATGAGGTTAATCTCCCTCTTACCTAAGAAGACAACAAGAAAATAACTCCCTTTATGCCTCTTGAAATTCGTCCAACTCCTCCACCAAAACCCTAGGATGATCAAACTCATATAATCAACAACCAAAGCTTGAAAAGAGGAGTCCTTGATCACCAAGGTGACCAAGAATCATGAAAATGAAGGAAAGAAAATAGAAAGTCAAGAACTTTACCTCAAAGCTTCAAGTTTAGGGCTTTATGGAAGAAGATGAAGATGGAAGAATCAAGTGATGGTCATAAAAGGAAAAAGCTTCTAGGTGATGAGTAGATGAAAGAAATAAGGTTGGTTGAGCAAGCAAGCATAGATGACCATCAATGGTGGTGCTTGGTCGTGAGTGTGAAGAGAGAAAATGGAGATGAGAGCTTTAGGAGGTGATTACAACAAGAAAAGGTCTTCAAACAAGATATAGTTTCAAGCAATATGATTGCTTGAAATTAAACAAGCATGGAGGGTGAAGGACGGGGTGTGGCCGTGAGGTTGGAGAGGAGAGGAAGAAGAGAAAATGTGATAGGAAAGTGAGAGAAAAAAAGAAGTTGAGAGAGAAAGGAAAAGTGGAGAGAGAAAGTGATAGAAACTTTTGAAAATGGAAAAAGTGAAAAGATGACAATTTGTGTCATCTTTTACCCCTCATGGCCATGGGGTCTCCAAGGGAGGAGAGAGGGAAGTTGGCTTCCTTAAGAAGCTTGATACAAAGCTTCCTTGAGAAGCTTTGTCCACTTTTTTGAAAAAGTCAAGGATGATGTCACTTTGATGATGTCATCTTGGTGATATCATTAAAGTGCACTCTAGAAAAGATGACTAACACTATACTAAAGTTATTACTCAGTGGACAAAAGCTACAGTTAACAAAACTAATATTTATAATCCAATGGGTAATAAAACATATCGCTATTTTTATTTATCAGATCAAATCTCAAAAAAAAAACTTCGTAAACTGTGTCTGGCTTTGGGTTTAGTAAAATCTCTCATCACCATTTCCACAGTCTAAGGTTTTCCAGCCTCGGGAAAAATATTTTATTTTCCCGGCCTCACTCAGTGTGCACACAAATTGAGGAATATATTAAAACAATCAAATAATTCAAATAATTCTAAAAAAATTCAAAAAAAATCACAAATATTATAAAATGAATATATATCATGAAACAAGTAATTTTTAGGGTGTTACAACTCTCTCCTTCTAAAAAGAAATTTCATCCTCGAAATTTTTCATACCTTAGAAGACATACGGATATTGCCCCCTCATTATGTCTTCTAGTTTCCATGTTGCATCTGCAATTACATCATTCCAAATCCCCTTTACGGATGCAATTTCTTTTCCTCTGAGTGGTTTACATCTTGTCCTAAGTTATCTTAATTTTATCCATTGTTTGTAGTACAAGCTCGGGTCTTGACACAAAATTTTTCCTATCTTGGTGCCAACACAAAGGCGCTCAAATTCGTCATCCATATAATGCCTTATATTTAGCTCTTTTTGAGCAAACGGATACTTCAGACTCTAATGATCACTGTAAACATTGGATATTGCTCCATG
The DNA here is from genome assembly GCA_029884595.1 of Ormosia semicastrata. NCBI lineage: Eukaryota > Viridiplantae > Streptophyta > Magnoliopsida > Fabales > Fabaceae > Ormosia > Ormosia semicastrata. The sequence continues at coordinate 77,412,286 of JAQQTO010000061.1, forward strand.
TAGAAAATGTCTTCATATCTTCAATACAATCACAACAGCTAACTCCGAGTTTGCGTAGGGTTGTTCTTCTTATGTACTCTCAATTGTCTTGAAGCATACGCTACTACCCCTTTTCTATTCTACACAAGCACACACTCTAAACCCTAAGGCGGAGCATCACGAGACACCTCCAAAGGTTCGTTGGGATTGAGTAGAATTAACACTAGCAAAGTAGTCGAGTGTCTCTTCAACCCTGGAAAATTTTTTCGCACATGCATCAGTCCATACAAAAGCTTGACTCTTTTATGTGAACTGGATAAAAAGTCCTACTATCTAGGAAAATGCTTCGATGAATTTTTTATAATAACCGGCTAATCCCACAAAGCTACGAATCTTTGTCACGATTTTCGGCCTTTCCTATTGAAGAATTACTTTGGCCTTTCCTATTGAAGAATTGCTTCAACTTTCAACGAATCCACAATAATCCCTTCTTTTGAGATCATATGACCCAAGAATTTAACCTCCTTTAATCGAAATTCACACTTTGATAACTTGGCACACAACTTCTTCTCTTTCAGAATTTAGAGAACTATACCGAGGTGTTCAGCATGTTCCTTTTGCTTTCGAGAATAGCTCAAAATGTCATCGATAAGGACAACAACAAATCCGTCCAGACAAAGATGAAAGATCCTGTTCGTGAAATCTATGAGTATCGCAAGAGCATTTGTTACTCCGAATGGTATCACCAGATACCCGTAACATCCACAACACATTTGAAAAAATCGTCTTGGAATCATCCTCTACTTCTATGCTAGTCCGATGATAGCCAGAGCATAGATCGATCTAGGAGAAAACAACAGTTCCTTTCAGCTGATCCATCAATTCATCTGTCTTCTTCTGAGGATATTCACTCTTGATCGTACAATTATTCGACTGGCGATAGTCTACACAAAATTGAGGAATTCTATCCCTCTCCTTAACTAACAGTACTGGAATTCACCATGAAAACTCATTGACTACAATAATAATATTCGCATCCTTGTCACTCTCAACCTCCAAAGAAAATAATAGTATATGGCCCTGAGCTCATTCCCTCAATAAAGCTTCAATCTTGGTCGGTCGTAAAAATCCAAAAATCTTAGTCTTAGGAAACACTAAGGTTTATTCGGAACGATCTAACAGGATATGATTAGAAAATAACCAATCCCTTCCAGATGGCTTGCAATTTCCTTTCCTTTGTATCGCTTCGCTCTCCTATCCTTGTTCTTAACATGAAGTGTCTTATCAGTCAAGTTTTCTTTCAACCGTACTGTATTTGATACTATGACATGATTTAGACTAGAAATATTCTTTCTTGCAATTGTGGTGCATGGGGAAAACATTATGAAGGTCAGGAAGAAAAAGGTAGCAAACTATCTGATGTGTTACCGGACATATCCAACAAAGAATTTGATATATCCTGATAAACTTCTAAAATTTTACTAGAACAATTTAAAAGGACATGGTTAGAAGATAATTAATCCATTTTCAAGATCACGTCGAATATGTGAAAGAGGTAAACAAATCAAATCAATAGAAAAGATCCAGTCTTTAACAGGCATAGGATAACTTAAGCAACTTGGTCATCGACAATACGTGTTTGCAATAGAAGTAGAAATAACTTGGTCAAAAGATAACGAAGACACAGAGAACTCTAATTGTCCCATACAGTCATATGGTATGAAGAAAATAGGTTACCCCCAGAATGATATAGTATAGTCAAAGGATCATCTCCTATGACACAGTCTCCTTCGTTCAGGTCTTCAATCTAGGATGCTTTTACTCACTTGGGGAATTGACTCTCCCTTCTACGTGAGATTTTGAAGCACATACATCACTAACGGAAGGCTTCTTCTTTTGCAAGGTACAATTCCTAAACATGTGTCTTGGCTTTCCGCACTTGAAACAAACTTTTTCCTTGGTCGTACAAGTTCTCGTTGCATGACTTTTTGCACACTTCTTACATATCTATAGAAGTGCCACTGACTGATTGGGTCTACCATCGCTAGCACGACCTCCATATGGTTGCTGTTATTATTGATTTCCTGGTGGTCGTGAATATGATTTTCACTGCAGTCGGTTGACCTTATGACTTCTCCTTTTTCGGAACCAATATGGCCCAATGTTATGGGGTCCCATATCTTGAGACTGATTCAATTCTAACAAAATCTGAGTCTCGGCTATCAATTCCGACTGTTGAGCGGCCCTCTGATTCTACTGTACTATTATGCCAGCCATCCTTTGTATTGCTTTTGCTGTTGCAACCATTCCATTGTTGTCGCATTCCACATTCACACGCATACGTCTACCACAAGCCATTGCCTTTTTCTTCGAAAACTGACGAATTAAAACACAATAGGAACAAAACTAATATTTTTAAACAATATTATTTCCTTTCGGAAGCCAAGCAATACATATCTGTGTTTAGTTTCAGAGAAACGCATAGCATAAACAAGGTAAAACCTAACCACAAACCCAAAAGATTCAAACTTGGACTTTACTCATGCTAGAGGTATCACTCCAAAGGGTGTAGGTACAAACAATGCTACACGAGTTCAGTTATCCAACTGGACTCTTACTAGAAGAACCCCTATTCTCCTAGTCCGCATAGTCAAAGTCATAGTTTCTTGTCTACACAGAACATTACATATTGAGTTAGTCAGTCCTCAATATCATGTGGCTATGTAACAGTAACTACTGACATTCAACCTAAAGCAACTTATGCAATCCTCTTTTACCATCTCAAACAAGAGACAAAGAAATGCACAACACATATATAGAAATTTCTACATGCCTAAAAGCCGTCAGTCCATACCCTGGCTCAACAGGATGAACTGCTCTGATACCACCTAATGTAACACCCCCTCCATGAGGGCATTACATTTACAACACTAACTCCTTTCTATTTACTCTTTCAAAACAAAACATATAAAAGTTTACCCAAACTATTAAATAATTGACGTTATAAAATATGAATTTCAAAGGTCTCATTTTAAAAGAATAACATAAAATTACCAAAATCGAGAAATCTCAAGTTATAAGACCTAAATAAAAGACTTTTCATAAAGCAAGGTTTACTACATCCATGAATACATTATACCTGTTCCAAAAACATAAAACTTACATAGTCCAAAGGAGAATATATGACTACCATATGAAGACTGAGCCTAGTCCAAGTCCAAACACTTGAAGAGTAGGGTCTTGCACCAGATCTTCCTCCAGATCCCCTTGGGGATCCCTAGCAGATAAAACCCCCTCTCGGGGCATGTCACTATTGACGAGAGTCCGAGCAGTCAACTCCATAGAGTCCTCCCTAGAGGAAGCTCTACGATCACCCTAAAACTCTCCAAGAAGCATACAAAACTTCAAGTGAATAGCTACATCCACGGTAAAGGTAGCAGCGTCATACCGAGTCCTACTCCAAAATAAGGTGATGTCTCTGATGTACTGAATGCGCTTCGTATCCCAGTGTACATTGCATGCTTCGATGCCCCCATGAAACTGTAGTCTAGTGAAGCCTCACGGACCTTGTCTTGCTGCCATCACAATCTTTACAGGCATAAGCATAAAATGAAAACAGAAAGAATAATATAATAAAAGAGGTGAAATCCCCTACATCAAATACTATTGTGGCAGCAGAGAAATAATACAAACAACAAAGTCGTTCCATACATACAGATATCGCAAGCATATTCATGTCATGGATTTATAAATAATTCTGCAGTAAACATATCCAACAATAACATAAACATTCATAGTATCGTGACAACATATATCAATAATGTATGCACAATGACTATGTCACCACAATGTATACTTTGACCATGCTACGATAATATGTATCTTAACCATGCCATAACAATATGTGCACTGACCACGTGCATGGAAAATGAACTAGTTCCTACTCCATGGAGCTAACTCAAAATCGGATATAAATGTTCCAGAAGATCTACCCCCCTAAATGACAGTCTACGCCAGACCATGAAAAGGATAGTGTTTGTCGAGTCCTCGTCATTGCGTTGCAATGGTTTTTCACAGCCAAGGGTATACAAGGTGACAACAGGTCAATAAGTGAATAACGTCGCCCTGACGCCCCCTGAGATCCATCAGGGATCACACTATCCAACTTCTCGTTCACTCCTAGGCAACAAAAGCCGACTGTATCATGCTCAGATGCATGAACAATTAAATCAAACTACCGTTGTACTATTCCCAATAGTATTAAAGCAACCGCCTATACAATTGTCTAATACCATTAGTATCAATGATATTATATAACTGCCCATGCAATTACATAATACCAATGATCCACACGAGTCCAGTACGTCGGTCCTGCAGTAACTTTACTGATATTTCCAGACACAAGACATCTTTGTCATATAATTCAGAAAATCATCATTCATTTCCCACAATAACCTTACTATTATTTTCAATCACAAGATATCTTTGTCACATAATTAAGAAAATCATCATTCATCAACTTGATTTCATAAATTCTTTTCCTTTCCCTAAACCCTAAAATACCTCAAGTTTTTTTTACTAAGATTCCTCAAAATATCATTTACTAATATTCTTTCCAAAAATTATATTGTTTTTAATTTAATGAAACCTTTTCCATTCTTATCTTATAAGTCCTTATTTCTTTATCATTAAACAAACTAGATTCTCCACTAATAAATCATTTTCATTTTTCTAACTATCCCCAAAACTATTTCCATTGATGTAGCTAAAAGTCATTACTCTTCAAGTCATAACATTATGATTATCTTCTCTTTTTACTTATAAATCCTTTGATTCTAATTAGTCCCCCAAATCATCTAAATAATATCTTCTAATATTCTTTCTAAGACTTTCATTAATTAACTTCTAAATAAAATCCTTTCCATTCTAATTACTCTTCCATCCTATTATCAAACATTTTAAGTCTCCAAATTCACTCTTTCATTCAATTATCAAATATCATGTCCAAAAATCAATTCTTTCTAATGGTAAAAACATTGTTTACTTCCTTTTTCAACTTGTAAGATCATAAATCATATTCTCACTACCTAACTATCTAAGTTCTTAATATAAAGTATTTTAGCCTTGAACACCCTATTCTCCACTTCATGGCCGTGAGCTACATTGTTTATGGGAATCAAAATACTTTTCCTTTCTAACACAATTCAAAGCATACAACAAGATTATGAGCATCATAATCATGCTATAACAAGTTCTTACATAACAGCAAGGTAGTAAAGCCACATAAAGCATATAATCGCAAGCCACAAAGTCATGCAATCAAGGTAAATAAATCCTCACATGGATTTATCACCCACAAGAAATTTGTTCCTCACCACCATAAGTGATTGATGAGGTTAATCTCCCTCTTACCTATGAAAACAACAAGAAAAGAACTCCTTTTATGCCTCTTGAAATTCATCCAACTCCTCCACCAAAACCCTAGGATGATCAAACTCACATAATCAACAACCAAAGCTTGAAAAGTGGAGTCCTTGATCACCAGGGTGACCAAGAATCATGAAAATGAAGGAAAGAAAATAGAAAGTCAAGAACTTTACCTCAAAGCTTCATGTTTAGGGCTTTATGGAAGAAGATGAAGATGGAAGAATCAAGTGATGGTCATAAAAGGAAAAAGCTTCTAGGTGATGAGTAGATATAAGAAATAAGGTTGGTTGGTTGAGCAAGCAAGCAAGCATGGATGGCCATCAATGGTGGTGCTTGGCCGTGAGATTGGGGAGAGAAAATGGAGATAAGAGCATTAGGAGGTGATTATAACAAGAAAAGGTTTTCAAACAAGATGTAGTTTCAAGCAATATGGTTGCTTGAAATTAAACAAGCATGGAGGGTGAAGGAAAAAGTGTGGCTGTGAGGTTGGAGAGGAGAGGAAGAAGAGAAAATGTGATAGGAAAGTAAGAGAAAAAGAAAAGTTGAGAGAGAAAGGAAAAATAGAGAGAGAAAGTGATAAAAACTTTTGAAAATGAAAAAAGTGAAAAAATGACAATTTGTGTCATCTTTTCCCCCACGTAAATGTGGGGTCTCCGAGGGAGGAAAGAGGGAAGTTGGCTTCCTTGAGAAGCTTGATATAAAGCTTCCTTGAGAAGCTTTGTCCACTTTTTGGTAAAAGTCAAGGATGATGTCACTTTGATGATGTCATCTTGGTGATGTCATTAAAGTGCTCTCTAAAAAAGATGACTAATACTCTACTAAAGCTATTACCCAATGGATAAAAGCTATAGTTAACAAAATCAATATTTATTGTCTAACGGGTAATAAAACGTACTGTGATTTTTATTTATCAAATCAAATCTCAAAAAATGAAAATTTTGTAAACTGTGTCCAGCCTCGGGTTTATTAAGATCTCCCGTCACTATTTCCACAGTCCAGGGTTTTTCGACCTTGGGAAAAATATTTCATTTTCCCGGCCTCACTTAGTGCGCATGTAAATTGAGGAATATATTAAAATAATCAAATAATTCAAATAATTCCAAAAAATTCATAAAAATCACAAATATTATAAAATGAATATATATCATGAAACAAGCAATTTTCAGAGTGTTACAATTCGCATTCTCATAACTCTCTCTCACGGCTTCCATAGGAAAAGGAAAGCAAGGAACTAGAGGAGAAGGATCTTTATCCAAGCAAGGGAGAGATCTTAGCTATTCAGAGGAACGACTAACTGACTTTATTTCTGGAAATTAAGGTAGGAGAAATTTTATTTTTCACACTTTCTTTTCATGTTCTTCATTTGGTTCTTGAGTGTGCTTGATGAGAATAATCGATTCTTAGTGTGATTTTGGTGTTTTTGGCTTGAATCATGCTGGAAAACTTGAGGATGGCTTGTTTATGAATTGTTAGGTGTATAGAAATGGATTTCTAGCCTTTGTATGTCTTAAATTCCCTATGAGTGCAATTTTGGGGTTTTAGGTTTAAGTTTTATGATTTTTCATAATCTTTGATTTTGAGTGAAATTGAAGTGGATTAAGAGTTGTTATGTGTAATTGGACCTTGTTAGAGGTTGGAAATCACTGGGAATCAAATTTTGAGTGATTGGAAGAAGGTCTAGTTCCAATAGAACAGTACCTGTATCTGTAGAATTTTGTAAATTATGAGTTCTACAGTGGGTGCCGCGGCGCAAGGCTTAGCACACAGCGGCATGGTACATAAGTGTCGTGGCATAGTCAGCATTTCGTGCCAGTACTTGAACCTGAGGCTTAGGTGCTGCAGCGTGGCATAGGGTATGCCGCGGCATGAGTGTCAGAGAATAACCATGACTTGTGTTTGATGCCTGGAGTCTTCCAGTGGCATAATTTTCTTCTTTTATGCTTTTTAATGAGTGATGAGAATCTAGTAGTAGTATTAAATGAAAATGTGAATGATTTGAATCATATTGATTTGTAATGCTAATTAGGAGAGTTTAATTAGACATGATTATATACATGATTGTATGTTTTACCTTTTTGAAAAGTGTAAGCCTTAGAGATGTGAGTGTTCTATATCAGGTAAGGTGGATTGCATCCTTCCTAATATAGTGGTTTTAAGGATAGATTTCCTTGTTCATTATCGATAACTGTGTAGTTGATGGACATCACCACTCGGAGGGGGGATGGATTTCCTCTGTGATAATGATGTTTGCTGGATGGACTTCCAGTGCTTGTTTATGGTTATGGTTGTGACTTCCATTACTTTGTTCAGGACTCATACATTCATGACATTACCATAGAATTGGAGGTTTATGGATATGGTATCATACATTATTCATTTTCATGCTTAGGATATTGCATAGGCATAAACACTAGACATAACTTAACATAATATGGCGATTGTATGGGCGGTTGCTATCATAACATTTTCATGCATTGCAATTATATGAGCGATTGCGTGTCTCTGAGATGGAGATGTTGTTGCTTCTATGATTGAAGTGTTAATTTGATGATTGTGATTATTAACTGACTATATATATATATATATGCTAGTATTGGAATACTTCTATTGAGATATGTGATTTCTCACCCTGATTATGTTGCCAAGTAAATCCAGGTACGAGTTTCTCAAAGGGAAAGATGAAAGTGTATGAAGATTAGTATAGTTATAGGCTTTTTGATGATAAAACTTGTATGATGTGCTAGTTTTTGTTGTTGTAAAAGTTTATGTATTACAATATGCCTTAAAGGCAATGATGTATATATATAACTTTTGTTATCGTGGCTCTCCATATTTACTCATTATGTATGAATGATATGGGTTAGTATTGATGTATGTTAAAAGTAGCATGGCCATTGTTGGGTTATTCTTTTATATGATGATATATCTGGATAGCAAATATTGGGTTGTTATATTTGGGTATTAGATTAATTGATCTTGTTGAGTTGGGGTATGGACTGACTATGCTTATGCATGTGTAGTGATGATTATGCATTTCTTATCTCTTATATGTGATTGTTCGAGTGGAAATTGCATAATTTTCCTTTGACATGTCTTCTTTAGCTACTGTTGCACAGTTACATGATATTAAACCTAACTAACTCAATATGGATTGTTTTGGGTTTACAAGAAAATATGACAGCACTAGGGCTACCAGCAGCATGAGGGCGTCGCGTGGGAGCCAGAATAAGGACTCTAGGACTGAAGGTGTAGAGATGGCTACAGCTATGATGGCAATGGCCAATGCCATGAGGCTGCAGTCTAAGCAAGCAACGACGACTGCTAGAGTGTTAGAGAGGTTGGCACCTCAGCAGGAAGTACCACCACAAGTACAACCACCAGCACAAGAGGTACTAGTCAGAAGAAATCAGAATTTTCTCGACATTTTAGAGTTCTGAAAAATGAATCCTCCGATGTATAGAGGCGACTATGATCCGGTTAAAGTGGAATAGTGGTTGACAAAGCTAGAGAAAATCTATGAGGTCATGGTTTACTCTGAAGAGCAAAAAGTTTCCTTTGCTTCCTTCATGTTGAGAGGGGAAGCAGAGCAATGGTGGCAAAGTACCAGGAGATTGCTAGAGACAGCAAGAACTTTGATCACATGGAGAGTGTTCAAGGAGACCTTTTGTAGAAATACTTTCCACAAAGTTTGCAGGATGATAAAGAAAGGGAATTTCTAAGTCTTCATCAATAGGACATGACAGTTGGACAATATGAGGCAAAATTTCATGAGTTGTCCAAGTTTTCTTCTCAGTTTAGGCATAATCCAAATGAGAACTGAAAATGGGTTAGGTTTGAGTCTAGACTGAGAAGGAATGTGAGAAGGGCAGTGAGACCTTTGGAAATCAGGGATTTTCCATCCTTGGTGAACAAGTGCAGGATTGTGGAGTTGGATAATCTCTAGCTTCAAGAAAAGCAAAATTTGCAAAGCCTTCAGAAGAAGAAGAATATGGATGGTGGACATGGGAAAAGTGCTCCTAAATCCAGCTACCCATAGGAGAAAGATGAACAAGTTCAGAGAGATGATCAAGCTCAGAGGTGTAATAACTGTGACAGACACCATGGAAACAAAGTGTGTATAGTGGACCAGATAACCTGTTACAAGTGTGGTGAGAAGGGACACTACACCAAGAGTTGTTCTCAAAGGAAAGAGAATAGGATGGAGGATAGGCCTATCGCACAGGGAAGAGTCTCCAATCTGCGAGATGTGGAGGCATTACCATCTTCTGGTTCAGGAAAAGGTGAGTACATGACTGTACTTGATGTGTAATTTTGTTTTCTTGAGATTTGGTTGCACCTGTTGTTGTTCTGTGTGAGTTGTATGGACTTCTTACATTAAGTAAACCACATTTTGGGGATAAAATTTTAAAAAGGTGGGGAGAAAAGTAACACCTTAGATTGTCATGATAGACTTGTATATAGTTACAGAGGTAGCCTAATACTAGTTTGTCATGCCTGTAAAATTTTGTGACCGTCTGAGCATGTTTAGTCACTTTGTTGTAACACTATATATGGAATATAGCTATTTTTAGCCCTGATTTTGATTTAAACTACTTAGTTAATGGAAATAAGTGTAGAGAACTTGTTTCTAGGTTACAAATGTGTGGGAGAAGATGTGGTTAAAGTTTAAGAATTATCGGTGTTAGCTTGGCATGTTTAGGCATACTGGTTATGTGTTTTAGTACTGGATTGACCCCTAGTAGACATGGAAAATTATGAAAATGGTGAAACAAGATTTTTTTTTTAATGAATCTTAGGATTTATTTTAAGCTTGTTGGAAGTTAGGAAACTTGGTTTGGTGATATCCAAGCATTCTTAATTGATCGGGTGAATAATGGACACTAAGTGACCAGAGTTGAGGGGCATGACCCTTGTTTCTGTGTTTACCTATTTAAGGCTAACATGAGATGTTATTCTCATTCTCATAACTCTTTCTCATGGCTGCCACATGAAAAGGAAAGCAAGGAACTAGAGGAGAGGGATATTCATCTAAGCAAAGGAGAGATCTTAGCTATTCAGAGGAATGACTAACTGACTTCGTTTCTGGAAATTGAGGTAGGGGGAAGCTTGTTTTTCATACTTTCTTTCCATGTTCTTCATTAGGTTCTTGAGTGTGCTTGATGTAAATAATGGATTCTTAGTGTGGATTTGGTGTTTTGTACTTGAATCTTGTTGGAGAACTTGAGGATGACTTGTTTATGAATTGTTGGGTGTATAGAAATGGATTTCCAGCCCTTGTATACCTTAAATTCCCTTTAAGTGCAATTTTGGGGTTTTAGGTTTAAGTTTGATGATTTTCCATAATCTTTGATTTTGAGTGAAATTGAAGTGGATTAAGAGTTATTATGTGTAGTTGGATCTTGTTAGAGGTTGGAAATCACTTGGAATCAAATTTGAGTGATTGAAAGAAGGTCTAGTTCTAATGGAATAATACCTATATCTGTAAATTATGAGTTCTGTTATGAGTGTCGTGGCGTGAATGTGCGATGCACACCCAGATTTTGGGACCCGAGAGATGGGTGCCGCGGCATGGAACATGGAGTGCCACGGCTTGAGAATAACAAGGGTGCACGCCACGGCGTGGCACATAAGTGTTGCGGTGTAGTGAGCATTTCCTGCTAGTGCTTGAACCTGAGGTTTGGGCGCTACTGCATGGCACAAGGTATGCTTCACGTGAATGCCAGCGAATAACTATGAGTTGTGTTTGAAGCCCTGGAGTCTTCCAGTGGTGTAGTTTTCTTCTTTTATACTTCTTAATGAATGATGAGACTCTAGTAGGAGTATTAAATGAATATGTGAATGATTTGAATCATATTGATTTGTAATGCTAATTATGAGAGTTTAATTAGACATGATATATATATGATTGTATGTTTTACCTTTTTGAAAAGTGTGAGCCCCATAGATGTGGATGATTGCTTTTTGATAGGTGTGAGCCCCATAGATGTAGGTGTTCTATATTAGGTAAGATGGATTGTATCCTTCCTAATATAGTGGTTTTAAGGATGGATTTCCTTATTCATTATCGATAACCGTGTAGCTGATGGACTTCACTACCTAAGGGGGATGGATTTCCTCTATGATAATGATGTTTGCTAGATGGACTTCCAGTGCATGTTCAAGGTTATGGTTGTGACTTCCATTACTTTATTCAAGACTCAAGCATTCATGACATTACCATGGAATTGGAGGTTCCTACATATGGTATTATACATTATTCATTTTCATGCTTAGGATATTGCATAGGCATAAACATTAGACATAACTTGACATAACATGTTGTATAGGCGGTTGCTATGATAACATTTACATGCATTGTAATTGTATGGGAAATTGCATGTCTCTGAGATGGAGATATTGTCGCTTCTGTGATTAAAGTGTTAATTTGATAAATGTCAATATTATCTGACTGTATATATATATATATATACACACACACATACACACACACACATATATATTCTGGTATTGGAATAATTCTACTGAGATATGTGATTTTCCACCTCGATTGTATTGCCATGTAAATCCTAGTGCGAGTTCCTCAAAGGGAAAGAGGAAGGTGTATGAAGATTAATATAGTTATAGGCTTTTTGATGATAAAGCTTGTATGATATGCTAGTTTTTGTTGTTGTAAAAGTTTATGTATTACAATATGCCTTGGAGGCAATGATGTATATATATAACTTTTGTTATCGTGGTTCTCCATATTTACTCATTATGTATGAATGATATAGGTTAGTATTGATGTATGTTAAAAGTAGCATGGTTCTCCATATCCATGCTTATTTGTGTGAATGGTTAATGAATTAATGTATAAGCAAATTTTTGCTTTGCTATGGATTTGTTAAACTGTGCTTTTGTGGTGTATAGAATGTGATTTGATTCAGTACTTTAAAAGTGAAAACTGGATGTTAATGTCAAATTTGTGATCTTTGGCTAATTTTTTTTCTTTCGAAGAAAAGTGGGTATAAATTGATTTTGGATCTTCACTGGTGCTGTCTTGTTGTTTTGCTTTTTATGAAGTCTTAGTTTTTCATATGCATAGTATTTCTGTCTTGTTTTTCATATGCCTTGTGTTTCAAATTTATAAGGAATGACAATAAGTGGATATAAAATAAAAAGTCAAAGTTATCATCTTTTTACTTCATAATAATTGAATTATAGCAATGAACAAAAATACAATACGTTCCACTTTTAATGTAAGAGGCATGTTTGAATATAGTCATACTTGTTTTTGTGGTAATAGTGAGGAATCTAAAAGTGGATTGAAATAGGGTAAAACCAATTCGTTGGATTGTTTAAATTTTTGCAGTGTCTAGTCCCTTTTTCATGCATTTTTTTGTTTTACTATTGAATCAATTCAATGCTTAATTTCATGGCTTCTGAATAGTGGATTTCAATGATTTAATCATGAGTGATAATAAAAATGGGAAAGGAATTTTAATCAGGTTAGATAATAGTGTGTCAATGGTTAATGAATCAATGTTTAAGCAAATTTTTACTTTGGTATAGCTTTGTTAAATTGTGCTTTCAGGGTGTATAGAATGTGATTTGAGTCAGCGCTTTAAAAGTGAAAACTGGATGTTAATATGAAATCTATGATGTTTGATTATTATTATTTTTCTTTTGAATGAAAGTGGCTATAGATTAATTTTGGATCTTCGCTGGTGCTATCTGTACCATCCTCTTCAACATGTTAGACTTGTAAATAGTTACAGAGGTAGCATAATACTTGCTTAACATGCCTGTTTAATTTTGTGACATTTTGAGTTAGTTTAGGCACTTTTTTGCAACCCAAAGGTGAAAAGTAGCTTAAAATGACTCAGATATTAGCATAAAGGGCTTAGCTAATGGAAATAGATGTGAATAATTTATTTTTGAGTCACAAATATGTATTCTGTGATGTAGTTAAAGTTTGAGAATAATCGAAGTCTATTTGGTATTTTTAGGCATACTGGTTGTGTGTTTTAATGCCAGATTGACTAGTCACATATATGAAAAATTATGATACTGGTCAAATGACTTTTTTAATGAATCTTAGTATTTATTTTAAAGTTATAAGAACTTCAAAAATTTGATTTAGCATGTTTGAGGTTTAATATGCCAAAACGAGATGTTAAGGTGTTTTGAGTGATTTTCTTTGTTGGATAAGTTTTAAATGTTGTTCATGACTTGTTCATGTTAAAAGTTTGGATTAGAAATTGAAAACTCTCCATTTGGACCTAAAATGCTCAAAGTGTATATTTTGGGATTTAAATGAGTGATTTGGTTTTTGGATCCATTTTTGATGAAATGAATTGATGTTTTATGTTTCCTTCATGTTAGTGAACTTATTAGGGACTTAAATTCATCTAGAAACTAATTTGAAGTGATCAAATTTCAAATTATGCATTGATGGAATAATGCATAAATCTTAAAATTCTACAGATTTGCCCCTAGTTGTTTAGCGCTCAAGCACTCATGACTGCACGCTCAAGTGCTCGTGACTACGCGCTCAAGCGCCCGTTGCCTAGAGAGTTGCATCTGATAGTGCTCGTGTGCTCAAGCGCTTGTGTTTACGTGCTCTAGCATCGAGACAGGGCAGAAACGTGTTATTAGCATTGTGATGCTAATTAATTTCCTACTTGATAGGACCATTGTGCAACCCTTTTAGTGTTGGGAATTTTGCGGATACAACACGCAGCGGAAAACAGGGATTCCCACCGAGGATCCATGCGAAAAAGCCATAATCAGAGTTTTTAAATGATTTACCTCTTGAAGCGTGAATCACTAATACCGTAATAGAAATGATGTCTCTGCGGTATCCACACAAGCAGACTCACGAACGTCCAACGTCCGCAAAGAGGAGCCTCACGTCTCTCACACAATGCTAGCTGCGAAGAGAAGAGAAGAAACCTGTCACTCTCTCACTCACTTTTCTGTAGGTGCGGCTAGGGTTCAGAAATATGTACCTTAACAGCCCCCTTAGCAGTACTATTTATAATAGTGACTGCCTTAAGTGAGTGTGAGCAGCAGCAAGGTAAGCTGTGCAACCCAAGACCCATCTGTTATGAGTCTGGCCCATATTTGAATCCGAGTCCAACTTGGATCCATTGCTCCAATTTTAGTCTGCTCTATGTGTGTGACCCTGCAGGTTCTTATTACGTTGGTAGTAATATTAAAATCCCATTTTAATATCACAAGCAGTGAGCAGTATCTAGTAACACATCACTGCTACCTAAGTAATAAGAATGTCAGTGATTTGACATAACCTTTTCGTGACCAATGTTTCCGTATCGTTTAGTCCCTTTGTCAAGATATCTAGATTGAACACAAGGCATGGAATGCGTCACCCTTGTATAGTCTAATCATTCGTTTCCTGATACTCGAGTAGACTTTGTAACAACAAATGAGATCAATATCTCATATTGACTCATTTGAGCATGGCCATGCATTTCGCAGTCTCACTCAATCAGGGAGCCCGAAGATATCGCTCCTGTTATGTAGGAGTGACAAATCCCATCTAGGTCACTCACATCCCTCTACATGATTTGCGGTATGTCCAATAACCAACTTTATAATCACCTTGTTACAGATGACGTTTGATTGCATTAAAACACACAACTCCTCATGTAAGAATCGTAGTGATTTCAGGTCAAAGGACCATAAACACCATTGTCACTATGAGAATCGCTTATGACACTCACGTAACGATCCATGTAGCGTTCTCATGGTGGGTCAGTTCAGTACATCATTACTCTAATATGTACCCATGTGAAGACTTGATATCTCATATCCATGACCCGTGAGATGTGGTCATCAGTCTCTGCACATACTAGTCTCAATGTATTATTGTTGTCTTAATTAACAATAATACTTGACTAGGGACATTTAAGAATAGTGTTGTAACCAAAAGGATCTCACGATCAAGTCATCCACTTGATGTCCTATGGCATCAAACTTACTATTCTAAGGACTTTATTATGTTTATAAAAAAAGAACACAATAAATGAAATGCCTCATATATAAAATAGCATAATAGAATATATGTAAATACAGAAAATGTATTAGCCTCTAGGGTATACACCAACATTTAGGGTGTAAAGAGACACTTTTGGGGATATTTCTTGGAGAGAATTATCAACTTGCATATATGAAAAGTTTGGAAATTTCTTAGACATTCAAAGTGTGACAGAATGCCTAGGTTAGTGTTTAGAACCTTCATCAACATGAGGTTGATTTCTAAATCACTTGTGAGGTGATTGTGTGATGTTCTAGATACTGTTTAGTTAGTAATATGAATCTTACTACTTTGTTGGATAAGTGATGCTAAGATTCCTATATTCTAGTGTTTAAAATATAGCTTGGATATTTAGTTTTCAAACTTGGTATTTTCTAATTTCCTACGTATTGTGACCTTTGATGGTGTGCACAACCATATGACTTGAGAATGAGGTGTTAGATCTAAATTCTTCTTGCATTTATGCTTGCATGGTCAGGGTTATCGGTATGGGATGGCAATAGTACTCTTACATTGGTGAGGGGAAAGTGTCTGCCTATTCCCAAGTGGGGTTTAGGCTTTTAGGCTTATCCTACTTTGTATATACAAGAAATAGAGGTTTCTAGGAAATAAGTAAGTAGCTTGTGTTTTCAAACTTTAAAATTTGCATTGACATTGCATATTCATAATATTAGGACATTGTTTGAGCATAATTATACCTCATAACATAAAGCATTGCATTGTTGACAATTGTATGGACAATTGTCTTGCTTGATCAGTTGATTGCTTGTTTGCTTGTCGATGGTATCTTAGGATTGTATGGGCGATTCTTTGATGTTATTGATTTTTGGATATTCTATTACATAGAGTGTTTATATGTGTTTAGTTGATTTATTTGTTGTTAAATAAATAACTGTTGGTCTTGGTATGCATATACTAAGAAATTGTGATTTCTCACCCCTGCGTGTTCCATGTAAATTCAGGTGAAGTCCCTCCAAAGGGAAAAGACAAGAAAAAGAAGAAGCAAAAGGCTTAGTTTAGTTGCTTTATTTCTTTTTGTATCAGCTTGTATTTGTTTACTTTACTAGATAGTTTGTAAAAGTTTATGTATTACAATATGGCTTGTTAGCTAGTGATGTATATATATGATCTTTTTATCATTCGGGGCTCTCTATAATGACTATACAAGTTATTATGGATTTTGTTTTTATTCATTTTAGAAGTGACATGCTTAATGCAGTTTATCTTGAAATATTTCATTTATTTTACAATAATTGCATTAGGGTGTTACATTATGGTATTAGAGCAGCTCATCCTATTTAGCCAAAATGTGGACTGACTATGCTTAGACATGTTTAGGAGTTCCTCTTGTGTTATGCTTTTCATTTGTATCTTGTGTGAGATGTTTGATTGAATTGTATAACTTGCCTTTGATATGACTGTTTTAGCTATTGTTACACCATTACATGATATTGGGATTAGCTACCATAATATGTATTGTTCTGTGTTTATAAGAAACTATGGCAGCACGAAGGCAACCCTGTAGAAGTAGGAACTCTGGTAATGAAGGCCCTATGTAACACCCCTTTCCGAGAGGCATTATATATTACAAACCGACTCTTATTTTAAAATTTATCAAACATCACACTTACATTTTAAAAGGACTCTTTTTGTGTAAAAACTTATCAAACTATGAAGTAGTAAATATTATAAAACCTGAGATTCAATAATTTCTTTTTAACAGATGATATAAGTTGACTGAAATAAATAAAAGACTCAAGTCATAAGAACTGAATGAAAGGCTTTTCATAAAACAAAGTTTACTACATCTTTAAATACATCATTTGCACATTTCCCAAACACATAAAACTTAAGTACTCCAAAATAAACATACCTATACATATAACTACCAAATGAAAATTGAGCCTTGACCAAGTCCAAACACCTGAAGAATAGGCTCATGCACCCGATCTCCGCCCAGATCCTCTTCGGGATTCCCAATAGACAAAGCCCCCAGTTGGGACATGTCATTGCGGATAGGAGTTCAAGCAGTCGACTCCACAGAGCCCTCCCTTTAGGAAGCTCTCCGATCATCCTAAAGCTTTCTAAGGGGCATGTAGAACTCCAAGTGAACATCTGTATCAAAGGTCAATGTGACCACCTCATACCGGGTCTCAAGGTGACATAGCCGTCATACCGAACGCGTCCCGTGTCCCACTGAACACTCCACACACCAATGCATCCATGGAACCATAGCCTAGTGAAACCTCGCAGGTCTTGCTTTGCCGCTATCGCAGCCTTTTCATCGTAATCATGAAATAGAAGTAGACAAAATAATACAATCGAAGAGGTGAGATCCCCTACATCAATACCATCATTGCATCAAAAAACACAACGAAAGACAATAGTGTCTTTCATACATAACAACATCAAGTAATAGTAGATGTAATCATGGAAATACGGGAATATTACCAAACAGCAACGTAATCATGTCAATACAGGGTTATTATAGAACAACAGCATAATCATGATATTAACTGATAAGTAATTCAACAGCATACATCAAGATATGTACATGCCATGGATCATGCCACAATAACAGAGATGCTGACCATGCACATGTATGATGCGTATGCTGACCATCCTTATACACGATGCAACCCAAAGTCCTACTCCATGGAGTCAACATTCAGAGATGAGCGCTCCAGAAGATCTGCTTCCCCTCAAAAGACAGTCTATGCTGGATCACAAAAAGAATAGTATTTTGACGGGCTGCCAGTGCGTTGCAACGGTGTTCACGGCCAGGGGTATACAATGTGACAGTGGTCACTGGTGAATCACCTGCCCTGGGCGTCCCCCAAATCCATCAGGGATTGCACTTATCCAATTCACTCTCACTCCTAGACATCAAAAACCGATAGTTTAATACTCAATTGCATGCTCAAAGAAACCAAACCACCGTCGAACTGTTCCTAATGATATTAAAGCAACCGCCCATACAATTGTTTAATATCATTAATATCAATGATATTAAATAACCACCCATACAACTACATAATACCACTGATATATCGGGGTTTCTTATTATAACAAGTCACATCTGACTCAATCGTCTATCTAATGTTTCTGGTTATAAAAACAAACCATATTTGACTCATTCATCTATCTGATGTTTCTGGGGTCCAATTCGTCGCCTTAACAAGACAAATTTTGAAATCACAAATCACTTAAGTCCAGTACGTCGGCCCAAGGCACAATGTTAATGCATGCTATCACAAAGGATTTCAGTCATAAAAATTAAAGAATCATTATTACCACATCACATAAAGCATTTTCACAATTCCTCTAGTATATAGAAACATTAGGTTCCCCTTAGCCTTTAATTATCATACTCTCAGGAATGAAGATAGAATTTAATCCAAATCACCAGCTTCTTCTAACTAAGTTCCTTAGATGACCTATCGTCACATCATTTATGAAAACCTAAAAAAGCGCAAAGTCCTTACCTCACCATTCCTTTCCTTTACATCTAAGTCTTTCAAATTTTCTCTAATTCTTTCTCTAGCATGTTTTTCCTCTCAAGATCGAAAAATCATTCTTTTGCTTATAGATCGAATTAATTCTTTTTCGTTCTTATCTTATAATTTCTTAATCAATTTTTCTCAATCATCAAATTACCTAGGTTTACCACTAGTAAGTCATTTTCCATGATTCTGATTATCTCCAAATTTGCTTCCATTTGTGCATCCAAAAGTTATCATTCCTCAAATTTTGACATTATAATAGTCTTTAATCTCACTCATAAATCCCTAAACCCTAATTTGCGTTCCAAATCACTCAAACAATATTTCCTAACATCCTTTCTAAAACTTCCATTATTCAACTTCTAAATGAAATTCTTTCCATCCTAATTTCTCTTCCATCTTATTATTAAGTATGTTAGGTCTCCAATTCACTTTTACCTTTAATTATCAAATATCACACTCAAGAATCAATTTCCTATAATAGTAAAACTTGTTTCTTCCTTCAATCACTAGTAACCTCACAGATTATGTCTTTAACACTTAATCATCTAAGTCCATTGATAACCAATATTGTTCTCACAGATATCTCTTCTGGGGCTATTATGGCCGTGAGTGTCAAGGGCCAAGGAGGTCAAATAATTTATTCTTTCTCAACACAATTATAGCATGCCAATAACTTTAATCACCACAATCAATTAAATTCATGCTCACTATCAAGATCACATAATATCATTAAGACATCAAAATCATCTTTGCATACAATAACATCATATGGTCATACAAAATCAAACAAGCATAAAACAACATCACACATTTGGGTGGATGAATCCTCATGTGGACTCTCTAATCCCAACACAGTCATTCGTTCCTCACCACCATAGCATGGTTGATGAGGTTAATTTTCCTCTTACCTCAAGTGTAGCCTCCTAGCTCTTTGTAAGTCCTTGTGTAGCAACTTTCTCTACCAAGAGGTTCTTAGAATCAAAGCAAACATACAAGAATTAGTACCGAGGGCTTGAATAAGATTATCGTAGGTCAAAGTATGGCTTTACATTCGTTTAAAATGAAATAAGAAAGAAGGTTCAAGAATTTTACCTTAAGATTCTTGAACTTGAGAATTTGAAACAAAGCTTTAGGAAATGCTCGAAGATGGATGAACTAGAGATCGATTTCTGCACAAAAGTGTTTTAGAATGTTGTAAAGACTCAAAATCTAAGATTATCTTGAATTATTGAAGATTGGATAATGGTCTTTGCGGTGTTGGCCGTGACCTATCCAAGAGGAAAAAGGAGTTTTTATACTTTGTCTTCTTGGTTCTTGGTAGAAAAATGGAAATGAAGTAGGTGATAAAATAAAAATCAAATCTTTGTTCCTTCAAGGTTAATGGCCGTGAGCCTTGAAAGAAGGAGATGGAAAAAGTGTTTGATAGATGATCATTTACAAACAAACAAAGAAAATGGAAGAAAATGGTCAAGGTCTTCACACTAATGATCTTAGGAAAAGATGTTGATTCAAGAAATGGAGTTGTTAGAAATTTTAGAATGTGAGATGGTGAAGTTATGGTGGTGGCCGTGAGGTACATAGGAGAATGAGAGAGAAGAGAAAATAGAAACCAAGAATTCTCACTTTAAGAGCCTCAAGTTAGGGTTTTGAGAGAAAATGATGAAGATGAGAGAACTTGATGGTGATCTTAACATAGAAAGTCATCCATAAAGTGTGTAGATCCAAGAAACATGATTGAATGTAGAAAACAAAAATGGAAGATGGAGATGAGAGGTGGTAGCCGTGAGGTGAAGGAGAGAAAATGGAAGATGAAAATGATGAGTGATTGCCATGAGGTTAAGAGAAAATGGAGGACAGAGAATGAGATAGAAACTTTAGGGTAGAGAGAGAAAGTGATAGAAAGTTTGAAATTGAAAAGATGACAACTTTTGGTGAGATGTGAAAGATGATGACTTGTGAAAAGATAACATCTTGTCATCTTTCTCCTCCTCAAAAGCCATGTGCCTCCCTAGGAAAATGGAGCAAGACCTCCATAGCAAGTTTCTCCTAAAGCTTCTTTGAGAAGCTTCGCACACTTCCTAAAAATATCAAATCATGTTGTCATGTGGTGATGTGATGATGTTACTTAGATGATATCATAAAAATGACTAGATAGAAATAATCTACTAGATTTTTACTACAAGCTATTACCTAATGGATAAAAGTTATAGTTATCATAGCCAGTATCTATCGTCCAATGGACAATAGGGCACACCCAAAATTTTATCCGTTAGATAAAATCTCAGAAAATGAAAACTTCATACACTATGTCCGGCCTCGGGTTTAGTAAGATCTCCCATCACCGTTTCCACAGTCTAAGGTTTTTCGGCCTCGGGGAAATATTTCATTTTCTCAACTCCGCTCAGTGTGTATGCAAACACAAGAAATATATTAAAATAATCAAATAATTCAAATAATTCCAAAAAAATTCACAAAAATCACATATATTATAAAATGAGTATTTATTAAGAAATGAACGATTTTTGGGGTGTTACAACTCTCTCCTTCTAAAAAGAAATTTCGTCCTTGAAATTTGTTCTATCTTAAAATACATGCGGATATTGTTCCTTGTAGGATGTCTCCAAATCTTCAATGCAACCACAACGGCTAACTCCGAGTTTGTGTAGAGTAACCCTTCTCACGTGAGCTGGATGAGAGGTCTTGCCGTCTTGGAGAAAATAATAGCTTCTTCAGTTGAGCCATCAAATTACCTAACCTCGATCTTAACATGAAGTGTCTCACTGAGCAAATTCTTGCCCAATTATACTACATTCAGCATTATGACATGGTTTGGATTAGGAACATAATACTCAATCGAAGTATAGGGGAATACGCTATGAAAGTTTGAAAGAAAAGGTAGTGAAGCAGTTTGGTATACTACCGGACCCATTCGACGAAGAATTGATATGGTCCAACAAAATTTAGGAATGAATTTCATAGATACAAATCCAGAAATTTCTGTCTCAATATACACTAAAGTTCCATTGGAACAGAATGACGAGATATAGTTTGAAAACGTTCAATCCCTCTTTGAGATCAAGTATATTTATGAAAAGGCAAATAATCCAATTAATAAAAAAGTTTCAAATTTCTAACAATAACAGGATAGTCTAAATAATTTGTGTAATGTTAACAGGCTTAGAAAGGAGAATAGCAATATTCAAGTTAAAAGCAAACAAATACACAAACAACTTAATTCTAGAAATGAACTCTTAAAATTTCTTTGGAACACTTTAACAGGATATGGTTGAAAGATAACCAATCCCTTTTCAAGATCAAATCTGCGAGAGAGGTAAACAAATCAAATCAACAGAAAAGATTCAGTCTTTAACAGGTAATAGGATAATTTAAACAACTTGGCTATCAATAACAAGTCTTTGTAGTAGGAGTAGAAATATCTTGGTCAAAAGGTAGAAAAAAAAATACGATTCTAATTGATCCCTACAGCAATATGTCATAGAGAAATGGGTTACCACCAAGATTATATAGTAAAATCAAAGGGTCATCTCCTGTGGCACAGTCTCTCTCGTTTAGGTCTTTAGTCTGGGATACTTTTTATCCACTTAGGGATTTGACTCTCCCTTCTTCGTGAGATTTCGAAGCACGATCATCACTAACGGAAAGCTCCGTCTCTTGTAAAGTACAATTCCTAAACACGTGTCCTAACTTTCCACACTTGAAGCAAAATTTTCCCTTGTTCTTACAATCCCTCGATCTGATAATCCCTCGTCGCATGATTTTCTGCACACTTCTTACAAATCTGTAAAACAATCATGGGTTGAATGGGTCAGCTACCGCTAGTACTACCTCCATATGGCTGTTGTTGTTGTTGATTTCCTGGTGGTTACAAATACGATTTCCACTGGAATTGCTTGACCTTGCGATCTCTCCTTTTTTGAAACCAATATGGTCCAACGTTATGTGGTCCCATATCGTGAGATTGATTTAACTCTAAAAAGATCTGAGCCTCAGTTATCAATTCCTGTTGTTGCATGATCCTCTGATTCTGTTGTATTATTACTTTAGCTATTCCTTGTATTGCTTCCACAGTCGTAGCCATCCCGTTGTTGATGTGTTCCACATTCCTAAGCGTACGTCTGTTGCGAGCCATTGTCTTCCCTTTGAAAACAGACAAGTCAAAATATAATGGAAACAAGAAGTAACTATTTCAAACAATGTTGTCTCCTTTCAGAGATCGAACAATACATTTATGAGATTAGCTTTAGAGAAACACACAGTACAAACAAGACAACCTTCCCAAAAACCCAAAAGACTAGGACTTGGACTCTACTTACACTAGAGGTACCACTCCAAAGGGTGTAGGTATAACCAATATCTTTGGCACTAGTTCAGTCATCCAACTGGACTCTTACTAGAAGGATTTCAATTTCTCCTAGTTCATCTAGTTGAAATCATAGTTTCATGTCCACACAGAACATTACATATTGAATTGGCCAGTCCTCAACATCATGTAGCTATGTAACATCTAACCTAAAGTAACTTATACAATCCTCTTTCAATATCTTAACAAGAGACAAGGAAATGCAAAACACACATATAAAAATTTCTACATGTCTGAGCATAGTCAGTCTATACCCAGACTCAACAGGATGAACTGCTCTGATACCACTAATGTAACACCCCTTTCCGAGAGGCATTACATATTACAAACTGACTCTTATTTTAAAATTTATCAAACATCACACTTACACTTTAAAACAACTTTTTTTGTGTAAAAACTTATCAAACTATGAAGTAATAAATATTATAAAACGTGAGATTCAATAATTTCCTTTTAACAAATGATATAAGTTGACTGAAATAAATAAAAGACTCAAGTCATAAGAACTGAATAACAGATTTTTCGTAAAACAAAGTTTACTATATCTTTAAATACATCATTTGAACATTTCCCAAAGACATAAAACTTAAGTACTCCAAAATAAACATACCTATACATATAACTACCAAATGAAAATTGAGCCTTGACCAAGTCCAAACACCTGAAGAACGAGCTGATGCACCCGATCTCCGCCCAGATCCCCTTCGGGATCCCCAATAGACAAAGGCCCCAGTTGGGGCATATCACTACAGATAGGAGTTCGAGCAGTCAACTCCATAGAGCTCTCCCTATAGGAAGCTCTCCGATCATCCCAGAGCTCCCCAATGGGCATGTAGAACTCCAAGTGAACATCTACATCAAAGGTGAATGTGACCGCCTCATATCGAGTCCTGCTCCAACTCAAGGTGACATAGCCGTCATACCGAACGTGTCCCGTGTCCCACTGAACACTCCACGCATCGATGCCTCCATGGAACCATAGCCTAGTGAAACCTCGTAGGTCTTGCCTTGCCGCTATTACAACCTTTTCATCGTAATCACGAAATAGAAGTAGATAGAATATTACAATCGAAGAGGTGAGATCCCCTATATAAATACCATCATGGCAGCAAGAAACATAATGAAAGACAATAGTGCCTTTCATACACAACAACATCAAGTAATAGTAGATGTAATCATGGCAATACGAAAATATTACTGAACAGTAATGTAATCATGTCAATATCAAGATATTAACTGATAAGTAATTCAACAGCATACATCAAGATATGTACATGCTATGGATTATGCCACTATAATAGAGATACTAACCATGCACGTGTATGATGCGTATGTTGACCATCCTTATACACCATGCAACCCAAAGTCCTACTCCATGGAGTCAATATTCAGAGATGAGCACTCTAGAAGATTTGCCCCTCTCAAAATACAGTCTACGCTAGATCAAGAGAAGGATAGTGTTTTGTCGGGCTTCCAGTGCGTTGCAACGGTGTTCACTGACAGGGGTATACAATGTGATAGTGGCCATTAGTGAATCAACTACCCTGGGCGTCTCCCAAATCCATCAGGGATAGCACTTATCCAATTCACGCTCACTCCTAGGCATCAAATCTAATACTCAATTGCATACTCAAATAAGCTAAACCACTGTCGAACTATTCCTAATGATATTAAAGCGACCGCCCATACAATTGTTTAATATCATTAATATCAATGATATTATATAACCGCCCATACAACTACATAATACCACTGATATATCTGGGTATCTTATGATAACAAGTCATATCTGACTCAATCATCTATCTGATGTTTCTGGTTATAAAAGCAAATCACATCTGACTCATTCGTCTATCTGATGTTTTTGGGGTCCAGTTCATCGGCCCGATAGCACAAATGCTGAAATCACAAATCACTTAAGTCCAATACGTCAGCCCACGGCACAATGTTAATGCATGCTATCACAAAGGATTTCATTCATGAAAATTCAAGAATTATTATTACCACATCACATAGAGCATTTTCACAATTCCTCTAGTATATAGAAACATTAGGTTTCCTTTAGTCTTTAATTATCATACTCTCAGGAATGAAGATAGAATTTAATCCAAATCACCAGCTTCTTCTAACTAAGTTCCTTAGATGACCTATTATCACATCATTTATGAAAACCTAAAAAAACACAAAGTCCTTACCTCACCATTCCTTTCCTTTTCATCTAAGTCTTTCAAATTTTCTCTAATTCTTTCTCTAGCTTGCTTTTCCTCTCAAGACCAAAAAATTACTCTTTTGCTTAAAGATCGAATTTATTCTTTTCCACTTTTAGATTATAATTTCTTAATCAATTTTTCTCGATCATCAAGTTACCTAGGTTTACCGCTAGTAAGTCATTTTCCATGATTCCAATTATCTCCAAATTTGCTTCCATTTGTGCATAAGTTATCATTCCTCAAATTTTGACATTATAATAGTCTTCAATCTCACTCATAAATCCCTAAACCCTAATTTGACTGCCAAATCACTTAAACAATATTTCCTAACATCCTTTCTAAAACTTCCATTATTCAACTTCTAAATGAAATTATTTCCATCCTAATTTCTCTTCCATCTTATTATTAAGTATGTTACGTCTCCAATTCACTCTTACCTCTAATTATCAAATATCACACTCAAGAATCAATTTCCTATAATAGTAAAACTTGTTTCTTCCTTCAATCACTAGCAACCTCTCAGATTATGTCTTTAACACTTAATCATCTAAGTCCATTGATAACCAATATTGTTCTCACAAATATCTCTTCTGGGGCTATTATGGCCGTGAGTGTCAAGGGCCAAGGAGGTCAAATAATTCATTCTTTCTCAACACAATTATAGCATGCCAATAACTTTAATCACCACAATCAATTAAATTCATGCTCACTATCAAGATCACATAATATCATTAAGACATCAAAATCATCTTTGCATACAATAACATCATATGGTCATACAAAATCAAACAAGCATAAAACAACATCACACATTTGGGTGGATGAATCCTCATGTGGACTTTCTAATCCCAACACAATCATTCGTTCCTCACCACCATAGCATAGTTGATGAGGTTAATTTTCCTCTTACCTCAAGTGTAGCCTCCTAGCTCTTTGTAAGTCCTTGTGTAGCAACTTTCTCTACCAAGAGGTTCTTAGAATCAAAGTAAACATACAATAATTAGTACCGAGGGCTTGAATAAGATTATCATAGGTCAAAGTATGGCTTTACATTCTTTTAAAATGAAATAAGAAAGAAGATTCAGGAACTTTACCTTAAGATTCTTGAAGTTGAGAATTTGAAACAAAGCTTTAGGAAATACTTGAAGATGGATGAACTAGAGATCGATTTCCACACAAAAGTGTTTTAGAATGTTGTAGAGACTCAAGATCTAAGATTATCTTGAATTATTGAAGATTGGATGATGGTCTTTGGGGTGTTGTCCGTGACCTATCCAAGAGGAAAAGGAAGGAGTTTTTATACTTTTGTCTTCTTAGTTCTTGGTAGAAAAATGGAAATGAAGTAGGTGATAAAATAAAAATCAAATCTTTGTTCCTTCAAGGTCAATGGCCATGAGCCTTGAGAGAAGGAGATGGCAAAAGTGTTTGATAGAAGATCATTTCCAAACAAACAAAGAAAGCTTAGGAAAGATGAAAACTTTACCTTAAAGTCTTGATCTTGAGATTTAAAAGGAAATATTGAAGAACAATTGACGATGGATGAACAAGGTCAAGGTCTTCACACTAATGATATTAGGAAAAGATGTTGATTCAAGAAATGGAGTTGTTATAAATTTTAGAAGGTGAGATGGTGAAGTTATGGTGGTGCCCGTGAAGTACATAGGAGAATGAGAGAGAATAGAAAATAGAAACCAAGAATTCTCACTTTAAGAGCTTCAAGTTAGGGTTTTGAGAGAACTTGATGATGATCTTAACATATAAAGTCATCCATAAAGTGTGTAGATCCAAGAAACATGATTGAATGTAGAAAATAAAAGTGGAAGATGGAGATGAGAGGTGGTAGCCGTGAGGAGAAGGAGAGAAAATGGAAAATGAAAATGATGAGTGATTGCCATTAGGTTGAGAGAAAATGGAGGACAGAGAATGAGATAAAAGCTTTTGTGTAGAGAGAGAAAGTGATAGAAAGTTTGAAATTGAAAAGATGACAACTTTTGGTGAGATGTGAAGGATGATAACTTATGAAAAGATGACATCTTGTCATCTTTCTCCTCCTCAAAAGTCGTGTGCCTCCCTAGGAAAATAGAGCAAGACCTCCATATCAAGTTTCTCCTAAAGCTTCTTTGAGAAGTTTTGCATGTTTCTCAAAAATGTCAAATCATGTTGTCATGTGGTGATGTGACGATGTCACTTAGATAATATCATAAAAGTGACTAGATAGAAATAATCTACTAGATTTTTACTGCAAGTTATTACCCAACGGATCAAAGTTACAATTATCATAGTCGATATCTATCATCTAATGAACAATAGAGCGCACCCAAATTTTTATCCGTCAGATAAAATCTCGAAAAACAAAACTTTGTAAACTGTGTCTGGCCTCGGGTTTAGTAAGATCCCTCATCACCATTTCCACAGTCCATGGTTTTTCAGCCTCGGGAAAATATTTCATTTTCCTAGCTCCGCTCAGTGTGTACTCAAAATGAGAAATATATTAAAATAATCAAACAATTCAAATAATTCCAGAAAAATTCACAAAAATTACAAATATTATAAAATGAGTATTTATCAAGAAACGAGCAATTTTTGCGGTGTTACAACTCTCTCCTTCTAAAAAGAAATTTCATCCTCGAAATTTGTTCTATCTTAAAATACACATGAATATTGTTCCTTGTAAGATGTCTCCAGATCTTCAATGCAACCACAATGGCTAACTCTTAGTTTGTGTAGAGTAACTCTTCTCACGTGAGCTGGATGAAAGGTCTTGCTGTCTTGGAGAAAACAACAGCTTCTTCAGTTGAGCCATCAAATCACCTAACCTCGATCTTAACAGGAAGTGTCTCACCGGGCAATTTCTTACCCAATTATACTACATTCAGCATTATGACATGGTTTGGATTAGGAACATAATTCCTCAATCGAAGTATAGGGGAATACACTATGAAGGTTTGAAAGAAAAGGTAGTGAAGCCATTTGGTATACTACCAGACCCATCCGACAAAGAATTGATATGGTCCAACAAAATTTAGGAATGAATTTCATGGATCCAAATCCAGAAATTTCTGTCTCAATATACACTAAAGTTCCTTTGGAACAGAATGATGAGATATAGTTTGAAAATGATCAATCCCTCTCTGAGATCAAGTATATTTATGAAAAGGCAAACAATCCAATTAATAGAAAGGTTTCAAATTTCTAACAGTAACAAGATAATCTAAACAACTTGTGTAATGATAACAGGCTTAGAAAGGAGAATATCAATATTCAAGTTAAAAGAAAACAAATACATAGACAACTCAATTCTAGAACTGAACTCTTAAAATTTCTTTGGAACACTTTAACAGGATATGGTTGAAAGATAACCAATCCCTTTTCAAGATCAAATCTGCGAGAGAGGTAAATAAATCAAATCAACAAAAAGATTCAGTCTTTAACAAGTCATAGGATAATTTAAACAACTTGGCTATCAACAATAGGTCTTTGTAGTAGAAGTCGAAATATCTTGGTCAAAAGGTAGCAAAACACATACGATTCTAATTGATCCCTACAGCAATATGTCATAAAGAAATGGGTTACCCCCAGGATTATACAGTAAAATCAAAGGGTCATCTCCTGTGGCACAGTCTCCCTCGTTTAGGTCTTTAGTTTGGGATACTTTTTATCCACTTGGGGAATTGACTCTCCTTTCTTTGTGAGATTTCGAAGCACGATCATCACTAATGGAAAGCTCCGTCTCTTGTGAAGTACAATTCCTAAACACGTGTCCTAGCTTCCCGCACTTGAAGCAAACTTTTCCTTTGATCTTACAAACCCTCAATCTTACAATCCCTCATCGCATGATTTTTTGCACACTTCTTACAGATCTGTAAAACAGTCATGAGTTGTCTGGGTCTGCTACCGCTAGTACGACCTCCATATGGCTACTGTCATTGTTGATTTCCTGGTGGTCGCAAATACGATTTCCGTTGGAATTGCTTGACTTTGCAATTTCTTTTTTTTTGAAACCAATATGGTCCAACGTTATGTGGTCCCATATAGTGAGATTGATTTAACTCTAACAAGATTTGAGCCTTAGTTATCAATTCCTGTTGTCACACGATCCTTTGATTCTGTTGTACTATTACTTCAGCTGTTCCTTATATTGCTTCCACAATCGTAGCCATCCCGTCATTGTTACGTTCTACATTCCTGCGCGTACGTCTGCCGTGAGCCATTATCTTCCTTTTGAAAACATACAAGTCAAAACATAATGGAAACAAGAAGTAACCATTTCAAACAATGTTGTCTCCTTTCAGAGACCAAATAATACATCTTTGAGTTTAGCTTCAGAGAAACACACAACACAAACAAGACAACCTTCTCATAAACCCAAAAGACTAGGACTTGAACTCTACATACACTAGAGGTACCACTCCAAAAAGTGTAGGTACAACCAATATCTTTAGCATGAGTTCAATCATCTAACTGGACTCTTACTAGAAGGATTTCAATTTCTCCTAGTTCACCTAGCTGAAGTCATAGTTTTCTGTCCACACAGAACATTACATATTGAGTTGGCCAGTCCTCAACATCATATAGCTATGTAACAACAACTACTAACATCCAACCTAAAGCAACTTATGCAATCTTCTTTCAATATCTCAGCTAGAGACAAGGAAATGCAAAACACAGATATAGAAATTTCTACATGTCTGAGCACAGTCAGTTCATACCCCGGCTCAATAGGATGAACTGCTCTGATGCCACCTAATGTAACACCCCTTCCGGGAGGCATTACATATTACAGACCGACTCTTATTTTAAAATTTATCAAACATCACACTTACACTTTAAAATAACTCTTTTTGTGTAAAAACTTATCAAACTATGAAGTAGTAAATATTATAAAATATGAGATTCAATAATTTCCTTTTAACAGATGATATAAGTTGACTGAAATAAATAAAAGACTCAAGTCATAAGAATTGAATAAAAGACTTTTCATAAAACAAAGTTTACTACATCTTTAAATACATCATTTGCATATTTCCTAAAGACATAAAACTTAAGTACTCCAAAATAAACATACCTATACATACCTATACATATAACTACCAAATGAAAATTAAGCCTTGACCAAGTCCAAACACCTGAAGAACGGGTTACACAACTATTCACACAACTGTCCTTCCCCCCAACCAGATCACAACATTGTCCTTAATGTCAAACCATAGATAGGTAAAGAATAGAAGATATTACCTGTTGTTGCAATTATTGAAAAGAGAAACCTGACACAAATTTAAACAAAAAAACAAAGTACGATCAATAAAACCAAAACTTGTAATTATTTAAATAGTTGGAGCATCTGGTCTGGCTTGCTTTTCATACTGCTTCCCTCACCACTTCCTTCTGACCAATCTATCTGAGTTGTTACTGGATCAGGTTCATAAACAAAAGCTTTTAATTTATCAATTAACTCATCAATAGTAGAAGCAGAAATAAGGAGTCATCTTGCCAAAGGTATAATAAATTTCTGTTCCACATCATGGTCAAGAAAAAATAACAAAAGATCAAAGAAATTATTAACATTCAATAAACCTATAGGGTTATGGTGGATGTTCAGTTGGGCCCAAGAGATAATTTGAAAAGCTTCTTTCAAAGTACCAAAACCACCTGGTAAGGCAATGAATACATCAGAATTTTCAAGTATTATCCTCATTCATCCATACATAGATGATACTTGAATTTCTAGTCCTCATTGTTTCAATGTTCCTTCGAGTTAAAGGTTCAGGAATGACACCTAAAACTTGACCACCTCTTAGATGTGCAGCAAGTGATACAGCCCTCATTAACCCAATGCTATCTCCCCCATATACTACACGAATGTTCCTTGTAGCAAGTGTTCTACCAATAGTGACTACTGCATTTACATGTTGGTGTATGCCCTAGAGGCCAATACATTTTCTGTATTTATATACATTTTATTATGCTATTTTATATATGAGGCATTTTATTTATTGTGTTCTTTTTGATAAACATAATAAAGTCCTTAGAATAGTAAGTTTGATGCCATAAGACATCAAGTGGATGACTTGATCGTGAGATCCTTTTGGTTACAACACTATTCTTAAATGTCCCTAGTCAAGTATTATTATTAATTAGGACAACAATAATACATTGAGACTAGTATGTGCATAGACTGATGACCACATCTCACGGGTCATGGATATAAGATATCAAGTCTTCACATGGGTACATATTAGAGTAATGATGTACTGGACTGACCCACCACGAGAACACTACATGGATCGTTACGTGAGTGTCATAAGTGATTCTCATAGTGACAATGGTGTCTGTGGTCTTTTG
Organism: Ormosia semicastrata; assembly: GCA_029884595.1. NCBI lineage: Eukaryota > Viridiplantae > Streptophyta > Magnoliopsida > Fabales > Fabaceae > Ormosia > Ormosia semicastrata. The sequence continues at coordinate 77,444,170 of JAQQTO010000061.1, forward strand.
ACCTGAACTCACTATGATTCCTACATGAGGAGTTGTGTGTTTTAATGCCATCAAATGTCATCTGTAACAAGGTGATTATAAAGTTAGTTATTGGACATACCACGAATCATGCAAAGGGATGTGAGTGACCTAGATGGGATTTGTCACTCCAACATAACAGGAGTGATATCTTCGGGCCCCCTGATTGAGTAAGACTACGAAATGCATGGCCATACTCAAATGAGTCAATATGAGATATTGATCTCATTTGTTGTTACAAAGTCTACTCGAGTATCAGGAAACGAAAGATTGGACTATACAAGGGTGACGTATTCCATGCCTTGTGTTCAATCTAGATATCTTGACAAAGGGACTAAACGACACGAAAACATTGGTCACGGAAATGAGATTTTAATATTACTGCCAACGTAATAAGAACCTACAGGGTCACACACATAGAGCAGACTAAAATTGGAGCAATGGATCCAAGTTCGACTCGGATTCAAATATGGGTCAGACTCATAACAGATGGGTCTAGGGTTGCACAGCTTACCTTGCTGCTGCTCACACTCACTTAAGGCAGTCATTATTATAAATAGTACTGCTAAGGGCTGCTAAGATACACAATTTCAGAACCCTAGCCGCACCTACAGAAAAGTGAGTGAGTGAGCGACAGGTTTCTTCTCTTCTCTTTGCATCTAGCACTGTGTGAGAGACGTGAGGCTCCTCTTTGCGGACGTTAGACGTTCGTGAGTCTGTTCGTGTGGATACCGCAGAGACATCATTTCTATTACGGTATTGGTGATTCACGCTTCAAGAGGTAAATCATTTCAAAACTCAGATTATAACTTTTTCACATGGATCCTCAGTGGGAATCCCTATTTTTCACTGTGTGATGTATCTGCAATTCCCAACAGTGGTATCAAAGCGTCTTGCGAAACCATGATTCGGTTTTCTATTTTTGTTTACATGAGATAACATATTTTCTGTTCTTGTTTTTGACAAAAGATATGATCTTTAATATGTTATTTCTGAAAACCGTATGAAACCCTTTGCGAAAACATATTTTGTTTCTTGTGTTGTATGTAAAACTGTGATGTTGTTTTCAAAAACCCATGAAGATGTTCATATGTTTTGTGAAAACCATTTTGTTTTAAGATGTATGTTTTTGCGAAGCTTTCTGATATGTATGTGATACGTACAATGTTATGGAATCCTTATTCTCAATGCACAACGCAAGGATTTAGGAAATCTTGTTCTTGGTTTGCGGCAGTAGGGGTTATGGAATCCTTGTTTCTGCACAAGAGGCGCGGCGAAAGGGGTTTTGGAAACCTTATTCTTGTTTTGTGTAGCAGCATCAAGTGTTGATGTTGTTGAATGACAGCGCTAAAGGTTCAAGTGTTGAACGACGGTGCAAAGGTTCCCCGTGGCACATGAAGTGTTCATGTTGTTCGGACTTAGGGTTCCACACTGCACAAGGGTTCAAGGGAGGCGCAAGAGATTCAGCTCTTGTTTATGGTCCAATTTTTCGGTTCGGGGCACCCCACAAGGGGCAGCCTCCCCTTGACCCCCGCCCGCTAACAGGGCAGTGGGACCCCCGTGCTACCTTTGCATAGTGTGTTATTCGAAAGCGCAATATTTTCTATCCTTTTATAACTCAAAAAAAATAATTATGTATTATTGTTATGAGTTTATATGTTCTTTGTGATGCATGGTGCATGGTTATGGCCTTAGTCCTCTTTTTATGCCTTTTGGTTTTAATAAATATGACCTGCGTGTCGTGCCTTTCTCTCTACATTCTGATTGTACATTCTCTTCTCACTTAACTCCCCTCGAATGTAAAAGAGGTTTCTATATAATGTAATTATGATGTGGAGGCAAGAAGACGGCATCAAGTGAGGACGTTGATGGGAGATGCTTGGTGAAGCTGGCTTAGTTAATGCTACTCTCTTAGGGGCCATAACCATGTCACTTTTATTATATGCTTTTTTTGTATGAGATGCATGGATAATGTTTATGGTATGATAAATTGTTCAATAAATGGTGAGATCTAGTAATAATAATAATAATAATAAATTTCCTCAAAGCAAATATTAAGTCATTATGTGATGCCTTCCAATGTGTGGCACTCGTCAAGACTAGTATCGATCAAGTGCAGGTCTGCCAAAGCAGGATGCCTTTATCTATATTAGTAAGACGCGATGGGATAAAGGTAATATCCAACTGCCAACCATTGGGTCTGACTTAACTAGGCCATTTCAATAGGATTGAAGGCTTAGAGGCATGAAGTTAGGCTTTGGTCCATTAGATGGACTTGAATAAATGTTATTCACCCAACTATCCAAGACTTACATGTGATATAATTAGAAAGTGTTTCCTACCTAAATAATTGAATTTTGGGTGATCAGCCAAAGCTGACTCAAAACTAGGTGAAATATGGATCTTGGCCCACTAGGAAATCTTACGATGGGATTTTCTGAGTCAATGCTGAGGGTCATTGACTTGAATAAAATAGTGGGAGGCATATTTAATTAAAAGACCTCATTAAATATGTTTATGGCATGATACTTATATTTTGCATATTTCTGTTAATAGATTACCATGGCAACAAACACATCAGGTACTTTATCATTGCGATTCATCCTTGAGAAGGACAAGTTGTCTGGAACGAATCTTTTAGACTGGTACAGGAATTTGAGGATTGTCTTCAAGCAAGAGAAAAAGCTGTATGTTTTGGAACAGCCTATTCTTGAGCCACCTGCTGCTAATGCCCCTAGAACTGAAAGAGATGCTTATAAGAAGCATCAAGATGATGCCTTGGACATTGGATGTCTAATGCTGGCCACCATGAACTCTGAGCTCCAAAAGCAACATGAGAATATGGATGCATACGATATGATCGTACACCTTAAGAAGCTCTATCAAGAGCAGGCTAGGAATGAGAGATTCGAGGTCTCTAATGCACTATTTCAGTGCAAGCTGGTAGAAGGAAGCCCTGTTGGTGCTCATGTACTCAAGATGATTGGGTACATTGAAAACCTAGAGAGACTCGATTTTCCTTTGGGCCAAGAGTTGGCCACTGACTTAGTCCTGCAATCGTTGTCGGACAGTTTAAGTCAATTTGTCATGAACTACAATATGAATGAGATTGATAAATCACTACCAGAGCTATTAGGCATGTTGAGAACTGCTGAGCAGAACATTAACAAAGGCAAAGGGAAGGCCATAATGATGGTCCCAAAGAATAAGGGCAAGAAATAGCAAAAAAAGCACAAGGACAATTGGAAGGGCAAGGGCAAAGATAAGTCCAAGCCTAGCACTTCTGGCTTGAAACCAGTGGGTGGAGAGGCTAAGGAAGGTACATGCTTCCATTATGGTCAGACCGGACATTAGAAGAGGAACTGTGCCAAGTTCTTGGAGGAGCTCAAAAAGAAGAAGGGAAGTGATACTTCCACTTCAGGTATTTTTGTTATTGAAGTCAATTTATCTACTTCTACATCATGGGTATTACATACTGGATGTGGATCTCACATTTGTGTAAATGTGCAAGATCTAAAAAGCAGTAGACCATTGACGAAGGGCGAAGTTGACCTACGAGTGGGAAATGGAGCAAAGGTTGCTGCATTAGCTGTAGGGACTTATTTGTTATCTTTGCCCACTGGGCTTGTAATAGAGTTAGAGAACTGCTATTTTGTGCCTGCTATTAGTAGGAATATCATTTTTGTTTCTTGTTTAGACAAGAAAGGTTTTTCTTTTATTATAAAAGACAAGTGTTGTTCTATTTATGTGAATGATATTTTTTATGGTAGTGCACAATTGAGTAATGGACTTTATGTACTTTACCTCTAAACGCCCGTCTATAACATAAATACAAAGAGGTTTAAATCAAACGATCTGAACCCAACTTTTCTCTGGCATTGTCGTTTGGGCCACATAAATGAGAAATGCATCTCCAAACTCCATAAAGATGGATTCTTGGACTCGTTTGATTTCGAATCATATGAGATATGTGAATCTTGTTTATTGGGGAAGATGACAAAGGCCCCATTCACTAGACAAGGTGAAAGGGCTAGTGATCTTTTAGGCCTTATACATAGTGATGTATATGGGCCACTAAACACACTCGCTAGGGGCGATTTTCAATACTTCATTACATTTACTGATGATTTCAGTAGATATAGATTTATATATCTTATGAAGCACAAATCAGAATCCTTTGAAAAGTTCAAAGAGTTCAAGAATGAAGTACAAAACCAACTTAGCAAGAGTATTAAAATCCTTTGATCCGATCGAGGAGGAGAATACTTAAGCCAACAGTTTGATGATCATATGAAAGAGTGTAGGATAATATCTCAACTCACTCCACCAGGAACACCACAATGGAATGGTATCTCTTAAAGGAGGAACCGGACCTTATTGGACATGGTCCAATCCATGATGAGTCATACAAATCTTCCAGGCTCCTTCTGGGGATATGCTCTATTAACAGCAGCTTTCACACTTAACCATGTTCCATCTAAGACGGTTCAAAAGACACCATATGAGATATGGACTGGGAGACGGCCCAGTATGTCTTTCTTGAAGATTTGGGGCTGCGAAGCTTATGTGAAACGTCAAGTTTCTGATAAGCTTGGACCTAAATCAGATAAATGCTTCTTTGTGGGGTATCCAAAGGAAACCAAGGGATACTTTTTCTATAATCCTACCGAGGGCAAAGTGTTTGTCGCACGGACAGCTGTGTTTCTAGAAAGGGAGTTTATCTCCAAAGGAACCAGTGGGAGAAAAATAGAACTTGAAGAAGTTCAAGTTTCACAAAGCAAAGAATGAACCAATGGTGGAAATAGAGCAGCCTCCACAAAATGTTGTGGAACAGCAACCTACTCTAGTAGCATAAGACCTGCGTAGGTCTAACAGGATACGTTATCAACCACAGAGATATGGATTTCTCATGACCCAACAAGGTGACGTCTTGCTCATGGATCAATATGAGCCTGTGACTTACCAGGAAGCCATTATTAGCCCAGAATCTGAGAAATGGCTTGAGGCCATGAGATCTGAAATGGATTCCATGTATGCCAACCAGGTATGGACCTTGGTTGACCCACCTGAAGGGGTAAAACCCATTGGGTGCAAGTGGATTTTCAAGAAGAAAACCGACATGGATGGTAATGTGTATACCTTTAAGGCGTGATTGGTGGCTAAAGGTTTCAAACAAATTCATGGTGTAGACTATGATAAAACGTTTTCCCCAGTTGTGATACTTAAATCCGTTCGGATCTTGCTTGCTGTTGTAGCATACCATGATTATGAAATTTGGCAAATGGATGTCAAAACTGCTTTCCTTAATGGAAATCTTCTCGAAGATGTGTACGTGACACAACTTGAGGGTTTGGCCACTCCAGAGGATGCTAGAAAAGTATGCAAGTTGCAACGATCTATTTATGGATTGAAGCAAGCTTCCAAAAGCTGGAATCTTCGTTTTGATGATACAATAAAATAGTTTGGATTCATCAAGAATGAAGAAGAATCTAGTGTCTACAAGAAGGTTAGTAGGAGCACTATTGTCTTTCTGGTATTGTATGTAAATGACATACTACTTATTGGAAATGACATCCTTACCCTACAGTCCGTAAAGACTTGGTTAGGGAACTGCTTCTCTATGAAGGACTTGGGCGAAGCCACCTATGTATTAGGTATCAGGATCTATAGAGATAGATCACTGAGACTGCTTGGCCTAAGTCAGAGTACATACATAGACAAAGTATTAAGACGATTTAACATGCATGAATCCAAGAAAGGACTCTTGCCTATGTCACATGGTGTAAGCCTATCTAAGGCTCAATCCCCTTCAACCCAGGATGAGAGGGATCACATGAACAAGATTCCATATGCATCTACAATTGGATCTATCATGTAAGTCATGTTATGTACTCGACCAGACATCTCGTATACTTTGAGCATGACAAGTAGGTACCAGTTTGATCTCAGTGAGAGTCATTGGACTGCTATCAAGAACATCCTTAAGTACTTGAGAAGGACTAAGGATTCGTTCTTGGCATATGGAGGCAAGGAAGAGCTAGTTGTAAAAGGTTACACTGATGCTAGCTTCGAAACCGATAAGGACGACTTCAGATCGCAATCGGGTTATGTTTTTTGCCTAAATGGTGGGGCTGTGAGCTGGAAAACTTCAAAGTAGGAGATAGTCATCGATTCTACCACAGAGGCTGAGTATATTGCTGCCTTCAATGTAGCAAAGGAGGCCGTTTGGATCAGGAAGTTCATTACTGAACTTAGTGCTATTCCTAGCATTGTGGACCTCTATTGTGATAATAATGGAGCCATTGCATAAGCTAAGGAGCCTAGATCTCACCAGCGATCCAAACATATACTTAGGCACTTCCATCTCATTCGAGAGATCATTGATAGAGGAGATATGAAGATATGCAGAGTACCAACAGATGATAACATTGCTGATCCACTGACGAAACCTCTTACACAGCAGAAGCATGAGGGTCACACTAGGTCTTTAGGCATTAGATATATGCCTGATTAGCTCTAGTGCAAGTGGGAGATTGTTGGTGTATGCCCTAGAGGCCAATACATTTTCTGTATTTACATACATTCTATTATGCTATTTTATATGTGAGACATTTCATTTATTGTGTTCTTTTTTTATAAACATAATAAAGTCCTTAGAATAGTAAGCTTGATGCCATAGGACAACAAGTGGATGACTTGATCGTTAGATCCTTTTGGTTACAATACTATTCTTAAATATCCCTAGTCAAGTATTATTGTTAATTAGGACAACAATAATACATTGAGACTAGTATGTGCATAGACTGATGACCACATCTCACGGGTCATGGATATGAGATATCAAGTCTTCACATGGGTACATATTAGAGTAATGATGTACTGGACTGACCCACCATGAGAACACTACATGGATCGTTACGTGAGTGTCATAAGTGATTCTCATAGTGACAATGGTGTCTGTGGTCCTTTGACCTGAACTCATTACGATTCCTACATGATGAGTTGTGTGTTTTAATGCCATCAAACGTCATCTGTAACAAGATGATTATAAAGTTAGTTATTGGACATACCGCGAATCATGCAGAGGGATGTGAGTGACCTAGATGGGATTTGTCACTCCTACATAACAGGAGCGATATCTTCGGGCCCCCTGATTGAGTGAGACTGCGAAATGCATGGCCATGCTCAAATGAGTCAATATTAGATATTGATCTCATTTGTTGTTACAAAGTCTACTTGAGTATCAGGAAACGAAAGATTGGACTATACAAGGGTGACATATTCCATGCCTTGTGGTCAATCTAGATATCTTGACAAAAGGACTAAATGACACGGAAACATTGGTCACGGAAAGGTTGTGTCAAATCACTAACATTCTTATTACTTTGGTAGTAGTTATGTGTTGCTAGATATCGCTCACTGCTTGTAATATTAAAATGAGATTTTAATATTACTGCTAACGTAATAAGAACCTGCAGGGTCACACACATAGAGCAGACTAAAATTGGAGCAATGGATCCAAGTTGGACTCGGATTCAAATATGGGCCAGACTCATAACAGATGGGTCTAGGGTTGCACAACTTGCCTTGTTGCTGCTCACACTCACTTAAGGCAGTCACTATTATAAATAGTACTGCTAAGGGGCTGCTAAGATACACAATTTTCAGAACCCTAGCCGCATCTACAGAAAAGTGAGTGAGAGAGCGACAGGTTTCTTCTCTTCTCTTCGCAGCTAGCACTATGTGAGAGACGTGAGACTCCTCTTTGCGAACATTGGGCGTTCGTGAGTCTATTCGTGTGGATACCACAGACACATCGTTTCTGTAACACCCCAAAATTTTCTATCTCTTAAACAGTAATTTTGACAGTTAACAATTTCGGGCCGGGGAAAACTTTACGTAATTTAATTTTTACCGTTAGGTTTTAATTATTTTACGTAATCTGATTTGATATTTGTGTATTTTCTAATTTTTGTGATTTTATGTGTGATTATGAAAATTTTTACTGTTTGTGGGCCCAGGGGGTGTATGTGGGCCCAGGTGGCCATACGTGGGCCCAGGTGGGTCCCACAAAATGAAAAAAATTTCTACGCATAGAAAAATTTATACTGTTTAGACAGAGATAGGGGATCTTACTAAACCTGAATCTGGAAACAGTTTTTATAATTTTCTTTTACTGTGTTTTGTATTGTATTTATTTATCGGATGATAAAAATACAGTAAATATATTCTTTCGTGGGGTTATAACAGATAAAAATAAAATTCTATACTGTTAAGTCAACATTGATGGTTTGGATATCCACCATCGATTTAATCACCGTTGGAGATTTAATCTTGATTTAATCAACGGTGGAGATTTAATTTTAAAAGTGAATAGGATCAATTATAATCGTTGGATGGAAATTAAATCAAGGGTAGAGATTTAGTCTTATAAATGGCTATGACCATTATCAACCCTTGGATGTAGATTTAATCAATGGTGGAGATGAATCATTAATGACCATTGGATTTGGATTTAGATCAATGGTAGAGAATTGGTCATCAAAAATGACTACAACCATTTTGGACCCTTGGATGTAAAGTTTGAAGGTGTAATCTTGATGCTTCAATTTGGAGACACATTCAATGGTTAGGATTGCAAGCCAAAAATGATCCAATGGCTCAAATAAAGTCTTCCATCTATAACCTAAACCTAGTAACTATTTTTAATCCAAATCATTCTTTTAATCAATGGTTAGGATGGCTTAAAGTGATGGTTATGAAATTGTCACATTTGGAGTGCATGAAGAGGGGGGGACGGTTTGGAGAAGCAAGGAAGAAGGGAGACAACTTTGAATAGGCTTTTTAGGCCAAAGAAAAAATGAAGTCAACAATAGTAACTTGAATTTGATTAGTAACTAATTAATCCTAATTTGGTTAATCTAATGGCCTAATTAACAAGCTAAGTAAACTAAATTAAATGTTAAATTGTTATAATTTAATTCTTAATTAGATATCCTAAATTTAATTAGAAGATATAACATATGTAATTATATGTTTAATTAATTAGTTATATAGTTAGAATGTTAATTAAGATTGATTAGGAAATTTAACATAACTAATTACCTAATTAATTAGCATGCAATTAGGTGTAAATTGAAAACAATTAATTCCCTAAACACTCAAGGAGTCCCATGGTTTTGGCAGCAACTTGGGGAGGTTTCTACATGAATCTTGAATAATCCAAATAGCCATGCAAAGTCAAGTTGATGACATATGCCATGTGCACATCCATGTGCATCCAATTAGTGATATTTTGAGTCAAGTACATCACTTAAATCTCCATGACTTTCCCGGCAGCAGCAGCCCTTCATTCACTCTCACAAATTTCATTTTCTCTCACATCAAAAAGCTTACAACACTTTCTCGCAAAAGTCCCAAGAACCAAAGCATCATTTTTCCTTCCTTTTTCCTCCATAGGTTCGGCCTCCACCACCAAATACACTATCCATCACCTATAATTTTCACTCTCACCATTTTCTAAAGCTAAACAATATTCTAAACACTTTTCATTGAGAAAGTTTTCCCAAAATCACACTCTAAGTGCTTTAAAATCCTACTTTTAGCTTACTTCCTTGGAGGTAAACTTTGATTTCTATAGTTTAAATTCATATTTATGATTTTCTAAACCATGTTTGTTCCATGGTTTGTTATTATTAACCTTTGTTTGTGATTTTACTAATTATTTTAGAATTGTTAGGAACTTCTCAAAATTCTATCATCTACAACCTTATCCTTCAAGTTAAAGATCAAAAAGCTTATGTTTTCCTTCTTGTGAGGAATTCGGTCAACCACCCTAAGATCACCCATCAAGTTTGTTTAATTTAATCCAACCATAGATCTTGAATCTACATGATATTCTAAGCAACTTTCATGTTGGAGACTTTCTCTAAATCATTCATCTTCATGGACTTTCTTCAAGATCAAAGTTATTGGATTTTTGAGGTGATGTGTAAGGAAACTTTATTTCTTCTCTCTTTTTCATGTTCTAAACCATGTTTGATCCATGGTTCCTCTTAATCAAGCTTAGTGTACTAATTTCTATGTATTTTGTTTTATATTTGAGAAGCCTTTGGTGGTGAAGGACTTGGAAAAAGAAGCAAATCAAGAAGCTTTTGAGGATCTTCAAGAGGTAAGAGGGAGATCCATATCACCAACCAAGCATGGTGGTAAGAGATGATTTTATATTTGATGGATGGTGAATCCATGTGAGGATTCATATCCATGGTCATGTAATAATTTGTGTGTGTTATGTGCTTTGATTATTTTTGTCTATGCTTGATATGCTTTGCATGATTTACTTGTGTATGCATGCTTAGTATGATTTTTATTTGCTTATATGGTATGCTTATGATATGCATGATGAAGATATATTGAATATATTATGATGAAAGTATGATAAAATAATTAATTTTGGCTCCAAAGGCCAAAGAGAAGGTCACGATTTTGAGCTTCCAAAACTAGGGTTTCTATTGAAATTTTTCAAGAACAATGGAGTTAATTTTTAGTCCTTAAACATAAGCAAATTTTTGGCCAAGACACCAACCAATTTGGTGTTCACAAAATCATATTTTCATGAATGATAAAATTGAATGATTTGAGAAGTAAAGAAAATAAACAAAAAGGTTTGTTTTGCAAAAAGAATACACACGGTTTTGAGTTATGTTTTCATGAATTTATTTTTTTGTAGAAACAAGAATGGAATTTATTTAAGTTAGAAAAAAAAAACATTTTATGGTTTCAATGGCCATCTATAAGGTTTTGATAATTTAGAAAAATGTTTTGATGTTATAAGATACAAGAATTTTCGAATAAGGAATTTGGAAAGGGAATTAAAGTGTTATCAATTAAGTGAAGTCAAATTTTCATAAATAAAAGAAAAAGAAGATTGAAAGTGTTGAATTTCAAATTATTTTAAAGAGAATCAGTTTTTAGAAGTGATTTAGAAATAAAAAAGAAAACATTTGTAACTTAAATTTACTAACGTAGAATTTATTTATTGGGATTTGGAAAGCGTTAGTAATTTTTAAAGTTAGAAACATTGATTTAATTCAATGGAATTGTGAATTTGTGGAATATACTGTGAAAAGGGATTTTCTTGAGTAAGAAGATATATTAAATGAAGTGGAAAGTTATATTATTTTGAGAAAAGTTGATTTGGAAATGATTTGGGAAAAACGAAGAATATAGTGGTATTATGAAAATCTACTAACGTATAACTTATTTTTGAGTTTTGAAGTACGTTAAAAAATGTTAAGTTTGGAAACATTGATTTATATCAATGGAAAAGTGATTTTGTGAATTATATTTTAGAAAAGGATTTCTTGAATTAAGAAATGTGGAAAAAGATTTTCTTGAATAAGGAAAATATAAAAAATAAAATACGAAGTTATATTATTTTGAGAAAAGTTAAAAAAGAATTTTTGAAGGTTAAGAAATATTTTTACGTAATGAAATTGTGATGAAAAATGTATTATGTATCTTAAAAACGTGATTTTTAAGCTACGCAATTTGAAGAATGTGTTGAAATTAAGATTGATTTATTTAAGTCCAAAATAATGTTTGGAATATTGAGGAATATTTTACGTATCTTAAAAATGATTTGAAATACAGTAAAATATTTCTACAAGATTTGAAAAATGTTAACGTATTTCTACGCGATTTGAAAAATGTTAAAATATTTCTATGCAATTTGGAAAGCATTTAAATATTTTACACTATTGAAAATATTATTGAAAAATCACTACGTGATTAAATAATGATAGAATATTTTTACGTGATTGTGAAAATGACATAAAATCGTTATGTGATTTGGAAAGTGTTTTAAATATTTTGAGAATGATGAAAAATGTTTTATGCGACTTAAAAGAATGATTTTTAAGTTACGCGATTTTGAAAATGATGGAAAATCATTACGCGATTTGAGAAAAGTATATTTTTATGCGATTGAGAAAAATGTTAAAAAATTTAATACGTGATTTAAAGGTGCAACAGAAGAGTTGCAGTATTGTGAAAATGTAACAGAAACATTTTGAAATTGTGAAAATGAAATGGAAATGTTGCACAATTTTGTGAAAACACGACGAAAGAGTTTTATAACTATGAAAATGTGATAATATGATTTTTCCATTGAAAATACAATATAAATACTGTAGAACCAGTATATGGATGCTGTGTGAGAAAATGACATGTTTTGCCTATGATTGGCATTTGGTGCATTATACATGCATTGGAAAGATATGTCTGTGATTGGATTTGATGCATTATACGTGCATTGGAAAAATATGCGTTGAAGTATATGATTACATTGAACAAATGAAATTGAAAAGATTTGGCCCTTTGGGGTTGGACTTGCACTGATATATTCGTGCATTGTATAAAATATAGCTAATAGCTATTATGGCCCTTGTGGTTGAAGAGGGAATGAGAATTGATAGTGAGGTCTATGATGGATCTTGGGGGCGTCGAGCGCGGCGGTCGACCAAGCTGATGGGCAGTTAAGCGAGTACCCTGTGCCACTTGGCGATGCAGTCCGTTGCAACGCATTGACGATACCCGACAAGAACATGATTCTTTTCAACGACTGGGAGATTGTCTTTGGGCTAAGGCTGACAATTAACCAGAGCATTCTTCTCGAAATTGTGAAAACCTCCATGGAGTTGTTTTTGATAAACTGAGTCTTTGTGCATATGCATAAATCTGAGCATTTATATCTGTGTAATATATTAATTAAGGAATATTGGTTATGACAATTGTTTTGAGTACTTGGATGATGATTGAACTGATAAATGATTAGATGTTGATAGTTGATTAATGCTGATAGCATGATTATGGTATGATCTATCTGTATGATATTGTTGTTTGTGTTATCTCTGTGCTGCCATGTTGGTATTGGTGTAGGTGATCTCACCTCTTTGTTATATTGTTTTACTTTGTCTGTGTTGTTAAAATTATATAGGAGAAGGAATGAGTTGTCTTAGACATAACGAGTGGTAGATATTCAGAGATTGATGGAAATATTGAAAAGTGGCTGTCTCAAGTTCGAAGATGTGCTGGGTAGACAAGGAGTAAAGTTCTGATGCATCAAGTTGATACAAGAGAAGGAACGAGTATGTTAAGATTTAATGTTAGTGTTGTACCGTGCTATTAAGTAGGACCCGTCATGGGGTTTGCTACTGAAAAAAAAAGTCTATTAATTTTATATTTCTTTTTAAATTGTGATATTAATTGGTGTCAGTATTGCATAATGAATAGTTGAAACCTGATTTTTCAATATTACCTAATATTTTCAGTAAATTTACGTTTCAGTAAAGAAGAAATTTTGAAACCTATCTTTTATCACTCAAACTTTGTGCGAACTTATTTTCAGATTATGAGTCGGGAGTCAGAAATGTGATGCCCAAAGGAGAGTGTTACATTAGTTGGTATCAGAGCACGGTTTGAGTCTTTTGGGGTTTGTGGTTAGGTCTATTTTGCTTGTGTTGTGTTCTCTGTGTTTGTTTTCCAAAAGGAAATAATGTTGTTTATAATGGATATTAGATCCATTGTATTTCGATCCGCACGCCTCAAATAAAAAAAAAAAGGGAATGGCTCGGGATAGTTATACTTGTGTGGAAGTGGAACATGTTACTAGTAATGCAGTTGCAGCTACGGGAGCAACGGGAGTAATGTGGAAAGACGACTGCACGAACAAAGGACCGCTGTTTAGTGGGAACTGGAATTTGAAGTTCACAATCTGACGGAAGAGAATCAATCTTGGAATATAAGATTTCATAATTTTAGAACCTGAAATTTCTTTTTAGAATATTGAAAAAGTAATTGATTTCGACAGAAGATGTATTTATAACCATTGAGGAAACCAAAAATAGTAAAGGATGTGAAAGAAAGTACTTAAATGAAGGAATGTACGTCAAGGAAACAAATTGCGGAAAAGTTGAACACATTTTCCCAGAGATTATGCTCTTTGAAAATAGAGTTTTCTATTAGTAAAATTTTTTATAGTAAGGGAAGTTGTTACTCTGAATAGAATGGGAGTGTTCTGAGCGGAAGAATTAATCAATGGAGATTGCGTCATTGGAGCTAATCCTATAAACCATACTGAATATTACTCTGAATAGATTATGCGTTATTCTCTGATTTGTTTACTTCTGTTTCTATTCTTAGCTAATCGAGCTATTCAAGTTATTCAAATTGTTGTTATAGATCAAAACTTTATGTTAGTTTAATTTGTTTCATAAACAGACGCGATCTTTGGAAATGGATTAGTTATTTTTCAACCATATCCAATGAGATTATTTCAATAGAGTGTGAGTAATCCAAAGAAAATTTATTCTTGAAAATCGGGTTACATCCAATTCTTTGCTGGATATGTTCGATAACAGGTTCGATTCGTTTTGTTATCTTCCGTGATGTTTTCTTTCATCTCCTGCAATTGAACGAACAAGAAACGATATTCCTATTTAACTCTATGTCATAGTATTTGGTATAGTGCTGTGGAAAGGAGAACTCGATCAGTGAGACATTTCCTGTTAAAAGAAAAAATCTAGAATATGTAGTGATACGAGGATAAGGAAATTTTAAGTAATACATTACATTAGTTGGAAGTTATCTGAGAAAAACTATTCTAGGCAGGAATGAAGATTGGTTGTCGTTATGTTGGTATCAGAGATATGGAAATTCTTTCTTTCGGAGTAACATTCAACATCTTCAGTAATTATAGGAGTCTGAGATATCTGTTTGATCAGGAGAAGTTGAACATCAGCAAAGAGATTTTGTTGGTTAGAATAGTATAGCAAGATGTAAGAGATGAAGCTTCATGAGAATTGAAAAATAAGATAAAAGAGTAACGTTCATATTTATTTTGAGGGTATGAAATCATGATTATTAAATTTCGAGGACGAAATTTCTTTTTAGAGGGGGAGTAATGTAACACCCCAAAATTTTCTATCTCTTAAACAGTAATTTTGACAATTAACAAAATTTTACTGTTTAGTAATTTCTGGATACTGTAAAATTATTTTGATTATTCCATCAGCGTATTTGATTGTTTTGAGTGATTTACTCCGAGTCAGGAAAATAAAAATTTTCGGGCCGGGGAAAACTTTACGTAATTTAATTTTTACCATTAGGTTTTAATTATTTTACGTAATTTGATTTGATATTTGTGTGTTTTCTAATTTTTGTGATTTTATGTGTGATTATGAAAATTTTTACTGTTTGTAGGCCCGGGGGTGTATGTGGGCCCAGGTGGGTCCCGCAAAGTGAAAAAATTTTCTACGCATAGAAAAATTTATACTGTTTAGACAGAGACAGGGGATCTTACTAAACCTGAATCTGGAAACAATTTTTATAATTTTCTTTTACTGTGTTTTGTACTGTATTTATTTACTGAACGATAAAAATATAGTAAATATATACTTTTGTGGGATTATAACAGATAAAAATAAAATTCTATATTGTTAAGTCAACATTGGTGGTTTGGATATCCACCATCGATTTAATCACCGTTGGAGATTTAATCTTGATTTAATCAACGGTAGAGATTTAATTTTAAAAGTGAATAGGATCAATTATAACCATTGGATAGAAATTAAATCAAGGGTAAAGATTTAGTCTTATAAATGACTATGACCATTATCAACCCTTGAGTGTAGATTTAATCAATGGTGGAGATGAATCATTAATGACCATTGGATTTGGATTTAGATCAATGGTAGAGAATTGGTCATCAAAAATGACTACAACCATTTTGGACCCTTGGATGTAAAGTTTGAAGGTGTAATCTTGATCCTTCATTTTGGAGACAAATTCAATGGTTAGGATTGCAAGCCAAAAATGATCCAGTGGCTCAAATAAAGTCTTCCATCTATAACCTAAACCTAGTAACTATTTTTAATCCAAACCATTCTTTTAATCAATGGTTAGGATGGCTTAAAGTGATGGTTATGAAATTGTCACATTTGGAGTGCATGAAGAGAGGGGGGACAGTTTGGAGAAGCAAGGAAGAAGGGAGACAACTTTGAATAGGCTTTTTAGGCCAAAGAAAAAGATGAAGTCTTTTAGGCCAAAGAAAAAGATGAAGTCAACAATAGTAAATTGAATTTGATTGGTAACTAATTAATCCTAATTTGGTTAATCTAATGGCCTAATTAACAAGCTAAGTAAACTAAATTAAATGTTAAATTGTTATAATTTAATTCTTAATTATATATCCTAAATTTAATTAGAAGATATAATATATGTAATTATATGTTTAATTAATTAGTTATATAGTTAGAATGTTAATTAAGATTGATTAGGAAATTTAACTAACTAATTACCTAATTAATTAGCATGCAATTAGGTGTAAATTGAAAACAATTAATTCCCTAAACACTCAAGGAGTCCTACGGTTTTGGCAGCAACTTGGGGAGGCTTCTACATGAATCTTGAACAATCCAAATAGCCATGCAAAGTCAAGTTGATGACATATACCATGTGCACATCCATGTGCATCCAATTAGTGATATTTTGAATCAAGTACATCACTTAAATCTCCATGACTTTCACGGCAGCAGCAGCCCTTCATTCACTCTCACAAATTTCATTTTCTCTCACATCAAAAAGCTTACAACACTTTCTCGCAAAAATCCCAAGGACCAAGGCATCATTTTTCCTTCCTTTTTCCTCCATAGGTTCGGCCTCCACCACCAAATACACTATCCATCACCTATAATTTTCACTCTCACCATTTCCTAAAGCTAAACAATATTCTAAACACTTTTCATTTAGAAAGTTTTTCCAAAATCACACTCTAAGTGCTTCAAAATCCCACTTTTAGCTTCCTTCCTTGGAGGTAAACTTTGATTTCTATGGTTTAAATTCATATTTAAGATTTTCTAAGCCATGTTTGTTCCATGGTTTGTTATTATTAACCTTTGATTGTGATTTTACTAATTATTTTAGAATTGTTAGGAACTTCTCAAAATTCTATCATCTACAACCTTATCTTTCAAGTTAAAGATCAAAAAGCTTATGTTTTCCTTCTTGTGAGGAATTTGGTCAACCACCCTAAGACCACCCATCAAGTTTGTTTAATTTAATCCAACCATAGATCTTGAATCTACATGATATTCTAAGCAACTTTCATGTTGGAGACTTTCTCTAAATCATTCATCTTCATGGACTTTCTTCAAGATCAAAGTTATTGGGTTTTTGAGGTGAAATGTAAGGAAACTTCATTTCTTCTCTC
Organism: Ormosia semicastrata; assembly: GCA_029884595.1. NCBI lineage: Eukaryota > Viridiplantae > Streptophyta > Magnoliopsida > Fabales > Fabaceae > Ormosia > Ormosia semicastrata. The sequence continues at coordinate 77,461,457 of JAQQTO010000061.1, forward strand.
TTTTTCATGTTCTAAACCATGTTTGATTCATGGTTCCCTTAATCAAGCTTAGTATACTAATTTTTATATTTTTTTTTTGTATTTGAGAAGCCTTTGGTGGTGAAGGACTTGGAAAAAGAAGCAAATCAAGAAGCTTTTGAGGATCTGCAAGAGGTAAGAGGGAGATCCATCTCACCAACCAAGCATGGTGGTGAGAGATGGTTTTATATTTGATGGATGGTGAATCCATGTGAGGATTCATATCCATGGTCATGTAATAATTTGTGTGTGTTATGTGCTTTGATTATTTTTGTCTATGCTTGATATGCTTTGCATGATTTACTTGTGTATGCATGCTTAATATGATTTTTATTTGCTTATATGGTATGCTTATGATATGCATGATGAAGATATATTGAATATATTATGATGAAAGTATGATAAAACAAGAAATTTTGGCTCCAAAGGCCAAAGAGAAGGTCACAGTTTTGAGCTTCCAAAACTAGGGTTTCTATTGAAATTTTTCAAGAACAATGGAGTTAATTTTTGGTCGTTAAACTTAAGCAAATTTTTGGCCAAGACACCAACCAATTTGGTGTTCACAAAATTATATTTTCATGAATGATAAAATTGAATGATTTGAGAAGTAAAAAAAATAAACAAAAGAGTTTGTTTTGCAAAAAGAATGCACACGGTTTTGAGTTATGTTTTCATGAATTTATTTTTTTGTAGAAACAAGAATGGAATTTATTTAAGTTAGAAAGAAAAAAAATATTTCATGGTTTCAATGGCCATCTATAAGGTTTTGATAATTTAGAAAAATGTTTTGATGTTATAAGATACAAGAATTTTCAAATAAGGATTTTGGAAAGGGAATTAAAGTGTTATCAATTAAGTGAAGTGGAATTTTCTTAAATAAAAGAAAAAGAAGATTGAAAGTGTTGAACTTCAAATTATTTTAAAGAGAATCAATTTTTAGAAGTGATTTAGAAATATAAAAGAAAACGTTTGTAACTTAAATTTACTAACGTAGAATTTATTTATTGGGTTTTGAAAAGCGTTAGTAATTTTTAAAGTTAGAAACATTGATTTAATTCAATGGAATTGTGAATTTGTGGAATATGCTGTGAAAAAGGATTTTCTTGAGTAAGAAGATATATTAAATGAAGTGGAAAGTTATATTATTTTGAGGAAGGTTGATTTGGAAATGATTTGGGAAAAATGAAGAATATAGTGGTATTATGAAAATCTACTAACGTATAACTTATTTTTGAGTTTTGAAGTACGTTAAAAAATGTTAAGTTTTGAAACGTTGATTTATATCAATGGAAAAGTGATTTTGTGAATTATATTTTGGAAAATGATTTCTTGAATTAAGAAATGTGGAAAAAGATTTTCTTGAATAAGGAAAATATGAAAAATAAAATACAAAGTTATATTATTTTGAGAAAAGTTAAAAAGGAATTTTGAAGGTTAAGAAATATTTTTCGTAATGAAATTGTGATGAAAAATGTTTTATGTATCTTAAAAGCGTGATTTTTAAGCTACGCAATTTGAAGAATGTGTTGAAATTAAGATTGATTTATTTAAGTCCAAAATAATGTTTGGAATATTGAGGAATATTTTACATATCTTAAAAATGATTTGAAATACATAAAATATTTTTACAAGATTTGAAAAATGTTAACGTATTTCTATGCGATTTGAAAAATGTTAAAATATTTCTACGCAATTCAGAAAATATTTAAATATTTTACACTATTGAAAATATTATTGAAAAATCACTACATGATTAAATAATGATAGAATATTTTTACATGATTGTGAAAATGACGAAAAATCGTTATGTGATTTGGAAAGTGTTTTAAATATTTTGAGAATGATGAAAAATGTTTTATGCGACTTAAAAGAATATTTTTAAGTTATGCGATTTTGAAAACGATGGAAAATCATTACGCAATTTGAGAAAAGTATATTTTTATGCGATTGAGAAAAATGTTAAAAAAATTTAATACGTGATTTAAAGGTGCAACAGAAGAGTTGCAGTATTGTGAAAATGTAACAGAAACGTTTTGAAATTGTGAAAACGAAATGGAAATGTTGCGCAATTTTGTGAAAACACGACGAAAGAGTTTTATAACTATGAAAATGTGATAATATGATTTTCCTATTGAAAATATAGTATAAATACGGTAGAACCAGTATATGGATGTTGTGTGAGAAAATGATATGTTTTGCCTATGATTGGCATTTGGTGCATTATACATGCATTGGAAAGATATGTCTGTGATTGGATTTGGTGCATTGTACGTGCATTGGAAAAATATGCGTTGAAGCATATGATTACATTGAACAAATGAAAATGAAAAGATTTGGCCCTTTGGGGTTGGACTTGCACTGATATATTCGTGCATTGTATAAAATATAGCTAATAGCTATTATGGCCCTTGTGGTTGAAGAGGGAATGAGAATTGATAGTGAGGTCTATGATGGATCTTGGGTGCATCGAGGCGCGGTGGTCGATCAGCGGACAGTTGGCGAGTACCCTGTGCCTCTTGGCGATGCAGTCCGTTGCAACGCATTGACGATACCTGACAAGAACACGATTCTTTTCAACGACTAGGAGATTGTCTTTGGGCTAAGGCTGACAATTAACCAGAGCATTCTTCTCGAAATTGTGAAAACCTCTATGGAGTTGTTTTTTATAAAGTGAGTCTTTGTGCATATGCATAAATCAGAACATTTATATCTGTGTGATATATTAATTGAGGAATATTAGTTATGACAATTATTTTGAGTACTTAGATGATGATTGAACTGATAAATGATTAGATGATGATAGTTGATTAATGTTGATAGCATGATTATGGTATGATCTATCTGTATGATATTGTTGTTTGTGTTATCTCTGTGCTGCTATGTTGGTATTGGCGTAGGTGATCTCACCTCTTTGTTATATTGTTTTGCTTTGTCTGTATTGTTAAAATTATACAGTAGAAGGAATGAGTTGTCTTAGACATAACAAGTGGTAGATATTCAGAGATTGATGGAAATATTGAAAAGTGACTGTCTCAAGTTCGAAGATGTGCCGGGTAGACAAGGAATAAAGTTCTGATGCATCAAGTTGATACAAGAGAAGCAATGAGTATGTTAAGATTTAATGTTAGTGTTGTACCGTGCTATTAAGTAGGACCCGTCATGGGGTTTGCTACTAAAAAAAATAAGTCTATTAATTTTATATTTCTCTTTAAATTGTGATATTAATTGGTGTCAATATTGTATAATGAATAGTTGAAACCTGATTTTTCAATATTACTTAATATTTTCAGTAAATTTACGTTTCAGTAAAGAAGAAATTTTGAAACTCATCTTTTATCACTCAAACTTTGTGCGAACTTATTTTCAGATTATGAGTCGGGAGTCGAAAATGTGATGCCCTAAGGAGGGTGTTACAGTTTCTATTACGGTGTTAGTGATTCACGCTTGAAGAGGTCAATCATTTAAAAACTCGGATTATGGCTTTTTCGCATGGATCCTCAGTGGGAATCCCTATTTTTCACTACGTGATGTATCCGCAATTCCCAACATTACAAACTCTAAACCCTTCCCATAACTTATCCCACTAAATACACAGATACTGGTACGTCTACAAACAGAAGAAGAAGAATCTCCCTCCATTTCTACACTCACACTCCCTTTGAATGATTTTGAGTTGGAGGAAAGTGAAGAAAATGAAGTGTTTAAATAGGGATGAGAATAGAAAAGGTAATGATAGCACCTATATGGGTAGATTGGCTGTTGTCAGAAAAGTTTGAAATTAAGAAACATTTTTTTTATTTTATTTTGTTTTATTTTTCATTTTTTTATTTTTTTTAGACTTCAAAAAAACCATCAGGGTAAAGAAGTCTAGAAACTCCTAAAGGACCCGGCTCAAAGGATCGTCTGTCCAAAATCAAAATATAACAAAATCATACACAAATAAAATTATAACAATAAATGATGACATACCTTTATGCACAATTTTCATGGCGTATCTTTATACTGTGCGTCATGAGTGCAGTAATACCAAGACAGCTCAGCCAATCTAGGAATTCTTCTCCCTCCCACTTGTGGGTATTTTGGATTGAGCTACGACGCCAATAATTAAAGTGTGTAAATCTGACAGCTACCACCAAAGACCACAGCCAGTGAGAGGTAGCTGAAGAGCCCATGGCATTAAATCATAAGATCCAGCTCAGAGGCATTGTCACACGAGAATGCAAACACGAGACGCTTCTTTCTATCCATCAGCAAGCAGAGCCTACAGTTAAAACCTGGGAATGCTTGTGTGGCTCTCTACAGAGCATGGCACACGAACCTTATTTATCAACCAGCGTGCGAAGGTCCACCCGAGTCAATGATGGGTCTGCCACTGGTAGGGGCTCCTAATCTAATTAAAGACCAAGTACAACTGAAGTTTTACCCTTTTTTATTTCTTTTCTTCTTTTTTTCTTCTTTTTTTCCTTTTTTTTCTTTTTTTTGAAGATGTACAAGATTATATATACATTGTGATTATGGCTCACATCTTCCTCTGGTTTTATGTCTAGTAACGGCTTAAACGCCTTCTATGAGTCGAGGATAAGTTTCCCATCCAAATTTCTTATAAATTGGCAAACATGGTCTTTCTGAGTCAGATTCCCAAGACTGTAAAACACATTAAAGATGTAAACACATGAAATTAAAACACTAGGGATCTGACTTCACTTGATTCAATAATCTATCATAGACAATAGAGTAGATTTGGGACCTTCATTCTAATTAATTTCTAATCTTTCAATTGATGGGGGAGAATCTAGTAATTAATTAAAACTTAATTCCTTGGTTTAAACCTTAACTCTTAAAGGCATGACCTTTACTCTATGGATTCTCATAGAAAATATCACAATTCTCCCACACAACCTATAACCTCTATTCCTGGATGATTATAAATCATGGCACTTATTATTTATGGTCTAAGTCATATGCAAACCTTCTGATTCTACATACACCTTACTAGATCAATTTATGAGTGGTCAATTCATAAAAGTATTAAGAATCATAATAAGCACTCAAATTGAACAAAAAAAAAGAAATTGATTAAAATTCTAATCTTGATACATGTCGATTAAATCAAATTATGTCTTCACCCTAGAAACAAACAAATTTAACTACACATGACAAAAGAGAAGAAGAAATAGGAAGAATAAAATAAAAATATATACAGAGCTCAACCTTCCATAAAAAAAATATTAATAAGTAGGCTGTATAAACCTGCCATTAAATATTAACAAGGATGAGGTATAAACTAACCACCAAATAAATATTAAGAAGTAGTAAATAAATATTAACAAAGGTGTAGTATAAACCAGCCACCAGATAAGTTAATAAGCTGATAAATTAAAAAGTTAGTAAGCTGATAAATTAAAAAGTTAGAAACAAGTAAATTAAAATGTTAGAAGCGGGTAAATTAAAAAGTTAGAAAGTTAGAAAGTTAATAAGAGAGTTAGATAGTTTGTAAGTTAGTAAGCAAGAAAATTAAAAGGTTAGTAGGTTAGTAAGTTAAAAATTTAAAAATAAAATACGAGAAAGCAAAATACGAGAAAATAAAATATAGAAAATAAATTACAAAAAATAAAGTGTGAAAAGTAAAATACAAAAAATAAAATTCAGAAAATAAAGTGTAAAAAATAAATTTAAAATATGAAAATCAGAAAAGAGAGAGCCCCACCAGAGGCGGCGTGAAGGAGGAAGAAGACAAGAGTTAAAATTAAGATATTATTAAAACATAAAGCAAAAATCGGAGAACCGACAAGCCAATTTTTTGCTCCGGCGAGAGAGAGAAGAGAAGAAGAAAGATTATTTCATTCATGATTAAAGATTACAGAGGGAGAAAGGGAGAAGGGAGAGTTTCTCTTAAAAAGTTAGTACGTTAGTATGTACAAAGAAGAAAAAAATTAAAAGAGTAGAAATATATATATATACACAAGATCCATAGAAAAAAAATATAAATATATATATACAAAATATTTACACCATAAATTTATACTTCAAATCAAGTCCCTGGCAACGGCGCCAAAAACTTGATGCAGATCAAAAGTTACAAACCTAAATGCAGGTTGTTTCAAGTAATAAATTCTTAGGAGTCCGAGGTCGATCCACAGGGAATTGATGAAGAAAAATTCTTTGAGGTAAAGAAAATATTTTGTCACAATAATAAAGGTGATGAAACTTGGTCACAAATAAAAAAAGACTTACTTGGGTTAGGAGATCCACTCTTGGTAAATAAAATAAGGACAAGATTAATTCTTTTTATAACTTAATTAGAATCCACACATAATGGAGGTTCCAATCAGAAAATACAACGTTCAAAGTTCATTAAAAATTATATACGTAATTATATTATGATTCCTTTAATCATCTATTAACACCACCACTCATAAATAGGATCAAGGATTCATTGTGCCAAAATCTTGTCTACAACAAATCAAGATCTCCACTTTACAAGGAGGGTTTCTAAATTGATTGGAAACAAAATACAACACATATAATGATCACTTGAAAATATATCATTTAAGCATAAGAAAGAAATGAATCTAACCTTATTTTATTACCAAGAGCTTCACCATTTCACCCAAGTAAAATAAAACTTAGTTACTCATAGACAAGAAGAAGAAAGAAGAAGAAGAAGAAGAAGAAGAAGAAGAAGAAGAAGAAGAAGAAGAAGAAGAAGAAGAAGAAGAAGAAGAAGAAGATAACTTCAATTTAGAACAAAGGAAAACTACTACAAGAAAAACTAACAACATAATAGCATGATCTTGGTCTCTAGGACCAAGACCCCTAAATGATCTGCCAATGGTGCCTTTTATAAAGGATTAAGGATACAAAATGGCAAGGGAGATGAGTCATGAGTGAGTGGATGAGTGGAAAATAAGTGGAAAATGCCAAATGACTTTTGATGAGTGGAAAATTGTGGAGATTCTTTGTCTCTGAAATCATTCAACTCTGAAGTCATTACATTCATTATTTTTTAACCAAGCGGTCTTCATGAAAGTTGTAGGCCAAGATCTTAGATTTCAAATGCCACCAGAATCACCTCAATTGGCCACCTATAGCCTGAGATATGGCCCAATTACTACGTAGTATTTAGGCTCAGTTACAGCTCCTCTATTCTAACTTGCAAGCCCAATATGACCCATTAGACCTCAGAATCTCGAAAAGTGTTCTTCATGAAAGTTGTAGATTTAGATCTTAACTATCAACCATAAATATTGCAGCATATTTAACATCCTATAGCCCAAACTATGTCATGAACAGTATGCATAGTTCAAGCTGTTAGGATCAGCACCCTAGTTCTTGTTTCAACTCCAATTTGAGTTATCCAAACGTGTGATTTGGCCTTTGAGGTATTCATGAAAGTTGTAAGGAATTGTTTTAACTTTCCTACAAGATCAAAATCATATCAACTAGATATTTGAAACTCAAGTTATAGCCAGTTTACAGAACACTACCAAAAAAATAAATTAAGGCTAATTCATGCAATAATTCTTTCAATGATCCAATAAGGCCCAATATCATAAAATGTGTCAAAACTAACTTAATTAAACCTAATTGAACCTTAAGAAGCCCAATGAAAGGATTATAAAATGTATAAAATATATTGTAATTAATGGGCTTATGCACCCGATCTCCGCCCAGATCCCCTTCGGAATCCCCAATAGACAAAGCCCCCAGTTGGGGCATGTCACTGCGGACAGGAGTCCGAGCAGTCGACTCCATAGAGCCCTCCCTATAAGAAGCTCTCTGGTCATCCTAGAGCTCTCCAAGGGGCATGTAGAACTCTAAGTGAACATCTGCATCAAAGGTGAATATGACCGCCTTATATCGGGTCCTACTCCAACTCAAGGTGACATAGTCGTCATACCGAACGCGTCCCGTGTCCCACTGAACACTCCACGCACCGATGCCTCCATGGAACCGTAGCCTAGTGAAACCTCGCGGGTCTTGCCTTGCCACCATCGCAGCCTTTTCATCGTAATCACAAAATAGAAGTAGACAGAATAATACAATCGAAGAGATGAGATCCCCTACATCAATACCATCATGATAGTAAAAAACACAATGAAAAATAGTAGTGCCTTTCATGCACAACAACATCAAGTAATAGCAGATGTAACAGCATAATCATGATATTAACTAATAAATAATTCAACAGCATACATCAAGATATATACATGCCATGGATCATGCCACAATAACAGAGATGCTGACCATGCACATGTATGATGAGTATGCTGACCATCCTTATACACGATGCAACCCAAAGTCCTATTCCATGGAGTCAACATTCAAAGATGAGTGCTCCAGAAGATCTGCCCCTCCTCAAAAGACAGTCTACACCAGATCATGAAAAGGATAATGTTCTGTTGGGCTGCTAGTGCGTTTCAACGGTGTTCACGGCCAGGGGTATACAATGTGACAGTGGTCACTGGTGAATCACCTACCCTGGGCATCCCCTAAATCCATCAGGGATCGCACTTATCCAATTCACGCTCACTCCTAGGCATCAAAAGCCGACAGTCTAATACTCAATTGCATGCTCAAAGAAACCAAACCACCGTCAAACTATTCCCAATGATATTAAAGCAACCGCCCATATAATTGTTTAATACCATAAATATCAATGATATTATATAACCACCCATACAACTACATAATACCACTGATATATCTGGGTTTCTTACGATAACAAGTCATATTTGATTCAATTGTCTATCTGATGATTCTAGTTATAAAAGTAAACTACATCTGACTCATTCATCTATCTGATGTTTCTGGGGTCCAATTCGTCGACCCGACAACACAAAAGCTGAAATCACAAATCACTTGAGTCCAATACATCGGCCCAAGGCACAATGTTAATGCATGCTATCACAAAGGATTTCAGTCGTGAAAATTCAAGAATCATTATTACCGTATCACATAGAGCATTTTCACAATTCCTCTAGTATATAGAAACATTAGGTTTCCCTTAGTCTTTAATTATCATACTCTAAGGAATGAAAATAGAATTTAATCCAAATCAACAACTTCTTCTAACTAAGTTTCTCGGATGACCTATCCTCACATCATTTATGAAAACCTAAAAAAACGCAAAGTCCTTACCTCACCATTCCTTTCCTTTTCATCTAAGTCTTTCAAATTTTCTCTAATTCTTTCTTTAGCTTGTTTTTCCTCTCAAGACCAAAAAATCACTCTTTTGCTTAAAGATCAAATTTATTCTTTTCCGTTCTTATCTTATAATTTCTTAATCAATTTTTCTTGATCATCAAGTTACCTAGGTTTACCACTAGTAAGTCATTTTCCATGATTCTGATTATCTCCAAATTTGCTTCCATTTGTGCATCCAAAAGTTATCATTCCTCAAATTTTGACATTATAATAGTCTTCAATCTCACTCATAAATCCCTAAACCCTAATTTGTCTTCCAAATCACTCAAATAATATTTCCTAACATCCTTTCTAAAACTTCCATTATTCAACTTTTAAATAAAATTCTTTCTATCCTAATTTCTCTTCCATCTTATTATTAAGTATGTTAGGTCTCCAATTCACTCTTACTTCTAATTATCAAATATCACACTCAAGAATTAATTTCCTATAATAGTAAAACTTGTTTCTTCCTTCAATCACTAGTAACCTCACAGATTATGTCTTTAACACTTAATCATCTAAGTCCATCGATAACCAATATTGTTCTCATACATATCTCTTCTTCAGCTATTATGGCCGTGAGTCTCAAGGGCCAAGGAGGTCAAATAATTCATTCTGTCTCAACACAATTATAGCATGCCAATAACTTTAATCACCACAATCAATTAAATTTATGCTCACTATCAAGATCACAAAATATCATTAAGTCATTAAAATCATATTTGCATACAACAACATCATATGGTCATACAAAATCAAACAAGCATAAAACAACATCACACATTCGAGTGGATGAATCCTCACGTGGACTCTCCAATCCCAACATACTCATTCATTCCTCACCACTATAGCATGGTTGATGAGGTTAATCTCCCTCTTACCTCAAGTGTAGCCTCCTAGCTCCTTGTAAGTCCTTGTGTAGCAACTTTATCCACTAAGAGGTTCTTAGAATCAAAGCAAACATACAAGAATTAGTACCTAGGGCTTAAGTAAGATTACCATAGGTCAAAGTATGACTTTACATTCTTTTAAAATGAAATAAGAAAGAAGATTCAAGAACTTTACCTTAAGATTCTTGATCTTAAGAATTTGAAACAAAGCTTAAGGAAATGCTCGAAGATGGATGAACTAGAGGTCAATTTCCACACAAAAGTGTCTTTGAATGTTGTAGAGACTCAAGATTTAAGATTATCTTGAATTATTGAAGATTGGATGATGGTCTTTGGGGTGTTGGCCATGACCTATCCAAGAGGAAAAGGAAGGAGTTTTTATACTTTGTCTTCTTAGTTCTTGGTAGAAAAATGGAAATTGTAACGCCCTTTTTTAAGGAGGGAACGTCACACCATAACCACGAAACAGAAACGAAATATATAAACTAAGATCTGATTCATTATAATATAGATAAGTCCGTTTAACTGTAATTGTACAAATGATTTTGGTGAAATCTTTTTTTTTTTTTGTTACAAAATAAGATGATAAGACATAGTTACAGCAGAAAGTAACATGAGAAGTAAATCATACCTTTATACCTCATACATATCTATATACTTATATCATACTTATTTAGGTACATCATTAGATATACAAAACTAGAAGCTTTACATGCCCCAAAATGATTACACATATACAGCCCACCAAAAGACAAAACATCAAGCCCCTAAAAAGATTTACAGATAGCCATCAGCGGCCATCAACAGCATCAGCCCCTAAAGCGAATGGGAAGGAACCATAGATGGATCCTCCTCAGGGTCTTCCTCGTCAAAGAAAATCCTCATTGGAGCAACCGAGTTACGAGCGGGGGTTCATGCAGAGGATAAGAATGAATCCTCTTGTGGGGAGTAATAGCATTCATGCCACATATCACATATGGGCAAGTAAAACTCTAAATGCAAGTAAGCATTAAAAGTAAAGATAGGTGAATCATAATGTCCCCAAGCTAGAGACATAGTCACGTCTGCAAGGTAGATGCAGTGATCCGTACTCAGGTTGATGTGCTAGCAATCCGGACCTTCATGAAAAGTTAATCTCACATATCCCAAAAAGCCACGCGGATGGGACACTATGTCCAAACAGGAAACTAATCAAAATCAGGCCAGAAGCCAGGGAATTCGTGCACTTCCCCTTCTTCATCGACGTATTCAAAGAAGCACATAAATAAATAGAATAACAAAAATATAGAAAAGAGGTGAGACATCCTACATTCAGTACCAATTATAATAGTAAAGAAACAGAACGGTGCAGGACACCCACATAGCATTGCAAGAATAATAAGCAGCATCAAGATGTAAATAGTAAATAACTTAATAAATCCAGGTAGTTATAACATCAATAAGACAACAATTCTAATCATCATATGAATAAATGCCAAATAATGTGTTAACTCACTATGCATGTGCAATGATATCGAAATCCTACTCCATGGAGCTAGACACAAACATCAGAGAGAATGATCAGGAGATAAGTCTGTAACTCAACTGTCGTGACCAATAAGTGCTATAATTTCTCGATTTATCCATGTGCACATCATGGCATTGTACAAGACATTCTAAACTAGATCACGATATAGGACAGTGTCTCAGTCCAGATTGTTGGTGCGTTTGCATCAGTCTATCCCACGGCCCAGAGGAGCTATCGACTGACTATTGTGAGATACCCGCACCCCGACGTCCCCAAGGTCAACATTATGACCTACACTAGTCTATTTGCACCCGCACTAAGGTGTGATTTAATCTCCTAGGCAACATGGCCTTAACAATAGTCCACCGGACTTTCATAATGCATGATGACTCAATGCATATTCATATATATTCAACATTGATATACTCATCCCATAACATGCCATAATTTGGCCAAGTTAAACATCAACAGAATTTTGGCCCCACTCATGGACCCATAATAACATATTTTCAAATTCTTAAATGAGACAATACATTTTTTAAGGTTTATTATGAGGTTTTACTTTAATTTAACATTTCTTATGAAATCTTTCTCTAGAGGAATTCTCTTGTAATTCTCATTAAATCTTTATTTCTCTTAATTAGTTAAGTTCTTTACTTAAATTTAACTATATTCACTTAGAACATTATTCTAAGGTTCTCAAGTCTCACACTCTTGTTCTTCCCTTAAGTTCAAAAATCACTCTAGGTCATCAAATAATTTTATTTCCATCACATTGTTAATTACCTAACACTTAATTACTTAAGTTCCAAGATTACACCAAATTATAAACTTGGACCCACAAAAGGGCCCTAGAGGCCGTGAGCCTCCCAAAAGGGGCAAGAACCCAAAATTTTCCATTGCTTCATTAATTGTTATTCATTTGATTAGTTAACTCTCCAACTTGTTACAAAATTTAACCATGTACACCCTATGGAAGGGGGTATGGCTGTGAGCCTCATTAAGGAGAGCAAGAAACCCTTACTTCCAATTATCATTTCCAATCCATCAAAATCAATCCAAGATCATCAACATACACACATACAAACAATAAAACCACATAAGAGGAAATTAATACAAAGATCATTAGAAAAACCATATAACCAAAAGAGTAACCCTAACATGGGTTTCTCACAACTAACACACAAACAAGCTTCCCACTACCAATAGAGGTTGAAGTGGAAAATCTCCCTCTTACCAAGAGAAAACAAGAAAAGACTTCCTTGAAGCACCTTGTAGATTTCGGCCTCCACCACCACCAAAATCCTAGGACATCAAACTTTCACAATAAATAAATCAAACCATAAAAGAGGAGTTCTTGGTCACAAAGTTGACTAAGAATCACAAAAATGAGAAGAAAAAAATGGAAAAGTCATAAACTTTACCCCAAAGTTTCAAACTTTAAAGCTTTGTGGAAGAAGATGAAAATGGTGGATTCAAGAGATAGTTGATCTGTTGATTATTCCTACATATTAAATGCCTTATAACAAATTCAATTGGATTCCATTTGTGCTTAATCGTTATCATTTAGCTAAGTTTTGGATATTAAGCTTAATTGGAACTTTATTATGAAACTTTGCTTAAATGTGTTTATTAGTGCTCATAATTGAATTATGTCTTTCAGGAGATCTATAAGTGATGGAGTCCATTAGCCTCAAACTAGGCCTACTATCCACTTAAAGAAAGAGCTAAGGATTCAAGGAGATTAATGTCACCTCTTGAAGCAATGAAAGAAAAGTCTTTATAAAGAATCCGGGCTGAAAATGAAGGAATCAAATTACAGGGCCTGGGCCATGTCCTCCTCTGAATAAAATAAACGCCTCTTGTTCTTGATTTGAGGTCCAAAAGAGGTGTTTTAACATGGCTCTATGAAGTTTTGGATGGATTCATTGCAATGGAGTTGAGCTTGGAATTTATATGGTCAAGATTAGCAGAGTTTTTGACTTTTGTGCGATAAAATGAGCATAACTTGAGCTGCAGAAGTCGAAACGAGGTTATTTTGGTAGCATTGGAAAGCTAAGAAAAAGAGCTACAACTTTCATGAAGACCACTTCTCCAAAAAATGACGTTTTGAGTAACTAAAAAGGAAGACACGGTCATGTCTTAGGAACACACGGCCGTGTCTCATTTTTTTTACTATTTGTACACGTTTTCTTGAAAATTGGACGTGTTGTCACATAACAATACACGGTCGTGTACTTTTACACAACCATGTAATCACACCAAAAACTTAAGTTTAAGCTTCTACGAGAAGCTAGGTCTTGAGACCTATAATTAGGCACTTTTAGCCCTTTTGGAGAGAGTTCTGAATGAGGGAGCAGCTGGGAAACCCTAGGAAAAGGAGAGAGAAGGCTTGGATCGAATATTGGAGTCTCGGGTTCGTGCAATCAGAGATCCATCATTCTCAATCCTTGGAAACCTGTTTGATCTCTAGTTTTTCTTCTATTTTTCATTTCACATGTTGTTCTCTTTCTATTTTTCTTGTGATTTCATTTTAACCATGTGTAACTAAGTTTCTCTTGGTAATGGGAGGATGAAACCACTAGTTTTGATGTTGTGAATCTTTCATATTTAATTATTTCAACATAATTATGTTTTTATTCATATATTTTTGAATCTATTGTTGATATAAAGGTTTTTAAACTTATCCCAACTTTCAAAGTGGTAGATCTGGGTTTATTATGCGCGGTTATCGTAGTAAATCTAGAGGATTGTATGATGTTAATGTGGGTGTAATGATCTTTGTGCTATTTGCCAATTACAAAAGTGGTAGATCTGGGTTTATGATGCGCGGTTGTGGTAATAGATCTAGAGGAATATATGATCTAAGTAATTTAATCTCGGTGTGTGATTAGATCTCAGTGTAATTGGTGTTCTAAATCTTAATACAATTGTTGGGTAGTTGCAAGAGTGATTGCTTTATAACTAATCAATGATTAGGAGTTAATTTGAGCAGTTGCTGAATTCGCCAACACGTAAGGAAAATAGATATTTAATCTCACAATTGCGTAAAAATGTAACTGAGCATGTTGGAATAAAAGGATAAGTAGGTTAGCAATATCATGTAAATCGAGTGGTGGATTCAATCTCTTAACCAATTCTTTTATATTGTTGATTTTAGTTCTTTTATTGTTATTAGTTTTGAAGTTGTTCATTATTCATCAAAACTCCAAAAACCCATTTTTTACTATTTATTGTTAATCAGAGTTTAAATTGGGAATTGTTTGATAGTGTTGATTGAATTGGTTCTGTGTGGATCAACCCTTACTAACTACAACTAGTTGTAAGGTTTTTATTTTCTGGTGGGCCTGACAACTGATTTTTATTTGAATTTTAATAACTATTCCTGCCACACATCAAAATTTTGACGCTGTTGCCGGGGAGCCAATTTTTCAATTATATTATTGATTTGTTTCCTATTTTTACTCTATTTTTGTTTTTAATTTTTTTTAGATTTTAGTTCTTGCTTTCTGAGTGTTTTGTTGGTGTTGATGTTCATTGAATGGTTAGACGAGGGATTACAGAATTTGAGGAACTATATTGATCAAATCAACTCACATCCTCAATTTTCCTTCAATCCAGCTAATTTTCAACTCACACCTGCTGACATTGAAGCTGGTCGTCACATTGATTTATCAAGTTTAGAGACATTTGGGCCATCTAAAATATCTGAAGAGGTGACAATGGCAGAAAATACTTTAAGGGCATTAGGTGCTCTAGACCTAGATCAACAGCCTCTATGCATAAACATTCTTGAAAAAGAGGAGGCATTTGAATTGAAGTTCGGCCTAATCCATCTCTTGCCATCTTTCAATGGATTACCTAGAGAAGACCCCAACAAGCACTTGAAGGAAATTCATGTGGTATGTTCTAGCATGAAGCCTGCAGGAATTCAAGTAGAGCAAGTCAAGCTGAGAGCTTTTCAATTCTCACTAAAGGATTCTACTAAGGAATGGCTTTACTACTTGCCACCCAGATCCATCCAATCATGGTATGACATGGCTCATGCTTTCTTAGACAGATATTTCCCTACATCAAAAGCCGCAACCATCAAAAAAGAAATTTGCGGTATTCAACAAAGGCATGGGGAATCACTCTATGACTACTAGGAGAGGTTCAAGAGACTATGTGCCAGCTATCCTCAATATCAAATCAGTGAGCAACTATTAATTCAGTATTTTTATGAGGGCTTACAAGTAATGGATCATAACATGATTGATGCTGCTAGTGGAGGAGCATTGGTTGATAAAACTCCTCAAGAAGCTAGAAATTTGATCTCAAGAATAGCTGCAAACACTCAACAATTCTACACTAGGAATGACATTGGAGTGAGAGTGGTGAAAAAAGTAGAGACAGCCACTTTACAGTAGCAAATGACTTAATTAATTGCTATGGTTCAGCGGTTAATGGATAAAGGAAAAGAACCAGCTCATGCTTGTGGGGTTTGTTATTCATCTAGACATCTCACTGATATGTGTCCTACTCTCCAAGAGGACACAAATGAGGAGGTAAGAGCAATAGGGGGATATTCTGGGCTTTCAAAAAATTACAACCCCTACTCCAACACATATAATCCAGGGTGGAGGGATCATCCAAATTTCAGTTATGCAAAGCAACCCCAAAATCAACCTCCACCTTATGGACCCCTAGGATTTTAGCAAAGGCAAGCACATTTCCCTTAGAGACAGCAGCAAGTTCAAGCTTCTAGGAAACCTGAGCCTTCACTAGAGGAGTTAATGAAACAAATGGCCACTAATAATATACAATTCCAACAAGAAATAAGGGTTGCAATTAATAACTTATAGAACCAGATATGGCAGTTATCCATAGAGTTCAACAAGTTTCAAATTCAATCTTCAGGGAAACTACCCTCACAGCTGGAAGTGAATCCGAGGGAAAATGTTAGTATTGTCACATTGAGAAGCGGGAAGATGTTGGAAGAGCCTAAATCTCCTCTACCAATCACTCAAGAGAAAGATGAATCACCCAAGGAAGCAAATGATAAGGGGCAAAGCTCTAAAGCCCCTAAGGTAAGTAATTTTGAACTCCCTCCTAAATATGTCACTAAAGCTCCTTTTCCTAGTAGGTTGGCAAAGACTAAGAAAGAAGAAGCAGAAAAAGAGATCCTAGAGACTTTTAGGTAGGTGGAAGTTAACATCCCTTTGTTAGATGCTATTAAGCAGGTACCTAGGTTCACAAAGTTTTTAAAAGAATTATGAACTAACAAAAGGAAACTAAAAGGAAATGAAAGGGTTCAAGTGGGAGAAAATGTTTCAGCTGTGATTAAAAAGAAACTACCAACTAAATGTAAGGACCCTGATACATTCACCATTCCATGCACTATAGGTAACACAAGGTTTAAGAGGGCAATGCTTGATTTAGGTGCATCTATAAATGTCATGCCTTATTCTATCTATGCATCTTTATACTTGGGTCCTTTGGAACCTACTGGTGTTATTATTTAATTGGCTGATAGATCTAATGCATACCCAAAGGGTGTGGTTAAAGATGTTTTGGTGCAGGTGAATGAATTAGTGTTTCCGACAGACTTCTATGTTTTGGACGTGGAAGAGGACAAGTCTCCTAACTCTGCTCCTATCTTGTTGGGGAGACCATTCTTGAAAACTGTGCGGATAAAAATTGATGTGCATTCCAGAACCTTAACAATGGAATTTGATTAAGAATTGATTAGATTCAACATTTTTGAAGCTTTGAGATGCCCAAGTGATGTGCACTCCTCTTGTTTAATTGATTCTTTTGATCCTTTTGATTCTTTAATTTCTGCAGCTTTTGATTCTGACTAATTTGATGCCCTTGATACAGTTTTGACTCATAGTTTAGATGTACAAGAGGAAAAGAAAAATAATGAAGAAGAGCCAGCGAGTGAAGTCATTGATGAAATTGTTGATGCCTTGCAAGAGTTCTCTTCCACTCCACAAGAGCATGAGGTTTCTTTTGTTGATTTACTTATTAGCACTGATGTACCTCAACCTTCTGTTATGCAGGCACCAGATTTAGAACTGAAAGCATTGCCTGATCATCTTAAATACATATTCTTGGGAGAGAAAGACACATTTCCAGTGATAATTGCAAAGTCACTCACCCAAGAGCAAGAAATGAAATTGGTGGCTGTTCTGCAAGAACATAAGACAACCACTGGTTAGTCGATAGCTGGCATTAAGAGTATTAGTTCATCCATTTGCATGCATAGAATTCTAATGGAGGAGGGTACTAAACCTGTGAGAGACCCCCAGAGGAGGTTGAATCCTCCTATGATAGAGGTAGTGAAAAAGGAGATACTGAAGTTGCTAAGTGTGGGGATGATTTACCCCATTTCTGATAGCAAGTGGGTAAGCCTAGTCCAAGTAATACCAAATAAGTCTGGAATTACTGTGGTAAGAAATGCTGAAAATAAGCTTATCCTCACTAGGTTACAAACAAGGTGACGTGTTTGCATTGATTACAGAAAACTAAATGCCGCCACTAGAAAAGACCACTTCCCTTTGCCTTTCATTGATCAAATGTTGGAAAGATTAGCTGGTCATTCTCACTATTATTTTTTGGATGGCTTTTTAGGTTACAATTAGATTGCTATTGCTCTAGAAGACTTAGACAAAACCACTTTCACTTGTCTATTTGGTACCATTGCATATAAGCGAATGCCTTTTGGAGCACCAGGGACTTTCCAGAGATGCATGATGAGCATATTTTCTGATTACACAGAAAACATTATTGAGGTTTTTATGGATGATTTCAGTGTCTTTGGAAATGGTTTTGATAACTGTGTAGAACATTTAACATTGGTGCTAAGAAGATGCATTAACACTAACCTTGTACTAAATTGGAAAAAATGCCATTTCATGGTAAAAGAGGGTATAGTGTTAGGCCATGTAATTTCTGCTAGGGGAATTGAAGTAGACAAAGCTAAGGAAGAACTCATGCATTCTTTGCCCTCTCCCACTAGTGTGTGGGAAATTCATTATTTTATTGGCCATGCAGGTTTTTACCGGTGATTCATCAAGGATGTCTCAAAAATCTCATTAACTCTTTGCAAGCTACTTCAAAAGGATGTTCAATTCGACTTTGATGAGAATTGTATAGAAGCTTTTACTAAGCTCAAGAAATTGTTGGCTGTTGCGCCTATCATTAGGCCACCTAACTAGGAACTACTATTTGAATTGATGTGTGATGCCAGCGACTTCACGGTAGGGGCTGTCTTAGGACAACGAGTTGATAGAGTTCCTTGTGCCATTTACTATGCATTAAGGACTCTAAATGATGCTCAACTTAATTATTCAACAACTGAAAAAGAACTTCTAGTTGTTGTATTTAGTTTAGAAAAATTTAGTTCATATTTAATTGGTTCTAAAGTGATTGTGTTTTCAGATCATGCAGCTTTGAAGTATCTTCTGAAAAAAAAGGAAGCGATTCCTAGATTGCTTCGATGGATTCTACTGCTCCAGGAATTTGACTTGGAGATTAAAGACAAGAAAGGGAGCCAAAACTTGGTGGCCGACTATTTGAGTAGGTTGGTGACTGAAGAGGAGGAAATGCCTAACATGGAAAGTTTTCTGGACGAGTATCTAATGGCCGTTAAGGCTATGATCCCTTGGTATGCTAACATTGTTAATTACCTAGTCACTAAGGACTTTTCAGAGGGCTTGAACAAAGCCCAAAGAGATAAATTAAGGAGTGACTGTAAATATTACATCTGGGATGACCCGTACCTTTGGAAGCATTGTGCAGATCAAGTCATTAGGAGGTGCATTCCTAATTCAAAGACTCACTCCATTCTTTCCTTTTGTCACACCTATGCATATGGAGGGCATTTCGGCATTAAAAGGTTAGCCAACAAGGTGCTTGACAGTGGTTTCTATTGGCCCACAATTTTCAAAGATGCTTACAATTTCTATAAGTATTGTGACCGCTGTTAGAGAACAAGTAACATTGGTCCTCGGAATCAAATGCCTCAAACTCTGATCATTTTTGTGGAAGTTTTTGATGTGTGGGGCATTAATTTCATTGGGCCATTTCCCCCTTCATTTAGTTTTTCATACATTCTTTTATATATTGATTATGTGTCTAAATGGGTGGAAGCAAAAGCCACTAAATTTGATGATTCAAAAACTATTACAGATTTCATAAAATCACATATTTTCTCCAAGTTTGGAACACCAAGAGCAATCTAAAGTGACCAAGGAACCTATTTTTGCAACAGAACATTTGATGGTCTCTTGAGGAAATATAGAGTGATGCACAAAATTTTCACTCCTTACCATCCACAGACAAATAGGCAAACTAAAGTGTCCAACTGAGAAATTAAGTCAATCCTTGAAAAGAGTGAATCCAACACGTAAGGATTGGAGTACTAGACTTGACAATGCATTATGGGCTTATAGGACTGTTGGTGTATGCCCTAGAGGCTGATACATTTGTCTGTATTTACATACATTCTATTATGCTTATTTTAATATATGAGGCATTTCATTTATTGTGTTCTTTTTTTATAAACATAATAAAGTTCTTAGAATAGTAAGTTTGATGCCATAGGTTATCGAGTGGAAGACTTGATCATGAGATCCTTTTGGTTATAACACTATTCTTAAATGTCCCTAGTCAAGTATTATTGTTAATTAGGACAACAATAATACATTGAGACTAGTATGTGCATAGACTGATGACCAATCCTCACGGGTCATGGATATGAGATATCAAGTCTTCACATGGGTACGTATTAGAGTAATGATGTATTGGACTGACCCACTATGAGAATGCTACATGGATTGTTATGTGAGTGTCATAAGTGATTCTCATAGTGACAATGGTGTCTCTGGTCCTTTGACTTGAAATCACTACGATTCCTACATGAGGAGTTATGTGTCTTAATACCATCAAATGTCATTTATAACAAGGTGATTATAAAGTTAGTTATTGGACATACTGCAAATCATGCAGAGGGATGTGAGTGACCTAGATGGGATTTGTCACTCCTGCATAACAGGAGTGATATCTTCGGGCCCCCTGATTGAGTGAGACTGTGAAATACATGGCCTTGCTCAAATGAGTCAATATGAGATATTAATTTCATTTGTTGTTATAAAGTCTACTCGAGTATCAGGAAATGAATGATTGGACTATACAAGGGTGACACATTCCATGCCTTATGTTCAATCTAGATATCTTGACAAAGGGACTAAACGACACGGAAACATTGGTCATGGAAAGATTATGTCAAATCACTGACATTCTTATTACTTGGGTAGCAGCGATGTGTTGCTAGATACCGCTCACTGCTTGTAATATTAAAATGGGATTTTAATATTACTGCCAATGTAATGAGAACCTGCAGGGTCACACACATAGAGCAGACTAAAATTCGAGCAATGGATCCAAGTTGGACTCGGATTCAAATATCGGCCAGACTCATAACAGATGAGTCTAGGGTTGTGCAACTTACCTTGTTGCTGCTCACACTCACTTAAGGCAGTCACTATTATAAATATTACTGCTAACGGGCTGCCAAGAGAGTCAATTTTTAGAACCCTAGCCGCACTTACAGAAAAGTGAGTGAGAGAGAGCGACATGTTTCTTCTTTTCTCTTCGCAGCTAGCACTGTGTGAGAAATGTGAGGCTCCTCTTTACGGACATTGGACATTGTGAGTCTTTTTGTGTGGATACCATAGAGACATCATTTCTATTATGGTGTTGGTGATTCATGTCCTTCCTTTTGATCACGCTTCAAGAGGTAATTAATTTAAAAACTCGGATTATGGCTTTTCGCCTGGATCCTCAGTGGGAATCCAAATTTTTTTGTTGTATGATGTAACCACAATTTCCAACAAGGACAGCCTATAAGACTCTCATTGGAATGTCACCATTTCAGTTGGTGTATGGGAAGCGTTATCGTTTGCCCGTTGAGCTGCAACATCGCTCTTTTTGGGCCAATAAGCAAGTCAATCTGGACTTGGAAGGTGCTGGAAAGCAGAGGAAGTTCTAGTTACAAGAACTGGAAGACTCTTAATGAGGCCTTTGAGAATACCCTGATTTTTAAGACTAAAACTAAGGCATTCCATGACCATTTGATCTCTAGGAAGGAAATCCACAAAGGACAAAAAGTGCTGCTATACCAATCCAGACTCAAATTGTTTCTAGGTAAATTGCATTCTAAATGGATTGGACTATTTGTGGTAACTAATGTCTTTCCTTTTGGTGCAGTGGAAATAATGAGTGAAACATCTGACAAAGCATTTAAGGTCAATGGCCACCATATCAAACCGTACCATGAACTTCCAGAAAGTGCAGAAGTGGAAGTGATGACCCTTCTCCTTCCATAGTATAAAGATGACTGAGAGTATCACAATGTCGGGCTGAGGACAATAAACTAAGCGCTTAATGGGAGGCAACCCATCATCAAGAAAATCAGATTTGATCTCTTTATTTCTTTTATTTTGTGCTTTTCTATCATTCTCTTGATTGGTTTCTTTGGTAGAATAGATTTAGATTTGTATCTTGAACGATTACCTGTAAATCTTTGGAAGTCATTGAGTTTTGGATTACTAAGTGTGTGCTTAAATGCATTCATTGATTGTTGGATGATTGTGTGGATTGATTGTAAAAGTTATGGTGGAAGACAAGCGGGACTTTGAGAATTGGCTCTTTTATATGTTGTTGTGCTTTTCTAAATTCAAAGTCAAGTTCTTTAGGGATGATTTCCTTAAACTAAGCAGTTAAATTTTAGTTATGATGAATGGACTAAGTAAAGAGTCATACTCTTGAGACGCATTCTTATGAATTTGTTCATTACAAACTTCTCTGTTTATGGAATCCCTTTAAGAACAATTATGAGTTATAGTCTTAGGAATCTGACTTTAAAAGACCCTACACTGTGCTTTAGAATGGATTTCCTAAGTTATTTTCAAAGAACAACATCATTCATAGTGTTGCATAGGAGTTTTCCTATCATTACAGTGCAAAATGAGCCATTTAGGGATGCATCTTTATGAGTTTTTGGTAGAAAATAGTAGGGGAAAGTGTGTGATTTGACACAGCCTGTGTCTCAAATGTGAATCCTCCAAGCCCCCTAAACAGAGAGGAACACGGCCTAGGCCGTATAACATGACACGATCGCGTATTCATGAGCATAAAATTTTCACCAAGTCAGAGGCATACACGGCTGTGTAGTCATGAGCTATGAAAAAAAAAATATGATGGAAATAGTGAAGTACACGGCCTAGGCCGTGTCATATGACACGACCGTGTACTTGTGACAGCTTCACTAAAATCCACTTAGGGTTTCATTTTCCCCAAAATTTCCTCATTTTCTCCCATTTCTCTCTTCCTCCGTGTGCAGCCCCATCTTTTCCTCCTCCAAATCTTCGTCTTCTTCCACCCAAATCCACCATTTCATCCAAACTCTTCCTCCATTAAACTCAAATCTCTCATTATTCTTCCCTTTCTTTTCCATTTTTTCCCCAAAATCTCAACCCAAAATCACCACGCGACCACCCTAGCACCCACTCCCTCCACCACAATCTACCTCCACAGTAAAATGGACGAGTTACTCTGGTGAGACCACTAGCATCCCCCATTCTCCCACTTTATGTATCCCTCTTGATGTATCCGAGTGTTTATTTTGTAATTCTATTTTTACTAATTTTTCCCTTCTGTTTGTGATTAGACATTGAGGATAATACATATTTTAAGTGTGGGGGTGTGATACTCTTGTTCTTAACTGTATTATTTTTCTTGGGGTGTGTGCAATTGATCTTAATTGTGTTTTTTTTTCTTGTGGATATTTTTCCAATGGGCTTTTAAGTTTCTGATGAGCTTACAAGTGATGTGAATGGTGAGCAATTGAACTAAAATTTTTGAGATGAATTTAATAAAACTTTAGGCTTGATGGAATGAACTTTCTGGCTTTCAGTTTTGACAAATGAGATTCTAAAAAATTAAAAGGTTTAATTCAAAAAAGATGAATAGACCTAGTGAGTTTTTGGGCCTTGTTGTGAATGGCTAATTTTAGGCTATTTTGATTCTTTGATTGTGTAATTCCACTCATGATTATGTGTTTTTCGGAACTTGTCTTGGTTCTCTTTTAAGTTGCTAATGACCACTACATGCAATTGAAATAAAAATGACATTTCTTTTAAATAACTACTGGCCAAATAGCCATCTTTGCATTTTATCCATTGTTTAACCCATTTGAGCCTAATTGACCCTTTTTCTTTCTATCAAAGCTCAATTTAAACCTAAAAGTGAAAAACCATTTTACTACCCTACCTTAGGGAGTAGAAGAGCTTAATGATTATGTTGGAAATTGATTTTTGAATAAATGTGGGGGGTTAATGATGTGTATACCTAGCTGTGCATGTACATAAAAAGACTCATGTTGGCAAAATATCATTTTGAATTGGATGCAAGGTCTTAAAAAAAAATCAGAAAAAGGAAAAGATACAGAAAAGTAATTTGAATTTGAAGATTGCTGAGAAATTCTTTGTGTAAAGATTGAATATATTTCCCTTTTGCTCTTCTAGTTCCTATGGTCTAGCTCTGCTTATCTTTGATGTATCCTACCTTGATCCTGACCCCATTACAACCTAAATAAAGACCTTTTGATCTTTGTATGCATGTGACTCAAGTGGTGGAGAAGTAGAGGCTTGACAAGCCTATGGTAAAGCATGTTTTCATGAGTTGATTGAGTGTAAACACGAGCCTGAAACACTTAGGTGAGAGAGCATATCTGTGAGAATTTATCATGCTGATTTAGCCCTGAAATTTGATTGATTTTGCTTACTAATTTGGATTTCTAAGAGAGGGAATTCTTGATTGCTGAAATTCTTTGAAGAACTTAATGTATGAAGGCATTTGCTCATTGTTCTACATTTGCATAGCTTATTGGAAAACTGTGTTGAATAGTATATTTTTGCCCAGGAGTGCAAAAGGCTAAGTGTGGGGGTATTTGATTTGTCAATTATTCCTACATTTTAAATGCTTTATAACTAATTCAATTGGATTCCATTTGTGCTTAATCGTTATCATTTTGCTAAGTTTTGGATATTAAGCTTAATTGAAACCTTATTATGAAACTTTACTTAAATGTGTTTATTAATGCTCATAATTGAATTATGTCTCTCAGAAGATCTATTAGTGATGGAGTCCATTAGCCTCAAACTAGGCCTACTATCCACTTGAAGAAAGAGTTAAGGATTCAAGGAGATCAATATCACCTCCTGAAGCAATGAAAGAAAAGTCTTTGTAAAGAATCCGGGCTGAAAATGAAGGAATAATATTACAGGGCCCGTGTCACCATTCAAGGCCTAGGCTGTGTCCACTTCTGAATAAAATAAACACTTCTTGTGCTTGATTTGAGGTCCAAAAGAGGTGTTTTAACATGGCTGTATGAAGTTTTAGATGAATTCATTGCAATGGAGTTGAGCTCGGAATTTATATGGTTAAGATTAGTAGAGTTTTTGACCTTTGCGGGATAAAATAAGCATAACTTGAGTTGCAGAAGTTAAAACGAGGTGATTTTGGTGGCATTGGAAAGCTAAGAAAAAGACCTACAACTTTCATGTAGATCACTTCTCCAAACAATGATGTTTTGAGTGACTAAAAAGGAAGACACAGCCGTTTCTCAAGGACACACGACCATGTCTCATTTTTTTTTACTATTTGTATGCATTTTTTGACAAATTGGATGCATTGTCACAGAACCATACACGGCCTAGGCCGTGTACTTTTACACAGCCGTGTACTTTTACACAACCATGTAATCACACCAGAAACTTAAGTTTAAGCTTCTAAGAGAAGCTAGGTCTTGAGACCTATAAATAGGCACTCTTAGCCCCTTTGGAGAGAGTTTTGAATGGAGGAGCAGCTGGGAAACCCTAGGAAAAGGAGAGAAGAGGCTTGGATCAAAGATTGGAGTCTTGGGTTCGAGCAATCGGAGATCCATCATACTCAATCCTTAGAAACTCGTTTTATCTTTAGTTTTTCTTCTATTTTTCATTTCACATATTGTTCTCTTTCTGTTTTTCTTGCGATTTCATTTTAACCATGTGTAACTAAGTTTCTCTTAGTTATGGGACGATGAAACCACTAGTTTTGATGTTGTGAATCTTGCATATTCAATTATTTCAACACATTTATATTTTTATTCATATATTTCTGAATCTATTTTTGGTATGAAGGTTTTTATACATGTTCCAACTTTCAAAGTAGTAGATCTGAGTTTATTATGCGTGGTTGTGGTAGTAAACCTAGAGGATTGTATGATGTTAATGTGGGTGTAATGATCTTTGTGCTACTTGCCAACTACAAAAGTGGTAGATCTGGGTTTATTATGTGCGGTTGAGGTAATAGATCTAGAGGAATATATGATCTAAGTAATTTAATCCCGGTGTGTGATTAGATCTTAGCGTAATTGGTTTTCTAAATCTTAATGCAACTGTTGGGTAGTTGTTAGAGTGGTTGCTTTATAACTAATCAGTGATTAGGAGTTAATTTGAGCGGTTGCTAAATTCGCCAACACGTAAAGAAAACAGAGATTTAATCTCATAATTGCGTAAAAATATAACTGAGCATGTTGGAATAAAAGGATATGTGGGTTCACAATATCATGTAAATCTAGTGGTGGATTCAATCTCTTAACCAATTCTATTATATTGTTGATTTTAGTTCATTTATTGTTATTGGTTTTGAAGTTGTTCATTGTTCATCAAAACTCCAAAAACCCCCAATTTTACTATTTATTGTTAATCAGAGATTAAATTGGGAATTATTTGATAGTGTTGATTGAATTGGTTCTCTGTGAATCGACCCTTACTAACTACAACTAGTTGTAAGGTTTTTATTTTTTGGTGGGCTTGACAACTAATTTTTATTTGAATTTTAATCACTATTCCTACCACGCATCAGTAGTCACAAAAGAGAAAATATTCTAGATGATGAGAAGATGTAAGAAACAAGGTTGGTTAAGTAAGGAAATATGGGTAGCCAAAAATGGTGTCTTGGTCGTGGAAGAGAAGAGAAAATGGAGAGAATGGGTGAGCTCCTTGAAGATGATTCCAACAAGAAAGAAAGTCTTCCAATCAAGATGTAGATTCAAGTAAAGTGTAAGCTTGAAAATCAAACAAGCATGGAGGGTGGAAGGATGTGTGGCTGTCGTGGGAAAAAGAAGAGAGAAGGAAGAGAAAAGCTTGAGAGAAAATGAGAGATGAAGTGTAGAGAGAGAAAGTGATAGTAAGGTTTTTGAAATGTAAGAGTAAAAAAATGAAAATGTTGTATTTTGGTCACCCTTTTCCCCCTTGGCTGTGTTGCTTCACAAAGGAGAGAGGGAAATTAGCTTCTCCAACAAGCCAATAGGAAGGTGCTAAGAAGCTTCCTCCAAAGCTTCTTCAAGAAGTCAAAACTCACCTTTTTGAAAAGTCAACTTGATTAGACATAAAGTAGATTTTTAGATAAGGTGATAAGGATTTTTACTACAAGCTATTACCCAATGGACAAATGTTACATTTAACAGAAATCAGTATTTATTGTCCAATGGGTAATAAAATGTATAATGATTTTTATTTATTAGATAAAAATCTCGTAGAACGTAAACCTCGTAAACTGTGCCCAGCCTCAGGTTTAGTAAGATCTCCCATCGACGTTTTCATAGTTCAAGGTTTACCAACCTCGAAAAAAACTATTTTATTTTCCCAGCTCCACTCAGCGTACACATAAATTGAGAAATATAATAAAATAATCAACAATTCTAAAAAAATCTAGAAAAATTCACAAAAATCACAAATATTATAAAATAACTATTTATCATGAAACAAAAAATTTTTAGGGTGTTACAACTCTCCCTTTCTAAAAAGAAATTTCGTTGTTGAAATTTTCATACCTTAGAATAGTTATGGATGTTGCTCCTTCATCTTGTCTTCTAACTCCCATGTTGTATCTCCGGTTGTTTCATTCTAGATCACTTTACCAACGGGATTTCCTTAGCTCTGAGTTGCTTTACTCTCCTATCAAATCCTCCAATGATTGAATCGTCCTTTCCGATTG
Source organism: Ormosia semicastrata (assembly GCA_029884595.1). Classification (NCBI taxonomy): domain Eukaryota; kingdom Viridiplantae; phylum Streptophyta; class Magnoliopsida; order Fabales; family Fabaceae; genus Ormosia; species Ormosia semicastrata. The sequence continues at coordinate 77,489,150 of JAQQTO010000061.1, forward strand.
ACCATCAGTTTGAAGATGATAAGTAGAACTTAAATGTAGCTTCATTCCTAATGCTCCTTGCAAACTTTGCCAAAACTTTGATGTGAACCTTGGATCTCTATCAGAAATAATACCGGTAGGCACACCATGCAGCCTAACAATCTCACTAATATATAGATGAGTCAACTTCTCCATGTTGTACCTTATGTTGGTTGGTAAGAAATGTGTTGACTTCGTGAATCAATCAACGATTACCCATATTGAATCATAACCTTTTTTGGTCTTTGGTAATCCAACCACAAAGTCCATCGCAATACTATCCCACTTCCATTCTAGAATAGCTAGGGGTTGCAATATTCTTGACAGTCTCTAGTGTTCAAACTTTGCTTTCTGGAAAACCAGACAAGATGACACACATTTGGCAATATCACTCTTCATTCCGTGCCACCAAAATAACCATTTCAGTTCTTGATACATCTTGGTTATTCCTGGATGCATACTCAAATTGCTCGTGTGAGTGTGTTCGAGAATATATAAGTTCTTGATCCCTGGGTATACAAACTCCACCTCTGAACCTTAGGATTCCATCAGTTCCTTCCTCAAATGTTGTTACACCGCCTTGCTTCATTAGCTCCCTTTCTTCTTGCAAAAACTTGTCAACTTTCTGTTTCTCTCGGATGTCTTCCATTAATTCACTTGAAATTGTGACCATGTTCATACAAATCTTCCCTGATGCTAATTCTACAAAGGACCATACATCCCTGAATTGCTCTATCAAATCTTTTTCCTTGACCATCATAGCAGAGATACTGTACATCTTCCTACTCAAACCGTCTGCCACAATGTTTGCCTTTCCGGGGTGATACAAAAGTTGAAAATCATAATCTTTTAGAAATTCCAACCACCTTCGCTGTCTCATATTCAACTCCTTTTGGTTATACAGATACTTCAAGCTCTTATGGTTGCTAAAGACATTGGACGTCGCCCCATAAAGAAAATTCCTCCATATCTTCAAAGCGAATACCACAGCCACTAACTCTAGGTCATGTGTTGGGTAGTTCTTCTCATGTACTCGCAACTGTCTCGAAGCGTAAGCCACTACTTTTCTATTTTACATAAGTACACATCCTAATCCTTGGTATGAAGCATCACAATACACTTCAAATGGTTCACTTGGATTGGGTAGAACTAACACTAGTGAAGCAATTAGTCGTCTCTTCAATTCTTGGAAACTTTCTTCGCAAGCATTAGTCCACTTAAAGGCTTGATTCTTTCTCGTGAGCTGAGTAAGAGGCCCTTCTATCTTAGAGAATCCCTCAATGAATCTCCACTAGTATCCAGCTAATCCCACAAAGCTCTGAATTTCTGTCACTGTCTTCGTCTTTTCCCACTATAGAATCACTTCCATTTTTTATGGGTCCACTGCAATCCCTTCCCTCGAGATCACATGACCCAAAAACTTAACTTCTTCCAGCCAGAATTCACGCTTCGACAATTTGGTGTACAGCTTCTTCTCCTTCAGAATCTAGAGAACTATACTGAGGTGTTCAGTATGATCCTCCTGATTTTGAGAATAAATCAGAATGTCGTCAATGAAGACAACAACAAATCTGTCCAAGTAAGGATGAAAGATGTTCATGTAATCCATGAATATGGAAGGTGCATTCGTTACCCCAAACGACATCACAAGATATTCGTAATGACCGTAACGGGTACAAAAAGTTATTTTAGGAATATCCTCGACCTTCACTTAGATCTGATGATAGCCCGATCGTAGATTGATCTTAGAGAATACTGTTGCTCCTTTCAGTTGATCCATCAAGTCATTTATCCTCAGAAGTGGATACTTATTCTTGATTATGACCTTATTCAGCTGGCGATAGTCCACACACATTCGCAAAGTCCCATCCTTCTTTCTGACTAGTAACACTGGTGCTCCCCATGGTGACACACTGGGTCTAACAAACTACTTTTGTAAGAGTTCTTCTAACTGCTTCTTAAGCTCAACTAACTTTGATGGTGACATCATATAGGGCGCTATAGATATAGGCCCAAATCCAGGCACAAGATCAATGGTGAACTCTATCTCCCATTCTGGTGGTAAACCAGGTACGTCATCAGAAAAGATTTTAGGAAATTCATTAGCTATCGGAATAGCATCCAGATCTATCTTGCTCTCGACTTCTAAGGAAGACAATAGCATGTATCCCTAAGCTCCTTCTTTCAAGAAAGCTCAAACTTGGTTGGCCGTAAAAAATCTAGAAACTTCATCCATAGGGAAAACTATGGTTCTACTAGAACAGTCTAACACGATATGGTTAGAAGACAACTAATTCATTCCTAAAATTACGTCTAATGAGAAAGAGGTAAGTAGATCAAATCAACAAAAAAGATTCGACCTTCAACAATTAAAGGACAATTTAAACAAACTTTGGTGGTAACAATAGGTTTAGCAGTAGGGGTAGAAACAGCCAAATTAAAAGGTAAGGAAGACACAGGTAAACCAAGTCATCGCACACAGTCATAAGAAATGAAAGAGTGGGTTGCCCCAGAGTCATACAGTACAGTCAAAATATTACCTCCTATGGTACCCTCTCCTTGTATCAGATCTTCAGATTCGGAGGCTTCCGCTCCACTCATAGTGTAGACTCGGCCCCCTGTCTGCGGTTTTACAGCTCGTGCAGTGTTGACTGAAGGTTCTGCCTTAGCTTGATTGTAGTCCCTAGAGATGTGTCCAGGTTTTCCACATCAAAAATGGATAATTCCCTTGATGGTGCAATCCCTCGTTAGGTGATCCTTCCCACACTTCAAACACTTTGGAGAAGATGCCACAACCTGACTAGTTCGATTTCTACCAGAACCTCCGCTGAGAACTCCACCAGTGACTGTTGCTGACTTCCCGGTGGTCAGGAATAGGGTTTCTTCTGAAAGCGGTTTACATTGTTGCCACCTCCTCTTTGGAACCTAGTAGGTCCAAAGTTACGATTCCTCATATCCCGTGCCTAATCCAGATCTTCCACTCAGCGAAATGTGCCCAACAGCTGTAAAAACTGGTTAATCCTCAAGGTTATGACCATCCTTTTCACGTCATGCCTCAATCCTTCCTCAAATTTCTGATACTTCCATATCTCGTCCGGCTGGTGTTAGAAATACGTTGAAAATTTAGACAAGCTCTCAAACCTCGCAGCATACTCACTGACAGTCAAGTTCCCTTGCCTCAAACTAAGGAACTCCATCTCTTTGGTATGTCTTGCACTTGCTGGAAAATACTTCTCCAAGAATTTATCCTTGAATACCTCTTAGGTGTTTACTCAACCTTCAGCTTCTAATAATCTCTGCACTCTATTCCACCAATCATCCGCGTCTCTGATCAGTATAAAAGTAGTATAGGTTACCTTCTTATCATTGGCATAGTTCATGCCTTTGAAAATTTTCTCCAGCTCCTTGATTCAAAGACTAGCCTTCTCTGGATCAAATTCTCCCTTAAATTGAAGAGGGCTGTTACGATGGAACTCCGATAGATTTTAAGCATCCGCTGAAGTTTCTAGCTATTGTGCAGCCTTTTCATGTTGTTGAGCAGCTCTCTCAGTTTGTTGTGCAATGACGTCTGCCATTCGTTGTATTGCTTCGATTGCTGCAGCCATGCCTCCACCACGTGCTATTTCACTTTTTTAGGGTAGACTGAATGAAAAACACAAAAAAGAATTAAATGTATCCTTTCAGAATACCAAACATAGAGAATCACACAGCACAAACAAGACAGACCTAACCACAAAAACCAAAAAAAAAACTTAAATTGGGGCTCTGATACCAAACTAGTGTAGTGCCTCTTTTTGAGGAGGGAACGTCACACCATAACCATGAAATGGAAATGAAATGTATAAACTAAGACCCAATTCATTATAATATAAATAAGCCTATTTAGTTGTAATCGTCCAAATGATTTTGGCAAATACTTTTTTATTTGTTACAAAATAAGATGATAAGACATAGTTACAGTAGAAAGTAACATGGGAAGTAAACCATACCTTCATACCTTGTGTATATATATATATATACTTATATCATACTTGTTTAGGTACATCATTAGATATACAAAAGTAGAAGCTTTACATGCCCTAAAATGATTACATATATATAACCCACCAAAAGATAAAACATCAAGCCCCTAAAAAGATTTACAGATAGCCATCAGCGGCCATCAACAGCATCAACCCCTAAAGCAAATAGGAAGGAACCATAGATGGATCCTCCTCAGGGTCTTCCTCGTCAGAGAAAATTCTCATCGGAGCAACCGAGTTACGACCGGGGCTTCGTGTAGAGGATAAGAATGAATCCTCTTCTGGGGAGTAATAGCACTCACCCCACATATCACGTACGGGCAAGTAAAATTCTAAATGCAAGTGAGTATTAAAAGTAAAGATAGGTGGATCATAATGTCCCCAAGCTAGAGACACAGTCACAACTGCAAGGTAGATGCATCGATCTGTACTCAGGTTAATGTGCCAACAGTCCGGACCTTCATGAAAAGTCAATCTCACATATCCTAAAAAGCCACGCGGATGGGACGCCATGTCCAAACAGGAAACTAATCAAAATTAAGCCAAAAACCAGGGAATTCGTGCACTTCCCTTTCTTCACCGACGTCTTCAAAGCAGCACATAAATAAATAGAATAGCAAAAATATAGAAAAGAGGTGAGACATCCTACATTCAGTACCAATTATGGCAGTAAAGAAACAGAACTGCGCAGGATGCCCACATAGCATTATAAGAATAATAAGCAGCATCAAGATGTAAATAGTAAATAACTTAACAAATCCAGGCAGTTATAACATCAATAAGACAATAGCTCCAATCATCATATGAATAAATGCCAAATAATGTATTGAATGACTATGCACGTGCACATGATATCGAAATCCTACTCCATGGAGCTAGACATAAACATCGGAGAGAATGATCAGGAGACATATCTATAATTCAGCTGTCGCGGCCAACAAGTGCTATAATTTCTCGATTTATCAACGTGCACATCATGGCAATATACAATGCAATCTACACTAGATCGCGATATAGGACAATGTTTCGGTCCGGATCGTCGGTGCGTTTGCATCAGTCTATCCCATGGCCCAGAGAAGCTACCAACTGACCATTGGGAGATACTGATAACTCTACAAATGTAGAGTTAAATGATCACCAATTGTGTTAATTTGTGTTAGTTTCCTCATATTTTCTTGATATATTGAGTTTGAAGTTAATTTTGTAGGAGCTTTAGCGGAGTTGAAACCTATTGAGAACTCTTTTGATCAATATGAACAAGTTTTAATGAATTATTATTGGAATTAGTAATCACTTAATTTTCATGCTTGATAGGTGGTTGAATTCCATGGTTCATGAAGAATTGGAGAAAAGGAAGAGTGTGAAAGCTCAAGAAAGATAATTGAATTGAGGGAACAACATAAGGGACCTAAGAAATCAAGTATTGGGTGCATTTTGAAGAAGAAAATGGCTTTTAAATGAAAATCACAGGAGGTTGGGCCATCCCTCTCCAAGGCCGCGGCATAGTATGTCAGTTTGGGAAGCGTTTTCGCAGGAGGCCGAGGCATCCTGCCAGGATGCCGAGGCATAGTTTCTCAGTTAGGAGGCACACGTAGCAGGAGGCCGCGGCATACTTCCAGGAGGCCGCGGCATCCAGTTAAAATTCTGCTACGTCGTGTTGACTCCAAAGAGAGGGTTTTTAATGAAGGAGGGCATCCATTTCGTGAGGGATTGATTCCTAAACACTCCCTTGACATTCTTAGAGCCTTAGTAGCAGCAGAAGACCTGGAGAAACTTAGGGAAATGGGATTTGGAAGTTGGGCAACAAAGAGATTCTTAAAGAGTTGCTTGCATTCCACCATTGGAGCTAGCTTGTTCTTCATCTTCTTCATCATTTCTCTTGGGTTTCTTTGTGGTTTTCTCATTTTCTGTGTTATGGCTTTGATGAATGTATTATTTGACTTGCTTGATTGTCTCCAAATGTTGAACATGAGCTAAATTCATTTTTAGGATTGTAACTCCTATTGATATGTAGCTTGGTTTATTAAATGCTTGTTTACCCATTTCAATGTTATGAGAAGTTTTTATCCATTCTTGTGCTTCATCCTATTGATTGTTTGGCCACCAATTGATAGGTATTTGGATTTGATTTGAACTTGGGAAAGGGAAATTGAACCTAGAACTAGAATGGGTGATACTTGAACTTCCAACTCTAGGGTTGAATTTAGGGTTTTGTTCTAAGACATATGGATATGCTTAGGACCTTGTGTAATCTTGCATAGAACTTGTTCGATATAATGCTTCTTTATTAATTGACTCTAATAGGGATATTATGTGTTGATTAAGAGGGAAAGGTCATATTGCCATCGGGAGAGGGGTATGTTTACACTAGAGTTTTAGATTAATTCTTCAAGTAACATTGAGTGGACTAATGCGTATGATTTAAACCAAGTGAAATATCAAGAAGGGTTACAATCCTAGGTTTTTACCATTGTGGAAATTTGATATTTAGTTGATATTATTACGTGTTATTTGTTGTTTCAAGTTAGGTTACTCTAAGTCTTTATTCTTTACACCTCAATTTATTGTTGTTTGGAAATTAGTAAAGCTTTCTATACTAATACTTAGTTGGAAAATTAGTTCTAGTCCTCGTGGGATCGACTCGTACTTTTCACTTTATTACTTGAGCGACGTGTATACTTGCACAAAAAGTCTCATCAAGTTTTTGGTGCCGTTGTTGGGGACTAATTGCTAATTTTTCTGGCTAATATTAGTTAGTGAATCACTTTACTAATAATTTAGACTTGTTACTTTTGTTAAAGATTTTTCATTTCTCATTTTGCTTAATTGTTCTATTGGAACTCTTCTATTTTTCAGGTACTCTTTGTGGTTACATGCAATGCACCCGAAGCCTTGAACTTGTTGATTTTGATCCAGAAATAGAGAGAACTCTTAGACGGATTAGAAGAGAACGACAAGAGGCAGCGGATAATCTATCACCAATGGCAGAAGAACGAACTCCAAAATCCTTGAGGGATTATGCTATCCCTCAAGTTCAAGATCTTAACTCTAGCATTCGGAGGCTAGCTATTGAAGCTAATAACTTTGAAATCAAGCCTGCCATTGTTCAAATGATCCAGACATCTGTCCAATTTTGTAGTTTGCCCAATGAGGATCCGAACGATCATGTCAGGAATTTTCTTGAAATTTATGATACCTTCAAACATAATGGGGTTTCTGAAGATGCTATTCGGTTGAGGTTATTTCCTTTCTCATTGCGTGACAAAGCCAAGAGTTGGCTTCATTCTTTAACTGAGGGGTCTATCACTACGTGGGATGAATTGGCTCACAAGTTCTTGGAAAGGTTCTTTCCTCCACCCAAGATAGCTCAAATCAGGAAAGAGATTTTTTGTTTTTCTCAGTATGAATCTGAGTCACTCTATGAAGCTTAGGAACAGTATAAAGATCTTCTTCGCAAATGCCCTCATCATGGTATTAATAAGTGGCTCTAGGTGCATACATTCTATACTGCTTTGAACGGGCCGTTGAGAACTACCATTGATGCAGCAGCAGGTGCGGCACTTATGAGTAAATCTGAAGACGAAGCATTTAATCTGTTGGATATGATGGCATCCAACAATATTCAGTGGCCTTCAGAGAAGCAGGGTCCAAGAAAAATAGCTGGAGTCTTTGAGGTTGATGCTCTCACGATTTTAAGTGCTCAGATTTCTGCACTTTCACAGAAGTTTGATGGTTTGGGTGTTAAATCTCAGCAGAGTCCCTTTGTTACATGTCATTTTTGTGGAGATGCACATTCTTCTGAGCAGTGTAATATGAATTCTGAGGCTGTGAATTTTGTTGGACGCTTTAATCAACCGAAAAATAGTCCATATTCTAACACTTATAACCCAAGATGGCAGAATCACCCCAATTTTTCCTGGAGTCAGAATCAGAATGCCTCTTCATTAAGAGCTCAAGGGCCTCCTTCGGGTTTTAATCAACCAAACAATGCTCCTCAACAAGAGAAAAGGCCATCTTTAGAAGATATGTTCATGCAATATATGGCCAATAATGATGCGGTGATCCAAAGCCAAGCGGTCTCTCTTCGAAATTTGGAGAATCAAATGGGTCAATTGGCGACAGCTTTAAACAACCGTCCACTTGGCAATCTTCCTGGTAACACAGAGCCTAATCCGAAACAAGAGAACAGGGAGAATTATAGTGCAATCACTCTTAGAAGTGGTAAGACAGTAGTTGCTACTCCGGAAAAGGCTCCCACCTTTCAAAAGGAGCCTCAAAAGGAATAGGAGAAGGAAAAGCAAGTTCAAGAAGAAGTGCAGCCTACACTCCTATCTCCTCCACCTCCCCCGTTTCCTCAAAGGTTGCAAAAGTACAAGGATGAGTCCCAATTCAAGAAATTCTTAGAGGTATTCAAGAAACTTCACATCAACATACCATTTGCGGAAGCATTAGAGCAAATGTCAAGTTATGTGAAATTTATGAAGGACATCCTATCTAAGAAAAGAAGGTTGGGTGAATTTGAGACAGTTGCATTGACAGAGGAATGTAGTGCTATTCTTCAGAACAAGCTACCTCCTAAGCTAAAGGACCCCAGAAGCTTCACTATCCCGTGCACTATTGGGAGCCATTTCTTTGGTAAGGCATTATGTGACTTGGGTGCAAGTATGAATTTGATGCCATTGTCTATTTTTCAAAAGTTGGGATTGGGAGAAGCTAAGCCTACATCAGTCACTCTCTAATTGGCGGATAGATCTTATGCTTTTCCTAGGGGAATTATAGAGGATGTGCTTGTAAAAGTTGATAAATTCATATTCCCCTCAGATTTCATTGTTTTGGACATAGATGAGGATGCTGATATCCCGGTCATTCTTGGGAGACCATTCCTAGCAACATCAGGAGCGCTGACTGATGTCCCTAGAGGAGAGCTTATTTTGAGGGTGGATGGAGATCAAGTGACTATAAATGTTTTTAATAAGTCTGCCCCAACATCAGATCTTTATGCCCCTGTTAATTGCATTCAAGGTACATTTCAAAAGGGGTTTGATGGTAAGAACTCTTCTTTACCCATTAATGTGGATCTGCTCACTCCTAAGATTACCGATGAAAAGGAGAAAGGTCCTTCTATATTTGAGATTGCTGAGACAGAGAAAGGACCTCCCATTTTCCATAGACATCCTATTTCAAGTCAAATTCCTAACACTTGTGGGGATTCAAAAGGTAGTGACAGAGTATGGAGGCAACAAGCTGATAAGAGAAAAAAGTCATCCTACTTCTCTTGCTTTAAGCCACCTTGATGAATAAAAGGCAACGTCGAGCTAATGACGTTAAACAAGCACTTTTTGGGAGGCAACCCAAATTTTCTCTCCTTTTCTCTTTTATTTTTATTTTTGTTTTTATTTTGTTATTTCTTATTTTCTTGATTAACATTTTTTTTCCATTTTTGTTTTGTAGTTAAGTGTTGAGTTGGCTTAAGTGCCTCCCTGAGTTCAGAGCCTTTGTAGAGGGATGTATATAATTGTCGGCCAAAAAAAAAAAGATTGTTCTTCTTTCCTTTAGCTTTTAATTTTCGCATTTATTTTATTTTATTTTATTTTATTTTTGTTTCCATCACCTTTTATGTTTTGAGTCATTTTGTGCATGCTGGTGTGTTGATTTGAATATCCAATGATTGTTTGAATTGTGGATTGATCTGATTTCTTGGGATAACACATGAGAATTTATGAGTTATATTTATCTCTTTTGTTTCAATTGTGTATGAATGTTTTTCCCATCTTTATGATTGATAGACCTTGGAATTTAATTGTGTGTCAAGCTTAGAGAAAGTTTATGGGATTGCATGTGTGTGAAGATTTGCATTTAGAAGTTGTTTGATTCTCTCTTGAGGCAAAATCCTAAGCAGTGCATGATTAAGGAAATGATAAGGGCCTTCTTTGAACCGTTTGAGCCTTTCAAGCCAACCTGTATACACAGTTTATCCCTAGGTCCCTTTGCAGCTTTGTTATTGTTTGGTCTCTATTTCTTTTCTTTTACCCACATTTTCCTTTTCCCATACCCATATGAAAAACAAAATTCCTCTCTTACATAACCTTTGTTGAGTGCATATCTTGTATTATTTTATTATTCAAGTCTTTGTTATTTTTTGTGCACAAAGTTTTGTGGAGCTGAAAAATTTCAAAAAAAAAAGAAGGAAAAAAAAAGGAAGAGAAAAAAAAAAGTCCACCCAAAGTATTGCAAAGAAATAAGTTTAGGGGTGGAGGTTGCTGAAAAAGAAAAAAAAGAGTGAATGTTGTGTTGATTCTTTTGCTCCATTTTGCACTTGTCTTATATTTTGAGGCTTGAATTTTGAAATTTACATAATTTTGTACCTCAACTTTTGTTTTCATTATCCTACCACTTCTTTCTTAACCCATCCCCTTGGCCTTTCATTATAAGCTTTGTAAAGTCCCTTTTGATCCTTGGTTGTGTGTTGTTTACATTAGTGGAGAGAGACATGAAAAACAACCTTATGGATGTGGGATTGATGTGCACTTGCAGTTTCAGGAACCTATCTAGGTTTGTACTTTATGAAGAGATTGTGTCTTTCATTCATGTTTTTGGAAAATCATTTGTGCATGAGAATTGCATGTGAGAGACAATGTGACAATTGGATTGTTCATGTATGACACTTTGAAATTAGATTGTGAAGCAATTTATGAGGATATGAATGATTTTTAATACCTAGTGTTGCCATATTTAAGTATGTTTTGACTTTTAGTTTGTTTTATTTTGTTTTGTTTTTGTTTTGCTCAAGGACTAGCAAAATTCTAAGTTTGGAGGTGTGATAACTCTACAAATGTAGAGTTAAATGATCACCAATTGTGTTAATTTGTGTTAGTTTCCTCATATTTTCTTGATATATTGAGTTTGAAGTTAATTTTGTAGGAGCTTTAGCGGAGTTGAAACCTATTGAGAACTCTTTTCATCAATATGAACAAGTTTTAATGAATTATTGTTGGAATTAGTAATCACTTAATTTTCATGCTTGATAGGTGGTTGAATTCCATGGTTCATGAAGAATTGGAGTAAAGGAAGAGTGTGAAAGCTCAAGAAAGATAATTGAATTGAGGGAACAACATAAGGGACCTAAGAAATCAAGTATTGGGTGCATTTTGAAGAAGAAAATGGCTTTTAAATGAAAATCACAGGAGGTCGCGGCATCCCTCTCCAAGGCCGCGGCATAGTATGTCAGTTTGGGAAGCATTTTCGCAGGAGGCCGAGGCATCCTGCCAGGATGCCGAGGCATAGTTTCTCAGTTTGGAGGCACACGTAGTAGGAGGCCGCGGCATACTTCCAGGAGGCCGCGACATCCAGTTAAAATTCTGCTACGTCGTTTTGACTCCAAAGAGAGGGTTTTTAATGAAGGAGGGAATCCATTTCGTGAGGGATTGATTCCTAAACACTCCCTTGACATTCTTGGAGCCTTAGTAGCAGCAGAAGACCTGGAGAAACTTAGGGAAACGGGATTTGGAAGTTGGGCAACAAGGAGATTCTTAAAGAGTTGCTTGCATTCCACCATTGGAGCTAGCTTGTTCTTCATCTTCTTCATCATTTCTCTTGGGTTTCTTTGTGGTTTTCTCATTTTCTGTGTTATGGCTTTGATGAATGTATTATTTGACTTGCTTGATTGTCCCCAAATGTTGAATATGAGCTAACTTCGTTTTTAGGATTGTAACTCCTATTGATATGTAGCTTGGTTTATTAAATGCTTGTTTACCCATTTCAATGTTATGAGAAGTTTTTATCCATTCTTGTGCTTCATCCTATTGATTGTTTGGCCACCAATTGATAGGTATTTGGATTTGATTTGAACTTGGGAAAGGGAAATTGAACCTAGAACTAGAATGGGTGACACTTGAACTTCCAACTTTAGGGTTGAATTTGGAGTTTCTTTCTAAGACATATGGATATGCTTAGGACCTTGTGTAATCTTGCATAGAACTTGTTCGATATAATGCTTCTTTGTTAATTGACTCTAATAGGGATATTATATGTTGATTAAGAGGGAAAGGTCATATTGCCATCGGGAGAGGGGTATGTTTACACTAGAGTTTTAGATTAATTCTTCAAGTAACATTGAGTGGACTAATGGGTATGATTTAAACCAAGTGAAATATCAAGAAGGGTTACAATTCTAGGTTTTTACCATTGTGGAAATTTGATATTTAGTTAATATTATTACGTGTTATTTGTTGTTTCAAGTTAGGTTACTCTAAGTCTTTATTCTTTACACCTCAATTTATTGTTGTTTGGATATTAGTAAAGCTTTCTATACTAATGCTTAGTTGGAAAATTAGTTCTAGTCCTCGGGGGATCGACTCATACTTTTCACTTTATTACTTGAGCGACGTGTATACTTGCACAAAAAGTCTCATTAGATACCCACACCGCGATGCCCCGCAGGTCAACATTATGACCTACACTAGTCTATTCGCACTCGCACTAATCTCCTAGGCAACATGGCCTTAACAGTAGTCCACCAGACTTTCACAATACATGATGACTCAATGCATATTCATATATATTCAACATTGATATACTCAGCCCATAACATGTCATAATTTGGCAAAGTTAAACATCAATAGAATTTTGGCCCCACTAATGGAGCCATAATAACATATTATCAAATTTTCAAATGAGACAATACACTTTTTAAAGTTTATTATGAGGTTTTACCTTAATTTAACATTTCTTATGAAATCTTTCTCTAGAGGAATTCTCTTATAAATCTCATTAAATCTTTATTTCTCTTAATTTGTTAAGTTCTTTACTTAAATTTAATCATATTCACTTAGAACATTATTCTAAGGTTCCCAAGTCTCACACTAACTCTTGTTCTTCCCTTAAGTTCAAAAATCACTCTAGGTCATCAAATAATTTTCTTTCCGTCACATGTTAATTACCTAACACTTAATTACTTAAGTTCCAAGATTACACCAAATTACATACTTGGACCCACAAAAGGGCCCTAGAGGCCGTGAGCCTCCCAAAAGGGGCAAGAACCCAAAATTTTTCATTGCTCCATTAATTGTTATTCACTTGAGTAGTTATCTCTCCAACTTGTTACAAAATTTAACCATGTACACCCTATAGAAGAGGGTATGGCTGTGAACCTCATTAAGGAGAGCAAGAAGCCCTTGCTTACAATTCATATTTCCAATCCATCAAAATCAATCCAAGATCATCAACATACACAAATACAAACAATAAAACCACATAAGAGAAAATTAATACAAAGATCATTAAAAAAACCATATAACCAAGAGAGTAACCCTAACATGGGTTTCTCACAACCAGCACACAAACAACCTTCCCACTACCAATAGAGGTTGAAGTGGAAAATCTCTCTCTTACCAAGAGAAAACAAGAAAAGACTTCCTTGAAGCTCCTTGTAGATTTCGGCCTCCACCACCACCAAAACCCTAAGACATCAAACTTTTATAATAAATAAATCAAACCATAAAAGAGGAGTTCTTGGTCACAAAGATGACCAAGAATCTTGAAAATGAGAAGAGAAAATGGAAAAGTCATAAACTTTGCCTAAAAGTTTCAAACTTTAGAGCTTTATGGAAGAAGATGAAAATGGTGGATTCAAGAGATAGTTGATCTATCGACTATTCCTACATCTTAAATGCCTTATAACTAATTCAATTGGATTCCATTTGTGCTTAATCGTTATCATTTAGCTAAGTTTTGAATATTAAGCCTAATTGGAACCTTATTATGAAACTTTGCTTAAATGTGTTTATTAATGCTCAAAATTGAATTATGTCTTTCAGCAGATCTATGAGTGATGAAGTCCATTAGCCTCAAACTAGGCCTACTATCTACTTGAAGAACGAGCTAAGGATTCAAGGAGATCAATATCACCTCTTGAAGCAATGAAAGAAAAGTCTTTGTAAAGAATCTGGGCTGAAAATGAAGGAATCAAATTACAGGGCCTGGGTTGTGTCCTCCTCTGAATAAAATAAGAAACTCTTGTGCTTGATTTGAGCTCCAAAATAGGTGTTTTAACTTGGCTCTATGAAGTTTTGGATAGATTCATTGCAATGGAGTTGAACTCAGAATTTATATGGCCAAGATTAATAAAAATGTTTTTGACTTTTGCACGATAAAATGAGCATAACTTAACTTTTAGAAGTGGAAACGAGGTTTTTTTGGTGGCATTGGAAAGCTAAGAAAAAGAGCTACAACTTTTATGAAGATAACTTCTCCAAAAAAATGACGTTTTGAGTGACTAAAAAGGAAGACACAGTAGTGTTTCAAGGACACATGGCCGTGTCTCATTTTATTTACTATTTGTACGCGTTTTCTGATAAATTGGATGCATTGTCACAGAACCATACACGGCCTAGGCCGTGTACTTTTACACGACTATGTACTTTTACATGGTCATGTAATCGCACCAGAAACTTAAGTTTAAGCTTCTACGAGAAGCTAGGTCTTGAGACCTATAAATAGGCACTCTTAGCCCCTTTGGAGAGAGTTCTGAATAGGGGAGCAGCTGGGAAACCCTAGGAAAAAGAGAGAGGAGGCTTGGATCGAAGATTGGAGTCTCGGGTTCGAGCAATCGGAGATCCATTATCCTCAATCCTTGGAAACTCATTTGATCTCTAGTTTTTTATCTGTTTTTCATTTCACATGTTGTTTTCTTTCAATTTTTCTTGTGATTTCATTTTAACCATGTGTAACTAAGTTTCTCTTGGTTATGGGAGAATGAAACCACTAGTTTTGATGTTGTGAATCTTGCATATTCAATTATTTCAACACAATTATGTTTTTATTCATATATTTTTGAATCTATTATTGGTATGAAGGGTTTTATACTTGTTCTAACTTTCAAAGTGGTAGATCTAGATTTATTATGTGCAGTTGTGGTAGTAAATCAAGAGGAGTGTATGATGTTAATGTGGGTGTAATGATCTTTGTGCTATTTGCCAATTACAAAAGTGGTAGATCTGGGTTTGTTATGCGCGGTTGTGGTAATAGATCAAGAGGAATATATAATCTATGTAATTTAATCCCAGTGTGTGATTAGATCTTAACGTAATTAGTTTTCTAAATCTTAATGCAATTGTTGGGTAGTTGTAAGAGCGATTGCTTTATAACTAATCAATGATTAGGAGTTAATTTGAGTTATCGCTGAATTGGCTAACACGTAAGGAAAATAGAGATTTTAATCTCACAATTGTATAAAAATGTAACTGAGCATGTTGTAATAAAAAGATATGTGGGTTAGCAATATCATGTAAATCTAGTGGTGGATTCAATCTCCTAACCAATTCTCTTATATTGTTGATTTTAGTTCATTTATTGTTATTGGTTTTGAAGTTGTTCATTGTTCATCAAAACTCCAAAAACCCCATTTTTACTGTTAATTGTTAATTAGAGTTTAAATTAGGAATTGTTTGATAGTGTTAATTGAATTGGTTCTCTGTGGATCGACCCTTACTAACTACAACTAGTTGTAAGATTTTAATTTTCTTGTGTGCTTGACAACTGATTTTTATCTGAATTTTAATCACTATTCCTGCCACGCATCAGAATTTTGGTACCGTTGTTGGGGAGCCAATTTTTCAATTACACTATTGATTTGTTTCCTATTTTTACTCTGTTTTTATTTTTATTTACTTTTAGATTTTAATTCTTGCTTTCTGAGTGTTTTCTAGGTGTTGATTTCTATTGAAGGGTTAGACGAGGGATTGTAGAATTTGAGGAACTATATTGATCAAATCAACTTACATCCTCAATTTCCTTTCAATCTAGCTAATTTCCAACTCACACTTACTGACATTGAAGCTGCTCATCACATTAATTTATCAAGTTTAGAGACATTTAAGCCATCTAAAATATCTAAAGAGGTGACAATGGCAAAAAATACTTTAAGGGCATTGGGTGCTCTAGACCTGGATCAACAGCCTCTATGCATAGACATTCTTGAAAATGAGGAGGCATTTGAATTGAAGTCCGGACTAATCCATCTCTTGCCATCTTTCAATGGATTAACTAGAGAGGACCCCAATAAGAACTTGAAGGAAATTCATGTGGTAATAGGAATTCAAGTAGAGCAAGTCAAGCTGAGAGCTTTTCCATTCTCACTAAAGGATTCTACTAAGGAGTGGATTTACTAATTGCCACCCGAATCCATCTAATCGTGGAAGGACATGGCTCATGCTTTCTTTGACAGATATTTTCCTACATCAAAAGTTGCAACCATCAGAAAAGAAATCTGCGGTATTCAACAAAGGCATGGGGAATCACTCCATGACTACTGGAGAGGTTCAAGAGACTATGTGCCAGCTGTCCTCAACATCAAATCAGTGAGCAACTCCTAATTCAGTATTTTTATGAGGGCTTACAAGTGATGGATCGCAACATGATTAATGCTACAAGTGGAGGAGCATTGGTTGATAAAACTCCTCAAGAAGCTAGAAATTTGATCTCAAGAATGGCTGCATACACTCAACAATTCAACACTAGGAATGACATTTGAGTGAGAGCGGTGAAAGAAATAGAGACAACCACTTTACAGCAGCAAATGACTCAATTAACTGCTATAGTTCAGCGGTTAATGGATAAAGGGAAATAACCAGTCATGCTTTTGGGATTTATTGTTCAACTAGACATTTCACTGATATGTGTCTCACTCTCCAATAGAACACAAATGAGGAGGTAAGAGTAATAAGGGAATATTTTGGACTTTAAAAAAATTACAACCCTTACTCCAACACATATAATCCAGGGTAGAGGTATCATCCAAATTTCAGCTATGCAAAGCAATCCCAAAATCAACTTTCAGCTTATGGACCCTCAGGATTTTAGCAAAGGCAAACACCTTTCCCTCAGAGACAGCAGCAAGTTCAAGCTCCTAAACAACCTGAGCCTTCACTAGAGGAGTTAATGAAACAAATGGCCACTAGCAATATGCAATTCCGACAAGAAATAAGGGCTACAATTAATAACTTGCAGAACCAGATAGGGCAGTTATCCATAGAGTTCAACAAGTTTCAAAGTCAATCTTCAAGGAAACTACCCTCACAACTGGAAGTGAATTCGAGGGAAAATGTTAGTGCTGTCACATTGAGAAGTGGAAGATATTGGAAGAGCCTACATCTCCTCCACCAATCACTTAAGAGAAAGATGAATCACCAAGGAAGCAAATGATAAGGGGCAAAGCTCTAAAGCCTCTAAGGTAAGTAATTCTGAACCCCCTCCTAAATATGTCACTAAAGCTCCTTTTCCTAGTAGGTTGGCAAAGACTAAGAAATAAGAAGCAGAAAAAGAGATCCTAGAGACTTTTAGGAAAGTGGAAGTTAACATCCCTTTGTTAGATGCCATTAAGTAGGTACCTAGGTATGCAAAGTTTTTGAAAGAATTATACACTAACAAAAGGAAACTAAAAGGAAATGAAAGGGATCAAGTGGGAGAAAATGTTTCAACTGTGATTAAAAAGAAACTCCTAACTAAATGTAAGGAGCTTGGCACATTCATCATTCCATGCACTATAGGTAACACAAGGTTTGAGAGGGCAATGCTTGATTTAGGTGCATCTATAAATGTCATGCTTATTCTATTTATGCATCTTTATACTTGGGTTCTTTGGAACCTACTGGTGTTATTATTCAATTGGCTGATGGATCTAATGCTTACCTAAAGGGTGTGGTTAAAGATGTTTTGGTGCAGGTGAATGAATTAGTGTTTACGACAGACTTCTATAATTTGGACATGGAAGAGATCAAATCTCCCAACTCTGCTCCTATCTTGTTGGGGACCATCCTTGAAAACTGCTCGGACAAAAATTAATGTGCATTTCGGAACCTTAACAATGGAATTTGATGGAGGAATTGATTAGATTCAACATTTTTGAAGCTATGAGATACCCAAGTGATGTGCAGTCTGCTTGTCTAATTGATTCTTTTGATCTTTTTGATTCTTTAATTTCTGTAGCTTTTGATTCTGACCAATTTAATGCTCTTGATACAGTTTTGACTCATAGTTTAGATGTACAAGAGGAAACGAAAAATAATGAAGAAGAGCCATGGAGTGAAGTCATTGATGAAGTTGTTACTGCCTTGTAAGAGCTCTCTTCCACACCACAAGAGCATGAGATTTCTTTTGTTGATTTACCTACTATCACTTATGTACCTTAACCTTTTATTGTGCATGCACCAGATTTAGAACTGATGGCATTGTCTGATCATCTTAAATACATATTCTTGGGAAAGAAGGACACACTTCTAGTGATAATTGCAAAGTCACTCACCCAAGAGCAAGAAGAGAAATTTGTGGCTGTTCTACAAGAACATAAGACAACCACTAGTTGGTCGATAGCTGACGTCAAGGATATTAGTCCCTCCATTTACATGCATAGGATTCTAATGGAGGAGGGTGCTAAACCTGTGAAAGACCCCCAAAGGAGGTTGAATCCTCCTATGATGGAGGTAGTGAAAAAGGATATATTGAAGCTGCTAAGTATGGGGGTGATTTACCCTATTTCTGACAGTAAATGGGTAAGCCCAGTCCAAGTAGTACCAAAGAAGTCTGGAATTACTATAGTAAGAAATGCTGCAAATAAGCTTATCCCCACTAGGTTACAAACAGGGTGGCGTGTTTGCATTGATTACAAAAAACTAAATGCCGCCACTAGAAAAGGCCACTTCCCTTTGCCTTTCATTGATCAAATGTTAGAAAGATTAGCTGGTCATTCTCACTATTGTTTTCTGGATGGCTTTTCAGGTTACAATCAGATTGCTATTGCTCTAGAAGACCAAGACAAAACCACTTTCACTTATCCATTTGGTACTTTTGCATATAGGCGAATGCCTTTTGGACTTTGCAATGCACCAGGGACTTTCCAGATATGCATGATGAACAAATTTTTTGATTATGTAGAAAACATTATTGAGGTTTTTATGGACGATTTTAGTGTCATTGGAAATGGTTTTGATAACTGTTTAGAACATTTAACATTGGTGCTAAGAAGATGCATTAACACTAACCTTGTACTGAATTAGGAAAAATGTCATTTCATGGTAGAAGAGGGCATAGTGTTAGGCCATGTAATTTTTGCTAGGGGAATTGAAGTAGACAAAGCAAAGGTAGAACTCATGCATTCTTTGCCTCCACCCACTACTGTATGGGAAATTCGTTCTTTTATTGGCCATGCAGGTTTTTACTAGCGATTCATTAAGGATTTCTCAAAAATCTCATTGCCCCTTTGCAAGCTACTTCAAAAGGATGTTCAATTCAACTTTGATGAGAATTGTATGGAAGCTTTTACTAAGCTCAAGAAATTGTTGACTGTTATGCCTATCATTTGGCCACCTAACTGGGAACTACCATTTGAATTGATGTGTGATGCCAACTACTTTGCGGTAGGGGCTGTCTTAGGACAACGATTTGATAGAGTTCCTTATGTCATTTACTATGCATCAAGGACTCTAAATGATGCTCAACTTAATTATTCAACAACTGAAAAAGAACTTCTAGCTGTTGTATTTGCTTTAGAAAAATTTAGATCATATTTAATTGGTTCTAAAGTGATTGTGTTTTCAGATCATGCAACTTTGAAGTATCTCCTGACAAAAAAAGAAGCGAAGCCTAGATTGCTCCGATGGATTCTACTGCTCCAGGAATTTGACTTAGAGTTTAAAGACAAGAAAAGGGAGCAAAAACTTGGTGGCCAACCATTTAAGTAAGTTGGTGACTGAAGAGGAGGAAATGCCTATCATGGAGACTTTTTCAGACGAGTATCTGATGGCCATTAAGGCCATGATCCCTTGGTATGCTGACATTGTTAATTACTTGGTCACTAAGGACTTTTCGGAGGGCTTGAACAAAGCCCAAAGAGATAAATTGAGGAGTGACTGTAAATATTACATCTGGGATGACCCGTACCTTTGGAAGCATTAGATCAAGTCATTAGGAGGTGCATTCCTGATTCAGAGACTCACTCCATTCTTTCCTCTTGTCACACCTATGCATGTGGAGGGCATTTCGGCATTAAAAGGACAACCAACAAGGTACTTGATAGTGATTTCTATTGGCCCACAATTTTCAAAGATGCTTATAATTTTTGTAAGTCTTGTGACTGTTGTTAGAGAACAGGTAACATTGGTCCTCGGAATCAAATGCCTCAAACTCCGATCATTTTTGTGGAAGTTTTTGATGTGTGGGGCATTAATTTCATGGGGCCATTTCCCTTTTCATTTAGTTTTTCATACATTCTTTTATCTATTGACTATGTGTCTAAATGGGTGGAAGCAAATGCCACCAAATTTGATGATTGAAAAACAATTACAGATTTTGTAAAATCACATATTTTCTCCAAGTTTGGAACTCCAAGAGCAATCTAAAGTGACCAAGGAACCCATTTTTGCAGCAGAACATTTAATGGTCTTTTGAGGAAATATAGAGTGATGCACAAAATTTCCACTCCTTACCATCCACAGACAAATGGGCAAACTGAGGTGTCTAACTGAGAAATTAAGTTGATCCTTGAAAAGACGGTGAATCCAATGCGTAAGGATTGGAGTACTAGACTTGAGAATGCGTTATGGGCTTATAGGATGGTCTATAAGACTCCCATTGGAATGTCACCATTTTGGTTGGTGTATGGGAAGCACTGTCATTTGCCCGTTAAGCTGCAACATCACTCTGTTTGGGCCATTAAGCAAGTCAATATGGACTTGGAAGGTGCTGGAAAGTAGAGGAAGTTCTAGTTACAGGAACTGGAAGAACTGTGTAATGAGGCCTTTAAGAATGCCCTAATTTTTAAGACTAAAACTAAGGCATTCCATGACTATTTAATCTCTATGAAGGAATTCCACAAAGGACAAAAAGTGCTGTTATACCAATCCAATTTCAAATTGTTTCTAAGTAAATTACGTTCTAAATGGATTGGACTATTTGTGGTAACTAATGTCTTTCCTTTTGGTGTAGTGGAAATAATGAGTGAAACATCTGGTAAAGCATCTAAGGTCAATGGCCACCATCTCAAACCATACCATGAACTTTCGGAAAGTGCAAAAGTGGAAGTGATGACCCTTCTCCTTCCACGGTATAAAGATGACTGAGAGAATCACAATGTCGGGCTAAGGACAATAAACTAAGTGCTTAATGGGAGGCAACCCATCATCAAGAAAATCAAATTTGATCTCTTTATTTCTTTTATTTTGCACTTTTCTATTGTTCTGTTGATTGGTTTCTTTAGTAGAATAGATTTAGATTTGTATCTTGAACGATTAGCTGCAAATCTTTGGAAGTCATTGAGTTTTGGATTGCTAAGTGTGTGCTTAAATGCATTCATTAATTGTTGGATGATTGTGTGGATTGATTGTAAAAGTTGCGGTGGGAGACAAGCGAGACTTTGAGAATTGGCTCTTTTGTAAGTTGTTGTGCTTTTCTGAATTCTAAGTCAAGTTCTTTAGGGATGATTTCCTTAAACTGAGAAGTTAAATTTTATTTCACGATGAATGGACTGAGTAAAGAGTCATACTCTTGTGATGCATTCTTATAAATTTGTGCATTACAAACTTCTCTGTTTGTGGAATCCCTTCAAGAATGATTATGAGTTATAGTATTAGGAATCTGACTTTGAAAGACCTTGAGCCGTGCTTTAGAATTGATTTCCTAAGTTTTTTTTCAAAGAACAACATCATTCATAGTGTTGCATAGGAGTTTCCCTATCATTACAGTATGAGTTTTTGGTAGAAAATAGAAGAGGAGGCCGTGTGATTTGGCACAGCCTGTGTCTCAAATGTGAATCCTCCAAGCCCCCTAAATAGAGAGAAACACGGCCTAGGCCGTGTAACATAACACGACCGTGTATTCATAAGCAGAAAATTTTCACCAAGTTAGAGGCATACACGGCCTAGGCTGTGTTATATGACACGACCGTGTAATCATGAGTTATGAAAAAAAATTTAAATAAATATGATGGAAACAGTGAAGTACACGGCCTAGGCCGTGTCATATGACATGGTCGTGTACTTGTGACAGCTTCACTAAAACCCACTTAGGGTTTCATTTTCCCCAAAATTTCTTCATTTTCTCCCAGTTCTCTCTTCCTCTGTGTGTAGCCCCATCTTCTCCTCCTCCTCCAAATCTTCTTCTTTTCCACCCAAATCCACCATTTCATCCAAACTCTTCCTCCATTAAACTCAAATCTCTCATCATTCACCCTTTCTTTTCCATTTTTTTCCTAAAATCTCAACCCAAAATCACCACGTCACCACCCTAGCACCCACTCCCCCCACCACAATCTACCTCCACAGCAAAATGGATGAGTTGCTCTGGCGAGAGCACTAGCATCCCCCATTCTCCCATTTTATGTATCTTTCTTGATGTATCCGAGTGTTTATTTTGTAATTCTGTTTTTACTAATTTTTCCCTTCTGTTTGTGATTAGACATTGAGGACAATGCCTATTTCAAGTGTGGGGGTGTGATACTCTTGTTCTTAACTGTATTATTTTTCTTGGGGTGTGTGCAATTAATCTTAATTGTATTTTTTTTCTTATGGATATTTTTCTAATGGGCTTTTAAGTTTCTAATGAGCTTACAGGTGATGTGAATGGTGAGCAATTGAACAAAAATTTTTTAGATGAATTTAATAAAACCTTAGGCTTAATGGAATGAACATTGTGGTTTTCAATTTTGACGAGTGAGATTTTCAAAAATTGAAGGGTTTAATTCAAAAAAGATGAATAAACCTAGTGAGTTTTTGAGCCTTGTTGTGAATAGCTAATTTTAGGCCATTTTGATTCTTTGATTGTGTGATTCCACTCATGATTATGTGTTTTTCAGAACTTGTCTTGGTTCTGTTTTAAGCTGCTAATGACCACTATATGCAATTGAAATGAAAAAAACTATCCTTTTAAATAACCACTGGCCAAATAGTCATTCTTGCATTTTATCCATTGTTTAACCCCTTTGAGCCTAATCGACCATCTTTCCTTCTATCAAAGCTCAATTTAAACCTAAAAGTGAAAAACCATTTTACTACCCTACCTTAGGGAGTAGAAGAGTTTAATGATTATGTTAGAAATTGATTTTTGAATAAGTGTGGGGGTTTAATGATGTGTTTGCCCAGCTATGCATGTATATAAAAAGACTCATGTTGGAAAAATATCATTTTGAATAGGATACAAGGTCTTAAAAAAAAAGTCAGAAAAAGGAAAAAGTATAGCAAAGTAATTTGAATTTGAAGATTGCTGGGAAATTCTTTGTGTAATGATTGAATATCTTTCCCTTTTGCTCTTCTAGTTCCTATGGTCTAGCTCTACTTATCTTTGATGTATCCTACCTTGACCCTGACCCCATTACAACCTAAATAAAGATCTTTTGATCTTTGTATGCATGTGACTCAAGTGGTGGAGAAGTAGAGCTTGACATACCTATGGTAAAGCATGTTTTCATGAGTTGATTGAGTGTAAACACGAGCCTAAAACACTTCAGTGAGAGAATATATTAGTGAGAATTTATCCTACTGATTTTACCCTGAAATTTGATTGATTTTGCTTGCTAATTTGGATTGCTAAGAGAGGGAATTCATGATTGCTGAAATTTTTTGAAGAACTTATGAAGGTCTTTGCTCATTGTTCTACATTTGCACAGCTTATTGGAAAACTGTGTTGAACTGTATATTTTTGCCCAAGAGTGCAAAAGGCTTCATTTGGCGATTACTCCTGCATCTTAAACGCCTTATAACTAATTCAATTGGATTTCATTTGTACTTAATCGTTATCATTTAGCTAAGTTTTGCATATTAAGCTTAATTGGAACCTTATTATGAAACTTTGCTTCAATGTGTTTATTAGTGCTCATAGTTGAATTATGTCTTTCAGGAGATCTATGAGTGATGGAGTCCATCAACCTCAAACTAGGCCTACTATCCACTTGAAGAAAGAGCTAAGGATTCAAGGAGATCAATATCACCTCTTGAAGCAATGAAAGAAAAGTCTTTGTAAAGAATCCGGGCTGAAAATGAAGGAATCAAATTACAGGGCCTGTGTCACCATACAAGGCCTGGGCCGTGTCCTCCTCTGAATAAAATAAACACCTCTTGTTCTTTATTTGAGGTCCAAAAGAGGTGTTTTAACATGGCTCTATGAAGTTTTAGATGGATTCATTGCAATGGAGTTGAGCTCGGAATTTATATGGTCAAGATTAGTAGAGTTTTTGACCTTTGCACGATAAAATGAGTATAACTTGAGCTGCAAAAGTTGAAACGAGTTGATTTCAGTGGCTTTGGAAAGCTAAGAAAAAGAGCTACAACTTTCATGTTGATCACTTATCCAAAAAATGATGTTTTGAGTGACTAAAAGGGAAGACACGACCGTGTCTCATTTTTTTTACTATTTGTATACGTTCTCTAACAAATTGGACGCGTTGTCACAAAACCATACACGGCCTAGGCTGTGTACTTTTATACGATTGTGTACTTTTACACAGCCGTGTAAACACACCAGAAACTTAAGTTTAATCTTCTACAAGAAGCTAGGTCTTGAGACCTATAAATAGGCACTCTTAGCCCCTTTGGAGAGAGTTCTGAATGGTGGAGCAGCTGGGAAACCCTAGGAAAAGGAGAAAGGAGGCTTGGATCGAAGATTGGAGTCTCGGGTTTGAGCAATTGGAGATCCATTGTCCTCAATCCTTGGAAACCCGTTTGATCTCTAGTTTTTCTTCTATTTTTCATTTCACATGTTGTTCTCTTTCTATTTTTCTTGTGATTTCATTTTAACCATGTGTAACTAAGTTTCTCTTGGTTATGGGAGGATGAAACTACTAGTTTTGATATTGTGAATTTTGCATATTCAATTATTTGAACACGGTTATGTTTTTATTCGTATATTTCTGAATTTATTGTAGGTATGAAGGTTTTTATACTTGTTCCAACTTTCAAAGTGGTAAATCTGAGTTTATTATACACAGTTGCGGTAGTAAATCTAGAGGATTTTATGATGTTAATGTGGGTGTAATGATCTTTGTGCTATTTGCCAACTACAAAAGTGGTAGATCTGGGTTTATTATGAGCGGTTGAGGTAATAGATCTAAGAGAATATATGATCTAAGTAATTTAATCCTGGTGTGTGATTAGATCTTAGTGTAATTGGTTTTCTAAATCTTAATGCAACTGTTGGGTAGTTGTAAGAGCAATTGCTTTATAACTAATCAATGATTAGGAGTTAATTTGGGCGGTTGTTGAATTCGCCAACACGTAAGGAAAATAGAGATTTAATCTCACAATTGCATAAAAATGTAACTGAGCATGTTAGAATAAAAGGATATGTAGGTTAGCAATATCATGTAAATTTAGTGGTGGATTCAATCTCTTAACCAATTCTCTTATATTGTTGATTTTAGTTCATTTATTGTTATTAGTTTTGAAGTTGTTCATTGTTCATCAAAACTCCAAAAACCCCTTTTTTACTATTTATTGTTAATCAGAGTTTAAATTGAGAATTGTTTGATAGTATTGATTGAATTTATTCTCTGTGAATCGACCCTTACTAACTACAACTAGTTATAAGGTTGTTATCTTTTGGTGGGCCTGACAACTGATTTTTATCTGAATTTTAATCACTATTCCTACCACGCATCAATAGTCATAAAAAAGAAATTGTTCTAGATGATGAGAAGATGTAAGAAACAAGGTTGGTTGAGAAAGAAAATGTGGGTGGCCAAAAATGGTGTCTTGGCCGTGGAAGAGAAGAGAAAATGGAGAGAATGGGTGAGCTCCTTGAAGATGATTCCAACAAGAAAGAAAGTCTTCCAATCAAGATGTAGATTCAAGCAAAGTGTAAGCTTGAAAATCAAACAAGCTTGGAGGGTGGAAGGATGTGTGGTGCCGTGGGAAAAAAAGAGAGAAGGAAGAGAAAATGAGAGATGAAGTGTAGAGAGAGAAAGTGATAGTAAGGTTTTTGAAATGTAAGAGTAAAAAATGAAAATGTTGTATTTTGGTCACCCTTTTCCCCCCTTGGCCGTGTAGCTTCACAAAGGAGAGAGGGAAATTAGCTTCTCTAACAAGCCAATAGGAAGGTACTAGGAAGCTTCCTCCAAAGCTTCTTCAAGAAGCCAAAACTCACCTTTTTGAAAAGTCAACTTGATTTGACATAAAGTAGATGTTTAGATAATATGATAAGGATTTTTACTACAAGCTATTACCCAATGGACAAATGTTACATTTAACAGAAATCAGTATTTATTGCCCAATGAGTAATAAAATGTACAGTGATTTTTATTTATCAGATAAAAATCTCGTAGAACGTAAACCTCATAAACTATGCCTGGCCTCGGGTTTAGCAAGATCTCCCATCAACGTTTCCACAGTTCAAGGTTTACTAACCTCGAAAAAAATATTTTATTTTCCCGACTCTGCTCAGCGTGCATTCAAATTGAGAAATATATTAAAATAATCAACAGTTCCGAAAAAATCCAGAAAAATTTCCAAAAATCACTAATATTATAAAATGAATATTTATCATGAAACAAAAAATTTTTGGGGTGTTACAACTCTCCCATTCTAAAAAGAAAGTTCATCCTCGAAATTTTCATACCTTAGAATAGTTGTGGATGTTGCTCCTTTATTTTATCTTATAAGTCCCATGTTGTATTTCCGGTCGTTTCATTCAAGATCACTTTTACTAATGGGATTTCCTTTGCTTTGAGTTGCTTTACTCTCCTATCTTCAATCCTTACAGGAGGTGCCTCATAGGTTAAGTTCTCTTTCAATTGTATTGTGTCTAGTGCTATGAAATGGCTCGGGTCAGGAACATATTTTTGCAATTGCGACACATGAAAGACATTGTGAAGGTTAGAAAGAAAATGTGGTAGGGCTATTTGGTAAGCTACTGGACCTATCCAGCGAAGAATTTGGTAAGGTCCAAGGAATTTGGGAGTAAGTTTTCTAGATTTTAGAACTCAGCCGACCCCAGTCGTAGGTGTGACTTTTAAAAACACATGCTCGTCTTCCTTAAACTCAAGAGGCTTTCTTCTTTTGTCTGCATAGTTCTTCTGTCGACTGTAAGTCGTCCTTATCTTTTCCTGAATCATCTTGACTTTCGCAATCGTTTGTTGTATAAGATCAGGTCCAATAGTCAGGCACTCTCCATGTTGGTACCAACACAAAGGTGTTCTGCACTGTCGTCCATATAAAGCTTCATAGGGTGCCATTCCTATGCTCGAATGAAAACTGTTGTTGTAGGTGAACTCTACCAATGGTAAAACTTCATCCCAACTTCTAGTCTATTCCAAAGCGCAAGCTCTGAACAAATCCTCCAATGATTGAATCATCCTTTTCGATTGACCATCGGTTTGAGGATGATAAACAGAACTCAAACGTAGCTTCATTCCCAATGCTCTTTGTAAACTTTGCCAAAACTTTGATGTGAACCTTGGATCTCTATCAGAAATAATACTGGTAGGCACACCATGCAGCCTAACAATCTCACTAATATATAGCTGAGTCAACTTCTCCATGTTGTATCTTATGTTGATTGGTAAGAAATGTGCTGACTTCGTGAGTCGATCAACGATTACCCATATTGAATCGTAACATTTTCTGGTCTTTGGTAATCCAACCACAAAGTCCATCGCAATACTATCCTACTTCTATTCTAGAATAGCTAAGGGTTGCAATATTCTTGACAGTCTCTGGTGTTCAAACTTTGCTTTCTGACAAACCAGACAAGATGACACACATATGGAAATATCACTCTTCATTCTATGCCACCAAAATAACCGTTTCAGGTCTTGATACATCTTGGTTATTCCTGAATGCATACTCAACTTGCTCGTGTGAGCTTGTTCGAGAATATACTTTCTAAGTTCTTGATCCCTGGATATACAAACTCCACCTCTGAACCTTAGGATTCCATCAGTTCCTTCCTCAAATGTTGTTACACCGCCTTGCTTCATTAGCTCTCTTTCATCTTGCAAAAACTTGTTAAGTTTTTATTTCTCTCGGATGTCTTCTATTAATTCACTTGAAATTGTGACCATGTTCATACAAATCTTCCCCAATGTTAATTCTACAAAGGACTATACATCCCTGAATTGCTCTATCAAATCTTTTTCCTTGACCATCATAGCAGAGATACTTAGCATCTTTCTACTCAAAGCATCTGCCACAACGTTTGCCTTTTCGAGGTGATACAGAAGTTGAAAATGATAATCTTTCAGAAATTCCAACCACCTTCGCTATCTCATATTCAATTCCTTTTAGTCAAACAAGTACTTCAAGCTCTTGTGGTCACTAAAGACATTGAATGTTGCCCCATAAAGAAAATGCCTCCATATCTTCAAAGTGAATACCACAGCCACTAACTCTAGGTCATGTGTTGGGTAGTTCTTCTCATGTACTCACAACTGTCTTGAAGCGTAAGCTACCACTTTTCTATTTTGCATAAGCACACATCCTAATCCTTGGTATGAAGCATAGCAATACACTTCGAAGGGTTCACTTGGATCGGGTAGAACTAACACTGGTGAAGTAGTTAGTTGTCTCTTCAATTCTTGGAAACTTTCTTCACAAGCATTAGTCCACTCAAAGGCTTGATTCTTTCTTGTGAACTGAGTAAGAGGCCCTGCTATCTTAGAGAATCCCTTAATGAATCTCTGATAGTATCAAGCTAATCCCATAAAGTTCCAAATTTCTGTCACTGTCTTCAGCCTTTCCTATTGTAGAATCACTTCCATTTTTTACGGGTCCACTGCAATCCCTTCCCTCAAGATCACATGACCCAAAAACTTAACTTCTTCCAGCCAGAATTCACACTTCGACAATTTGGCATACAGCTTCTTCTCCTTCAGAATCTGGAGAACTATACTGAAGTGTTCTTTGAGAATAGATCAGAATGTCATTAATGAAGACAACAACAAATCTGTCTAAGTAAGGACAAAAGATTCTATTCATGTAATCCATGAATATGGCAGGTGCATTTGTTACACCAAACGACATCACAAGATATTCTTAATGACCGTAACAGGTACGAAAAGCTATTTTCGGAATATCCTCGACCTTCACTCGGATCTGATGATAGCACGATCGCAGATCGATCTTAGAGAATATTGTTGTTCCTTTCAGTTGGTCCATCAAGTCATCTATCCTCGAAAGTGGATACTTATTCTTGATTGTGATCTTATTTAGCTGGCGATAGTCCACATACAATCGCGAAGTCTTATCCTTCTTTCTGACTAGCAACAATGGTGCTCCCTATGGTGACACACGGGGTCTAACAAATTACTTTTCCAAGAGTTCTTCTAACTGCTTTTTAAGCTCAACTAACTCTAATGATGACATCCTATAGGGTGCTATAGATACAGGACCAGATCCAGGCACAAGATCAATGGTGAACTCTATCTCCCGTTCCGGTAGTAAACTAGCTATGTCATCAGGAAAGGTTTCAGGAAATTCATTTGCTATCAGAATAGCATCTAGATCTATCTTACTCTCAACTTCTAAGGAAGACAATATCATGTATCCCTAAGCTCATTCTTCCAAGAAAGCTCAAACTTGGTTAGCCGTCAAAAATAAAAAAACTTCACCCATAGGGAAAACTATGGTTCTACTAGAACAGTCTAATAGGATATGGTTAGAAGATAACTAACCCATTCCTAAAATTACGTGTAATTGGGAAAGAGGTAAGCAGATCAAATCAACAGAAAAGATTCGACCTTCAACAATTAAAGGACAATTTAAACAAACTTTGGTGGTAACAACAAGTTTAGCAGCAGGAGTAGAAATAGTCAAATCAAAAGGTAAGGAAGGCACAGGTAAACCAAGTCGTCACACACAATCATAAGAAATGAAAGAGTGGGTTGCCCCAGAGTCATACAGTACAGTCAAAAGATTACCTCCTATGGTACCCTCTCCTTATATCAGATCTTTAGATTCAGAGGCTTTCGCTCCACTCATAGTGTAGACTCGGCTCCACTCATAGTGACTGTTGCTGACTTCCCGGTGGTCAGGAATAGGGTTTCTTCTGAAAGTGGTTTGCATTGTTGCCACCTCCTCTTTGGAACCTAGTAGGTCCAAAGTTATGATTCCTTGTGTCCCGCGCTTAATCCAGATCTTCCACTTGGTGACATGTGTCCAACAGCTCTGAAAACTGTTTGATCCTCAAGGTTATGACCATCATTTTCACGTCATGCCTCAATCCTTTGTCAAATTTCTGACACTTCCACCCCTCACCTGGCTGGTGTTGGAAATACATTGAAAAATACTTCACTGACAGTCAAGTTCCTTTGCCTCAAACTAAGAAACTCCATCTCTTTGGCATGTCTTGCACTTGCTGGAAAATACTTCTCCAAGAATTTATCCTTGAATACCTCCCAGGTGATTACTCGACCTTCAGCTTTTAATAATCTCTACGCTCCGTTCCACCTATCTTCCGTATCTCTGATCAGCATAAAAGCAGCATAAGTTACCTTCTTGTCATCGGCACAATTTATGCCTTTGAAAATTTTCTCCAACTCCTTGATCCAAAGACTAGCCTTCTTTGGATCAAATTCTCCCTTAAACTGAGAAGGGCTATTACGATGGAAGTCCAATAGACTTTGAGCATTAGCTAAAGCTTCTAGCTGTTGTGCAGCCTTTTCCTGCTGTTGAGCAGCTCTCTCAATTTGTTGTGCAATGACGTCCATCATTTGTTGCATTACTTCGATTGCTGCAGCCATGCCTCCACCACGTGCCATTTCACTTTTTCAGGGTAGACTGAATGAAAAACACAAAGAAGAATTAAATGTATCCTTTCGGAATACTAAACACAGAGAATCACACAGCACAAACAAGATAGACCTAACCACAAAGACCCAAAAGAAAACTTAAATTGGGGCTCTGATACAAAACTAGTGTAACGCCCCTTTTTGAGAAGGGAACGTCATACCATAACCACGAAACGGAAATGAAATGTATAAACTAAGACCCGGTTCATTATAATATAGATAAGCCTGTTTAGTTGTAATCATCCAAATGATTTTGGCGAATTCTTTTTTTTTTTTTTTGGTTACAAAATAAGATGATAAGACATAGTTACAACAGAAAGTAACATGAGAAGTAAACCATACCTTTATACCTCGTACATATATTTATACTTATATCATACTGGTTTAGGTACATCATTAGATATACAAAAGAAGAAGCTTTACATGCCCCAAAATGATTACACATATACAGCCCACCAAAAGACAAAACATCAGGCCCCCATAATGATTTACAAATAGCCATCAACGGCCATCAACAGCATCAGCCCCTAAAGCGAATGGGAAGGAACCATAGATGGATCCTCCTTAGGGTCTTCCTCATTAGAGGAAATCCTCATCGGAACAATTGAGTTACGAGCGGGGGCTCGTGCAAAGAATAAGAACGAATCCTCTTGTGGGGAGTAATAGTGCTCACCCCACATATCACATATGGGCAAGTGAAACTCTAAATGCAAGTGAGCATTAAAAGTAAAGATAGGTGGATCATAACATCCCCAAGCCAAAGACACAGTCACGTCTCTAAGGTAGATGCAGCAATCCGTACTTAGGTTAATGTGCCAGCAGTTTGAACCTCCACGAAAAGTCAATCTCACATATCCCAAAAAGCCACACGGACGGGACGCCATGTTCAAACAGGAAACTAATCAAAATCAGGCCAGAAGCCAGGGAATTCATGCACTTCCCTTACTTCATCGACGTCTTCAGAGAAGCACATAAATAAACAGAATAGCAGAAATTCAGAAAAGAGGTAAGACATCCTACATTTAGTACCAATTATGGCAGTAAAGAAACAGAACAGTGCAGGATGCCCAGATAGCATTGCAAGAATAATAAGCAGCATCAAGATGCAAATAGTAAACAACTTAACAAATCCAGGCAGTTATAACATCAATAAGACAACGGTTTCAATCATCATATGAATAAATGCCAAATAATGTGTTGACTCACTATGCATGTGCACATGATATCGAAATCATACTCCATGGAGCTAGACATAAACATCGGAGAGAATGATCAGGAGACATATCTGTAACTCGGCTGCCGCAGCCAACAAGTGCTATAATTTCTCGATTTATCAACGTGCACATCATGGCATTGTACAAGACAATCTACACTAGATCGCGATATAAGACAGTGTCTCGGTCCGGATCATCGGTGCGTTTGCATCAGTCTATCCTATGGCCCAGAGAAGCTACCGACTGACCATTGTGAGATACCCACACCCCGACGCCCCCAAGGTCAACATTATGACCTACACTAGTCTATTCGCACCCGCACTAAGGTGCAATTCAATCTCCTAGGCAACACAGCCTTAACAATAGTCCACAGGACTTTCACAATGCATGATGACTTAATGCATATTCATATATATTCAACATTGATATACTCATCCCATAACATGTCATAATTTGGCCAAGTTAAACATCAACAAAATTTTGGCCCCACTCATGGACCCATAATAACATATTATCAAATTCTCAAATGAGACAATACACTTTTTAAGGTTTATTATGAGGTTTTACTTTAATTTAACATTTCTTATGAAATCTTTCTCTAGAAGAATTCTCTTATAATTCTCATTAAATCTTTATTTCTCATAATCAGTTAAGTTCTTTACTTAAATTTAACCATATTCACTTAGAACATTATTCTAAGGTTCTCAAGTCTCATACTCACTCTTGTTCTTCCCTTAAGTTCAAAAATCACTCTAGGTCATCAAATAATTTTCTTTCCATCACATTGTTAATTACCTAACACTTAATTACTTAAGTTCCAAGGTTACACAAAATTATATACTTGGACTGACAAAAGGGCCCTAGAGGCCGTGAGCCTCCCAAAAGGGGCAAGAACCCAAAATTTTCCATTGCTCCATTAATTGTTATTCACTTGATTAGTTATCTCTCCAACTTGTTACAAAATTTAACCATGTACACCCTATGGAAGGGGGTATGACTACGAGCCTCATTAAGGAGAGCAAGAAACCCTTCCTTCCAATTCACATTTCCAATCCATCAAAATCAAACCAAGATCATCAACATACACAAATACAAACAATAAAATCATATAAGAAGAAATTAATACAAAGATCATTAGAAAAACCATATAACTAAGAGAGTAACCCTAACATGGGTTTCTCACAACTAGCACACAAACAAGCTTTCCACTACCAATCGAGGTTGAAGTGGAAAATCTCCCTCTTACCAAGAGAAAACAAGAAAAGACTTCCTTGAACCTCATTGTAGATTTTGGCCTCCACCACCACAAAAACCCTAGGACATCAAACTTTCACAATAAATAAATCAAACCATAAAAGTAGAGTTCTTGGTCACAAAGATGACCAAGAATCACGAAAATGAAAAGAGAAAATAGAAAAGTCATAAACTTTACCTCAAAGTTTCAAACTTTAGAGCTTTGTGGAAGAAGATGAAAAAGGTGGATTCAAGAGACAGTTGATCTGTCGACTATTCCTACATCTTAAAAGCCTTATAACTAATTCAATTGGATTCCATTTATGCTTAATCGTTATCATTTAGCTAAGTTTTGGATATTAAGCTTAATTGGAACCTTATTATGAAACTTTGCTTAAATATGTTTATTAGTGCTCATAATTGAATTATGTCTTTTAAGAGATCTATGAGTGATGGAGTCCATTAGCCTCCAACTAAGCCTACTATCTACTTGAAGAAATATCTAAGGATTCAATGAGATCAATATCACCTCTTGAAGTAATGAAAGAAAAGTCTTTGTAAAGAATCCGAGCTGAAAATGAAGGAATCAAATTACTGGGCCCGTGTCACCATACCGGGCCTGGGCTGTGTCCTCATCTAAATAAAATAAACACCTCTTGTGCTTGATTTGAGGTCCAAAAGAGGTGTTTTAACATGGCTCTATGAAGTTTTAGATGGATTCATTGCAATGGAGTTGAGCTCAGAATTTATATGGTCAAGATTAGTAGAGTTTTTTACCTTTGCATGATAAAATAAGCATAACTTGAGCTACAAAAGTCAAAACGAGGTAATTTTGGTGGCATTGGAAAGCTAAGAAAAAGAGATACAACTTTTATGAAGATCACTTCTCTAAAAAGGGACGTTTTGAGTGACTAAAAAGGAAGACACGGCCATGTCTTAAGGACTCATGGCCATGTCTCAATTTTTTTTTACTTTTTATACGTATTTTCTAACAAATTGGATGCATTGTCACAGAACCATACACAGCCGTGTACTTTTACATGGTCATGTAATTGCACCAGAAACTTAAGTTTAAGCTTCTACGTGAAGCTAGGTCTTGAGACCTATAAATACACACTCTTAGCCCCTTTGGAGAGAGTTCTGAATGGGGGAGCTACTGGGAAACCCAAGGAAAAGGAGAAAGGAGACTTGGATCGAAGATTTGAGTCTCGGGTTCGAGCAATCGGAGATCCATCGTCCTCAATCCTTGGAAATTTTTTTAATGTCTAGTTTTTCATCTGTTTTTCATTTCACATGTTGTTCTCTTTCTGTTTTTCTTGTGATTTCATTTTAACCATGTGTAACTAAGTTTCTCTTAGTTATGGGAGGATGAAATCACTAGTTTTGATGTTGTGAATCTTGCATATGTAATTATTTCAACACAGTTATGTTTTTATTCATATATTTCTTAATCTATTATTGGTATAAAGATTTTTATACTTGTTCCAACTTTCAAAGTGGTAGATCTGAGTTTATTATGCGCGGTTGCGGTGGTAAATCTAGAGGATTGTAAGATGTTAATGTGGGTGTAATGATCTTTATGCTTTTTACTAATTACAAAAGTGGTAGATTTGGGTTTATTATGAGCGGTTGCGGTAGTAAATCTAGAGGATTATATGATGTTAATGTGGGTGTAATGATCTTTATGCTATTTGCCAATTACAAAAGTGGTAGATCTGGGTTTATTATGCACGGTTGCGGTAATAGATTTAGAGGAATATATGATCTAAGTAATTTAATCCCGGTGTATGATTAGATCTTAGCGTAATTGGTTTTCTAAATCTTAATGCAATTGTTGGGCAGTTGTAAGAGCGATTGCTTTATAACTAATCAGTGATTAGGAGTTAATTTGAGCGGTTGTTGAGTTCACCAACACATAAAGAAAACAAAGATTTAATCTCACAATTGCGTAAAAATGTAACTGAGCATGTTGGAATAAAAGGATATGTGGGTTAGCAATATCGTGTAAATCTAGTGGTGGATTCAATCTCTTAACCAACTCTCTTATATTGTTGATTTTAGTTCATTTATTGTTATTGGTTTTGAAGTTGTTCATTGTTCATCAAAACTCAAAAAACCCTTTTTTTACTGTTTATTGTTACTCAGAGTTTAAATTGGGAATTGTTTGACAGTGTTGATTGAATTGGTTCTTTGTAGATCGGCCCTTACTAACTACAACTAGTTGTAAGGTTTTTATTTTCTGGTGGGCCTGACAACTGATTTTTATCTGAATTTTAATCACTATTCCTGCCACGCATCAGAATTTTGACGCTGTTACCAGGGAGCCAATTTTTCAATTACATTATTTATTTGTTTCCTATTTTTACTCTATTTTTGTTTTTATTTTTATTTTTAGATTTTAATTCTTGCTTTCTGTGTATTTTGTAGGTGTTGATGTCCATTAAAGGGTTAGACAAGGGATTGCAGAATTTGAGGAACTATATTGATCAAATCAACTCACATCCTCAATTTCTCTTCAATCCAACTAATTTCCAGCTCACACCTGCTGACATTGAAGCTGCTCGTCACATTGATTTATCAAGTTTAGAGACATTTGAGTCATCTAAAATATCTGAAGAAGTGACAATGGCAGAACATACTTTAAGGGCATTAGGTGCTCCAGACTTGGATCAACAGCCTCTATGCATAGACATTCTTGAAAATGAGGAGGCATTTGAATTGAAGTCTAGCCTAATCCATCTCTTGCCATCTTTCAATGGATTACCCAGAGAGGACCCCAACAAGCCCTTGAAGCAAATTCATATGGTATGTTCTAGCATGAAGCCTGCATGAATTCAAGTAGAGCAAGTCAAGCTGAGATCTTTTCTATTCTCACTAAAGGATTCTGCTAAGGAGTGGCTTTACCACTTGCCACCCAGATCCATCCAATCATGGCAGGACATGGCTCGTGCTTTCTTAGACAGATATTTCCCTGCATCAAAAGTCGAAACCATCAGAAAAGAAATCTGCGGTATTCAACAAAGGCATGGGGAATCACTCCATGACTACTAGGAGAGGTTCAAGAGACTATGTGCTAGTTGTCCTCAACATCAAATCAGTGAGTAACTCTTAATTCAGTATTTTTATGAGGGCTTACAAGTGATGGATCGTAACATGATTGATGCTGCTAGTGGAGGAGCATTGGTTGATAAAACTCCCCAAGAAGCTAGAACTTTGATCTCAAGAATGGCTGCATACACTCAACAATTCTACACTAGGAATGACATTGGAGTGAAAGCAGTGAAAGAAGTAGAGACAACCACTTTTCAGCAGCAAATGACTCAATTAACTGCTATGGTTCAGCGGTTAATGGATAAAGGGAAAGAACCAGTTCATGCTTGTGGGATTTGTTGTTCATCTGGACATCCCACTGATATGTGTCCCACTCTCCAAGAGGACATAAATGAGGAGGTAAGAGCAATAGGGGGATATTCTGGACTTTCAAAAAACTACAAGCCCTACTCCAACACATATAATCTAGGGTGGAGGGATCCTCCAAATTTCAGTTGTGCAAAGCAACCCCAAAATCAACCTCCAGCTTATGGACCCCAACGATTTTAGCAAAGGCAAGCACCTTTCCCTTAGAGACAACAGCAAGTTCAAGCTACTAGGCAACCTGAGCCTTCACTAGAGGAGTTAATGAAACAAATGGCCACTAACAATATGCAATTCCAATAAGAAACAAGGGCTACAATTAATAACTTGCAGAACCAGATAGGGCATTTATCCACAGAGTTCAACAAGTTTCAAAGTCAATCTTCAGGGAAACTACCCTCACAGCCGGAAGTGAATCTAAGGGAAAATGTTAGTGCTGTCACATTGAGAAGCGGGAAGATGTTAGAAGAGCCTACATCTCCTCCACCAATCACTCAAGAGAAAGATAAATCCCCCAAAGAAGCAAATGATAAGGGGCAAAGCTCTAAAGCCCCTAATGTAAGTAATTCTGAACCCCTTCCTAAATATGTCATTAAAGCTCATTTTCCTAGTAGGTTGGCAATGACTAAGAAAGAAGAAGCAAAAAAAGAGATCCTAGAGACTTTTAGGAAGTGGAGGTTAACATCCCTTTGCTAGATGCCATTAAGCAGGTACCTAGGTAAGCAAATTTTTTGAAAGAATTATGCACTTACAAAAAGAAACTAAGAGAAAATGAAAGGGTTCAAGTAGGAGAATATGTTTCAGCTGTGATTAAAAAGAAACTCCCAACTAAATGTAAGGACCCTGGCACATTCACCATTCCATGCACTATAGGTAACACAAGGTTTGAGAGGGCAATGTTTGATTTAGGTGCATCTATAAATGTCATGCCTTATTCTATTTATGCATCTTTATACTTGGGTCCTTCGGAACCTACTGGTGTTATTATTCAATTGGCTGATAAATTAAATGCATACCCAAAGGGTGTGGTTGAAGATGTTTTAGTGCAGGTGAATGAATTAGTATTTCCGCCAGACTTCTATGTTTTGGACATGGGAGAGGACAAGTCTCCCAACTCTGCTCCTATCTCGTTGGGGAGACCATTCTTGAAAACTGCGCAGACAAAAATTGATGTGCATTCTGGAACCTTAACGATGGAATTTGATGGGGAATTGATTAGATTCAACATTTTTAAAGCTATGAGATACCCAAGTGATGTGCACTCTGCTTTTTTAGTTGATTCTTTTGATCCTTTTGATTCTTTAATTTCTGCAGCTTTTGATTCTAATCAATTTGATGCTCTTGATACAGTTTTGACTCATAGTTTAGATGTACAAGAGGAAAAGAAAAATGATGAAGAAGAGCCATAGAGTGAAGTCATTGATGAAATTGTTGCTGCCTTGCAAGAGCTCTATTCCACTCCACAAAAGCATGAGGTTTCTTTTGTTGGTTTATCTATTACCACTGATGTACCTCAACCTTTTATTGTGCAGGCACCAGATTTAGAACTGAAAGCATTGCCTGATCATCTTAAATACATATTCTTGGGAGAGAAGGACACACTTCCAGTGATAATTTCAAAGTCACTCACCTAAAAGAAAGAAGAGAAATTGGTGGCTGTTCTGCAAGAACATAAGACAACCATTGGTTAGTCGATAGCTGACATCAAAGGTATTAGTCCCTCCATTTGCATGCACAAGATTCTAACGGAGGAAGGTGCTAAACCTGTGAGAGACCCCCAGAAGAGGTTGAATCCTCCAATGATGGAGGTAGTGAAAAAAGAGATACTGAAGCTGCTAAATGTGGGGGTGATTTACCCCATTTCTGACAGCAAGTGGGTAAGTCTCGTCTAGGTAGTACCAAAGAAGTCTGGAATTACTGTGGTAAGAAATGCTGAAAATAAGCTTATCCCTACTAGGTTACAAACAGGGTGGCATTTTTGCATTGATTACAGAAAACTAAATGCCGCCACTAGAAAAGACCACTTCCCTTTGCCTTTCATTGATCAAATGTTAGAAAGATTAGCTGGTCATTCTCACTATTATTTTCTGGATGGCTTTTCAAGTTACAATCAAATTGCTATTGCTCCAGAAGACCAAAACAAAATCATTTTCACTTGTCCATTTAGTACCTTTGCATATAGGCGAATGCCTTTTGTACTTTGCAATGCACCAGGGACTTTCGAAAGATGCATGATGAACATATTTTCTGATTACATAGAAAATATTATTGAGGTTTTTATGGATGATTTTAGTGTTATTGGAAATGGTTTTGATAACTGTTTAGAACATTTAACATTGGTGCTAAGAAGATGCATTAACACTAACCTTATACTGAATTAGGAAAAATGTTATTTCATGGTAGAAGAGGGTATAGTGTTAGACCATGTAATTTCTGCTAGGGAAATTGAAGTAGATAAAGCTATGGTAGAACTTATGCATTCTTTGCCCCCACCCACTAGTGTGCGGAAAATTTGTTCTTTTATTAGCCATGCAGGTTTTTACCGGTGATTCATCAAAGATTTCTCAAAAATCTCATTGCCCCTTTGCAAGCTACATCAAAAGGATGTTCAATTTGACTTTGATGAGAATTGTATGGAAGCTTTTACTAAGCTCAAGAAATTGTTGACTGTTGTGCCTATCATTAAGCCACCTAACTAGGAACTGCCATTTGAATTGATGTGTGATGCTAGCGACTTCGCGGTAGGGACTATCTTAGGATAGCGAGTTGATAGAGTTCCTTATGCCATTTACTATGCATCAAGGACTCTAAATGATGCTCAACTTAATTATTCAACAACTGAAAAAGAACTTCTAGCTGTTGTATTTGCTTTAGAAAAATTTAGATCATATTTAATTGGTTCTAAAGTGATTATGTTTTTAGATCATGCAGCTTTGAAGTATCTTCTGAAAAAAAAGGAAGCGAAGCGTAGATTGCTCCGATGGATTCTACTGCTCCAGGAATTTGACTTGGAGATTAAATATAAGAAAGGGAGCAAAAACTTGGTGGCCGACCATTTGAGTAGGTTGGTGACTGAAGAGGAGGAAATGCCCATCATGGAGAGTTTTCCAGACGAGTATCTGATGGCCGTTAAGGTCGTGATCCCTTGGTATGCTGACATTGTTAATTACCTGGTCACTAAGGACTTTCAGGAGGGCTTGAACAAAGCCCAAAGAGATAAATTGAGGAGTGATTGTAAATATTACATCTGGGATGACCCGTACCTTTGGAAGCATTGTGCAGATCAAGTCGTTAGGAGGTGCATTCCTAATTCAGAGACTCACTCCATTCTTTCATTTTGTCACACCTATGCATGTGGAGGGCATTTCAGCATTAAAAGGATAGCCAACATGGTGCTTGATAGTGGTTTCTATTGGCCCACAATTTTCAAAGATGCTTACAGTTTCTGTAAGTTTTGTGACCGCTGTCAGAGAACAGGTAACGTTGGTCATCAGAATCAAATGCCTCAAACTCTGATCATTTTTGTAGAAGTTTTTGATGTGTGGGGCATTGATTTCATGGGGCCATTTCCCCCTTCATTTGGTTTTTCATACATTCTTTTATCTGTTGATTATGTGTCTAAATGGGTAGAAGCAAAAGCCACCAAATCTGATGATTTAAAAACTATTGCAAATTTCATAAAATCACATATTTTCTCCAGGTTTGGAACTCCAAGAGCAATTATAAATGACCAAGGAACCCATTTTTGCAACAAAACATTTGATGGTCTCTTGAGGAAATATAGAGTGATACACAAAATTTTTACTCCTTACCATCCACAGACAAATGGGCAAACTGAAGTGTCCAACCGAGAAATTAAATCAATCCTTGAAAAGATGGTGAATCCAACGCATACGGATTGGAGTACTAGACTTGAGAATGCGTTATGGGCTTATAGGACGGCCTATAAGACTCCCATTTGAATGTCACCATTTTAGTTGGTGTATGGGAAGCGCTGTCATTTACCCGTTGAGCTGTAACATCGCTCTTTTTGGCCATTAAGCAAGTCAATCTAGACTTAGAAGGTGCTGGAAAGCAGAGGAAGTTCCAGTTACAGGACCTGGAAGAACTGCATAATGAGGCCTTTGAGAATGCCCTAATTTATAAGACTAAAACTAAGGCATTCAATGACCATTTGATCTCTAGGAAGGAATTCCACAAAAGACAAAAAGTGCTGCTATACCAATCTAGACTCAAATTGTTTCCAGGTAAATTGCGTTCTAAATAGATTGGAGCATTTGTGGTAACTAATGTCTTTCCTTTTGGTGCAGTGGAAATAATGAGTGAAACATCTGGTAAAGCATTTAAGGTCAATGGCCACCGTCTCAAACTGTACCATGAACTTCTAGAAAGTGTAGAAGTGGAAGTGATGACCTTTCACCTTCCACAGTATAAAGATGACTGAGAGTATCACAATGTCGGGCTGAGGACAATAAATTAAGCGCTTAATGGGAGGCAACCCATCATCAAGAAAATCAAATTTGATCTCTTTATTTCTTTTATTTTGTGCTTTTCTATTGTTCTTTTGATTAGTTTCTTTGGTAGAATAGATTTAGATTTGTATCTTGAACGATTACCTGCAAATCTTTAGAAGTCATTGAGTTTTGGATTGCTAAGTGTGTGCGTAAATGCATTCATTGATTGTTGGATGATTGTGTGGATTTATAGTAAAAGTTACGATGGGAGACAAACGAGACTTTGAGAATTGGCTTTTTTGTGTGTTGTTGTGCTTTTCTGAATTCTAAGTCAAGTTTTTTAAGGATGATTTCCTTAAATTGAGAAGTTAAATTTTAGTTCATGATGAATGGATTGAGTAAAGAGTCATACTCTTGAAACACATTCTTATGAATTAGTGCATTACAAACTTCTCTAATTGTGGAATCCCTTCAAGAATGATTATGAGTTTCTTAGGAATCTGACTTTAAAAGACCCTAAGCTATGCTTTAGAATTGATTTCCTAAGCTTTTTTCAAAGAACAACATCATTCATAGTGTTGCATAGGAATTTCCCTATCATTATAGTGCAAAATGAGTCATTTCGGGATGCATTTTTATGAGTTTTTGGTAGAAAAAAGTCGGGGAGGCCATGTGATTTGACACAGCCTATGCCTCAAATGTGAATCCTCCAAGCCCCCTAAACAGAGAGGAACACAGCCTAGGCCGTGTAACATGACACGACCGTGTATTCATAAGCAGAAAATTTTCACCAAGTCAGAGACATACATG
The DNA here is from genome assembly GCA_029884595.1 of Ormosia semicastrata. NCBI lineage: Eukaryota > Viridiplantae > Streptophyta > Magnoliopsida > Fabales > Fabaceae > Ormosia > Ormosia semicastrata. Next base: position 77,531,076 of record JAQQTO010000061.1, read on the forward strand.
ACCTAGGCCATGTCATATGACACGGCCGTGTAATCATGAGCTATGAAAAAAAATAAAATAAATATAATGGAAACGTGAAGTACACGGCCGTGTACTTGTGACAGCTTCACTAAAACCCACTTAGGGTTTCATTTTCCCCAAAATTTCCCCATTTTCTCTCATTTCTCTCTTCCTCGCGTGCAGCCCCATCTTCTCCTCCTCCTCCAAATCTTTTTCTTCTTCCACCCAAATCCACCATTTCATCCAAACTTTTCCTCCATTAAACTCAAATCTCTCATCATTCTTGCCTTTTTTTTTCCTAAAATCTCAACCTAAAATCACCACCACACCACCCTAGTACCCACTCCCCCCACCACAATCTACCTCCACAGCAAAATGGATGAGTTACTGTGGCAAGAGCACTAGCATCCCCCATTCTCCCACTTTATGTATCCCTCTTGATGTATCCGAGTGTTTATTTTGTAATTCTATTTTTACAAAATTTTCCTTTCTATTTGTGATTAGATATTGAGGACAATGTCTATTTTAAGTGTGGGGGTGTAATACTCTTGTTCTTAACTATATTATTTTTCTTGGGGTGCGTGTAATTGATCTTAATTGTGTTATTTTTCTTGTGGATATTTTTTCAAAGGGCTTTTAAGTTTCTAATGAGCTTACAAGTGATGTGAATGGAGAGCAATTGAACTAAAATTTTTTAGATGAATTTAATAAAAACCTTAGGGTTGATGGAATGAACTTTCTGTCTTTCAATTTTGATGAGTGAGATTTTGAAAAATTGAAGGGTTTTATTCAAAAAAGATGAATAGACCTAGTGAGTTTTTTGGCCTTGTTGTGAATGGGTAATTTTAGGCCATTTTGATTCTTTGATTGTATGATTCCACTCATGATTATGTGTTTTCCAGAACTTATCTTGGTTCTCTTTTAGCTGTTAATGACCACTACATGCAATTGAAATGAAAAAGGCATTTTTTTTAAATAACTACTGGCCAAATAGACATCCTTGCATTTAATCCATTGTTTAACCCTTTTAAGCCTAATTGACCATCTTTCCTTCTATTAAAGCTCAATTTAAACCTAAAAGTGAAAAAACTATTTTACTACCCTACCTTAGGGAGTAGAAGAGCTTAATGATTGTGTTGGAATTTAATTTTTGAATAAGTGTGGGGGATTAATGATGTGTTTGCCCAGCTGTGCATGTATATAAAAAGACTCATGTTGGCAAAATATCATTTTGAATAGGATGCAAGGTCTTAAAAATAAGTCAGAAAAAGGAAAAGGTACAAAAAAGTAATTTGAATTTGAAGATTGATGGGAAATTCTTTGTGTAATGATTTAATATCTTTCCCTTTTGCTCTTTTATTTCCTATGGTCTAGCTTTGCTTATCTTTGATGTATCCTACCTTGACCTTGACTCCATTACAACTTAAATAAAGATCTTTTGATCTTTGTATGCATGTGACTCAAGTGGTGGAGAACTAAAGGCTTGACAAGCCTATGGTAAAGCATGTTTTCATGAGTTGATTGAGTGTAAACATGAGCTTGAAACACTTGGGTGAGAGAGCATATCAGTGAGAATTTATCATACTGATTTAACCCTGAAATTTGATTGATTTTGCTTGCCAATTTGATTTCCTAAGAGAGGGAATTCTTGATTGCTGAAATTCTTTGAAGAACTTAATGTATGAAGGTCTTTGCTCATTGTTCTGCATTTGCATAGCTTATTGGAAAATTGTGTTGAATTGTATATTTTTGTCCAAGAGTGCAAAAGGCTAAGTACAGAGGAATTTGATCTGTCAATTATTCCAACATCTTAAATGCCTTATTGTTGGTGTATGTCCTAGAGGCTGATACATTTTCTGTATTTACATACATTTTATTATGCTATTTTAATATATGATGCATTTCATTTATTGCATTCTTTTTTAATAAACATAATAAAGTCCATAGAATAGTAAGTTTGATGTCATAGGATATCAAGTGGATGACTTGATCGTGAGATCCTTTTGGTTATAACACTATTCTTAAACGTCCCTAGTTAAGTATTATTGTTAACTAGGACAACAATAATGCATTGAGACTAATATGTGCATAGATTGATGACCACATCTCACGGGTTATGGATTTGAGATATCAAGTCTTCACATGGGTACATATTAGAGTAATGATATACTGGACTGACCTACCATGAGAATGCTACATGGATCGTTACGTGAGTGTCATAAGCGATTCTCACAGTGACAACGGTGTCTATGGTCCTTTGACCTGAAATCACTATGATTCCTACATAAGGAGTTGTGTGTTTTAATGTCATCAAACGTCATCTGTAACAAGGTGATTATAAAGTTAGTTATTAGATATACTGCGAATCATACAGAGGGTGTGAGTGACCTAGATGGGATTTGTCACTCCTACATAATAGGAGCGATATCTTCAGGCCCCTTGATTGAGTGAGACTATGAAATGCATGGCAATGCTCAAATGAGTCAATATGAGATATTGATTTCATTTGTTGTTACAAAGTCTACTCGAGTATCAGGAAATGAAAGATTGGACTATACAAAGGTGACGCATTTCATGCCTTGTGTTCAATCTAGATATCTTGACAAAGGGACTAAACGACATGGAAATATTAGTCACAGAAAGGTTATGTCAAATCACTGACATTCTTATTACTTGGGTAGCAGCGATGTGTTGCTAGATACTGCTCACTGCTTGTGATATTAAAATGGGATTTAAATATTACTTCCAACGTAATGAGAACCTACAAGGTCACACACATAGAGCAGACTAAAATTGGAGCAATAGATCTAAGTTGGGCTCAGATTCAAATATGGGTCAGACTCATAACAGATAGGTCTAGGGTTGTACAACTTACCTTACTACTGCTCACACTCACTTAAGGCAGACACTATTATAAATAGTACTGCTAAGGGGCTGCTAAGACATACATATTATAGAACCTTAGCCGCACCTACAGAAAAGTGAGTGAGAGAGCGACAGGTTTCTTCTCTTCTCTTCGCAGCTAGCACTGTGTGAGAGACGTAAGGCTCCTCTTTGCAGACGTTGGACGTTCGTGAGTCTGTTTATATGGATACCGCAGAGACATCATTGCTATTATGGTGTTACTGATTCACGTCACTTCCGTTTGATCATGCTTCAAGCGGTAAATCTTTTAAAACTCAGATTATGGCTTTTCGCATGGATCCTTGGTGGGAATCCTATTATTCCACTGCGTGATGTATCTGTAATTCCTAACAGTGGTATCAGAGCGTCTTGCGAAACCATGATTCGATTTTCTGTTTTTGTTTTGCATGAGATAACATGTTTGTTGTTCTTGTTTTTTGATAAAAGATTGATCCTTATTATATTATTTCAGAAAACGAATGAAACCCTTTTGCGAAAACATATTCTATTTTATGTGTTGTATGCAAAACTGTGATGTTGTTTTCAAAAACCCATGAAGATATTCATATGTTCTGTGAAAACCGTTTTGTATCAAGATGTATATTTTTGCGAAGCTTTCTGGTATGTATGTGATACGTACAACCTTATGGAAACTTGTTCTTGGTTTGCGGCAGCAAGGATTATGGAATCCTTATTTCTGCACAAGCAGCGCGGTTCAAGTATTGAACAATGACACAAGGGTTCCCTGCGACGCATGAAGTGCTCATGTGTTTTCCCTGCGGCCTCCCCTTGACCCCCGGCCGCATACCAGGATGCGACACTCCCGCCCGCTGACCGGGCAGAGGGACCCCCATGCTACCACTGCGTAGTGTGTTATTTGAAAGTGTAATTTTTTTCTATCCAATTTTATGACTCATGAAAATAATAATGTATTATTGTTTTGAGTTTATATGTTCTTTGTGATGCATGGTGCATGGTTATGGCCTTAGTCCTCTTTTATGCTATTTTGGTTTTTATAAATACGACCTGCATGTCTTGCCTTTCTCTCTTCATTCTGATTGTACATTCTCTTCTCACCTAACTCCCCTCGAATGAAAAAGAGATTTCGATATAATGTAATCTTGATATGAAGACAAGAAGACAGCATCAAGTTAGGACATTGGTGAGAGATACTTGGTGAAGCTGGCTTTCTTTATGCTACTCTCTTAGGGGGCCATAACCATGCCACTTTTATTATATGCTTTATATGTATAAGATGCATGGATAATGTTTATGGTACGATAAATAATTTAATAAATGGTGAGATCTAATAATAATAAAAATTTCCTCAAAGCAAATATTAAGTCATTTTGTGATGCCTTCCAATGTGTGGCACTCGTCAAGACTAGTATCAATCAAGTGCAAGTTTGCCAAAGCAGGATGACTCTATCTATATTAGTAAAACGCGATGGGATAAAGGTAATATCCAACTGCCAACCATTGGGTCTGACTTAACTAGGCCATTTCAATAGGATTGAAGGCTTAGAGGCATGGAGTTGGGCTTTAGTCCATTAGATGGATTGGAATAAGTGTTGTTCACCCAACTATCCAAGAGTTACATGTGATGTAATTGGAAAGTATTTCCTACCAAAATAACTGAATTTTGGGTGATCAGCCAAAGCTGACTCAAAACTAGGTGAAATATGGATCTTGGCCTACTAGGAAATTTTACGATGGGATTTTCTGAGTCAATGCTGAGGGTCATTGACTTCGCAAAAAGGATATGTTTATGGCATGATACTTATATTTTGCATATTTCTGTTGATAGATTACCATGGCAACAAACACATCAAGTAACTTATCACTGCGATCCGTCCTTGAGAAGGACAAGTTATCTGGAACGAATGTTTTAGACTAGTACAAGAATTTGAGGATTGTCCTCAAGCAAAAGAAAAAGCTGTATGTACTAGAATAGCCTATTCTTGAGCCACCTGCTACTAATGCCTCTAGAGTTGAAAAAGATGCTTATAAGAAGCATCAAGATGATACCTTGGACATCGGATGTCTTATGCTGGCCACCATGAACTCTGAGCTCCAAAAGCAACACAAGAACATGGATGTCTACGATATGATCGTACACCTTAAGAAGCTCTATCAAGAGCAGTCTAGGCATGAGAGATACAAGGTCTCTAAAGCACTGTTTCAGTGTAAGTTGGTAGAAGGAAGCCCTGTTGGTGCTCATGTACTCAAGATGATTGGGTACATTGAAAACCTAGAGAGACTTGGTTTTCCTTTGGGTCAAGAGTTGGCCACTGACTTAGTCCTGTAATCATTGCTGGAAAGTTTAAGTTAATTTGTCATGAACTACAACATGAATGAGATTAACAAATCACTACCAGAGCTGCTAGGCATGTTAAGAACTGCTGAGTAGAACATTAACAAAGCCAAAGAAAAGGCCATAATGATGGTCCAAAAGAATAAGGGCAAGAAACAGCAGAAAAAGCCTAAGGACAACTGGAAGGGCAAGGGCAAGGATAAGTCCAAGCCCAGCACTTCTGGCTTGAAACTAATGGGTGGAGTGGCTAAGGAAGGTACATGCTTCCACTGTGGTCAGACCGGACATTGGAAGAGGAACTGTGCCAAGTTCTTGGAGGAGCTCAAAAAGAAGAAGGGAAATGAGACTTCCACTTCAGGTATTTTTGTTATTGAAGTTAATTTATCTACTTCTACATCATGGATATTAGATACTAGATGTGGATCTCACATTTGTGTAAATGTGCAGGATCTAAAGAGCAGTAGACTATTGACGAAGGGCGAAGTCGACCTACAAGTGGGAAATGGAGCAAAGGTTGCTGCATTAGCTGTAGGGACTTATTTATTATCTTTGCCTACTAGGCTTGTAATAGAGTTAGAGAACTGCTATTTTGTGCCTGCTATTAGCAGGAATATCATTTCTATTTCTTGTTTGGATAAGAAATGTTTTTCTTTTCTTATAAGGGACAAATGTTGTTCCATTTATATGAATGATATTTTTTATGGTAGTGCACAATTCAGTAATGGACTTTATGTCCTTGATCTCAAAACACCCATCTATAACATAAATACAAAGAGGTTTAACTCAAATGATCTAAACCCAACTTTTCTCTGGCATTGTCATTTGGGCCATATAAATAAGAAACGCATCTCCAAACTCCATAAAGATGGATTCTTGGACTCGTTTGATTTCGAATCATATGAGATATGTGAATCTTGTTTATTGGGGAAGATGAGAAAGGCCCCATTCACTGGACAAGGTGAAAGGGCTAGTGATCTTTTAGACCTCATACATAGTGATGTATGTGGGCCACTAAACACACTGGCTAGAGGCAGTTTTCAATACTTTATTACATTCACTGATGATTTCAGTAGATATGGATTTGTATGTCTTATGAAGCACAAATCAGAATCCTTTGAAAAGTTCAAAGAAGTCAAGAATGAAGTACAAAAATAACTTGGCAAGAATATTAAAATCCTTCAATCAGATCGAGGAGGAGAATACTTAAGCCAACAGTTTGATGATCATCTGAAAGAGTGTAGGATAATATCTCAACTCACTCCACCAGGAACACCATAATGGAATGGTGTCTCTGAAAGGAGGAACCAAACCTTGTTGGACATGGTTCGATCCATGATGAGTCATGCAGACCTTCCAAACTCCTTCTGGGGACATGCTCTGTTAACAGTAGCTTTCACACTTAACCGTGTTCCTTCTAAAATGGTTCAAAAGACACCATATGAGATATGGACTAGGAGACGGCCCAGTATGTCTTTCTTGAAGATTTGGGGCTGCGAAGCTTATGTGAAACGTCAAGTTTCTGATAAGCTTGGACCTAAATCAGATAAATGCTTCTTTGTGGGGTATCCAAAGGAAACCAAGGGATACTTTTTCTATAATCCTACTAAGGGAAAAGTGTTTATCGCATGGACTGCTGTATTTCTAGAAAAGGAGTTTATCTCCAAAGGAATAAGTAGGAGGAAAGTAGAACTTGAAGAAGTTCAAGTTTCACAAAGCAGCAATGAACCAATGGTGGAAATAGAGCAGCCTCCACAAAATGTTGTGGAACAGCAACCTACTCTAGTAGCACAAGACTTGCGTAGGTCTAATAGGATACGTCATCAACCAGAGAGATATGGATTTCTCATGACCTAACAAGGTGACGTATTGCTCATGGATCAAGATGAGCCTGTGACTTACCACGAAGCCATTATTGGCCCAGAATCTGAGATATGGCTTGAGGCCATGAGATCTGAAATGGATTCCATTATGCTAACCAGGTATGGACCTTGGTTAACCCACCTGAAGGGGTAAAACCCATTGGGTGCAAGTGAGTTTTCAAGAAGAAAATCGACATGGATGGTAATGTGCATACCTTTAAGGCGCGATTGGTGGCTAAAGATTTCAAACAAATTCATGGTGTAGACTATGATGAGACTTTTTCCCCAGTTGCGATGCTTAAATCCATTTGGATCTTGCTTGCTATTACAGCATACCATGATTATGAAATCTGGAAAATGGATGTCAAAACTGCTTTCCTTAATGAAAATCTTCTCGAGGATGTGTACATGACACAACCTGAGGGTTTTGCCACTCTAGAGGATGTTGGAAAGGTGTGCAAGTTGCAACGATCTATTTATGGATTGAAGCAAGCTTCCAGAGCTGGAATCTTTGTTTTGATGATACAATAAAATAGTTTGGTTTCATCAAGAATGAAGAAGAATCTTGTGTCTACAAGAAGGTTAGTGGGAGCACTATTATCTTTCTGGTATTGTATGTAGATGACATACTACTTATCAGAAATGACATCCCTACCCTACAGTCCGTAAAGACTTAGTTAGGGAACTGCTTCTCTATGAAGAACTTGGACGAAGCCACCTATGTGTTAGGTATCAGGATCTATAGAGATAGATCACTGAGACTGCTTGGCCTAAGTTAGAGTACATTCAAAGACAAAGTGTTAAGACAATTTAACATGCATGAATCCAAGAAAAGACTCTTACCTATATAACATGGTATAAGCCTATCTAAAGCTCAATCCCCTTCCACCCAGGATGAGAAGGATCACATGAGCAAGATTCCATATGCATCTGCAATTGGATCTATCATGTATGCCATGTTATGTACTCGACCAGACATCTCGTATGCTTTGAGCATCACGAGTAGGTACTAGTCTGATCCCGATGAGAGTCACTAGACTACTGTCAAAAACATCCTTAAGTACTTGAGAAGGACTAAGGATTTGTTCTTAGTATATGGAGCCGAGGAAGAGCTAGTTGTAAAGGGTTACACTGATGCTAGCTTCCAAACTGATAAGGATGACTCCAGATAGCAGTCGGGTTATGTTTTTTGCCTAAATGGTGGGGCTGTGAGTAGGAAGAGTTCAAAGCAGGAAACAGTCGCCGATTCTACCACAGAGGCTGAGTATATTGCTGCCTCCAATGCAGTAAAGGAGGCCATTTGGATCAGGAAGTTGATTGCTGAACTTGGTGCTATTCCAAGAATTATGGACCTAGTGGACCTTTATTGTGATAATAATGGAGCCATTGCACAAGCTAAGGAACCTAGATCTCACCAGCGATCCAAACATATACTTAGGTGCTTCCATCTCATTCGAGAGATCATCGATAAAGGAGATGTGAAGATATGTAAAGAACCAATAGATGATAACATTGCTGATCCACAGACAAAGCCTCTTACACAGCAGAAGCATAAGGGTCACACTAGGTCTTTACGCATTAGACATATGCCTAATTGGCTGTAGTGCAAGTGGGAGATTGTTGGTGTATGCCCTAGAGGCTGATACATTTTCTGTATTTATATGCATTCTATTATGCTATTTTAATATATGAGGTATTTCATTTATTGCGTTCTTTTTTAATAAACATAATAAAGTCCTTAGAATAGTAAGTTTGATGCCATAGGACATCAAGTGGATGATTTGATCGTGAGATCCTTTTGGTTATAATACTATTCTTAAATGTCCCTAGTTAAGTATTCTTGTTAACTAGGACAACAATAATACATTGAGACTAATATGTGCATAGACTGATGACCACATCTCATGGGTCATGGATATGAGATATCAAGTCTTCACATAGGTACATATTAGAGTAATGATGTACTGGACTGACTCACCATGAGAATGCTACATGGATCATTACGTTAGTGTCATAAGCGATTCTCATAGTGACAATGGTGTCTGTGGTCCTTTGACCTAAAATCACTACGATTCCTACATGAGAAGTTATGTGTTTTAATGTCATCAAACGTCATCTGTAACAAGGTGATTATAAAGTTAGTTATTGGACATACTGCAAATCATGCAGAGGGATATGAGTGACCTAGATGGGATTTGTCACTCCTACATAACAGAAGCGATATCTTCGGGCCCCCTAATTGAGTAAGACTGCGAAAAGCATGGCCATGCTCAAATGAGTCAATATGAGGCATTAATTTCGTTTATTGTTGTAACACCCCTAGATTTAATAACCACGGCACAATCGTCATTATGTCATAGTCACTAAATTTTGGCGTGCTATCATTGTCAAATAACAAACTTTACAAAAACATTAAACATTTCACATATGAGGAAAATAGGAGCCACGAATGGATAGTTACATATACGACTAGTTAAAATATGAATTATAAGATGTACTCAATTTATAACATTTTAGATTGGATAATCACTTTAAAACATACATATACCCAAAAATACACTTTATGCAGATAGTGCAAAATTAAATATAAACTACCCACAATATATCCTCGACTAAGGAGTTGGGCACTCCCTCGGATCCTGAATGTGGAAAGCAACCCCGGGCGCACCAGTGTAGCGAGAAATATGGGACAAGGTCTTCAATCGCAGTCCTTTTCATGGTCAAGGTCAGATTCCCAACAAATCACATACGCTTGTCAGTCCAGTCGACTCGCCAAGCCCTGGCACCTTCGGTGAACTCAAATATGACGAAACCAATAGGGTCCCTTTAAGGTGTCCTTACCGAACGCAGAAAATCAAACCAATATCTCTAGTAGGTTCGACCTCGCCCCCTTTTCAGACTTTAACCAAAAACCATACAGAATAGCACAAAATACAGAAAAGAGGTAAGACATTCTACTTTCATTACCTATGATAGCAGTAAAGAAACATAACACAAATGACGAAGTCATTCCACACATACAGATATTACAAATATGCCCAAGTTATCAATTGCATAGATATCTTCAGAAAACATATATCACGACAATACAATTATCAACAGCACTATAACAACAAGTGTTCACTATAGATATATAATAGTATTTATATTTTCCACAATATGTATGTTAGCCATGCCATGATAATATGTGGACTAACCATGCATATACACAATGCATATGCTGACTATTCTCATGTACAATGCACTCATTTCCTACTCCATGGAGCTAAACTCAAAGTTTTCGGAGATGAGCGCCCCAGAAGATCTATCCCCCCTCAATAGACAGTCTACGCCGGGCCATGGAAAGTAATAGTGCTTTGTCGGGCTGCCAGTGCGTGGCAACAGTGTTTCACGGCCAAGGGTATATATAAGGTGATAACCGGATCACAGGTGAAACACCGCGCCCTGACGTCCCCTAGGTCTAAAAAGTCCCCAGTATCTTGCAAGTCCTCGTCCACTCCTAGGCATAATACGCCATAACTGTATAATGCTCAATTGCTTACCCAATGAACTCAAATCACATCAGACTCAGTAGTCTATCAAATGTTTCCAGGGTCCAGTTCGTCGGCCCAATGTCACAATGACAATGCATGTTTCAATGCATATGGGTTCAATGCATACATATGTATATATGCATATATATATATATATATATATTCACAATGATAGCATAACTTATTCAAATTCACACACCACAACGAATCAATACTAAAATCTCATAGGTCAACACATGTTATTTAAAGTTATTATGAAAGTTATGCTTTAAGTCCATTATATTCTCGCGTCAACTCCCTTAGAATATCTAGTCTAAGTTCTTCACATCCGGGAACAAATCCGACATCATTTTCCCCCATGTCATGCATTCCAATCCACTCGGATATATGAGTATACACAAACAAACAATCTAATAGTACAAACACATTATAAACAGCATGTAAACAGAAGGTAACCCTCAGTAGGGTTTTCCTATAATCAATCACAAACAAAGAGTTTCTCACTACCAAAACAGGTTGAAGAGAATAATCTTCCTCTTACCTTAGTGAAGAACAAGGAAAAGCAAGCTCCTTTTTGCTTAGAAATTTCGTGCTTCACCACCGCAGAACCTTGGTGTTCAAATCCATAAAAATCAAGATCAAAGAGTGGAATGGCATCCATAGTCACCAATGTGACCATGGAACACGAAAATAGGAAGAAAAGGAGAAGAAAGTTGAGAGCTTTACCATAAAGCTTGAAGCTTTGGTGTTAGGCTGCTAACCACGAAAATGGAGGAGAAAGGAGGAGTTTCACAAAAAGGAAAGCTTGAGGATGGAGAGGGGAAGAAATGGTTTGAGTTAGCTTGAGTATGGAAAGTTTGAAATCAACAATGGAGTATTTAGGTGTGTGGAATAAGAAGGGAAGAAAAATGAGAGCTACGTGAGGGAGAAAGAGAGACCAGCGTGAATGAGAGAAAATGAGAAGGAATAATTATGATATTACCCCCAAAACCATGCTGCACAATGAGAGGGAGGAGAGAGAGTGAATAGTGGTTGGAGAGGAAGCTTCCTAGAAGCTTCCTTGTAGCTTCCTTGAGAAGCTTCGCGCGCTTCTCGATAAAGTACATAGTAAGCTTGTCTCTTTAATTAAATACATCTGACAGATGATTTAATTACACTGTTAGAATTATTTTCCCAATGAATAAAAGTTATGGTTGATGAAAATAATATTTTATTATTCATCAGATAATTTTATGATACAGTGATTTTATTTATCAGATAAAATCTTGAAAAATAAAAACCTCGTAAACTGTGTCCAGCTTCGGGTTTAGTAAGATCCCCCGTCGACGTTTCCATAGTCTGAAGTTTACCAGTCTTAGGAAAAATATTTCGTTTTCCCCGACTCTGCTCAGTGTGTACGTAAAATGAGAAATATATTAAAATATTCAATGTTTCCAGAAAATTTCACAAAAATCATCAAAAATCACAAGTATTATAAAATTATTGTTTATAATGAAATAACTAATTTTCGGGATGTTACAGTTGTGACAAAGTTTACTCGAGTATCAGGAAATGAAAGATTGGACTATACAAAGGTGACGCATTCCATGCCTTGTGTTCAATCTAGATATCTTGACAAAGGGACTAAACGACATGAAAACATTAGTCACGGAAAGGTTATGTCAAATCACTAATATTCTTATTACTTGGATAGCAGCGATGTATTGCTAGAGACTACTCACTGCTTGTGATATTAAAATGAGATTTTAATATTACTTCCAACGTAATGAGAACCTGCAGGGTCACACACATAGAGCAGACTAAAATTGGAGCAATAGATCTAAGTTGGACTCGGATTCAAATATGGGCCAGACTCATAACAGATGGGTCTAGGGTTGTACAGCTTACCTTGCTACTGCTCACACTCACTTAAGGCAGACACTATTATAAATAGTACTGCTAAGGGGCTGCTAAGACACACATATTACAGAACCCTAGCCGCACCTACAGAAAAGTGAGTGAGAGAGCGACAAGTTTCTTCTCTTCTCTTCGTAGCTAGCACTGTGTGAGAGACGTGAGGCTCCTCTTTGCGGACATTGGACATTTGTGAGTCTGTTCTTGTGGATACCGCAGAAACATCGTTGCTATTATGGTGTTGGTGATTCACATCACTTCCTTTTGATCACGCTTCTGTTAGTCATGGCAACCATTACCCAAGAGAGGGGTGAATTGGGTATTAAAAAACTTTTCACAAAAGCTCTTAAAATAAACACAAATATTTAAGCTATTAAATAGAAGAAAAGAAATTACGAGATGAAGAATAAAAGCTTTAAGAACAGCAAATAAATAAATGTGCCATAATATAAAATTACGTAAAATAAAGAGATTGAGAAAAGAAAAGTAGGCACAATATTTATCCTGGTTCGACCACTAACCCACTTGTGGTCTACGTCCAGTCCTCGAAAATAATTTGAGATTTTTCACTACGTATACAAGCTTCAATAGGTGCTTACAACCGTTACATAAAAGAGCACTTTTCACACACAGGGAAACTCTACCCTTGTGCTAAAGTCTCAGCCTGCAGGGATACCTCACCCTTATACAAACCTTGAAGGGATACCTCACCCTTATACAAACCTTGAAGGATACCTCACCCTCAATATAGAATAATAGAAATATAGATGAAGAGAAACTCTCACTCAGAGTAAATAATACAAATTGAAGTGCTAAGAGGCTCTCAAGGATATCTCAAAGTTTTAGCAAAAAGAGCACAGAAAATAGGCATAAAAAATAAATCACATTTTTCAGAGCAAGCGCAAATTAAACAAATAGTTGGGATTCTTGCAGATGAGACCCACGGTCTCTATTTATAGAGCCAAATAGAAAATAATCGTTGGCTGTAATTAAATCCGTGATTATTACGAGAATATGTCCGTTAGTTTCCATCTTCGGAACAATGCTTTCCGTGTTTATTCGAATACCATGAATCATTATTCGAATACCATGTTCATAATACCATCGTGAAAAGCAAATTAATATGAGTTATTCGAATACCAACATGAGTATTCGAATGCCACTGTTCCAATTCTCATAAAAAACAATTCAGACGCCAGTTATTTGAATACCACAATGAGGTATTCGAATACCTCTATTTTAAACGCATTCTGGAATGTTTTTTAGGCTGTGGTATTCGAATACCACATCTTGTATTCGAATACCCCTTTAAAAAACTCGTTCAGGAACATTTTCTGTGCTGTGGTATTCGAATACCACATGCTGTATTCGATTACAGCTTCCTGATTTTGAAAACTAACTTTAAATGGTCATAACTTCTTCATTTCTTATCCGTTTAAAGCAAATGATCAGTCATTGGAAAGATCTTTGAGTCTATTTTCAAATGAAAGAAGTTTCAAAATAAAACTCAAAGTATTTTAAAAGATATGATTAAAAGAGTGACCATAGGTCAGTTTTGCAAAACTCAAACTTTGCTATTTTTCATAGATTTGAACTATTACCAAAACTAGGTTTTCAAAACTTGTTTGTTCGATATTTTAACATAGGAAAATCATTTGTAAAAACATATTTAAAAAACATTTTTGAGATATCCATAAGGCTTTTTACATAAAGACCCTAAGTCCTAAAAGCTATATCATTTAATCTTCCTTCGGACTTGGTCTTTGACATGACTTTGATGTTATCAATACCTTCATGAAGTAGGCATTCACATTCTCCTTGTGTTGAGCTTAATATATATCTTTTACTTTCTTGTTTGCAAGCTAATTCTTGGTACTTGGACTATCCTACAAAGTATTGCTCACTTAAACAAGCATAGTTAGTCCAAATTCACAATTCAATGTCTTCATATGCATGATTCATAAAAGTATAACTCTAGTTAGTTAAACATGCATATAAGACTTTTATAGACACATCCAAATAAGATATTTATCAATTACTAATGGATATGCTCTATATAGGATGCAACAAAGATCATAAGCAGAGTATTCTTTTTGTCTTGTATTTGTCATCATCAAAACTTAACATATAAAACCATTTGGGGCAAACTTATTTTCACAATCTCCCCCTTTTTGATGATGACAAATCACCAAAGAAAAATATGTTGAGCAATATACAAGAAAGGATATTCATGTAAGCATATCAAACAATAAGCATAAGAATATATTTTTATTTCTAATTTTCACTCCCCCTATTTGACATCAACAAAAAGGCGTAGAAAGAAAAGATTTTCTCCCTCTTAGAGATTCTACATATGAGTCAAGAATAGAGAGACGATATAGAGGATTATTCATGCAATGCTTGTCATATTTTTGTATATCAACATTTAGCATATGATAGTAATAAAACACTTTATGTAATCAAACAAGGATGTAAGGCAAAAGATATAAACAGTTTAAGAGCTAGGGTCCCCCTCAAAATATGCATATAATAGATAAAGGAAATATGTATGCGAAGACCATGTAAGCACGTCACCTTAAAGAAAAGTAAGGCAAATATACATCTTCGTAAATCCTCAAACAAAAACCATTTCAAAACTTCTCCCCCTTTCAAAAAGAATTTTACAAGAGCACATTATATTTTTAAAAGCATTTTAGAAATGTAAAGATGTTTTTATATAAAAAGCCATATATTCCTTGGAAAGCATCTAGTCATTTAAGATTAATTTATCAACAAGTATCATATAATTCATATCATATAAAATATCACAAAAGCTTAGGGATAGAGATACTTATTGAGATAGATAAAAAGTGATGATCCTTCTTTATTGGTCCTTTAACTTTGAGCTTTCTTCCTTTGAATTCTCCATTCCATTGCACTAGAAGAAAGTCTTATTTATCTTCCTCTTCATTTGAATTCCATTCAACTCTTCTCATTTATCCATATATACTTGTATGTAAAAGTCTGATGGCTATATTTGAAACACATAGAGAGACTTGCAAGGCTAACTTTAAAAGTCCTCTAAAACATAGGTTAGCATCAAATATCATGTAAGTCCATTTATAAGCATAATTTTGATTGATATATAATTTAAAGCATGTATCACATTTTCAACCATGCAATATTAGCTCTAACAAGAATGCATGAAGCACATATGCATTTGAATCCAAAAAAAATTAGTTTAGGCATTTTTAAGGCATGATTCAAGTTTATCAAGAAACATAAGATCATCATCAAAACTTATTTAGGCATTTTTAGGTAAATAATGATCATGCAAGGCATGTAAGGGTATAACACAACTCTCTACTTCTCCATATATCATATGATATCAAATTTAAAGCATAAATAAGGATTGATATCACCAAAAGTGTACTCTTTGAGTTTTTGTATGTAACTCTAATTTCCACCAACTTCCAAGCTTCAAGTTTTCATAAGGGAATAAAAATTATTTGCACCCCTTTTAAAAGTTGAATCCTTTTAAACTTTACTATCCTCAAGTTAAACTTATTCTATTTAAATGCTTGCTTGAGGTAGTTGACACCCTACAAAATAATTCAAAGTACTTTCTTTGGTATCCATCAATTTTGGATCCATAGAGGTTAGTCATTATACCAAACTCATAAGAAAATAAGCATTCAAAACAGTAAGGCAAAATAACAAATGAGTTTACAAGGGCAAAAGAGATTTCATTTCATTAATCAAATTAGCTAAGTACATATAATCATCAAAAGAATAGCCAATTACATTTGCATTTTTCATACATATCATTAAGTGTATATTTTCAAATAAAACAAACAAAGAATTTAGTATATATTGATTATTAATGCTAGGCAACATATACAATAACAAATGCAGCAGAAACTTTTTAAAATAAAGCAGGGGTAGGAAAATCAGCAGTAGCAGCAGCAGAGGCAGCAGGGGCACCCTTTTGATAGAGGGTATTCGAATACCTTCCCAAGTATTCGAATAGATTACCAGATTAGGCTTGGCTGCCAAACAATGGTATTCGAATGCTTGTTGTAGTATTCGAATACTCATAGAAGAGAAGAGAAAGCCAGAGGAGCAAGTATTCGAATATCTCATACTGGTATTCGAATACTCCAGAGATGCTGAACGGAAACTGAAAAAGATCAGCCTCAGGGTATTCGAATGACTACTTAGGTATTCGAATATACCAGTTTTTAGAAAAGCTGTACTGAAGTAAGGTATTCGAATAACCATGATGATATTCGAATAGCCTTAACAGAAAAACACAAGTTTGCACGTAAGACATCAATGGTATTCGAATAACATAGATAGGTATTCGAATAACTTGAACAAGAAATCACATATATATATCCAGAAAAAGCATTTTTGAGAGACGAAAGTATACCTTTTGATGGAGTACCTGCAAAAATGATTTCGGGATAACTCCAACGCTCAAGTCAGTAATAATTCAAGAAGGATGAAATCATAATTAAGCAAAAAATTCAAATATTTAATTATATGTATGATTGATCAAAAACTCAAGCTCAAGGATATTCTCATTAGACATGTCATTTCAAGCAAGGAGCATACTTTATCTAGCATATTAATATGCAGAAGGATTTTCAAATAATAATTGCAAAGATTAAAAACAACCACGCAATTTAGCACTCATTTTAACATGCATTCATGACAATTAAACCAGATACTTGATTCTTACAAAAACATTTTGAAACAACCAAGGATTATGTTAGAAAGGGATAAAACAAGATAAAACCATCTAACACAAATACTTATTTTAAGTCATGATTAAACAAAAACTCATGGTCAAGGATGTCAAAACAATGAGCATCATATTAACGTGTAAAAACATGTTTAAGACAAAAAGCTAGAAAAGTATAACACAAGTTTTACTTATCCAAGAATTGCAGGTCCAAGCTTCATGAAGACAAGGAAGAGAACTTGAAATTATTTATGATATTTGTATTTGAAGCAGCACTTTCAAGATGCCAAAGTGAGTTCTTGGCCTTCAAGCATACCTACAACACACTTCAATTTTTGACTTTTGGTACCCAAATTCTATTGGGTCCTTGTGTGTTAGTTTTCGAATATTAATTTATTATGCTCTCATAAAGATCAATTTTTCATAATATGTAAATTGAGCATGAAAAATTAAATAATTAAATACCATTAAGCACATAGTTGATAGCATGCTTACAATTTTAAAGCATATAAAGCATACATAAGCATTATAGACCCTACGTACTAAGATATATAACAAATTAATGAATGATGATATAATAAGAATGAACATAATCATGTGTTAAACATAATATTCAAATTTTATTAAGTACACATGATTCTATTAATCAATTAAGGCCTACAAGGAATATACCTCAAATTTATTGACTTTGCATGTGAGTGTGCATAAGAGGTAAAAGCTTTTGATACCTTGGCCTTGGTAATCAAGGAAATACTTTTTCTTATCCATTGCTTCTCTTTTGGAGTCTTGAACTTTTCAAGTTCTACATTTTGTATTTGAGAAGCTTTGGTTGAAGCCATCTTCCTTCTTTGACCAAAGTTTCTACCATTAGGCTTTGGAAGCATTCTCCTTGATGATTCCTCTTTCTTTTGACCAATTTGTCCATCCTTTTGAGAAATATTCTGCATAATTGAAACATTAGGAGGACACTTTGGTACTTACTTCATTTTGGGTCCTTGAATGTTAGTATTAGGGCCTTTAGGATTTTTAGAAACCCATACCATATAATTTCTCATATAATAATTTCTTCTATAATTGCATAAATGAGAAATATGTCCTAGATGACCACAAAAATTACAAACAATTGAATTTAATGATGGCTTGATAATTTGAATATCATTTTTGAAAAACTTAAGCCTTTTGTTGTTTTTATATTCTAAATTAATTTTGCCATAAGCCTTACTTGAATTTTTATGTGAAATAATATCAATTTTATTCTCATTGATAGGCATAGAATTTAAGCAATTGTAACAATTTGCTTTGGCAAATTCAGAATATAAGTCCTCAACTTGATTTTCTAAACTAATGCACTTTTCACAAGAAGATGAGGTTTCACATTTTAAAGACATTTCCTCATCAAGAAAAATATATTCATTTTTCAAAGTTTTAATTTCATTTTCAATAAAGGAAATATTTTCCAAACACGATAAGTTTTTCTTTTCTAAATTCAATAAACCATCATACAATTTATTATATGCACTTTGCAACTCATCATAGGAAGGACAATAATATAGTTTAGAATTATTTACCTCAAAGTCCTTTTTAGCCATATAGGAAGTAGTTTCAATTTCTAGGGTACTTGCCTCTTTAAGAGAATCACATTCTTCCTCATCAATTTTGTTTTGCTTTGCCTCTTCTTCAAATTGAGCATCATTGTCACCAAGTGGCATTTGGCTCCCTTCAATAGTTTGAGTATCTCTTTAGGGATATTTTTCATGACAAGCTTCCTTCAATGACGTTTGCTCTTCTTGCTTTCTATATACAACTTTATACACAAAATCATTGTTAGTAAGATAAATAGCATCAAGAACATCCCATATATCTTTAGCACTAGAGCAATTTTTAATTGTAGCATAAGCATCATCATTCAAACTACTTCTCAAAATTTGCATAGCTCTAATGTTTAAAGAAAAACATTTCTTATCATAGGCATTCCAAGTTTGTTTTGGTTTGCAAATAAATCCATTTAACACAACATCTGACAAATCCAAATCAACAGATTGCATATAAAACTCTATTCTAGTTTTTCAATAAACAAAATGCACATAATCAAAGAATGGTGGTTTATCAATTTCAAAACCTTTCATTTTAAAAAACTTTCAAGGTTGCCAACAAGCACGGATCTTTAACTCTAAGCAGTTAAGCTTTCACCAGAGCACGAAGCTCTGATATCACTTGTTAGTCATGGCAACCATTACCCAAGGGGGGGTGAATTGGGTATTAAAAAACTTTTCACAAAAGCTCTTAAAATAAACACAAATATTTAAGCTATTAAATAGAAGAAAAGAAATTACGAGATGAAGAATAAAAGCTTTAAGAACAGCAAATAAATAAATGTGCCATAATATAAAATTACGTAAAATAAAGAGATTGAGAAAAGAAAAGCAGGCACAATATTTATCCTAGTTCGACCACTAACCCACTTGTGGTCTACGTCCAGTCCTCGAAAATAATCCGAGATTTTTCACTATGTATACAAGCTTCAATAGGTGCTTGCAACCGTTACATAAAAGAGCACTTTTCACACACAAGGAAACTCTACCCTTGTGCTAAAGTCTCAGCCTGCAGGGATACCTCACCCTTATACAAACCTTGAAGGGATACCTCACCCTTATACAAACCTTGAAGGATACCTCACCCTCAATATAGAATAATAGAAATATAGATGAAGAGAAACTCTCACTCAGAGTAAATAATACAAATTGAAGTGCTAAGAGGCTCTCAAGGATATCTCAAAGTTTTAGCAAAAAGAGCACAGAAAATAGGCGTAAAAAATAAATCACATTTTTCAGAGCAAGCGCAAATTAAACAAATAGTTGGGATTCTTGCAGATGAGACCCACGGTCTCTATTTATAGAGCCAAATAGAAAATAGCCGTTGGGTGTAATTAAATCCATGATTATTACAAGAATATGTCCGTTAATTTCCATCTTCGGAACAATGCTTTCTGTGTTTATTCGAATACCATGAATCATTATTCGAATACCATGTTCATAATACCATCGTGAAAAGCAAATTAATATGAGTTATTCGAATACCAACATGAGTATTCAAATGCCACTGTTCCAATTCTCATAAAAAACAATTCAGAAGCCAGTTATTCGAATACCACAATGAGGTATTCGAATACCTCTATTTTACACGCATTCTGGAATGTTTTTTAGACTGTGGTATTCGAATGCCACATCTTGTATTCGAATACCCCTTTAAAAAACTCGTTCAGGAACGTTTTCTATGCTGTGGTATTCGAATACCACATGCTGTATTCGAATACACCTTCCTGATTTTGAAAACTGACTTTAAATGGTCATAACTTCTTCATTTCTTATCCGTTTAAAGCAAATGACCAGTCATTGGAAATATCTTTGAGTCTATTTTCAAATGAAAGAAGTTTCAAAACAAAAATCAAAGTATTTTAAAAGATATGATTAAAAGAGTGACCATAGGTCAGTTTTGCAAAACTCAAACTTTGCTATTTTTCATAGATTTGAACTATTACCAAAACTAGGTTTCAAAACTTGTTTGTTGGACATTTTAACATAGGAAAATCATTTGTAAAAATATATTTGAAAAACATTTTTGATATATCCATGAGGCTTCTTACATAAAGACCCTAAGTCCTAAAAGCTATACCATTTAATCTTCCTTCGGACTTAGTCTTTGACATGACTTTGATGTTATCAATACCTTCATGAAGTAGGCATTCACATTCTCCTTGTGTTGAGCTTAATATATATCTTTTGCTTTCTTGTTTGCAAGCTCATTCTTGGTACTTAGACTATCCTACAAAGTATTGCTCACTTAAACAAGCATAGTTAGTCCAAATTCACAATTCAATGTCTTCATATGCATGATTCATAAAAGTATAACTCTAGTTAGCTAAAAATGCATATAAGACTTTCATAGGCACATCCAAATAAGATATTTATTAATTACTAATGGATATGCTCTATATAGGATGCAACAAAGATCATAAGCAGAGTATTCTTTTTATCTTGTATTTGTCATCATCAAAACTTAACATATAAAACCATTTGGGGCAAACTTATTTTCACAGCTTCAAGAGGTAAATATTTTAAAACTTAGATTATGGCTTTTCGCATGGATTCTTGGTGGGAATACAAATATTCCACTGCGTGATGTATCCGCAATTCCCAACACTTATAACTAATTCAATTGGATTCCATTTCTGCTTAATCGTTATCATTTAGCTAAGTTTTGGATATTAAGCTTAATTAGAACCTTATTATGAAACTTTGCTTAAATGTGTTTATTAGTGCTCATAATTGAATTATGTCTTTGAGGAGATCTATGAGTAATGGAGTCCATTAGCCTTAAACTAGGCCTACTATCCACTTGAAGAAAGAGCTAAGAATTCAAGGAGATCAATATCACCTCTTGAAGCAATGAAAGAAAAGTCTTTGTAAAGAATCCGGGCTGAAAATGAAGGAATCAAATTACAAGGCCCGTGTCACCATACAGGGCCGGGTCGTGTCCTCCTCTGAATAAAATAAACACCTTTTATGCTTGATTTGAGGTCCAAAAGAGGTGTTTAACATGGTTCTATGAAGTTTTAGATGGATTCATTGCAATGGAGTTGAGCTCGGAATTTATATGGTCAAGATTAGCAGAGTTTTTAACCTTTGCGTGATAAAATGAGCATAACTTGAGCTGCAGAAGTCAAAACGAGGTGATTTCAGTGGTATTGGAAAGCTAAGAAAAGAGCTACAACTTTTATGAAGATCACTTCTCCGAAAAATGACATTTTAAATGACTAAAAAGGAATCCATGGCCGTGTCTCAAGGACACACGGTCGTGTCTCATTTTTTTACTATTTGTACGCATTTTCTGACAAATTGGATGCGTTGTCACAGATCCATACACGGCTTAGGCCATGTACTTTTACATGGTCATGTACTTTTACACGACCATGTAATCACACCATAAACTTAAGTTTAAGCTTCTACGAGAAGCTAGGTTGTGAGACCTACAAATAGGCACTCTTAGCCCCTTTGGAGAGAGTTCTGAATGGGGGAGCAGCTGGGAAACCCTAGGAAAATGAGAGAGGAGGTTTGGATCAAAGATTGGAGTCTCGGGTTCAAGCAATCGAAGATCCATCTTCCTCAATCCTTGGAAACCCGTTTGATTTCTAGTTTTTCTTCTGTTTTTCATTTCACATGTTGTTCTCTTTCTATTTTTCTTGTGATTTCATTTTAACCATGTGTAACTAAGTTTCTCTTGGTTATGGGAGAATGAAACCACTAGTTTTGATGTTGTGAATCTTGCATATTCAATTATTTCAACACAGTTATATTTTTATTCATATATTTCTAAATCTATTGTTGGTATAAAGGTTTTTATACTTGTTCCAACTTTCAAAATGGTAGATCTGAGTTTATTATGTGCGGTTGTGGTAGTAAATCTAGAGGATTGTATGATGTTAATATGGGTGTAATGATCTTTGTGCTATTTGCCAACTACAAAAGTGGTAGATCTGGGTTTATTATGCATGGTTGAGGTAATAGATCTAGAGGAATATATGATCTAAGTAATTTAATCCCAGTGTGTGATTAGATCTTAGCGTAATTTGTTTTTTAAATCTTAATGCAACTATTGGGTAGTTGTAAGAGCGGTTGCTTTATAACTAATCAGTGAATAAGAGTTAATTTGAGCGATTGCTGAATTGGCCAACACGTAAGAAAAACAGAGATTTAATCTTACAATTGCGTAAAAATGTAACTAAGCATGTTGGAATAAAAGGATATATGGGTTAGCAATATCATTTAAATCTAGTGGTGGATTCAATCTCTTAACCAATTCTCTTATATTGTTGATTTTAGTTCATTTATTGTTATTGGTTTTGAAGTTGTTCATTGTTCATCAAAACTCCAAAAACCCCTTTTTTGCTGTTTATTGTTAATCAGAGTTTAAATTGGGAATTGTTTGATAGTGTTGATTGAATTGGTTCTTTGTGGATCAACCCTTACTAATTGTAACACCCTCCTTAGGGCATCACATTTCCGTTACTTGGTTACCAAATTACCCCTTCATCAAAAAATCGTGCTTTGTAATGGAAATACGAGTTGCAAAATTTCTTAAAAACAATAACATAAACTTAGCGAAAAATAAAAACATTTCAACATCATCACAACTAATTTATATCATATATACATACAAATCTTTAGTACGGTCATACTTAAATATTTACAAACTAGACTTTCAAAACATTTAAACTTTAAACTTTAATTTAAACTATTTGTTGGGAATTTTGCGGATACAACACGCAGCAGAAAACAGGGATTCCCACCGAGGATCCATGCGAAAAAGTCATAATCCGAGTTTTTAAATGATTTACCTCTTGAAGCGTGAATCACTAACACCATAATAGAAACGATGTCTCTGCGGTATCCACACGAACAGACTCACGAACGTCCAACGTCCGCAAAGAGGAGCCTCACGTCTCTCACACAGTGCTAACTGCGAAGAGAAGAGAAGAAACCTGTCGCTCTCTCACTCACTTTTTTGTAGGTGCGGCTAGGGTTCAGAATTATGTCCACTTAGCAGTACTATTTATAATAGTGACTGCCTTAAGTGAGTGTGAGCAGCAGCAAGGTAAGCTGTGCAACCCTAGACCCATCTGTTATGAGTCTGACCCATATTTGAATCCGAGTCCAACTTGGATCCATTGCTCCAATTTTAGTCTGCTCTATGTGTGTGACCTGCAGGTTCTTATTACGTTGGCACTAATATTAAAATCCCATTTTAATATTACAAGCAGTGAGTGGTATCTAGCAACACATCATTGCTACCCAAGTAATAAGAATGTCAGTGATTTGACATAACCTTTTCGTGACCAATGTTTTCGTGTCGTTTAGTCCCTCTGTCAAGATATCTAGATTGAACACATGACATGGAATGCATCACCCTTGTATAGTCCAATCATTCGTTTCCTGATACTCGAGCAGACTTTGTAACAACAAATAAGATCAATATCTCATATTGACTCATTTGAGCATGGCCATGCATTTCGCAGTCTCACTCAATCAGGGGGCCCGAAGATATCGCTCCTGTTATGTAGGAGTGACAAATCCCATCTAGGTCACTCACATCCCTCTGCATGATTTGCGGTATGTCCAATAACTAACTTTATAATCACCTTGTTACAGATGACGTTTGATGGCATTAAAACAAACAACTCCTCATGTAAGAATCGTAGTGATTTCAGGTCAAAGGACCACAAACACCATTGTCACTATGAGAATCGCTTATGACACTCACGTAACGATCCATGTAGCGTTCTCATGGTGGGTCAGTCCAGTACATCATTACTCTAATATGTACCGATGTGAAGACTTGATATCTCATATCCATGACCCGTGAGATGTGGTCATCAGTCTCTGCACATACTAGTCTCAATGTATTATTGTTGTCCTAATTAACAATAATACTTGACTAGGGACATTTAAGAATAGTGTTGTAACCAAAAGGATCTCACAATCAAGTCATCCACTTGATGTCCTATGGCATCAAACTTACTATTCTAAGGACTTTATTATGTTTATAAAAAAAAAACACAATAAATGAAATGCCTCATATATAAAATAGCATAATAGAATATATGTAAATACAGAAAAAGTATTAGCCTCTAGGGCATACACCAACACTATTGTACTGCCTAAGTACTACTAGACAGTAGAACCCTCAGACGGGTCCTCCTCAGATTCCTCAGCAGATAGGAATCCAGACTGACGCGAAGTCCTACGGACAGGTGTCCGTGCAGTCGACACAATACTAATCGCACTGAGAGTACGGTGGTAAGCTCCCCAGTAATGCCTAATAGATAAAGGAAACTCTAATTGTACATAAACATTTATCCTAAAATAAGGATTCCCTAAATGAAGTCTACTCAAAATAATCGTTAAGTCTCCCATATAGTAAATACTTGCTATTTCTAAATCAACGTGCCACACCTCTGATCCTCCGTGAAACTGTAACCTCATGTACCCTAAGAAACTAGGCATCTCCATCTCTTCAAAACTCAGTTACCTTTACAGGAATCTGCTCCTCCTCAGCCTCTTGCACAAGTCCTCACTCAACGTCTTTAAAATTATAAATACAATACAAACAGGCATACAAAGAGGTGAGATCACCTACGCCAATACCAATATGGTAGCAATAAAGATAAACACATACAATATCTCATACAGCATCATACCATAATTACAATTATGTCATTAACATCATTTATCATCATAACACATGTAATAAACAACAATTACAATCATGCCATTACCAATATTCAAATATTCAACAATTCAATTATCATAAATAATATTTACGATAATACCCTCAATTATTTTCAAATATTCAATAATTCAAAAACCATAAATAATAATTACGATAATACCCTCAATAACTATGCATATGCACCTAAACTCAATTTCCTACTCCATGGAGCTAAAACTCAGATCGGAGAGAGTGATCGAAAAGATTTGTCTGCACCAACAAGCCTTAGACCATGTGCTCAATTTTGCACATCTAGCATATGCACGACAGTCTTTATCAAGTCTTGATTAAGAATAGTGTCTCGGTCCGGATCATTAGTGTGTTACGTCGGTCTAACTCACAGTACAGAAGAGCTACCGCCCATTATAGGCAACCCGCACCCCAATGCCCCCAAGGTCAACGAGTGACCTACACTACGCATGTCACACCCACTCAGGAGGTGTAGTCTTTCCTAGGCAATTAGCCTCATACAGTCCATCGGACCTTTCCAATGCATGTACTATCCACCATTCACAGTTCCAATTTATTATCTCGTATTCGGGGTCCACTCATTAACCCAACAGCATTTTTACTGTATTTCCATCGCGTAGTCATATTTTCACATTTTCTCATTCGCGCAACAATTCTGTCGCATTTTCAAATCTCATATCGATTTTTCAACGTTTCTCAATCGCGTAAAATATTTTTCATACGTTTTAAATCAAAAATACTATTTTTCTCATTTAATACCAAAATTTGACTTTATTTTCCTTATTTACAAAATAGTCCCTCAAAACATAATATTTACATTATAGTCCTCATTTAAATAATATTTTCACAATAGTCCCTCATAAAAATCATATTTATGAAATAGTCCCTCATAAAATTCATA